>CM074739.1:90732129-91932129 GCA_037367245.1 Phrynocephalus guinanensis
ACCTGGATTTACCAAGTTCTTCTGCATTTCACAATTGCATATAATAGTTGCTTCAATATATTTTATTTAAAGAAAGCTGTAGGGATGAGATGGTTTCTCAATCCATTATGAAACTAGTTATCAATATTTTTGAGATACTGTTATCGCCAAAAGAAATCATTGCAGATTTATTTCATGTTCCCTTTGCATAAAGTTGTTGCTTCAGTCTTAACAACAACAACAACAACAACAACAACAACAACAATAATAATAATAATAATAATAATAATAATAATAATAATAATAATAATAATAATAATAATAATAATAATAATAATAATAATAATAATAATAATAATAAAATACCCAGCATGACATTGAAATGGTTTAAGAGTATATTATTACAGTACAAAACTGATTAGGTAACAGAGCAATCATTCTGATGTAAAAAATGGATCTAGCACTAATATTACTGTGGATTCTTCTAAAAATCGAAAGGAATGCTATTGTACAAGAGCGAAGAGCTAAAATCATTTTCACTCCCATACCACATCTCATTGGACACATCTTGATCTACATTCTAAAATGACACTTTATTAAAATTCGGGTCATATATGCAAGCCTTCCTCAACCTAATTCTGTTTAAGAGGTTCGGAGTACAACATTCTTTGGTCCTAAGCTGCATAGTTCTTGGACAGAGATGATGAAAGCTGTTGAATTAAAACATTTGGAGGATGTCAGGTTAGGTAAAACTGTTATGTGCTGCAAACCCGCTGAAAATGTAATATTAAAAAGAAGCTTGTTGTCTCCAGAGCTCCGTGAATGAGACCTGAGTTCAGCAGCAGAAAAAGCAGCTGCATACTTACAGCTAAGCAATCAAAGCCTAAATCACACATTTGCTTTCACTCACACAGTCTTTAAGGGGTGAGCACCATGGGCCATTGTAGTGAACAGGCATTAGCTCATCATCCCCAGGTTCTCAAAAAAAAAGTGTTCCTTCCTTCAAATTGCACCTGCAAATATCTTCTAAATTTAAGAACGGAAAAGTTTACCTTCTCTTCCACGATGTGGCTCAGTGAATCTGCTGGGCTTTTATTCTAGAATGTACCAGACTATATAGAAAATCTTGCATGTCTCCAATGTCATTATTTCAGTTTGAATTATTAATAACAAGCAACTGGAGTTTAGATCATTTCCATAATGAAAGTTACGTGTGCACTATGCAGATTAGACCTGCTTGGTAACTTTTATGCTGTATGAGCAACAACTGAAAAAAGGCACTCCTGTGTTTTTGCCCAAGTTGTCCAGTCTAATCTGAAATCACAGCACGTTGGACCTTAGACATAAGGTCCACAGCACGTTGGACCTTGGACCATAGTCCACGGGAAGAAACCCGAATCCACCCTAACATGCATACCTATACCCGTGAAAATCTACGAAAACATATATATATATATATATATATATATATATATATATATATATATATATATATATATATATATATATATATATATATATATATATATATATATATATATATATATATATATATATATATATATATATATATATATATATATGCATGTTAGGGTGGATTCGGGTTTCTTCCCGTGTAGAAATCTGGTTGTTTTGGCGACGTTTCGACGAGGTCTCACTCGTCATCTTCAGGCTGGTGTTCTGGCTTCTTTCTTCTTGAAGCAAAGCGTGATCTCAGTTGAAGTCCTTCTATAAATACTGCTGGGGGGGTGTGGTTTGCTTGCTCTGTTGCTGATTGTAGGTTCGTTTGTTCTTTTGTGATCTGCTGTGTGGCTGAGGCGATCGTTAAGGGCTTAACTGCTGGTGGGTTAGATGGCTGTTTAGAGACATCATGTGTGGGTGAGGTGCTGGATGTGTGTCTATTAGCCTTTTGTTTCTTAACGACCTTGGTGATGGGTGTTCTGGCAGCATCCTGGGCTTTGGTGGAGTGGGGTCCTGTGTCTTGTGAATTCATTTTGGTCTGGCTGCGTGTCTGTGGTCTCCCAATGTTTTTTTGGCGTGTGTAAGTGTGCTCCATGTGGTGGCTGGAGTGGGGAGTAGCGGTAGATGGTGCAGTCGTGGTTTTGTTATTGGATGGTGGTTTCGTTTCATCTGTGGGAAGGGTCTGGGTTTGTGTTTGGTGTGGATGGAAGGTGGTGGCATCTTGTGTCCTTTTGGACCTGGTGTCAGTCTTTGTGACAGAGGCTCGTCTGTTGACCAGGGCTAGTTTCCAGATGTCAGGCAAGCGGGAGGTGTCATCACGTTTATTCATGTTGTTTGGGTGTTTCTCTATTTCAATGGCTTCCATGATTATTCGACTGTTGAGGTGTTCAGTTTTGGAGATGAGTTTGGTTCTTTTAAAATCAATTTCATGACCTGTTGTTTTTATGTGCTGGAAGAGAGAGGAAGATTTTTCTTCTTTTTTGACTGCGTTCTTGTGTTCTGCGATGCGTGCGCTTATTCTCCTGTTTGTCTGTCCGATGTATGTGGCTGGGCAGACTTTGCATGGTATTTCGTAGACTCCTTGGTTTTCTAGCTCAGTCTTGTCTTTGGGGTTTCTTAAAATGTTGGCTATTTTTTGTTCGGTGCAAAAGGCTGTCTTGATATTGTGTTTGTGGAGAATTTTGCTTATTTTGTCTGTGGTGCCTTTGATGTAAGGGAGGAGGGCAGTGCCGTTGTTCTCTTCTGTTTCTTGGTTCTTGGGGGGTGTTTCTTTTTGGATTAGTTTGGTGATGGTGTTTTTTTGGAATCCGTTCGCAATTAAAGCATTCGAGAGAGTGTGTAATTCAGTTTTTAGGTGGTCTTTGTCAGCGAGGCGTTTGGTTCTGGAGATGAGGGTTTTTGCTACGGAGTTGATCTGTGCAGGGTGGTGGTGTGATTGTGCATTTAAGTAGCGGTTTGTATGTGTTTTTTTCCGGTAGATGGTATGTCCTAAGGAGCCGTCGGGTTTTTTGTAGATTAGGACGTCCAGGAAGGGAAGTTGGTTGTTGGCTTCTATTTCCATAGTGAATTGTATTTTGGGGTGTAGGCTGTTGAGATGTGTGAGGAAGTTGTTCAGTTTGTCTTTCCCGTGTGGCCAGATAACAAAGGTGTCGTCAACATATCTGAGCCAGAGTTTGGGTTTATGTTCGGACTTCTGTAACGCGTTGGTTTCAAAGTGTTCCATATATAGGTTTGCGATGACCGGTGAGAGGGGTGATCCCATGGGTGCTCCTTCTATCTGTTTGTATCTTTGTCCATTGTGGATGAAGTATGTGTTGGTTAGGCAGTGGTTGGTCAGATCTAGGATGTGCTTGGGGGGGTTGTATTTGTTGTGGATAGCTGTCAAGGCTTCTTGAATGGGCACTTGTGTGAAGAGCGAAACAACATCGAAGCTCACGAGTAGGTCATTGGGTTGTAGGTCTTGTTTCTTTATAATTTCTATGAAGTGGAACGAGTTTTGTACGTATGAAGTGATGGATTCTGCATAGGGCTGGAGTTGTTTGGCAAGAAATTTGGCGAGGTTTTGTAGGGGTGAGCCTATGGAGCTGACTATGGGTCTGAGAGGTGTTCCTTCTTTGTGAATCTTGGGGAGGCCGTAGAGCTTGGGGCATCTGGATGATTTCTCTCTGGGGATGATGCTTGGCTTGATTTCTTCACTTAAGGGTGAGGCTTTTATTTTGGCTTTGGTGGTTTTTTCCAGGTAGGTGGTGGGGTCTGCGTTCAAAGGTATGTAAGCAGGGTCTTGTAGTAGGTTGGATAGTTTGGCTTGGTAGTCAGATGTGTTCATCACCACTGTGGCATTGCCTTTGTCTGCTGGGAGAATGATTATGTTGTTGTCTTTCCTCAGGTTGGTGAGGGCTTTTTGTTCTTCTTTGTGTAAATTGCTTCTGGGTGGTTTGCTGGAGCAGAGGATATTGGTGACTTCGAGTCTGATTTTGTTGGCTTCATCTGGGTTGATTTTGGTTAGGCTGGCTTCCACTCCGCATATGATGTTTTCAGTGGGGATGTGTCTGGGGGCGACTGCAAAGTTGAATCCTTTGGACAGGACTTTGGTCTCTGCGATGGTGAGTGTCCTGTCTGATATGTTGTGAACTGTTTGTTTCATGGGCTGCTGTGGGGGGTTGGGCTTCTGGCGTTTTTCCAGTTTGTGGAGTTTGTTGGTGTGTATGTCTGTCTTGTGGGAGGTCTCTGTTTCAGCTCTCCAGGCGGCGAGTTGCTTGGATTTGTTCCAGAGTGTTGGGTGGATTTTGTTGCTGAGTTTGAGGTGGAGAGTGAGTAGGTCTCTGTTGGTTTGATCTAGTAGGTATCTTTTCTTGTGTAGTTCGTTTCTGATTAGGGCTAGTTCTGTTCTTTTCAGGATCCTTTCGCTGGATGGGGTTTCGACCTCATCGAAACGTCGCCAAAACAACCAGATTTCTACACGGGAAGAAACCCGAATCCACCCTAACATGCATACCTATACCCGTGAAAATCTACGAAAACAAATATCCGACCTCTACGGGGAGGAAACCTTCCAGCTGACCAGAACCTACGAGAAACTAGAAGTCCGAAGAGCCACCATCTTATGTGACATTGCATTCCTACGCAACTGCCGAGATAAAAATGTGATCCCCACAAGCTTCCAACTGAAATTCCACTCAAAAACCCCATCCAGCGAAAGGATCCTGAAAAGAACAGAACTAGCCCTAATCAGAAACGAACTACACAAGAAAAGATACCTACTAGATCAAACCAACAGAGACCTACTCACTCTCCACCTCAAACTCAGCAACAAAATCCACCCAACACTCTGGAACAAATCCAAGCAACTCGCCGCCTGGAGAGCTGAAACAGAGACCTCCCACAAGACAGACATACACACCAACAAACTCCACAAACTGGAAAAACGCCAGAAGCCCAACCCCCCACAGCAGCCCATGAAACAAACAGTTCACAACATATCAGACAGGACACTCACCATCGCAGAGACCAAAGTCCTGTCCAAAGGATTCAACTTTGCAGTCGCCCCCAGACACATCCCCACTGAAAACATCATATGCGGAGTGGAAGCCAGCCTAACCAAAATCAACCCAGATGAAGCCAACAAAATCAGACTCGAAGTCACCAATATCCTCTGCTCCAGCAAACCACCCAGAAGCAATTTACACAAAGAAGAACAAAAAGCCCTCACCAACCTGAGGAAAGACAACAACATAATCATTCTCCCAGCAGACAAAGGCAATGCCACAGTGGTGATGAACACATCTGACTACCAAGCCAAACTATCCAACCTACTACAAGACCCTGCTTACATACCTTTGAACGCAGACCCCACCACCTACCTGGAAAAAACCACCAAAGCCAAAATAAAAGCCTCACCCTTAAGTGAAGAAATCAAGCCAAGCATCATCCCCAGAGAGAAATCATCCAGATGCCCCAAGCTCTACGGCCTCCCCAAGATTCACAAAGAAGGAACACCTCTCAGACCCATAGTCAGCTCCATAGGCTCACCCCTACAAAACCTCGCCAAATTTCTTGCCAAACAACTCCAGCCCTATGCAGAATCCATCACTTCATACGTACAAAACTCGTTCCACTTCATAGAAATTATAAAGAAACAAGACCTACAACCCAATGACCTACTCGTGAGCTTCGATGTTGTTTCGCTCTTCACACAAGTGCCCATTCAAGAAGCCTTGACAGCTATCCACAACAAATACAACCCCCCCAAGCACATCCTAGATCTGACCAACCACTGCCTAACCAACACATACTTCATCCACAATGGACAAAGATACAAACAGATAGAAGGAGCACCCATGGGATCACCCCTCTCACCGGTCATCGCAAACCTATATATGGAACACTTTGAAACCAACGCGTTACAGAAGTCCGAACATAAACCCAAACTCTGGCTCAGATATGTTGACGACACCTTTGTTATCTGGCCACACGGGAAAGACAAACTGAACAACTTCCTCACACATCTCAACAGCCTACACCCCAAAATACAATTCACTATGGAAATAGAAGCCAACAACCAACTTCCCTTCCTGGACGTCCTAATCTACAAAAAACCCGACGGCTCCTTAGGACATACCATCTACCGGAAAAAAAACACATACAAACCGCTACTTAAATGCACAATCACACCACCACCCTGCACAGATCAACTCCGTAGCAAAAACCCTCATCTCCAGAACCAAACGCCTCGCTGACAAAGACCACCTAAAAACTGAATTACACACTCTCTCGAATGCTTTAATTGCGAACGGATTCCAAAAAAAACACCATCACCAAACTAATCCAAAAAGAAACACCCCCCAAGAACCAAGAAACAGAACAGAACAACGGCACTGCCCTCCTCCCTTACATCAAAGGCACCACAGACAAAATCAGCAAAATTCTCCACAAACACAATATCAAGACAGCCTATTGCACCGAACAAAAAATAGCCAACATTTTAAGAAACCCCAAAGACAAGATTGAGCTAGAAAACCAAGGAGTCTACGAAATACCATGCAAAGTCTGCCCAGCCACATACATCGGACAGACAAACAGGAGAATAAGCGCACGCATCGCAGAACACAAGAACGCAGTCAAAAAAGAAGAAAAATCTTCCTCTCTCTTCCAGCACATAAAAACAACAGGTCATGAAATTGATTTTAAAAGAACCAAACTCATCTCCAAAACTGAACACTTCAACAGTCGAATAATCATGGAAGCCATTGAAATAGAGAAACACCCAAACAACATGAATAAACGTGATGACACCTCCCGCTTGCCTGACATCTGGAAACTAGCCCTGGTCAACAGACGAGCCTCTGACACAAAGACTGACACCAGGTCCAAAAGGACACAAGATGCCACCACCTTCCATCCACACCAAACACAAACCCAGACCCTTCCCACAGATGAAACGAAACCACCATCCAATAACAAAACCACGACTGCACCATCTACCGCTACTCCCCACTCCAGCCACCACATGGAGCACACTTACACACGCCAAAAAAACATTGGGAGACCACAGACACGCAGCCAGACCAAAATGAATTCACAAGACACAGGACCCCACTCCACCAAAGCCCAGGATGCTGCCAGAACGCCCATCACCAAGGTCGTTAAGAAACAAAAGGCTAATAGACACACATCCAGCACCTCACCCACACATGATGTCTCTAAACAGCCATCTAACCCACTAGCAGTTAAGCCCTTAACGATCGCCTCAGCCACACAGCAGACCACAAAAGAACAAACGAACCTACAATCAGCAACAGAGCAAGCAAACCACACACCCCCAGCAGTATTTATAGAAGGACTTCAACTGAGATCACGCTTTGCTTCAAGAAGAAAGAAGCCAGAACACCAGCCTGAAGATGACGAGTGAGACCTCATCGAAACGTCGCCAAAACAACCAGATTTCTACACGGGAAGAAACCCGAATCCACCCTAACATGCATATATATATATATATATATATATATATATATATATATATATATATATATATATATATATATATATATATATATATATATATATTTTAGCTCATTTTCTTCCTGCTCGGTATGGGAATAGGGATTGGTGAAATTATCTGTCTCATGTGACAAGATAGGAATGAATTGAAAAATGAATCACATTTTCTGATGAATTTGGCTGATTTGTCAAAATTTGTTGATTTGTATTCATCATAAATGGAGTCCCCCCCCACCTCTAAAAAAATCAAATACTAATGTTGAAGGAGGGATGGTGGTTCAGAGGACTAAGGCTCCGAAAACTGTCAGCTGCAAAGTCGACAGCTCGGCGGTTCAAATCCTGAGTGCCACGCAGCGGAGCAAGTTCCCGCTGATAACCCCAGCTCCTGCCAATGTAGCAGTTCGAAAGCATGTCAATGCAAGTAGATACATAGGTACAAAACAGCTGTTTGACCGATACATGGGAGGACCACAGATTTGCCTGTCCCACTTCCTTGTCTTCCTTGTCCCCATTCACCACCTGTTCAATGGGGGATCCAGCCAGGGAGGTGGAGGAAAGAAGTGTGCGTTACCTGTGGCGTTGTACTTATGGACCAGCATCAGCTTCCAAACCAATGCTCATACCCATCTGTGCCTGTGTTACACATATTTTTGTGTTTTATTTTTCATATCATTTACCATTTTAATGCAATATTTATTTAATTCTTTGTTAATATCTGTATTCCTATTGTTTTATCCTTTTAAATATTATCTTTTTTATGATGGACACTACCTTGGGTCCTTTTTAAGGAGAAAGGCCAGATAAAAAATTTAAAATACATATTTCTTAAGTTCAGACCATGAGACAATAGTCTTGAAAAGAACATTGTTCTGCATTTCAGGAGCAAACACCACTCATTCTTCATAACTTGTTTTTAAGAAGGCCAGGAAAGAAGTAACATACAATGAAATGCAGACTATAATTTGAAGACTGAAAACTCATTCAGAGAACAGCCAATAAGGCTTATATGATTCTTGCCCAACTTGATGTCCTCCAGATATGCTGGACAGGACTACATTTGATGACATTATTGGTCAGTATGCCCATTGCCCAATCATTGTGCAGTGGTGGGGTTTTAGTCCATAGTAAGTGGATGGTGCCAGCTTGGAGAAGCCAGGTGGCAGCTTTGTTTTCTTTTCTTTTTTAAATTTAATCTGTTTATCCCTGCATACATTTTTTCAGAGAAAAGGAAATGCCAAAAATACCCTTCTGTGATGCAAATAACAACCTTGGAGTCTTCGGTCTCAGATTAAATTTTATTGTGCATCTTCAAGTAATTTAAAACCACCTGTTACATTCAACCTGAACAAGAACCACTCCCATAAACATTTTCAAAAGGGGGGAAAGCATAAGACAACCCAGCCAGTTCAATGTGTGTTTCGTGTTAATGCAGTGTACAAACAGAAAGGACTTCTTCAAATGTAGATCTTGACAGTCTGCATCCAACACTCACAGTCCCTGTGCAAACAATGGAAGGGGGTTAATCTCTCTTCTTTCTTGCATCCCTCCCACACACTCTGAAAATCATTAAAAACCAAGTCCTGGGGGCTGGAAAATCCTCTGAAACATGGTCGCAGAACTATCTTTGTACTACCATAACCCCCTTTAGATGCCACTCTGGCCTTAGACCAAATGAGTCAAAAGAGCCATACTCATGAATCAGAAGACAACAGCACACCTTTAGACATAGGGGAGAGTTCTACATTTTCTAGAGCAGTGGTTATCAACCTGTGGGTCCCCAGATGTTCCTGGACTGCAACTCCCAGAAATCCTGGCCAGCTCAGCTAGTGATGAAGACTTCTGGGAGTTGCAGTCCAGGAACATCTGGGGACCCACAGGTTGAAAAATTACCAATGGCAGCCTGTCTTGCACCCTCAAGGAAGTAGCCTACTATCCTCAGAAACAATGGATACCAGTTGACCATCAGCCCAGTTGGCTTCTTCATACCGATTTGGGGCCAAGGACTTATGTTTTTACTGCAAGCTTTACATTGCCTGCCTGCTCCTTTTAATATGAATCTAAACACATGCGAAAAAGGAATCTTATTTTCATGTACAGATGTAGAAACAAACAGTCTAGTTTAATGATGTCAACATAACAGAGTCTAGAAACTCCAATCTCTCCATTATCTATTCTGTCACTGTTTGTGACTAGTGAAGCTTTCAATGGTAGTATAGGAGAGAACACTCTCAAGATGCTGAATGAAAGTTGACTGAGAAGCAAGACATTAAACTGTTTCCAGAGCTTCTTTGAGCACAGTGAAAAAGTCCCTGAAGAAGGCCATTTGGGCCGAAACGCGTTGGGCTCTTTTAATAAACTTTCATTCAGCATCCTAAGAGTGTTCTCTCCTATACTACCATTGTCTGTGGATGCTCCAGTCCTTTTACCTTAGTGAAGCTTTCAAAAAGACTAACACATTCTCAAACAGTAATGTGATTGAGCCTTGTTAAAATTGTCAATTGTAATTGTCTAGACACAATCAGATTGGGTGGCACGGTGAAGACCAGAGCTCAACCAGACCCAAAGTAAATACACATTCTTTGTTATTAATAAGGTACAAATCAACCTTAGCACACTCCAAGTAGTTATTGTGTGAGGAATTTATATAAATGACAGTGTACCTTCTCTACCAATATACATACCTTTGTGTGTGTGCACTAATTGTAATATGAGCTAGCATGTTGTCCCTGTGTTGTAACAGACTCGTTAGAACTAATAAGTTATTCCTCCCCAACAGTCTGGATACGTACAGGTAAGCACATCTTCAACCCCGGGAACAGTCTCTGTCAGCAGAAAATGGGAAAACAGGACACCTCCTTATTGGCCTCATTGGGTTGGTTATTTATTTATTTAATATACTACCTTGTTAGTGCAAGCACTATTTTACAAGTATATTTATCTGAACATAGCAACCTCTCCTAAATGCAAATCCTAGCTGGCAGTAATGATGAAGTTCTTTCATTTCACTTTACACCTACATGAAATGGCTGATTGGGCAGCTGCAAGAGAATATATAGCCTGTGATGGCCTCAGTTTGAGCCCTCCCAAGTGGTCAGGGGATCCAGAAGAGATCTTGGACTGTTCTAGGTTGTCACACAGCTCTTTTGTGGTAACAGCTCAGTCTTTTCCTTTCATTGCATCCATTCAAATCAGCCTGTGTGTCAGATGAAGGACTTCCTCACCTCATGAATGCCAAATAGATGTCAGGGTGCTCCTTCCAATAGTTCTTTACTCCATCCTGTAGTTGGCCTGGGATCACACAAATAACAGCCTTCCCCATTTTCCATGATGGCAGAGGCTGATGGCAACTGGAAGCCAACACCTAGACAGCCACAGGTACTCATGTCTTGGCACAAATAACCCTGAACAGAGTGGTGCAGTAGTCTGACTTGGCACCGGGCAACTGTCTCTGTTAATATATCTCCATAATCTTGACAACAGTTCTCTGTGGTGGTGTTGTCATCCATATATTTCAGGTAGGACCTGAAAAATAATCTTGGCTGAATTTCTAGGGAGGCACAATTGCTGGAGAAACTGAAGACATGGTCTCCGACAGAAGTTACACTCTACTAACTTTAAAAGTTAGTTGCAATTAAGGTGGTATTCATTCCTTGCAGCCAAAAGTAATTGAATCCTCTATGGAGAAATGGAACCCTCGGAGTGCTGCAGACCAATGCTCATCATAGTATTTCTAATAGCAGGTACCAAAAAAAAAAACACCACAAAACCAAAAAACCGCCCAGCCATATGATGCTGTATTAATAAATACAAATTTCAGAGTTAGTCGATATCTATTTTGGATCACAAAAAGTTGCTAAAATCTGTGTCCTTGCTTATAGCAATTGGCAAATCTAAAGAGGGGGGAGGTCAGTCTTTTACCTTCAGTGAATGGAAAACATGCAATATGATGTCCTTTCAGTATCTAAAACTGCATTTGGCCTTCCTGTTGGTGTCCCCGCATCAACCTCATATCTGACCCAACATCTGGACTCTCGGCTTGAACTCCAGATTGTGTATCATTGTTCTCCAAGGGGGAGTTCTGGAGAACTCAGAAGCCTGCCATATTTGCAACTTTATAGTGTTCCATAAAAGGTCTTGCCTAACCTCTGGGAAGGCAAGTGTGGCTTTTTAGAGGTGCCAGGTTGTGAATGAGCAAATAGGTGTGCTGGTAGAACATGCTTATTCCACCTGCAATGTGTCTGTTAAAGTAAAAGCCTTCACATGCTTTCCATCCTTTCTGGTGAATGAGCACATTTACGAGATATATAACTTTTACTCTTCTCTTGGACTAGAAAAACCCTAACTTGGTTATTTCTTCATTTTATATATATTTTTCTTGTTCCAGGAGGAAAGGTTTAGAATGCATGCACCCTTAAAATTTCCCCCACCTTACTCTGCTTTGCTTTACTCAAGAGCTTGGAAAAAGCACTTTTTGGACTGCAGTACTCAGAATTCACAGTGCCATGGCCATGCTGGATGGCAGATTTTGGGAGTTGTAGTCCAACTCATGCTTTGATTTTACTAATCCTGCAATCCCACCCCCCAACTAGATCTATAAACCCTGGAGTTCCAAACTCATCTAAAGCAGAAATCAGTGATGCCGGATGTTTGTTGGGTAACTTTGCTAAAAAGCTAGTTGAAATTAGAAACAAATTAAAACAATTAAAATGAAATAAATTATCTCACAATGTGTGTTTTTCTGCTTTATTTGTGTTGATTATATCAAAACCTGATTCAAATGTGGCTTCATAGCTAATCTGGACAGAATCATATAGAAGAGCTTTATATGCAGTTAAAATGTAGGATTCAAACTGCATTGAGAGAATAACGCAAGTCAATTAGTACAGCCCTCCAAGAGAGATGCATTAATCCTCTGTATTAAGTAAACAAAAATCACGTATGCCTCTTTCTAACCAAAACAAGTACAAGGAATTGCCTCTCTTCTCAGAGACGGCAGGTCTTTCTACAATCCTTGTTTTTGCTGGTTTATATGGTGCAAAACCCCAGAGTCTTGTTGACTATCTATTCATGCCTTTTGCCAGAGTTATGAACTTTTCCTTATCTTCCTGCACAGTTTCTCTTGTCATATCCATTTTACCAATACTTTAACAAATGTTCTCCTTGCATAATAAGCAACCTTCTTGGGTAATCTTGCCTATATTTCTTTTCTTCATACATTCCTCCACATGTACTTGCAACCTCTGTAGCTCCATTCACCATCTGTCTTGCTCAATGTTCCCCTGCAAACCAAGTTATGTTGACAGCAATCTAGGTTGCAGTCTATGGAGTAGAGTCTTGTCAATGGTGGTTCCTTTTATGGAATTGCTTTTGAGGTGAAATATTTCAAGACCAGATCATGTACTTGATCTGGTCTTTCATATACTTGGTTTCATATACTTAGTTAATATATGGCTGTCCAAGAACACTGTTGGCAAAATTATTTCATCTTCTTCCATGTCACATTAATGCTGTTTCTTTTTTATTGCTATTTTATGAATTACTGACTGAAATCCAATGCAATGCAAACAAAAGCGGTTGAGACCTCCTTTGGCTGCATCGGAATCAAAGGGGACTCCCTGGGATCCCAATGCAGACCCCTTTGGCTACATCAGAAAAATTATCTGCCCCCACTGCCTCCCAACTGGTTTATTTTGACAGCTTGAGCTGTCAGAATCAGCTGGGAGGCGGTGGGGAGGAGACTTTTGAGCGCTGTTGCTGCGGGGGGATTCATTTCATTTCGTTATGACAGGAAACAAAATTTGAGGGACAAAATGAAACGAAACGAAACACAATTTTTCTGTTTCATGTCCATCCCTCATTTGCATACTCTAAAGTACTTAAGTTCTTTGTGTGGAAAATCAAGAAAGATATATGCTTCTCCAATAAAAATATTTTAAAAATAAAATTTATTCCAAATCAGAATTTCTTGAAGGTGCAACTAGATTAAACCACTTATTTCAGATTCCTTATTAACAAACTCTGTAGATAGGAAATGACTTGAAGTACACTTTGAAGATTATAGCAACCCCACGATATGGGCACCAGGGGAAAAAATTAATTTTGATTGTATCTTCCATTATTTGGATTTATTGTTTGCCCAAATGAGGTTATTTCTGATTTCTGAGACCAACCAGAAGCAAAATGGCTTTTCAATGTAAATGGATAATGGATGCTCCTTAAATTACCCACATCTTCCTGCTTTGTAGAGAACAGGAGGTTGAGTTGATTCTCCATAGGAATTTACTGTCAGATCTCATTTTACCCTTAGGCATTTTACCCAGCTGGAATATGGTAATGTTTTTACAATACCCATTGAAAACAAAAATAAGGTTTTAACAACCAATAAATATGGAGTTTGGTAGTACACAGAGATCAGTATAGGCATCCTTCCATCTCGAGAGACTATGGTATTGTGCTCGGTATAGAAGCCATGTTGTTTCCACACTGCATGCAAAGCTGAAGTGGCCTTTTCAGAGTACAAGGCCTGGGTATATTAATATGGAGGTTAAAGCTGTTACCTAAGCAGCAAAAAAAAAAACCCTCTCCACATCGCTTGAATAGTCTAATGGAATGGCAGAGCTGAAACGATTTGTTCCAGGTGTGTTGCAGGAGTTATCAGAACATGATTGTACACAGTCATGAACTGCCTCTAGGATTCTGGCTATGGAATTTGCCTCGAGGTTAACTCCTGAAGCCTTTTCCAGAAATGGATATAGTCACAAGGCAGTGGAGGTTTAAAATCAGAGGTTTCCTTCTCCAAGATGTTTCTTCCCTTTTATCTGCCATTGGGGCATAAAGCCCTCTTCCACCTTCATAACCAATGACTGTCTTCTCCTGTAACCCTGGGACGGAGCCCTTACAAGGTACTACTAGCCAGGCCAACGAGGTTGGACCAAGGTTGGACCAAGGTTTTTTTAGGAGGTATTACTCCTCAAACACTGACAATGATGAGTCAGTAAGTAAAACTAGCAGCAAGTAAAGCAAAATGATGGTGTGATGAAACTCAGCAGTAGTCAGCTCCCAATGGCAGTTGCAGCAGAATGTTCTAACAGTCAGTCCCAGGTTGCAGTTTTGAACAAAAAATGCTAATGGTTGTAAGAGCCAACAATGGGCAAACTTGATGTTAAACAGATGTAATGGATGAAAATAGAGTTAAATGTCTTCAGATGTTAAATGCACTCAAAGGAAGGAAGGAAGGAAGGAAGGAAGGAAGGAAGGAAGGAAGGAAGGAAGGAAGGAAGGAAAAAAGGAAAAAGGAAAAGGATGAGCAGTTAGACACTTGGTGTTAAGAGTCAGCTATCTTAGCTCCTAAGGGCGTTTATACACGACCCCTAAACTCCGGGGCAAATGGCTCCCAGCTCCGGAGTTAACAGGAAATTAAGTGCGACCCCGCCCACTTTAGCGCGACCCAGCGCACTTTTCTTGTACCTGCTCTGGGACAGTGAAAATTAATTGATCCGGTGTAACGATAGTGTGCGGGGCTCTCCTTGCTTCTGTTTGTTGTTTTTTGGCTCCCGCCCCTTTAAGAGCTACTTTTACAGAGACGAGAGGGAGAACGAGGTGAGCGGCATGCTTTTCTTTCTCTTTTTCTCCCTCCCCTCACGCAGCCAGCAGCCAGGAAGTGCGGAGGGGGTGGGAATGCAGAAAGAGCGACGAACCCCTAAGATCTCTGGTCCGAATTTAAGTGGCCAGTGGATCTTAGGGGTCGTGTAAAAAGGCCCTAAGTCTGCTACAAGAATCACACCAATGGTGCACTAAAATGGGAAAGAAAACTCATGTGTCTTGCAACTAGCTGTGATCCCCTTTCATTGGGGGGGGGGGGGTGAGGGTCCCTGTCCTGCTTTCAAAAATTTCAAATGTTCCACAATTTAAACATTCCAAAATATCTGGGTCATTCACCCACCGCCCCATGTTGAACCTTTGCAGTTTAGGCCAGGGATGGCGAACCTTTTTGGCACGGAGTGCCCAAACTCGGTTATGGGGACGGTGGTGGCAGCAGCGGGGGTCCGGATCGGCGGCAGCGGGGGGCAGGGGCAAAGGCAGTAAGGGCGGCGGGGCCAGGGTCATCGGCGGCAGTGGCAAGAGCGATGACGATCGGGACAGCAGCGAGGGGGTTGGGATCGGTGGCATCAGGGGGGCAGGGGTGGGGGCGAGTCGGAGGGAAGCAAGGGTGATGGGGCAACGGGGTCAGGGTCATCTGCGGCGGCGGCGCGAGGTGCAGGGATGGCATCAGTGATGGCATCAGGGTGGCGGAGGCTGGGTCTACAGCGCCAGGGCCGGGCATGAGGGTGGCAATGGCGATGGGGATGGGGCGGCAGGGTCAGCTTGGCACGCAACATGCTCCCTACCCCCCCCCCACTTCCCCCTCTGCAAATTCCTCATGGCTGGTCCAGCGGAGAGGGAAGGGGGGCAGGGAGCATGTTGCATGCCAAGTGAAAGCTCTTTGGGTGCCACCTTTGGCACGCATGCCATAGGTTCCCCATCCCTGGTTTAGGCAATATGTATATTTAGGAGGGACCACTATATACCCAACAACTCCAGTAAAATCTTAACTCAATCATGGCCCAATATTTGTAACCTACCTGGAGGCTGGGTAGAAGAAGGATTATGCTTCCTGTCCTCCCTCCTCATGGATAGAAAACCTTCTTAGGAATGAACTACTCATTACTGGATCTCATTTATTTTGAAATAATGCTCCAATTTTTTTTTAAAAGCCAATACCTGCAACAAGTTACCTTTTTTTGCTTAGGAGACGTAACAATGGTCCTTTTGAGAAGAAATGCAACACCTGGTAAAATTGTTGCTTTCCTCAGATAAGGAGCAACTTAAACTATATTTTGTAACATCACAACATGCAACTGTTCAATGAGTAATGTGACAAATTACTTCTAAAAGGCACCATTCCAAACTTAGTACTAGACTGTATGCAGTAGGTTGTTGTTGAAGCGAACACTCTCAGTTCAGATGGCAATCTCACAGCCATTTTTCTGACATGATTCATCAGTGAACTCAATGGGAGTTACTTCTGAGCAGACTTGAATAAGGCTGCATTATCAGTCTTGGAGCAAAGGAAACATTGTGCATCCAGGGATGCCTGTTATATCTCCAGCTTTCAAGCAGAACATTTTGCATTTGAAAAACATTTTGTTGCAGAATACAACGCGACTGAATTAGTGCCTCCCTCTGTTCCCTTCCTATAAGGTATTTGTTCCAAGGAAGATCATAGGAAGAATATGCTAATTCAAAGACAGATTGGTTCAACCAGTGTTTCACTTTATAGTCCCAACTGCTCTGTAGCTGTCTATCCATTAGATCATCATTTGACAGCAGAGCTAAATGGGTGACTCCATTTCCTGGAGACTTGGCGCCCTTTTTCTGACCCATGGTGCATCTGAACTCATCTGTGGGAGCAATGTCATTAAGTGCAATCCTTGCAGCTTCATCCACAACAGAGGAGGATGGTGTGTTTGGTGCATCTGTATGGTTTAAGAAGGATTCTTTCTGCGCATCTGTTGTTGTGATCTGACTGTTTAACACTTTGCCTTCTGGAGATAACCCTTCTTGGCTTACCACCTCCTTCTCTTCTCTACTTTGGAAATCTTCACTCCGTGGAAGAGAGTCTGAAGCAATATCTTTGTTTGACCTGACCCTCAAACTAGGATCTTCTTGAATCTGAATCAAATTCAGACATATTTGTCCATCATTGTTCTCAGAAGAAAGAGAAACAAGTGGAGAAAAGATTGCACTTTCTGTCCCACCACCCTTCCTTTTTATTGAATCCATATTACAACTCAATTCATGAACTGGGGCCTTCTGCACATTACCTGCAGCTGCTTCTGTCAAGGAGACAGGCAAAGAGGAACATGCACCTGAAACAGCCAGATATTCAATTTTAGACAATCCCTCCTGGCTCGCCTTTGTGCTGATGGGTGGATTTTGGTGGATTGTTCCTTCTAAAGAAGGCTTTTCTTTCTTTAGAAGAACTTCGTCATTGTGTGTCCTTAGCAGACCTAAAACACTATCTTCAGCAGAAGACTGAGAATTGTTACCTGCTGTAGCCTCAACACAGTGATCTTCTGTTGCTGATTCTCTCTTCTCTACCTCTGAAGCTGGAATGGAGACAAGAGAAGAGTCCCCTAGCTTTGCTTCGGGATCCCTACATACTGCTTGTTTTACTGTACTTTCAGAGGGCTGGAATGAAGCATCACATGCATTTTTTGCAGTCGTATTGACGCTGGAGAAAGAAGGTGGCTTTATGTCCTCAGCAGTCAAGTTTCCTTGTACGAATGTTCTCTTCTGGTTTTCTGGATTGTGTGAAAGATGGCCAAGTGCTTCAGCTTCAGAAGATGTCACTTTGTCACTTTGAACATTCATAGCTTCATGTTTTGACATGTCTTTGGTCCCATGGAGAAAATTAGAAGCAACGCCTTCATCATTGTTAAGTGTGAAAACATGGCCCAGTTTGCTGTCCATTTGTCTGGCATCCGTCTCAGAATTTGGAAGAGAAGCAGAAACTAGAGGTCTTTTGTTTGCAGCACATGCTTCATGGATTTCTACCACAGGTTTATGCAGACCTTTTGGGGCTACAAAGAGGAATGGGGACATGACAGTTAAATTTAGTTAAGTAAGCACCACATGAGATCTGAATCTTTATATCATAACAAAGCCAAGATCAACACAGAGCATCAGATTCTATACTGGGGTATGCCTGGAACTTTCTGTTCTAATACTCTTTGTATCTCTGTTTTCTTACAATTGTTGTATTTCCACATCAATCTGCAACCTTTGCAGAAAGAAAAACTTCACATCAATCATTATGGCTTTGGGGTGGGTTTTTTAAAATAAGTATATGTTTTCATCCATACACTGGCCTTCTAGACTCATTTTTCTTAGCTGTTCTTCTGAACAGAATGCTGCGTTCTAAGCATGTTACCAATATATGTATTCTTATGTACACATGATAGGGTCTTTTAGGGCTCAAGGTCTGTTCAGAAAAAAGATCACAAATTGTTAAAACTGCAGATTCTGAAGGGCAACTGCATTCCATTTTGGTACATTGATTTCAGAAACACAAATCTGGTGTGCAGTCTATTCAGACAACATGCATTCTAGCTATAATTACCATGTTCTAGCTATAGTTAACACAGGTTGGGAGAAGTGCTATAGCTCCCCCTGTGTGCGCCTGTACACGCACGCACGCACGCACGCACGCACGCACGCACGCACGCACACACACACACACACACACACACACACACACACACACACACACACACACACACACACACACACACACACACACACACACATTAAGGTCCACCATCCTTCTAAATGAGTGAGTGGAGAACCTGAGTTTTCCAGGGTCCCAAGTTCCCACCTCACAGGGAGAGCATCCATGGATAGCAGAGTCCTTTTTCTTCAGATAGACTGCTCTCCACATGTAGGAAAGCAATAAAACCACAAACTGAGGGAATTGGCCTACATCACTCTCTGCCTTTGTGGAATTTTTCAGGAATTCCTAACACCTGAATATTTCTATCAAAAGGTGAATAAAACACATTTCTTCTCTGTTCTTTTCCTTTGTTACCTTGTCTGTCTTCTGACTCTTGAACATCTCTTTTGGGTGTTTCAGGGATCATAAAACATTCACCTGCAGAAAGAGTGGGAAGAAAGAAAAGAATGAATGACATCAACAGCTTGAAGGGCCAAAAAAAATTCATCATGCCCTATCATATGATAAAATTCATCATGCACATCACAAAATACACTTTGTGCTCATTTCCAAATAAGCTCTGTCTAAACCAAAACTCCAGCATAGACCTTGTGTTTGGAAGTCAGCCAGAAACATAAAATTAATAAAACATATCTCTGCCCTTACAATGTGTTTCAGAAGCAACACTCAGTTCATATGCAGTGGTGGTTCTGCATGAGTGAAAAGCTCTTCCCCTCAGGGAAGGCAGACCCCTCCTAATGCTTGTCTGTCCTGTGCAGTGGGCCAGTCTACCTTCTCTATTCCATAAAGCAAATTGTTTCAGGGAGTACCCCAAGCCTCATAACAAATGATCTGCTCAAGCTAGGGGCTAACAATCCAGTTCATTTGTGGATGGATGGATGGATTTGATTTGATTTCCATCCTGCCTTTTCCCTTAAAACCAGAACCCTGTTTGATTAAATCATTGCATGGTTCCCAATCTAGGCCAATGAACATGCAGCTATGCCAATTGCCATGCATGCCTTTCTCTCATTCATGTTGATTCAAATACATTTGCAAACATACCATTAGACCCAACCAGTGTGTCTTCCACACCACATGAATCTTGCATGATGAGCCCTGTATGACAGGCTTCTGAGGCACTGCAGCCTGTTGGTGATTCAGAAGACGATTTGGATTCTGAACGTACGTGCTTGTTCTCTTGATTGGAACTGGGGGTCTGAAACAAAATGTCAATGTCACTGCATTCAATTACCAATAGCATGCTTTCATTCAAGTGGCAAGAGGTAGTGTTTTTTTTAAAGCTTCATTTTATTTTATTTTTATTTACTGTACTTCAATCGGTTGGCCTTTGACCAAGGTAGCTATTCAAAAACACAGTCCACATGTCTGCAGTGGAACGTTTGCCAAAATGAATATTCCTCTGTCTTGTTTGTTGCACTGTAGTGACGACCAAAAATATTCTAATACTGTATCTCTTTTTTAAAAAAAAAAGTGGTTCAAGCCTGCCAGTTAGGCAGGGCTGTGACTGAATTGTGGCTGAAGTCTGTTTACGTCCTTTGTAGTTTAAGAAATACCATGCTTTCCATAGCCATTTTAAAACTCTTTTTTTTGTGGTTGGAGAATTGGAACTAGATTGGCTATTTCATGAACAAAAGGTCTCCTTTCATTCCTGGAGGGTCCAGCACAAATTCCCCACTTGAGAAATGGAGTTAAAAGGCAATAATTAATTGATTCTCCCATTTACTCTAGGCCTCCCATGGTCTGTCTTGGAGGATCCCCACAGCTACCTTTTAGGATGCACATGGAAGGGAACAGAGAGGGAAGCAGGATTGTTGTTGTTGTTGTTGTTGTTGTTGTTGTTGTTAATTGTCAAAGAACAACATGTATGCAATGAGATTAGCTAAGCTTCCCTCATACAACCCTCCCCCCCCCCAACACAATGAATTCTACTAACAACCATAAAACCTTGTTGCACCTTGTGGACATGGAGTTATTTTCCATTTAAAAGTCTGACAGTCCATGGGTGGAACCTATTTTTCAGCCTGTTGGTATATCTGGCTATACTTCTATATCTCCTGCCCTATGGTAGGAGAGTTAAAGAAGTGCTGACCAGGGCGTATGTCATCCATGAGATTTTTCCTTGCTCTCCTAAGGCAGCGATCCCTAGCAATGTCATCTAGTGGACTCAGGGGATGGCCTATGATATATTGTGCTGTGCTCACCATCCTCCGCAATATCTTTCTATCCGCGGCTGTCAAACCAGCATACCAAACTGTGATGCAATGTGAAAGGACACTTTCTATTGTGGTGTCATAAAAGGGCCACCATAAGGTCAAAAAGATCAACTCTCCACTGCCTTCCTCCACCTTACCCAGAAGAACTTTAAACGGGGTCCAATCCAGCCTGGTGTCTAATATTGCTAAACTGTAGCAAGGACTTTAACTGATTCAATGTAAATGTAATGCATAGGACTTCCATGTTTAAGACACCGTTCCAGATTGCAGCTGGATGGTTGGATCTCTCTGCGGAGTTGGATGTCAGGAGATCAACTGCCCACTCCAGTCAATAAAGGCATCCTTTTGTTCTTGGGCAAGCTACCCAATGCCAGGTTTGTCCCCAGGAGAAGGGAATATTCAGAAGGTAAGCCACTTCTGAGTATTCTCTATCTGAAAACCCTGAAATGGGTTATCGTAAGTCAGAATTGATTTGACAGCATGTGATTATGGTTATTATTAATATTATTGTAGTAACACAACACACTCACCTTGCTGAATGGGCGACGGTTCTCTTGCCAGATCTGGTTGGAATAAATGAGTCTGTTTCTGCAACATGTTCTAACTGTCATGGAACTGTTCAGTGTCTCCTTCATTGTTCATTAAAGAAGTTATTAAAGGGATCTTTTTACTGCTTATCTGTTTATATACTGTTCCATACACACAGTATGGAGCAAATATCACAGCAGATATTGTCATCCCAAAATTACATTTTCCCACCATTATTTAGAATTGCTATGGGACTGGGATTTCCCACCCACTTCTACATATGCATCTGTTTGATTGTAATAAGCATAGTGGTTTATTGGACGAGCTCTACATAGTGGGCGTGAACAAGGTTGAATACATTTGGGAGTACTTAATGCTTAATAAATATACATAGAATTGCACTGCCAGGCACCAATTGGATAGCGCCTGGAACATCAGCACAACTCCAACACTCCCTTGGTTCAACAGTGCTGTAACTGAATTTTTAAGTCGGCCCTTTACCTTTCAGAATAGGTGTGTATCACTTTTCTACCATCAAACTCAAGGGAGTGGGTGTACACCAATGGACTACATAGTACCTCAGATGAAACTGAGTCAAGAAAGCAAGATGATTCTTCACTCACTTCAGGCTAACCTTAACTGCAGCAAAGCAGAACACTTTGCTACTCCCACCTCTGGAATCCATTATAGAGATACCTGTATGCAGTGTATACAATAATCTCCATATACACAGGAATGTGGCAACGTTGATTTTCCTGGAATGTACTTGTTTACATTAAAGGTGGGCGGTAGCTTGCTTCAGTGTTTCATCACTTTTTTAAAAATCCTTTACACTGAAAAGTTGAATATTGGGGTAGAGGGGAGTTAATATAATACACCTCCTGAAGGAGAATATTTCTTTATGCTAGGAGGTTATGCATAAGAGTCATTCCCTGATACTTTACTGTTGTGTTGCATGCACCGTTCATTCGTGAATAGAGATGGGCACGAAACAATTTTTGGTTCATTTCGTTATTCGTTATTTGTTTCATTACATAACAAAATGAATAACGAACTGCCCCCTCTAGAAAAAACTGTCCCCCATTTTGGTTCGTTTCATTTGCCAGCAGTGTCTGCTACCTGGTGCTACTCCTGGGGTTCTCCGTCCTGGCTGCAGGGAGGGTCCAGTAGCTTCTGGGGGGGAAGGGGGGGTTGACCGGCTGCACTACAGCTGGTAGGCGGCCACGTGGTCGGCAGTAAAAAAATGAAATCAAAATACTATAATTTAAAAAAGATCAAGCATGTGGGCCCCGGTACCAGCCCGCAAGCACCGGATCCAGCCTGTGGGTCAGTGAACCAGCCTGTGGGGCAAAAGTAATAATAATAATAATAAAGGCGACCAGCCTGCGCTACATCTGGTAGGTGGGCCACATGGTTGGCAGTAAAAATAAAAATAAAAATAATTAAAATAAAATAAAAGGAGTGCCGACCTGGCCCCAGAGGTGGCCAGGTCGGTGCTCTAAAATAAAGAAAAAAATTAAAAAGTGCTGACCCGCCCCCAGGGGCCACACGATCGGCACTAGAGATGGGCACGAAACGAACAATTTTCCGTTCCCATTTTTTCGTTTCATTACGCAACGAAACGACAAACGAATTTTATCTCTAAAATGAAACGAAACCAACAGAAACAACAGAAATTTTGTCATCCGTTTCGTTTTCATTACGGCAATACATTGAACTGCTTTAAAAGCTAAAAAAAATCACAAAAAATTGAAATAAATGGTAACGAAATGGTAACGAAACGAATGAAAACGAAAATGAAATTTTTGCAAAAATTCACAAAAAATGCAAACGAACCAAAACGGACCCCCTAAATGATAAATGACAAACGAAACGCCATTTTTTTATTCGTGCCCATCTCTAATCGGCACTTTAAAAACAAATAAAATAAAATAAAATAAAATAAAATAAAATAAATTTATAAATAAAATAAAAATTTATAAAGGAGCTCCGACCCAGCCCCAGGGGTGGCCGGGTCAGTGCTCTAAAATAAGGGGGGGGGGATAAAAGAAGTGCTGACCCGGCTCCAGGGGCCAGGATCGCCCACCACCTCCACCTCCACCGCCGCCCAGTAAGGACCCAAACTGGTTCGGATCAGTTTGGGTTCATATAATTTTTTTAAAAAATCGTACAAACCCAAACCCAAACCAAACGAAGAGTGGGCCTGAAACAGATGAACCCAAATAATGAGTTGTCTGCATTTTGTGAGGTATCATGAGCACAGTGCATTATGTATAAAATATATTCTATAGTTATATCCCCTTGAGAGATATTAATAAGCACCCAGCCAGCTTCCTGCCTAGGGTCCCATGGGAATCATGAACCCCCACTCTGTAGGAAAGCCCCGGATGAGGGGAACAATGGATCTCATGGGGCCTGATGTGCAGGAAGCCAGCTTGCCCTTATCTCTTCCCCCAGATTAGCCATGAGATGGCGTGTAAGGAAATAACAAGCTGCTTAGTAATCCATCATCAAGATCCTCGCTAGGTGACACGTCCACGTCACATAAACCCTTCCCAGGCATGTAGCAGCCTATCCCCTCCTGACACATAGACTATCACTCCATATCTGAAACCCTGCCTTTTATAGCTAATAAAGTGTCTAGCCTCATGCTTGCAGAAGAGGTGCTGCATGGAGGCCTGGCTGTTGAACCCAACCATATGTGTCTGTGTAGAATCATTACTACAATATTCTGTTTGTATGTTCTGTTAACCCCCCTCCCAATGGATCATTTAAGTAAACCAAGAAGGATTTGTTTGTTGACAGATACCCACCATTTCAGTCTGCCCTGCAGAGTTCCTTCTGGCGCTATACAGCAGATGCAGTGCAGCTGAAATATTCAAAGGTGAAACTAGGATATTTTCATTGGGATGAGCATTGCTCAGCAGACGAAAGAGTTTTATGGGAAGCTGAACAATATCTTCCTTGGACAAGGCCATTGTGCAGTCTAGCCAGCCTAAAAATAAGCAGAAGCCTCATCAGAAAACCTTTAACTATCTGTCCAGTTCAAATGATAGTGAAAGATAAAAAGAAAACTGCACCGGTGCATGTTTTTTTTTAAAGAAAGCACATTTCACAGATGCATTTCTTAAGAAGTTTAATGAATTGCACAAAAGATAAATTTACAGATAACATCTTGAGAAGTAATACTGGTTTTTTGACGAAGTACCAATAAGATTACCAAGAACTGCCAAAAAAGAACTGATTGTTGATAAAAACAAAATTGTGATGCTTAAATGATTTTGCTCTTTCAGTGAACATTACTAAGGAGCCCCCCTAACTCAATGGTTGCAAATTTGAGTTACCCAAGTGTTCTTGGCCCACAAATCCCAGAAATCCTGGCTTGCACTGATAGTGATAGAGCCCACTACCTGGTTGTTTCAGCCCAAGAACATCTGGGGACCCAAGGATGGAACAGAGGCGTAGCCAGGATTTGGAGCGCCTGGGGACAAAGTTCATTTTTGTGCCCTTCCTGCCGCCCCCCCCCACCTCACACCCATCCAGCAACAGGGGGACGAACCCTATTGGTGTGGGGTGGGTGGGTGCGCGCACACACGGGCATGTGTGTGTGTGCATGCAGTAGTGGGCACCTTACACCTCTCCCACCAAGGTGAGGAAGAGGAGGAGGAGGGCGCCGCAGCCACTGTGCTCCTGCCTACTTGCCTGCTTCACCGCTCGCCTGGTGCACGGAGGCAGTGGAGGGGGTGCCATCACCAAGCCTTAGGGGAAACGAGGACTACTGGGTGGCGGGAGGGTGCACAGCTTCCTCCTCCTGTTCCCCCTCCAGCTGCCCCCAGATTGCTGCACTCAGGGCAGATGTCCCCTTCTGCCCCCCCCCTCCGATATGCCCCTGGATTGGAAACCAGTCCCATAACTCATAGAAAAAAATTAAGCAACTTTTGAATCAAATTTTGGTATAGCAAACACATGCTAGCTAACTAGGCAAAAATGGTCAGAAACAGATGTTTCAATATGCAAACATATAGGCTCCCAGGAGAAACCATATCTACATAGACTGAAGACCATTCCGGATAATTAGTTTCACCTTATACAACTGAAGCGTTTGGCTTACAGTAGAGAAACACTGAAGCACACGGAAATCTGATTAGAATCTATGGTACTTTTGGCAGATTGTAACCAGTAAGATTTTCCCAAGGGTACTGCAAATGTTTGGGTCAGAGCTAATATGAAGCTCATCCACTCACTCACAACCACTCAAGACCTGCTAAGAGAAGATCAACAAGCAGCAAGGTATTCACTCAGATTACATGCAGCAGCTACAAGACAGGCCTCGCTTCATCTTTGAACCTAGTCCCTATCCTGCAGAATAGCCAAGAAATTATCTTTAAAAATCACTTCCCAGAGGAATGGCCCGGAATATTATCTACCTTGCCTTCAACAGTGAAGTTCCGAATTAGCCAGCTGGGTCTGCTTGCCTATGACATGCTCGCCTATATAAAGAGACTTTTTTGCCTTCAACGTCATCTGAATTCCTGTCATGATTTAAGAAGGATCATCTACATAAATAAAATGAAGTACAATCCAAATAAGATCTATGTTAACTAGAATGTTATTGCCCTGTTGATCTTATGTGATCATTTCACTTGGTGAGGTGGAACCAACAATCCCTCAAGTCATTTCCTTGTAAGCCAACAAATAATTACAGTAAACTCTTGTTTTTCCTAAGAGTGATGTTCATGTATGTAAGAATTAGAAATATGCATTTTTAAAAGGAGAATTGTGTTGAGCATACCAGTCTCCCACTATCAGGCCAACATTCATAGCACAGCTCCTCACAAAAACCTTTGGTGCCAACAAGGTGTGAAGGCTATCACGGGATATTTGCAAAATGTCGTGTTTTTAAGACATCGTGGAACTCTCATCCCTTTCCACATATAAACCCCAATCAGAATAATGTTACAAAATTCCTCGTCTTCATTATGGTAGGCATTCTCAGTGATGTGACGCTTCAACAAGGAAACTCCAAGCCAAAGTAAGATTCCTCATTTTCAGGGTGAGAGTGAGACAAGCATTTTTTTCCTGTCAAGATTGTGCAGTTTGTGGCAGCCTCCACAAAACGAGTATCCTATTCCATGGCAAAACCAAGCTCACTTACAGAGTAAGTATGGATGGGCTAGTTGGTTGTTTAAAAAGACACAAACAATCCATCCAATGCTTCTGGTTTTTAATTTGCTCAAAATCATTCTCACCAATGTGAGGTCTCTCAATTATAGCATAAATAATATCTCATATTCTTATAGGTTACAAGAAAAAGTATGTGACAAAAAAGAGAGGATTTGGAGCACCAGGCCAGGCTGACACTGAATTTAAAAAGTGCTAAAAGGACAGTGTCCTCTGTCTTGACTGACAGAATTATTTCTGCATTGCAAACCCTGGAATTCCCCCAAGCTTTTGAATACAGTATTTCCTCTTGTGGAGAGATGGTTCTTATTTTAGCTACATTAGAAACAATACTATTCAAAAAAATGGAATGCTTATGCTATTTCGTTGCTGACTGAATAGCTCAGTGGGTTAGGCAACTGGCTGACTTGGGCAAGCGCCAAAGTCTCAGGGTGTTTTCAGAAGAAGGGAATGGTAAACCCCTTCTGAGTATTCTCTTACAAGAAAACCCTGAAAAGAGTTGACATAAGTCAGAATTGACTTTAAAGAACATAATCACCATCATATTCCATACCTTTTGTACATTGTCCAGAGTAGTCTGGTAGCTGGATGGGCAGTATCAGAATCTAATCAATAAATAAATCCCTTCTTTTTCAAATGCAAGAATCACGATCATCACGATCATTATCCTGATACTGAAGGAGAAAAGAATGTATTAAATTAAAACGATGGCTTCTTGTGTAGCTCTGAAATCAGAACTGTATTCATCTCTGACCTTGTTAACATACATTAGACTATATAATTAAGGTGAGGTTCTGAAAAACATCCTTCATAGACATCTTGGAGACAGATAACATTTCCAGATCAAGACGTCATACCCCAGTGTAAAGAGGAAGAATACAGGAAACTGGACCTCCAACTAAGCCTAGCCTACCACCCAGAAGACGGCAAACAATACCCAGATAGGCAGGGCTGGAGGAAATGTAATTGGAATGGAGAGCAAAGTATATTTCCTCCACAAAGCATACACAATATCATTTTTTTAAACCCGTCTAAGGTAGGAGGCAGTTTGGCAGTCAGAACAGCCCGCTACATTCACCGACCATAAGGGAAAAAGATATATGGTACAGGCTGGTGGCATGGGAACATTAAGGCTTCTTCCATCTTCAGCATAGGAAAAGATGATATTTTTAAAAAACAGAGTGAATAATGAAATCAGACTGAAAGATTACATCTGGCCAGGTCCAGGACTTTCAATCCTTGTCTCTTAGAAGTCTGGCATTTGATTCATATTTTTGATTGTCAATTAAGGTTGTCAGAGGCTTCCCATCTTTGACAGCTGCATGGAGAGAAGTCGTATCATATATCATGTTTCCCATGCTGGGAACAGGTGTATCTACTGAATTGTGCAGGTGCAGATGGGGAAGAATTTCAGTTCAGTTCATTTTGGAAAATATAATCAAGTTTTGCAAATTTTGTCATATTAGGCATTGGAAAAAAGCTTGCAATTTAAGATAGATGGAGAAACAAACCAATATTCTCATAAATCTGGTCAGAAGCATGGCCTACATAATCCTCCTCCTGCTCATTCTGCATCCTTGTTATCCTCATTGTTGAACTGTAGAACTGCAACCTGGACAATTTCACAAACAACTATAGTTTCTGCTGTTATAAATCTAGGTCAACCAACTTTGTACA
The DNA here is from genome assembly GCA_037367245.1 of Phrynocephalus guinanensis. NCBI lineage: Eukaryota > Metazoa > Chordata > Lepidosauria > Squamata > Agamidae > Phrynocephalus > Phrynocephalus guinanensis. Next base: position 90,760,441 of record CM074739.1, read on the forward strand.
GCTCCAACCCATTCGTGTCATTAGCTCAGAGCTTAAATTTTTAAAAAGAACACAAACCTAGAATGTTCATCTCAGTCTTTGACTTCCAATGACGTGTGACTTTATCAGAAATCCAAGGATCCACTGTATTCACGTCTCACAGGTAATTCCATCCTTCAGATACAGAGCAAAAGTAAACATGTAAACCAGATTGTGGGACCAAATCAAGCTCTCCCAGAGTTTCCACTACACCAGGGGTGTCCAAATTTTTTGCAAGAAGGGCCAGATTTGGTGAGGTGAAAATGTGTGGCGGCTGACCATTCAGCCACATTTGGCCCCCGGGCTGGACCTTGGACTAGCCTCTAGGACATGCAAGGAGGCAGGGAGGATGCTACAGCAACAGAGCCACTGGTGGATAGGCTTTGCAGGTGGCTGGGGGAATGGATGGAGTCAGGGAGGGCAGGCAAACCATAAAATTGCAAGCTGCCCTCTCCACCCAGTATGGGGAGGGGCCAACTGGCAGGCATGCATGACAGGCTGAGCCGGTGGGGAGAAGAGGCTGCGGGCCGCTTGGAATTTGAAAACGGGCCACATCTGCCCCCCCGGGCCTGACTTTGGACATGCCTGCATTACACCCTCTGGGCCCACCAATATGGCTACTCCATCTTCCTCATCATCGCACCATCCTTGGGCTTCCTGGCTTTTGGACAGGATTTTCTCATTGCAAAAGGTGGAAATTCCTCTCCTAGTACTTATTTACTAGTAGGGCAGGTTCTAATTCATGCTTAAAATATGGAAATACTTTGCTTAATATATTAAAATTTATTAAAATATGCTGGTATTTTTGATCCCTCCATCCCAACCCAGGAATGTGGCTTCTCAGAACTTCTCTGGAATTGATTTCATTTCCCAGGCTAGAAGAATTTCCCCTCCTTGGAGGTAAATTACAGCAAGAGGTAAATATATGCCTTGAATGATCTATTCTGCTCATAAGCCACTTTACCTTTGTGTTACTATGTGGGGCTCATTCATTTAAATGGCAACAGGAAGTTTCTTCAATGCAAATAAATTACTAGATTATGATGGCTGATTGGGGGACTTAAGGTAATGCACCTTAAGAAGAAGAAGAAACCCCATGGGTTACATACCAGTTTGCCCTCAATCTGCATTTGGCAAATTGGCTTGCTTTCATTCTGTCATTGGTTAATTGGTTGAAAGTGCATCTATGTTTCCAATGCATAAAGCACTGGGCATTCTGCATTGCTAAGACCCATAATGTTGCAAAGGAAAGAAAGAATGGCCATCCCCAATATTCTAAAAATGCCGTGAATGGTGGAGGATCCTATTATTTTTATGCATCAAATGATGATCTCGTTGACAAGGTGCTGATTGTATTTCTAGGCAAACACCCAAGAATGCAACCAGCATCTCATTTATCTGCGAGAATTGGTTGCCAATGCCTATGCAATTTTCTTTATGCAAATATAAACTAGAAATAGAATGCTGTTCCAAATTACTGTATGGTTGCAACTGACTTTGATAAGCCAGTGGGACTTGCTTATCAGAAGACTTGGACAGAATTTTGTTATTCTTTAGGTAACCAGTGAATCTTTTCCATCCTAAACCTAACTTCAATGTCACAGGAGTCTAGAGACTGCAATCTATACCTAAATGCACGCCGCCATTTATACTACAGTTCAGAACCTGGAAAACCACTGTGTTCAAGCACACTTTAAAATGAAGACTGTGAAGAACCCGTTAGGGGATCCCAGACTCTTTTGAACAAGACCTAATACTGAGATCAGGACTATATCATTCAGTGTACACCTTGCTGTGCCCTCTTATGGGGGAGAAGTGGCTCAACTCTTCCAGACTTACCAGGACCAGGAGATCTTTGACCTGTTTTTGACTCAAAGAAAGAGTTCCAAGTTTGTGGATTAGGAGCTAGTAATGTACCTCTTCATCTCTCCCCAGGGGCTGAGTTCTGCTAAGTAGCCCCTATTCCCCAGCTCTCTCCAGGGAGAGCTGATGGTCTCAGATAGAGGACCACTGGTGCAGGGAGAGGCCAGGCCACCATTAGCCTGAACAAGCTATGATAGATGCAGGCACTTATGATGCTGCTTCCAGTATCCTCTGGTCATCTGAGGCGAATATGGACATGGTCATTAGAGATGGGCACGACCAGAAAAATGACGTGTCGAGATTTCGATTGTCGGGATGGGTCCGTTTCAGCTTGTTTCCGTTTGTCGCGATAATTTTCAAAAATGTGTCATTTCCATTTGTTGTTTGTTGTTTGGGTTGGGGTTGGGGTTGGGGTAAGTGGGCTCTGGGAGGCACCTCTCTGGGTGCCTCTAACGTCTGACCCACTAAGAAGGGAAGGGAAGGGAAGGGAAGGGAAGCGTAACGCGAAGCCGCTGCGTACCATACATTGCGTTAGGGTGGGGGATAAGTGGCAGAGACACCTCTCTCTCTGGGTGCCTCTGACTCACTAAGAAGGGGAGCGTACTAGCGTACTGACATACAGGTTAGGGAATGGGATAGGGGTAGGGGATAGTGGGCTGTGGGAGGCACCTCTCTGGGTGCCTGTAACCCACTAAGAAGGAAAGTGTACTTGCGTACGGATCTGGGTTAGGGTTGGGGTTAGGGTAAGGGCTAGGCTTAGAGTTACGGTTAAGGTTAGGGTGGGTTAGTGGGCTGCACCTCTGGGTGCCTCTGACCCACTAAGAAGGACAGTGTACTGGCGAATGGGTTAGGGTTAGGGTTAGGGTTTGGGTTAGTGGGCTTTTTATTCCCTCTGGCACATCCAGAAACCTCAGTCAAAACCTGGCCATGCGATTGGTGGAATGGGTCCAAAAATTTGCATGGTCCGATCCCATGGCCAGCCCATCATTGCGCAGGTGTAAAAAAATAAAAATAAAAATAAAATAAAATAAAATCAATGGAGACGTTTTATTGCAAGAAAAACCCACTGCTGCTACTATAAAAAATCAGGCATTTAAAATACCTAATTTTCAAATGTTTCTGTGGTGCTTTGGTGGGTTTTTGGACCACGATTCAAAAATAAATATTGCGGTTGCCATTTTGGATCCCCCCCCCACTGCATGGCAAATGGAGACGACGAGGATGCCCCCCCCCCAGCCTGGTACCAGCAGCCCAGGACAGGAGAGGGGGGAAGGCCGGGGACCCCCCCAGAAACCACCCCTCTCTGGTAGGTGCCCTCACTGAGGCAGGCATATTTCCACCTGCTTTTTTGGCCGGGAATCGGGTTTGTTTTTTTTAACTTTTTTTCTGTGCTGCTTGGCATCGCGCGATCGTCGCGATGCCATGAACAACGAAAAATCAGACCCAATTTTTCTTTTTCAGTTCGGGTTCGAGCTGGAGCGGAGTAATTCTCGTTACCGTTACCCGTTACGTAACGATAACAAGAACCGAAAACGGAAACGAGAATTTTGCCGCTCCGTGCCCATGTCTAATGGTCATTCCTCTCAGACTCATCCATTTAAAAATTTGTTTAAACTGTACAATAATTGCTTATTTAAACTATGGCTGACCTTTATTACGTTCCAAAATGATAGTATCACGTATCACATCTGAAAAGGAACAACTCTACAGAGAAAAAGTTCTTATGGGAGAAACAGCCAAAGTGGCGGTTCATCCTGATTTGGGTATCATCAAAGGTAATGGACCGTGAACAATGAATTTGTTCATGGCAACTGATGAATCACAAAGTAGTTCATCTGATGAACCACAAATTGGTTCATCTGGGCTTTTTTTAAAAAGACAGTCCATAGTTGTCTTTAAAAAACAGACACACATAGTTCTCTTTAAAAAAACAGACACACAAAAACCAAGTCTCCCACCCCTATGTCTAATTCCAACCCCAACCCCTGGGCCATTCCCACTGCCCTGTCCCTACCTTGTCTGTCACTGCCATCATCTCTGTCACCACCACAGCTGCTGTAGCCTTCCTTGACACTGCTGCCACCACCCTCTTGGCAAATATGGCAGCCCACTTTCCCATAGGACCTAAGAGAAAGTGGGCTACCTTTTTTAAAGATGGCACTGGCAGCTTCCCTTAGGGCAGCAGCAGTCTTTAAAAAGAACCTGACGAAGAGATGAATATTTAACAAATCAGCAATATTTGTTGGGTATCATGGTTGTTTTTTTAATTAATCCCCTCTCTCATTCTCATACATGTGGTGGCTCTACATGGGAACAAGAAGAATTCATACCTACAAGGACTCTTTTCTCACTCCTGTCACCTTCCATGTGGGGAAAGGAACAACTAGGGGTAAAGTCTTGGAACCTGCTCAGCTCACCTGAAGGCATCCTGGCTGTCAAAAAGACATTTATTACAGAGGCACATTTTATTTATGGATTATTTCTCACCATCAGCACAACAGGATAGAGTTTTTCCCACCTTATTTAAATGGCAAAAAGATGCCGGAGGGAGAAATCTGAATGATCATAAAATGATCATTAAAAAAGAATGATGAGCTAAACAAATGTCCATTTGCTGTTCCTTTATGATCCCTCAAAGTTCACTGCCTTGGTGGTCTCCTGTATCAAATAAGGGACACCTGTGCAGCTGTGCGTGGCAATGGGGTAACGTTTGAGGAAATTCACCAACACCATCGTTACTTGTTCATGGTCCAGCAAAGTTGGAATTATTACTCACCACCACCAAAAAAAGAGAGTAACGAATTACAGATTAATCATGGGGTGGGCTTTCTTTGTTTGTTTGTTTGGTTAGCTGGTTTTGTTTTGTTGCAGGCTTACTTGTTACATATTCATGAGGAGCAAGAGCCATTAACACAGTGTTCAGTTGCTTTCAGAGGGGTTTGCCAGTGGGAATATGGTAAAGGAACCTAAGCCCCAAACTTGGTCAAAAATATTTCCCCATTCTGCCAATACCTTCACCTTCACTTCTCGCCCCATCATCCTCACTCCTCCTCAGAAACAGGGGTTTCTGACCAAAGCACTACTGTGATATGTGGTGGGCAACTACATTCCACCCACCAATTTAGCAACCCACAATGCCCTGTGATAGCATTCCTCCAAAGCATTATGGGAAATTGGAAATGATAGTTGGTTCCCAAAGCCATGAGAAATAGGCAGGGGAAACGGATTTCAAAAGTAGATGGTGGCAGTCCAAGCAACTGACCCAAAGGTTGTGTGCTGAAACTGGGCCTTGAAAGAATGCAAGACGAACTTATTTCAAAACCCGCCAATTAGAGATGAGAGCAGACCGTCTGAGAGAGGGTGGAGATGGTATAATTCTTCTGCCCAATTTTAATGTGTGCTCATGAATATTCAGATTATTATGCACTACAAGTGATATGCTGCATCTTATGTGTAATTCATATTTATATGAAAATGCATATGTGATACTCATTTGGAAAGTATTTGGTATCGTTGCTATTTCTCTCTCTCTTTTACTTCCTGTTTCCCAGTCACTAAATGTTCTTGAGGCAAAGGCAGTTGTCATGCATTTTTAAATAAGTTGATTTCCTTCTCTCCAATGCTGAGTCAATAGTCACCCTAAGCTAATGGAGAAAGGGCTGCTTTGAAAATCATGAAGTCTCTATGTACTGGCATTGGGAAATTTGTTGGATGCTAGCAGTAGTCTCCCAGAAAGGCCCAGACACTGAACCTAGAGTGGCAATGCAAGAACTGATTTTTACTGCTACACTTTTGGACAGCTTTTCCCAATATGGAGAGCCACACTGCAGAAGGACCAAAAGAGAGACGGGTGTCTGACTAAAAAGCCTTCTTAAAGCAGTCTGTGATCCTCTATAAAATTCAACTTGTTGAGTACATGCAAAGTTTTCTCTGTATTTATTGATGTTGGATATCAAATATTATAAGGGTGAAATGGTAATTACCATAAGCGCTATACAGTAGACCCTCGTATAACGGAGGGTTTGTACAACGAAAAATCTGTACAACGGAAAAAATCTGGGGCCCCTCCCCCCCCACGGCCACCTCCGTCCACCACCTGCGGCTGCTCGGGAAGAGGACAGGGGGGCGGTCGGGGAAAGAGGGGAGGGGAGGGGCGGCAGGCATGGAGGGGGGCGAGCCAGGGAGGGGTGCCCTTACCTGGCACCTGCGCAGGGGTCCTTCGCTTGCCGCCGCCGCCGGTGCGCCCTCCTGCCTGCCTCTGGGGCTCCGGCAAGAGGTGAGCGCGGGGGGGGATTCCCCGGGCGGTCCCGTCCAAGGCCGTCCGGGAAGAGGACGCGGGGTGGGAGGGGAGGGGAGGGGAGGCAGGCCGCCGCCGCCGCCGGTGCACCCCCCGGCCTCCAGCAAAAGGTGAGCCGGGGGGATTCCCCGGGCGGTCCCGTCCAAGGCCGCCCGGGAAGAGGACGTGGGGCGGGAGGGGAGGGGAGGGGTGGCAGGCCGCCGCCGCCGCCGCCACCGGTGCGCCCTCCTGCCTCCAGGGCTCGGCAAGAGGTTCCCGGGGGGGGGAATTCCCCCCCACCCCCACCCCCTCGCCCAAAAAAACTAGCGCCGCATTGGAATGCATTGGAATGGATTAAATCCAGTTTCAATGCATTCATATGGGAAATTAGAATTTGTATAACGGAAAACTTGTATAACGTAATTTGATTTGGAACGAATTAATTACGTTATACAAGGTACCACTGTATACTCATTGCATGATACGTGGCCTATGTCTTCAATGGCTCTGTACTAGAATGAAAGGTTGGTGGGAGTTGCAGCCCAATAAAGGTGAAAAATGGAATGTTTTTTTATTGCCAGTTGGGTTCTCCTGAGGTTGAGTGATGCTGCATTTGGCCCTCCCTCCCTAGTTTTTCCTGTAAGGGGGTATATGATCCTCCAAATGTCATTGACCCAGAGTTCCTGTCATTCCTAGCCATCAGAGTCAATGTTTAGAAATGATGGGATTTGCAATCCAAAATAGTGTCTGGAGATTCACACTGTCCCCATCTCTGACATATACCCAGATGAATAATTGCTATTCTTTGAGTTAAGAGCCTCGTGGCGCAGTGTTTTAATGTCTGTACTGATGCTAAAGCAATGCTCACCACCTGGGGTTCAATCCTAGGTAGCAGGCTCATGGTTGATTCAGCCTTCCATCCTTCCGATGTTGGTAAAATGAGTACCCAGTTTGTTCGGGCAGGGGGGGGAGCAATGTGTAGCCTGCATATGGAAATTAAAACTGCAAAACACCCAGAGACTATTTGAAGTGGTATGGGGCGGTATATAAGCAGAACACTTTGCTTTGCTTTCTATGTTACTACCATTACCTCTTGTCTGCTCAAGTACTTGCTTGTTTTGGGTTCATTCAGAAGCATGTAGTAGTAGTAGTAGTAGTAGTAGTAGTAGTAGTAGTAGTAGTAGTAGTAGTAGCAGCAGCAGCAGCAGCAGCAGCAGCAGCATTTATTACAGTAAACCCCCACCTATTGCAGGTGTTAGGGGCCCGACCTGACCCGCAATAAGTGAAAATCCGCAATATGCAGATGCTGGTCAGGTCGGGACTGGGCGGACTCTCTGGGGGCTCTTGTACTTACCCCAGGCCTGGCACTGCCCCAAACAGGCCTGCAAGGGGATTTCCAGTCCCCCCAGAGGCCCCAAAAGTACTTTCTAGTGATCTGGAGGTCACTTCTGGTTTACCGGAAGTCACTTCCGGATTGTGGGGAAGCTCTTTGGGGGCCTGCAATGGGTCTGGGAAGGCCTTTCCTCTTTACCCCAGGGGGCCTTTTTTCATATACTGTGGACCCGCGATACACCGGGACCACAGTATATAAACCGCGATATGGCGGGGGACAACTGTATATTTCAGTCATGGCCATCTTACCATGCAGCCACTCTGGATTAGTAGTAGTAGTAGTAGTAGTAGTAGTAGTAGTAGTAGTAGTAGTAGTAGTAGTAGTAGTAGTAGTAGTAGTAGTAGTAGTAGTAGTAGTAGTGGTGGTGGTGGTGGTGGTGGTGGTTATTCAGTTTATAACATGACTTTCCTTCTTCACAAAAGTCAAGCAGCTAAAAATCAGCACACAAACATGTCATTAATACCATAAGTTACAAATATCTGAAATCACAGAGTGCTAAAAGACAATGGCTAAAATCCTGTTGCTTGGCATGGTATGTTGCAGCTACAATAGACCCACTGAATCAGTGGGGATTTAGCGAGTCAGTTCCTCTATAAGGTCCATTGATTCTATGGGCCTACTCTACTGGTGACAGGCTAAGCTAAGCAATAAGACTTCAGTCAATAAAAGCAATAGGTATGACCGGGTACACACTGAAAGCAAAGTATAAACAGAGAGCCTTTACTGGCTTTCATCATCAGCCCCTACAAGTAGTCCTTCTTAGTTCAGCCCATATGCTTTAGCCTATTCATGGGCAAGGACTACCACCATCACAGTCCCCAGGCCTATGAAAGTGACATACTTTGCCACCCAGGCTGCTTCAGAGGGTGCATTTTTCTGCGTGGCAATCCCGTGCTATGCTTTCTTCAGTCAGTGAAGCCAGTAGTAGCCTTCTCCTTCCCTTTGTGGGCGGCTTGCTGAGACATGATTGCAGTCAGGACTGCAACCAAAAATGGTGCTAAAATTAGGTTGGAGGTGGAAGGCAATAAAAAGAAAGAGCAAAATTGACCGAATGCTTACAACATATGATTGTGTCGCTGCAAAGCTGCTGATTCATGCTGTTTCATGCCTAGTTGTTGGCAGAGAGATGAGAACCAGAGAGGAGGACGCTTTGAAGTTCCACAGGGATGGGATCAGAGGCAGGTTTTCAAGAAATAATAGAAGGTGGGAAAAGCTAATATGAACATGCTATGACGCTATCTTGAAAAGAGTCTCTGGTATCTTATCAGCACATTCTTTGTATGAGATCAACACTTTGCATGACTCTGGATCACCTTGGAAGTTAATGAGACCTAATTGCCTCATGGTCTCTAAGGCTATCATTAATGCAATTATCATAGCATCGGTCTGTTCAGCACAGGTGTTGTTGGCACAGAGAGAATAGACAGAAATGGAAGCAAGAACTGTCTTTCTAGAAATCTCTTACCCTGAGGGGGATAAACTTCTCTGGGTACAGGAGCTATTTAAAAGCAAGGCACCGGCCTACTCTGCTGCAGGAGCCTGTTGCTCAATGCGTGTATGTGAAGTCGCATCAACCAAGATTTTTATTTGCAAGAGAAATCTTGCTTCTTCTTTTTCTCCGAGTGCCGCAAAACAATTTCTGAGTGTCTTTCTGATACATAACAACAGCAACCACAAAATCAAGACTGATTTGGCACAGATAGACTGACACATTCCTAAAATTCTGATCATTCAAAAGAGAAGGGGGGAAACGGTCAAATTGTGTGAAACAATGCCACAGAAATATCTGAATGGAATTGTGTCAGAGTAATGTTTGGCCACACATTGTTCTAAAATCCTCAAGATTTTGTTCCTGTAGAAATGCAAGCAGATAAATATAGTCCTCCACTTATTAAAAAAACATATCAGAAGGGAGATCAAGTCCTTGGCTACCACCTGGGCAGCTCACTCAGCAAGTGTGCAGGTCACCTTGTCAAAAGGTCTTATGATTAACATCCCTCCTCAGCTTTTGAAAAATGTGGTTTCCTTTACTGAGTCAATCTACTTACATTCAGCCTCCCTTGTTTCTTCCTGCCTCCCATTTCTCCAGACATATCAGAAGCACTTCACACCTCCACCAGCAAGACCATAGCTAATGACCCATACTTAATGGGTGTTGGGATTGGGAAGGTTGCACAGGACGGACTTTCATGCGCCCTAGGCCAGTGTTGGCAAACCTATGGCATGGGTTCCAAAGGTGGCACTTGGAGTTCTTTCTGTGGGCACTCAACATCACCCCTTCACAGCTACCTGTACTCAGGTTAAATTGCTGTATGGGTACTTTGCAAAAAATTAGTGGGTTTTGAATCGCAGTTTGGGCACTCGGTCTCGAAAAGGTTTGCCATCACTGCCCTAGGCCATTGTCCACCTAACAAGCCTACTCAGGCCATTGGCCACCTAAATATCCTATTCTGGCCACTGTCCAACTTATGAGCCTATTGAGACCAGGGTGATGTGAAATCAAAGTGAACCATAAAATGGAGGACTTGCAACTAGCTTTCCTCAGACTGACGAAGCTGTTTGGATGAGCAGCGAAACATTTCAATCTCTCAAGAAAAGAAGTCCAGTTGCCATGACTCAACTTTGAGAAAAATTCATCTGGATGACTAAATCTTCACACACATATTGGAAAGGAGTCCCATTGGGTAGGTTATATCTTTGTGATCCAACAGCCTGATCTTTTGTGCTTGTTTGGCTTAGCTTGAAGGCATGAAAAGCCAAACAAGCAGAGACATTTTGCACAAACTTCAGAAAACAACAAAGGGGGCTTATATCAGGCTTTGTTCAGAGAGCCCATCTCAAGACAAATCTCACTCAATGCAACATTTTCCCCTCCATTAGAAAAAAAAATGCTTTAGTTCCATTATTTTCAAACGTGGAGTCCTGATATGTTCTTGGACTACAACTCCCAGAAGCCTTCACCACTAACTTCTGGGAGTTGCAGTCCAAAACCCTCTGGGGATCCCTAGTTCAAGAACCACTGCTTCCGCTCTAAATCCCTTTTTAAAATACACACATCTAACATCTCCAGCTACAGAAGCATAAAGGCCACCTCAGAGTCTAAGTACAGTACATGAGACATTTCTCCCCGTAAACAAGATCATTACAACGGATGATAAAGATTGCATCCAACATGGGATGTAGATATACCGTACTTAATGATCAATCAGCTCCAGACATTATGTCAAGCCAATCTGTCATGATGTTGCTTCTGAAAGTCTTTTAAATAATCCATGGCCACACGCTATTATGACTGCAACTTGGATAGACAGCTTTGCTGCGAAGATTACAAATGAAGGCAAGTAAGCATGTTTTGCAGGTGTACCAAATCTCCTCCAATGTAAAAGCTTTATTTCTGATGGATAAACCTTAAGACGTCCTTAGAGGGTCAGTAAATGTCTGCTTTTCAAACAAATCTGAACATAACTTTTGAGGTTCTGACTCCAGTTTGGTCTCCAACAACCTCATTAGGAGCATGCCAAGGACCCACTGACTCCTCCATGACTCTTGTGAGAGTCCCTAAACCTTCCTCCTTGGATCTTGCAGTGGCAGCAACAATCTTCTCTGTCTTGGCTCTTTTCCTCTTCTTCTGCCCTGGCAAAAGAAAGGCTCCCATAGTTCTAGAGCAGGAAGGACAAGAGGAGGACAAGGAAAGGAAAGGAAAGGAAAGGAAAGGAAAGGAAAGGAAAGGAAAGGAAAGGAAAGGAAAGGAAAGGGAAAATGGTTTTCTGATTTGGATGGCAACCCATTTTGGGGAAGAACTGTTATTGAAGTTGTCCAGTTTGAAATACACAGGCACCCATGAGCCTGTCAAATTCCTATTTTAAGTATAAACCATGCAAAAAAAAACCTCATAAGACTTTTTTTCTGGGAAACTTTTTGAGTTTTAATTTTTACCCCTTGAAAGGGGTAAAACAGTCCTCACCACATTCATTCATTTGTTAGTCAGACAGACAGAAGCTACCATTTTCTTCCTTCATTGTTTTGATGGCCAAGCTGCCAAGACAAAGGGCAGAAGGGAGAATCTGTGCCACTGCCATTGCTTAGCGTAAGCCCACTAACAAGAAACTGTTTGAGAAGTTTTCTTTCTCATGGACAAATCTGAACAAATCACTTTCATTAGCTGCAAATTGGAAAGGGGATTTCAAGCAGACTTTGTGTTTATGACTACTTATAATAACCTATGGTGCTTTAATGTAATGTTCTCTATTAATGCTGTAAGATGTCCCTCAATTCCTTGTTCTCAAATACTTGAACATGTCTTAATTGTACTGGATTGTATATTATCCCTCATTACTGTAAGCTGCCTTGGGTCCTTTTCCAAGGAGAAAAGCAGGGTAAAAATATTCTAAAATAAATAATAAAATAAAAATAATTTGTGCCCAATTTGAACAAGTGCTATTATACAGTGACACCCACTCGAGTCCCACAATACAACCCAGTCATCCCCACAAGATGTTGAACTTTTCAGTTTTAGACAAGCCCTAGGCCTTGATCTAAATCTTGTGTTTCCCACCAGCAGGCACGAATGCTATCATGCCGTCAGTCAATCAGTCCACAAGATATTTTGCTGCCAAAAACAAAGGGCAAGATGTACACAGAATGCTTGAACACCCTGATGGAAAAAAGTGCTTTCCCCATTTTATTGGGTATTTTGTTAAGTTGTATTTCATTGGTTATTGTTTATTTCCTACTTTTATGCTTATCTGGAAGTCGAGTCATGGCAACTGGACTTATTGTCTTGAGAGATTGAAACATTTTGCTGTTCATCCAAACATCTTTGTCAGTCTGATTGGATGACCAAGCTGCTTGGATGAGCAGCAAAACGTTTCTCTGTCTCAAGAAAAGAAGTCCAGTTGCCATGACTAGACTTCCAGATAAACTCACCTGGATGACTGAGAATATTCACATACATACTTTTATGCTTGCTTATTTATTTATTTTTTGTACACCGCCTTGAGTTGTCTTTTTATAAGCTGGTGGTATATAGATGCTAAATAAAGTAAAGTGGCAAGAATAGCAGGTTGGGTTATGGGGCACGGGACTGACCCTTTGTCATATCCATCTTTGTCCTTCAAGACAGTGGTGTGGCCTCCGGAAGAACCATATTGAAAAATGGCACTACCAAAGAGGCTACGGCACTCTGTCTATTGATAGAAAATGTGTTGAGAGGGGAATCTTTGTCTTTTCTTCCTTGGAAAAAGAAGTAAACATTGACCAAAAGCGATGCCTTTTGTGGTTTTAATGGAAACCAGTCCATGCTAAGTGTGGGTGGTAGGGAGTGGAGGCACAACCCATGTGTTAAGAACATGATTAATCTGTGGGCTGCCTTCTTATGCATGGCAAATGGTAAAAGAGGCAATTATTCTGTAAAAGATTTTATATTGTAGGAAGCCCAGAACATCTCTTATGAAACTGTCCAGATCAGTGCACTATTATTTTCCCCTTGAGCTACATCCAGAGGTTGGTTAATTTGGACAATTACAAATTGGAGCTGTTGTTACTTCAAATGCCTCTCATTACAAATACCAATCTTGCTGACTTGAACTTCCATCTCCTTGCAATGATACTCTTAGTGCAATATCTCGGGGCTTTTTCAACAACCTGACCAAACATTAACACGCACACATACCAGCAAAAAAGCGCTTTCGTGTTTTAATTGGGCCATCTGTTAGGATCAACCCTAGCCTCTCTCTCTTTTGACCTACAAAAGTCGCTGACATACACAGCATATTAATACTAAGTACATCTCAGAAGTTGCTTTTTGGACTACAACTCCCATCATCTCGGTCCGCTGGCATTTTAAGTCTTTAAGACCCCCTACTCAATTTCCATTGATAGACTTATAGAGGATCCCTGCGATAACAAGATGACAGCAAGGGAGAATGTCTCCTCTGCCTTGGCACCCTCATTGCCCGACAATCTTCTCAGGGTGTTATGATGGAGCACCAATGCTGTATTCTTTTTAATGCCCAATCAAAACCTATTTGCTCCCTGTGGAGTTTTAGATTCATTTATGAAGCTGATTACCTGACTGGTCTGTAAATCCGTTTCTTTCCTTTTCTTCCTCTACCTATTATTTAATGAGTCTTTTTACATTTTGTATCCCACCTTTCAATTACAAAATGGTGGTCTAAAACTATTTGTAGTAAATTAAATCAAATATCCTGTCTGTAGATGGATCATGCAATGCAGCAAGAGAGATGATCACTGTCAGCAGAAGAGATGGTATTAGATGACTTAAGCTAAGATGCTCTTTTATGGGGAAGATTAAGCAGGCAGGTCATAGACCTAAAGCCCAGGACCTAAAACTTGTGGGGATAGTAACAAGCTTTGGTACTCAACACATATCAGGCCTTGTGGCAACAGGTGTGTTGCAGTACCTGTGTGGGGAAAACCAGTATATCCTGAAATAATACAATACTGCCCTCTCCAGCATCTGGCAAATCCAACTGCCCTCTACAGCATGGTTTCCCAATGCGGCTCATGACCCCCAAGGGAGGAGCAAAGAGTTTTTGTGAGGGCCATTGTGGTTATTTTTAGTCGCAATTAATTTTATATTTATTACATTCACTGTGCCATATTCAATGCCGTTTTATTTTAATCCTCTTGGCCCACAGATACTTTTAATTTGAAGTGGAATTTTAGGCAACCTGGGTGATGGCGTTGGTGGCCACAGGGCTCGGGAGTGCTGGCCCACCCACCAGCTGGGCAACTATGGTGGAGGTGGCCATGGGGCTTGGAAGCGGGCGCACGTGCACTTGCCCACCAGCTTGGTGGCAGCAGCGGAAAAGGAGGAGGAGGCTGTGTGCTGGCCTGCAAGCTGTGGATGGCCCCTCGATGTGGAGCCACTTTACGAGTGAGCTGCGCCTTGCACAGTCCCTGCTCGCCTTCAAAAGAGCTCTTAAAACCTTGCTCTTTCGGGAGGCATTTGGTGACCATTCATCTTTTTTTTTCCTCCCCTCTTCTGAGTCGCCGTCTTGCCGATACTCTGTTTTCTTTTGTCCTTTAAAAAAAATTCTTTATCTTTTTATTTTTTTTTTTTTTGTAGTGATTGTTGTAATGGGATCTTCCTTATCCCTTTTGTTAACTGCCCAGAGTTCTTTTGGGAAGACGGGTGGTATAAAAAGAAATACTGTAAATAAATAAAATAAGTTTGGTGGTGATGGCAGAGATGGCGGAGATGGTGGTGTGGCTCCCGGCACACCCACACGCCCACCAGCTGGGTGGGGGTGGGGGTGGGGGTGACCACTCATCCGGGAAGCTTGGAGGAGGAGGAGGTGGCCACGTGGCTGGGAGAGACCCGCAAGGTCAGTGGTGGTGCAGCACCATGGCAGGGTTTCCCTGGGGTGCTTGTGGGCTCTCCCACTTCGTTCACCATGGCACCCTTGGATATTCTTTATCCATGGCTCTTATCCATGGATTTCTTTAACCGCGGGGTGGCTGGGAACCAATCCTTGCAGATCCTAGATTAAAATTTTTCAACCTAGTATCTTTCATATGAATGATCTGCACAGTAGAAAAACAGTTGTAGGTAGATGTAGCAAGTTATCAAATAGAGTGAGGGAGAGAGATACTGGGGAAGAAATGGGTGGACAAAGGTTAAGATTGGCAGGTTTCTTTTTTATCTTTTTTAAAAATATATTAAATTTAAATGTTAATTTTTTTAAAAACAACCACCACCAAGCAGTTGCATCTGTATGTTTGCCCACTCTGAACCCCTTCTGAGGTCTTAATCCCAAACAGTGCATCATTCCTAGGCAGAGCATTCACAAGGTGAGCACTCCCCCTCGTGGTGACTGCTAAGATAACTCTCTCTGGCGCCACGCTATCTCGACTTAAGAGCAGCTCAACTGAAGAGCAATTTGACTTAAGAGTGGAAACCTGTTGGCATTTTAATTACCGCCTTACAAATTTTAGATATGTTCTGCTTGACTTGCAATTTTTTTCATTTTTTGATTTTTTAACTTATTTTTTCATTTTTTTTAGATAGGTAGGTACCCCGACTTAAGAGTAGTTCGACTTAAGAGCATGCAACCAGAACAGATTAAATTCGTAAGTCGAGGTACTACTGTACTCTTAAATCACTAAGCTATCCAGAAGTTGTTACTTTCATGAGTTTGATTTGGTAAACTTTTGTTTTGGGGGAGGTGACCCATAAGCTTTTTAGGCCTAGCTCAGTGGCTGAGGTATTGCGCTACAGAGCCAAAGATTGGCAGTTTTATTCCTCACTATGTCTCTTATGTGTAGAGCCAGCCTATGTGGCCTTGGGCAAGCTGCGCAGTCCTAAGGCACCCCCGCCAATAAAAGGGGATGGTTGCTTCCTTTGTCATGTCAGAAGCACCAATAAATTATATTGACAGAATAACCGACAATACTAAGCAGAATATAAATAAGTTATAACATTATTGCATATAAAAAAGGAATATAAAATGAAAGAGATTTTTTTAAAAAAACTGGATGACATTCACCCAGGACCTGGCCACATCAACAGCATTCCTTCTTGCCAATGTGAGATCTTCCTCTGTGAATGCTGAAGGGAATGTTTAAGATGAGTGAGAGGGTTTGTTCTTCTCCACATTTGCACAAAGTGTCCTCTATAAAGAAGCCCCGTTTTTCTCGGATTATCCTTTGATCTACCAGCTCCAGCACACAGTCTTTTTACTGCCTTCCATATGGGCCAAAGTTGTTCTTGTCCAGATGTCATGTGGTTCTGTCCAGTATATGTGTGTTTGTGTGTGTGTTTGTGTGTGTAGTCTATATATATAGGGCACTGTGTGCCCTCTGTGTGTGTGTGTGTGTGTGTGTGTGTGTGTGTGTGTGTGTGTGTGTGTGTGTGTCTTATACAGTATGTATACTGGGCAGAACCCACATGACATCTGGACAACAACCCGGAAAACCTCAGAAAGGGTCACTGTACATTGGGATCCAGTTGACACTACATAATAATGATGATCAGTTTATCTGTGGGGACTTTGTAACCATCTCTAATACCAGGTTATAGCATATTGAGCTCTTTAGTTTTGATTAAAAAATGTTTTATAAACCCTCCAAAATCCTTATAGGGGTAATACATCATTTGCGGCAGAAACATCCATGCAAACTTTCAAGATTTTCAGATCTTTTTACCAGATAAAATGTTACCAAGATGTGCTCTTAAAAAGTTATATTATCCCTATGTTGTCTTAGGTGGAAATGTTGAGGAACTGTTTGCAGAATTTCACATGGAGTTAACTAGGTGACATGATGGTATAAGGCTTTCCCCCCCACACCCCCAGTAGCCTCCAGGATGGGTAGGATGAAAAAAGTTTGAATTCGTGTTTTGAAAACAAGAGATGCAGGTCCTTCATCCTTCCTGGAGTAGATCTTTATGCTAATCTATGAAATTTGTGACTTAGAAGGGAGATAAATGCAATTGTAAAGGGATTCAAATATGCGGAGCTGGCAAAAGCAGCTGGTATCTTTGGATTACTTCTAGCAGTCTCCTGCATTGGGGGGGGGAGGCTTCAGCTTTGAGAAGCCTCAGCTGTTTAAGTAGGGTAATGAGATATGGGCCAAAACTTCAGGAGAGGCAGAGTTTCCCATCCCTAGTTAGGTCTCATCCAGGTGAATAAATTTGTTTTCCCATATGTAAAGGTAAAGGTTCACCACAGGTGTGCTAGTCGTGTCCAACTCTAGGGATACTGCACGGAACAATGTTTATCTTCCCGCTTTTACAGTGGTACCTGGTATATATGAGTCTGCACTCTTTTGGCACCAAGCAGCATCTGGACTCACTCAAAGATGGAGTAGCTGATGCACCATCTGGATCAGGGGTCCTCAAACTATGGCCCATGGGCTGGATCCACCCTTCCGGCCATTGCAGAACTCCCCATTAGAGATGGGCACGACTAGGGAAAATGACGTTTTCGAGTTGTCGTGTGTCGGAGGCAGTCCGTTTCGGCTCGTTTCCGCGCGAAATTTTGCAAAAATTAGTTGGTTCGTGTTTTTTGTTTTCGTTAGTACTGGTTGGGGGGTAGCGGGCTCCTGGAGGGAGCTGCAGGAGTCAGCCAGAGCCACAAGTGACGGACTTGCAGACTCTTTGCACCCGCTGTGTCTCACGTACTTGCATGTAGTGCAATGCAAGTAGATCTGGCTTAGGGTTAAGACGGGTTAGCGCAAGGGCTAGGGTTAGGCTAGTTACGGGTGAGGTTAAGGTGAGTATTGGGGTGCACCTCTGGGTGCCTCTCTGACCCACTTAGAAGGACAGTGTACTGGCGTATGGGTTAGGCTTAGGCTTAGGGTTCGGGTTTGGGCTACGATTAGTGGGCTGTTTATGCCCGATTGGCACATCCCAGAAGTCTCTGTGGTCAACCTGGCCAAGTGGCCATTCGATTGGTGGAAAATTTCCATGGTCCACTCCCATGGGCGAGCCCATCATTGCGAATGTGCAGGTGTAAAAAAATAATAAAATAAAATAAAATAAAATAAAATCAACGGAGACTTTTTTTTGCAAGAAAAACCCACTGCTGCTACTGTAAAAATTCAAGCATTTAAAATAGCTAATTTTCGCATGTTTCTGTGGTGCTTTGGTGGGGTTTTGGGCAACGATTTCAAAAAAAATATTGCGGTCGCCATTTTGGATCCCCCACACTGCATGGCAAATGGATGCGCCCTCCCAGCCTGGTACCAGCAGCGCAGCAGTAGCAATAGCCAAGGAGAGGGGGGTGGGGAAACCCCCCCCCCCAAATAAAACACCCTTCTGGCCTGGTAGGTGCCCTCAGACAGTTTTCGCCTACTTTTAGGGCCGGGAATCGGGTTTTTTTTTTCCAACTTTTAAAAACTTTTTTTCTGTGCCGCTTGGCATTGCGCGATCGCCGCGATGCAAGTAACGAGCACGACAAATCAGACCAAATTGTTCGTTCGTCGGTTCGAGCTCGAATTCTGGCGGAGTAATTCCCGTTACCGTTTCCATAGAGTAACGGATATGAGTAACGGAAATGGAAATAGGAATACCGCTAAGTCGTGCCCATCTCTACTCCCCATACTTCCCCAACACTTGAGCCAACTCTTCCTGCCATTCATGACACATGAGACGAAGTGCCATTTCATAATGTCTTGACCAATGCGATGACAGTCATACACCCCAACTTCCCTGGGCCTCCATCCTTCCGCCCTCCTCATGTGTGGCGAGTATCCTTCCGCTGTAGTCACCCCACCCCACTTTCCATTGCTGAGCTCATGTAATGGCCGCCAATAGCGAGTCATCGGAATAGAGATGGGTGAGGTAATCAGAGTGTGGCCCCCAGCGGTGGGGAAGCCAGTGGGAGGGAGAGGCAGCACCCTCCAGCCAACTAGTGGGGTCGGGTGGCTGATGGGCTCCTTCGTTGCCAGTTCCCCAGGGGGAGGGGGGAAGGAAAGTAAGTGTGTGTGTGTGTGTGTGTGTGTGTGTGCGCACGCGCGTGCACGCGCGCAGGGCCGGTGTGTCCATTAAGGCGAACTAGGCAGTTGCATAGGGTGCCCAAATGGACAGGGGGCACCAAAATGGACAGGGGCGCTGCCCAGCCAGCTGCCCCCCCTGCCGCCGCTGCCAGACCCCCCCTGCCACCACCGCCGGACCCCCCTGCTGCCGCCCTACCCCCACCCACCCTCCCCGTGCTGCCGCCGCCACCCGACCCCCCCCTCCCCGCCTCCCTGCCCCTCGCCTAGGGTGCGAAAAACCCTAGCGCCAGCCCTGTGTGTGTGTGTGTAATTTTCCCCATTTCAATTGTGCTTTTTGGCTTTTTTCAAACTATAGTCCAGCCCCCAACAGTGTCTGAGAGACAGTGAACTGCCTCCCCAGTTCAAAAAGTTTGAGGACCTCTGATCTGGATGATCCATCAGTTAACTTTGTGACTGCTAGTTACAGCTAGAAATAAAACTCAAACACCATCACATCTGATTAATATTTATTAAGCTGAAGGAAGGAAACTAACTTGGGTTTTAAGGAGAGCAAAATTTGCCAAGGAAAAGTACGGTGTTGGTAGGATTATGTCGGATACAGAAGAGGAATGGATGATCTGCTAAAAACACTTCATAAGATACTAAGGATCTAGTAGAGATGGCGGCGCCTGTGGCGGCGGCTGCTTCAGTCCCCACTTCATTAACATCCACATAGGATTTGTGAAGAACTTTGGACAGGAAGAGTTGGCGTGAGGGAGACATTCCGGAAAGGTCAGCTCTGGACTCATCAAATACATCCGCCATCCCCAGTTCTTGCAGAGTCAGGTTCAGATCAAAGGTGCCTTCC
The DNA here is from genome assembly GCA_037367245.1 of Phrynocephalus guinanensis. Classification (NCBI taxonomy): domain Eukaryota; kingdom Metazoa; phylum Chordata; class Lepidosauria; order Squamata; family Agamidae; genus Phrynocephalus; species Phrynocephalus guinanensis. The sequence continues at coordinate 90,780,298 of CM074739.1, forward strand.
AGCTTGAACCGAGGTATATACATCTCTACATGAAGTTCGTTCATATTTTCTGAAGCCATCCACTGTGCCAAATTCTCACAGGTTAGCGCGTTCTCAACCTGAAAAGTCAAAAAGGGATTCGCAGGACGCATTCGCGCAAATCACATAGGGGCATTCAGTGGATCATGAATATATGGCCCAACATTTCTACATTATCTGATAAATGGGTTTAGGCTACCTGAATCAGTTCTGCCCTATAAGACTGCCCGAGCTCTTAGATCTTTAGAAGACCTCCTTCTCAGTCTCCTCGGCCTCACAGGCACTTTAAATGAGAATGGAAGACAGGGTCTTTCTCATGGATGTTTCCAGGTTGTGGAAATCCCAGTTAGATGGTGTGAAAGGCAGCAAGGGGAAGGGACAGAAGAACCAGGAAGGGGAAACACTTTTTTAATCCCCCCGTTAATTTCAACGACTTTTAAAAATTATTTTTCCAGTGGTAGAAATGAAAAGAGAAACGTTTTCTCTTGAAATATTGTCTTTTTTCAAAAGAAGGAAACCGTTTCTAAAGACAAAGTTTTGTTCATTCCAAACTCCAGCAGCTGAGCTGTATGACGATTTCTATGCAAGGCACTCTGTGGAATTGTTGTTGTCACCACATGCCATCAAGTCACCTCCAACTGATTGTGACTCTATGCACAAGTGACTTTTAAAATATCCTCAACAATCGCACTCAGCTCTTGTAAATTTAAGGGTGTCGTTTGCTGTATAGAGTCAATCTGTCTCATATTTGATCTTCCTCATTTATTGTTGCCTTCAGGAAAAAGCAGAATCTTCAGAATTAAAAGGCAACTGTTCCACTGTGTATGGTAGGTGCATACAATACAGTATTACAGACATATTGCACCAAGTGGGTGCTATCACCTTCATAAGAAGAGCCGCGGGACTCAGATTCTTGCATTGGCTAAAGAGATGTTCAAATTTCTCTTCTGCCGAAGGCATATTCTGAGTTTCGCTTGCATATGACTGAAGCTTTTATATATTTTTAAATTACATAATAATAGCATTTCCTATAACTTTTCAAAGCTCTGTTACCAAAATTTGGAGCCCCGTGGCGCAGTGGTTAAATCTCGGTACTGCAGGTAAAACTGTGCTCACGACCTGGGGTTCAATTCCAGGTAGCAGGCTCATGGCTGACCAAGCCTTCCATCCTTCCGAGGTCGGTAAACTGAGTACCCAGCTTGCGGGGGGGGGATGTGTAGCCTGCATACTGTATTAAAACTGTAAACCACCCAGAGACTACCTGAAGTGGTATGAGGCGGTATATATAAGCAGAACACTTTACTACGTACAGCTCTAAGTTGAATGAAGCATTTTACATTGTTAAGTAGTTAAAGAAGTTTTGACAGGAAAATAAGTGTTGCATGTATTTCAAATTTTTCTCCAGAATTTTAGTTTTTATCAAGAGAACAATTAAAAGTTATTTTATTTATTTATTTTAGTTTTTCTCAAAAGAAAAATGTAAACCAAAAAAGGTGGGGGGATTTTTTAGGTGCTAAGATTTCCCAGAAATGTTACATCTCTACCCCTGATGGCTCTTCCCCTTCCTTTGGCCTCCTGGTACAAAAGATCATTGTGTTCAGGGAACTATTTAGCAATTGAAATGTTGGTAAAAATAGCCTTTTAATGAATTAGAGCTGTAAGGGGGGGTTAATGTTTTTAAATGCACATTTATAATACTTTAAATCCAGTAATGCAGATTGCCTTTTTGTGATGCAAGCACTACCGATAAAAGTATTATTTATTTATTATTTATTTACTTTTGCATTTCTAGACCACTCCGATTTCCCAGAAGATAAGTGGTAATTTGAGAAAGCTTCCACCATGCAAGTTTTATTAGTCTTTACTCTTTAAGTTGCCAATACTGGAGGTTTACAAACAGGAGACAACATCAGCTGAAGGCTGAAATAGCCACAAGAGCAGCTTTACTATTGGTAACAGAGCTGTCCTAAAAGTTAATGAACATTTGTTCTTCCTACCAGGATGTCTCACAGCTTTTTAAGCTGAGGCTGGCTTGCTCTCATTCATCAAGCATTGTCAAGCATTCACTAACAGGCTGAGGTACTGTATGAAAACTGCTTTTTTGAAAAGGTAAGTTTTAACACTCTGTGAATGCAGATTTACATCCCATTTGTTCTTCCCCCACCCCCCCACCCCTGTAAAATTATGAAAATGCGGTAAGGCACTGCTTTTTTTTTAAGGGCTTATCTAGAAGAACCATCCACCCAGATTACTTCTGCTCCTTGTAATCTTGGTTTCTTGTTTTGGATGTAACAGAATACAAGAATAAAATAAACCAGGCAGTTTTAAATCACACAGAGGGAAAGGGGAAACAGATAGGGATAAAGGTTAATAAGATGGCATGCAAGTCAATATTGGAGAGTTTGTGTTTTTTGTAGTTTGCTGAACAAGCATGGTGTCCCTTTGACTTACCTGTGCCAGATCACTGATGTCATTTGGCAGCATAATAATCATGGAAAACACGTCACCAATGTAGGGTAGGCAAAGAATCTGCATGTTCATTGACTCACAGTGTCCCAGGTTGAATAGACCTTTTTGATGCATCATCAGCACTGATTTACTTTCACTCTATTTTTAAGTATATGATCAAAGGACACATGTTAAGATACATATAGGCCAGTGTGTGTAGAACAACAATTTAATAAGCTATTTTCTCAATTTTCTAAGTATCTATTGGAAATGCTGTTGGTGACAGGTTGTGCAACCAATCGCACTGCCAATCATATGAGCAGGTAAGTGATGGAGACCCCCCAAAATAGGGAAAGCCACTGTGAGACCATAGGGCATCATTTTGCTAGAACTAATTCGGAGCCTTGAGGGGTGGGGGGACTACATTTCCCAGAATCCTTCCCATTTTTTGCCAAGCTCATGCTGTTGGTCATAAACCCAATTGCAAGTATCAACTGGAGCAGAAGTACTGAATCGGTGAGATTTACGAACTCATTGACTTTTCATTCTGCACTCAATTCAATGGTTGTACTTTGTTTGGGTCTGGCAATGGGACTAATGATTGGATCAATGAACTGATGTACTTTATGCCCTTTGAATTTGTTGAATGAGATACACACCGGCTGTATCCATTACTTTTGATCAATGATAGTGCCAACCATATGCAGCTTTTCCTGAAGCAGAAAACCTTATCACTTCTTCTCACTTTAGCTAAGTTGTCCACAGTGGAAATGTCTGCGTGTATTGCTGTCACCTAGTGCTGTAATCGGGAAGTGCCATGAGGCATTTTAATTCCTCTACAGTATTTTGTAAAGCCAGGAGAATTTGGAGAACATCGTGGAAAATTAATCTAATGTAAGTCCTCACTGGTTTCCCCACAACTCATAAAGCCTAAAACTAGCAGGAGCTATAGGCCTACAATATCCATCGAACTAACCCCCTTCCCAATAGGAATGCAACTCATCCCAGACAATGGGGAGCATGCCATGAGATTCAAAGTAGCTCTCCAGTTTTGTGACACTGAAAAGGCAGACATTTCTATCATTCGGTACTCAGTTGTGTAGATATACCTCACTGAGCCTAAAATCTCTCTGTGTTGTTTTGTTCGGATCAAACTGGTGTTGCCAAGTTGCTTTAAAGTAGATGGCATTTGCCAGCACCAACACAACCTCTGGCCCAATTGTACCCGGAGGAAAAAGTTCCTTGATGTTTCCTGAGAGAAGAAGAAATGTAAATAAATGTGAGAAATGGCAAACACAAGTGCACATCCTTAGTTAGGTCTAAAATTTTGGATATTAAGCATTGCAGAAGCATACGTCCCTGCAACAGCTAAGCATACCCACAAGGATCGCCTATATAATGTTGCTGGTCCTAGGGAACAAAGGTAGGCTGCCCTGGCCCCAGAAACTCTTTTGAAAATGGCTTTAAAAAATCAAGACTTGATGTGATTTGAGGGTGGAGAAATTCTCCCAACCTGTATGATGTTAAAGCTCTGGGAAGCAGGAAAAAATGTATGTGTCAAATTTAATAGTGTCAAATTTAGTAGTAGTAGTAGTAGTAGTAGTAGTAGTAGTAGTAGTAGTAGTAGTAGTAGTAGTAGTGGAAGAAGAAGAAGAAGAAGAAGAAGAAGAAGAAGAAGAAGAAGAAGAAGAAGAAGAAGAAGAAGAAGAAGAAGAAGAAGAAGAAGAAAACACCTGCCTCTTTCTAAGTCAAGCTGCACAGCTCCCCAGGACAGTCATAGCTTTCAGGTTAGAAAGCCATCTCTGTCAGAGGCATGCCTCTCCCTTTTCATGGCAGTAGAAAATACAACCATGACAAATGAAATAGCAAGCAGTCTCCTGCCTAAGATGGCTGTTTCACAACCGATTATGTTTTCTCAGTCTTTGGTACCAAAATACAGTAACCTTCATCAGAGACAAGGCTCATTGCAATTCTAGGTAATTAGCTATAGTTGGGACTCTTTCTTATTGGTCCCTGTTGTGCCATAAATCTTCACAAACCTACATTCTGCACAATGCCATGGAAGACCTCATTGAGGAAGAGATAAAACCTGGTCTTTTTAGAAAAGTCCTTTCTCAGACTGAAGGAGCTACTTGGACAAGTAGTGGACCATTTTGATCCCACAAGAAAAGAAGTCCATTTGCCATGGATGACTGAGAATCTCCACAAACATGTCCTTTTAGAAAATAACTTTCAGCACCTTCTCCTATGTTTGTGAAGATTCTCAGTAATCCAGGTGAGGATATCTGGTAGTTGAGTCATGGCAACTGGACTTCTTTTTCTTGAGAGACTGAAACATTCATGGATGAGCAGCGAAACGTTTCAATCTCTCAAGAAAAGGAAGCCCAGTTGCCATGACTCAACTTCCAGAGCACCTTCTCCTGTGCCTTTCTACCCCAACACTGGCACCCTTCTTCATACTCCACGTATCAGCCTCTTGTTTCTTTGCTTGTGAGAAACCTGCTACAGTATTCCAAGATCTGTCAAAGACTCCTTTGAAAAGCACAGCCAGTGCTCTAGGAAAGTGGATCAAATGTAGAACAGACGCCATCAGTCTTCCATCTTTTTCTCAGACAACAGCTCCCCACAGCTTGGTCCAGAGAGCCACCTGCAGTGTGCTTCAAGAGATGTGCATTGCCTATCACTATACCTCACGGGCAAAGACCCTATTTGACTGCTTCTACTTCCCCGGCAAGCTCCATATCCCAGCAGACTAATACCTGCTGTTAGGACAATATGCTATCGAATGTTCTTACCCTGTGTCTGTTTGCCAACCTCGAAATTAATTGCCTCCCTTGCCTCTTCGGCTGCATTATAAAAGTCAACTGTTTGCAACGCAGCTCCATAGACTTCCTTAGTGCACGTGAGATATTGCTGTGGAATTTAAAAGAAAAATGAGAAATGTTGTATATTTCTTACATGAGCTATTTTCAGACAATGGTTCCCCAGGACCAGTCATTTGGATGCATTCTATTTCCCAATGCCTTGCTGAAGTCAGTTTTTTCTAGGAAAGGAGAGTCATTGACCAGAGGATCTTCAACTCTCTGCACTGCAGTAATACCTGAACATGGCTTAGCCTCTCGTCTTCTAGAGAGCATTGGGTGCTGACAATGGATGGTAGCCACACATGCAAGGCATGATGTGAAAGGCACACAACTTTCACCAATCTTTAAAATAGGGAAGATACTTCAAAAGCAAAAGCAAAGTGTTCTGCTTATATACCGCCCCATACCACTACAATCGGGAAAGGAGTACGACAAGGCTGTATACTGTCACCTTGCCTATTTAACTTATATGCAGAGTACATCATGAGAAAGGCCGGTCTGGATGAATCTCAAGCCGGAATTAAGATTGCTGGAAGAAATATCAACAACCTCAGATACGCAGATGATACTACTCTAATAGCAGAGAGTGAGGAAGAATTAAAGAACCTCTTAATGAGGGTGAAAGAGGAGAGTGAAAAAAATGGGCTGAAGCTCAACATCAAAATAACTAAGATCATGGCCACTGGTCCCATCACCTCCTGGCAAATAGAAGGGGAAGAAATGGAGGCAATGACAGAGTTATTTTTCTTGGGCTCCTTGATCACTGCAGATGGCGACTGCAGCAACGAAATAAAAAGACGCCTGCTTCTTGGGAGGAAAGCAATGGCAAACCTAGATAGCATCCTAAAGAGCAGAGACATCACTTTGCCAACTAAGGTCAGGATGGTTAAAGCTATGGTTTTTCCAGTAGTGATGTATGGAAGTGAGAGCTGGACTATAAAGAAGGCTGATCGCCGCAGAATTGATGCTTTTGAGCTGTGGTGCTGGAGGAGAGTCTTGAGAGTCCCCTGGACTGCAAGAGATCAAACCTATCCATTCTGAAAGAAATAACCCCGAATGCTCACTGGAAGGACAGATTTTGAAGCTGAGGCTCCAGTACTTTGGCCACCTCATGAGAAGAGAGGACTCCCTGGAAAAGGCCCTGATGCTGGGAAAAATCGAAGGCAAAAGGAAAAGAGGACGACAGAGAATGAGATGGTTGGATGGTGTCATCGATGCAACCAAAATGAATTTGACAAAACTCCGGGAGGCAGTGGAGGATAGGAAGGCCTGGCGAGCTCTGGTCCATGGGGTCACGAAGAGTCGGACACGACTGAACGACTGAACAACAACAACAACACTACAAGTAGTCTCTGGGCGGTTTACAATTTTAATTACAGTGTGCAGGCTACACATTGCCCCCCCCCCAGTAAGCTGGGTACTCGTTTTACCGACCTTGGAAGGATGGAAGGCTGAGTGAACCTTGAGCCTGCTACCAGGAATTGAACCCAGGTCGTGAGCACAGTTTTACCTGCAGTACAGGCATTTAACCACTGTGCCACGAGGCTCCTAATTCAGACAATAGGGGCCTTATTCATGCTTACTGTAGACTCTTGGTTTGAATGTTACACTCTTGAACTGGGAAACAGCTCTTACCTGGAAGAACTCATAGCCTTTTTGTATGAACAGGTTGTTTGCCAGGCTCAGCTGGTAACCCTGACCGAGATGATTCAGTTGAGACAGGAGTTTCTTGAACTCTGGATTGAGTCCTCCTTCCTAGTCACAACACAAGGGAGACTGCAGTCAAATTAAAAAGCAAGTCCATTAGTGCCTCTGCAGATATGGTTTGAGGGCAAAGTGGTGTCACTTCTGCATTGTGTGTTTTGTGATACAGGGAATATGTTGCGGGGGATGCCTTTGCCCTTGGGAACGGAGCCACTTCCTCTGTGTTTAATGTGGCCTTTATGCCTAGACTGATGGTAGACTCTGTGGTGCTTCCAGAAAGCTGTGGCCATGCCTGTCTCATGAAAGCACTGTTTTCTGGTTGTCTTTGTTGTCTGTTCTATTGGCCTTCTAGCAGTGTCATCACACTCTACCAGTGCTGCTTTGTATATAATTGTTTCGTCCAGCTCTCCTCAATACAACATCTCTGCCTAAAAGCATTGACAACCCTAGTCTGCTCTCCATGCTATTTTAATGTACCCCCCTGTTTTGGACATGATTTGTGTTATTTCTGTAAGCTAGTAAACCCAAATAATAGCCATGCATTTATGTTAGCTGGATTCAACATCTTTCCTTCCTCAGTTTTGTCCGGAAGATACCACAATATCCCTCGTGCTCAGAGGATTTGCAATTTTTGCCACTTAGAACCCCACACAGTCTCTTGCATCTTGTGTCATTGCCCAGCACATAATAAGTTACGCAAACTCTTCTTGGATCAAATCCTCCTTTATCTCCCAGGCCCTCCTGAAGGATATACAGGCTATCTCCTTCAGGACAACTCAGAACTAGTCACTGCCCGGATGGCTGACTTTCTAACAGCCGTATTTTTAAAAAACAGCAACCCTCTGTGAACTTTAGTTAGACCAGGCCTGCCCAAAGTCCAGCCCGGGGGCTAAATCTGGCCCGTCAGGCCATTCTGAGTGGCCCACGGCTGAACATTGTGAGGTTGGGCGCACGCACGGGGCAGTGATCGGGCGGGCTGCGCCACCGGCACCACTGGGAAGCTTGGGTGGCTGGGCAGACGGGCGGTCTGCCGCCACTGGCACCGCAGGGGAATGTGTGGGGGTGGGCAGGCCAGCGGGCCTCTGCCACTGCCAAGGAGCTTTGGGGTGGGCTGATGGGCGAGCCATCGCCACTGCTGGGGAGCTTGGGGGGGGTGCAAGGTTGCACAGATCGCCTCTTCCAAGGGGCAACCTGTCGCCACGGCTCCCTGTGCTTCCTTTGGTCCCCACCTTCCTTCTTTCCTCCATCCCTTGGTCCCCACCTCCCTCCCTCCCTTGGTCCCTACCTTCCTCCCTCCCTCCCTTGGTCCCCACCTTCCTTCCTATGGGTGGGGTTGCGAGGGGTCAGTGGGTGGGGCTTGCAGTGGGGTGGCAGGGTCAGGGAGCAACCGGCCCCTGACACATTCTCAGCCACCAAATCTGGCCCTCCTTACAAAAAGTTTGGGCACCCCTGAATTAGACCGTTGATGAGATTTATTTTATAATGTTCTGTGTAACTGTTTAGTCTTATTTGTGTGCCCCTTTTGTTTTAATGCCATTAAAGGTTTATGGAATGGAATGGAGAGTGACAACCCAACCCACAATTTTATCCTACCATGGGGAAGAGAAGTGTGGTCTCTCTCCTTTGTTCTAACACAGCTTCCTGCTGTCTTCTCTCAGTAACAGGTGGCCACACACTTCCTGGAGTTCTTTCAAAGTGCAGCACCTAAAGCAGAAACCAGCCGTGAGCAATCTGAAATGGCAGATGGAAGTTGGGGATGTTGGATGCCATTGAAAGTAATTCAATATGTAGAGACTACCCCTAAAACAGTGGTTCCCAATCCCATACATTTTGAGATGCACCCCCCATTTTGACTTCTGAAAAGCCCTAATTGGTTTTGCATGTCTTTAAGCATCCTTCAAGCCTCTCGTTAAATAAAAAATTAAAGTCACCGTTTAACAACAAGCTCACTTTTTTCCCTTGTGAAGTCTGAAATTCTAGTAGTGACCACATTTATCACAGGCATTTGTTTGTTTGTTTTTGTTGTTTGTTATTTAAAATATTTAAATGCCACCTTTCTCCTAAAAGATCCAAGGTGGCTTACAGTATTAAAAGGCGGGAGGCTAAAAAAAAGCCAAATAATAAATTATTGGAATATTTTTAAAACCATTAAACAAATATCATATCAAAACTCATTAGAAGAATAATATTAAAACATAAATAAGCCACATGAAAAACATCTTTCTTTTTTAAAAATCCTCTTGGTCAACCTGCTGTTTAAAAGAAAACTTGCCTCAATAGAAATATCTTCACCTGCCTGTGGCAGAACAGCAACTATGAGGCCCTCTCCCATGTCACAAGCTCACCTGTGAAGTGGTAGGACTGAGATAAAGGCTTCTTCTGATGATTTTAAATATCCAAGTAGACTCATAAAGGGAGATATGGTTTTTTAAATTGATTTTTTTTCCTGTATGAAAATCTCATTATCTCACATACCCCTTGATTTTTTTTCTATCCCCATTGGGAGATATATCTGCAGGGTGGAAACCCAGTGTCCTAAAAAATTATTATATCCAAGACACCTGTGTCGCTCATTGTTTTTAAAAGAAGGAATGGCATAAATATGGAAAAAGAAAACATTAAAATATTTACAGGTTCATACTGGTGGCCTTTCCTCACCAAATAAGGGCTAGAATCTGTGTGTTTTAAATGCATTGTGACTGCATGAGAAAGAAGCAAAACTTGGTGCGTCTCTTTCCTAAATGCATCAGTAAGACTTGGATCTTGGAAATACTTTGGTCAAGAGTGGCTGTCCAAAACTGGACCGGAGACCCTGTGCTGCAAGGAGAGGGTCCCACTTTCTCAAGTGGTCTTCTGCCTTAATCCGTTTCCTTGGACCAATGGTGCACTTTTGTAGATGCTTACCTTTTCCATCTGCGCTTTAGTGTTCCCCCAGGCACCCACCAGGACCATACTCAGAGCCGCCGTGATACTCATGGGAGAGAAGAAGAGGTTTTTGCAAGCATCCCCTTCATTCAGCTTATAATAAAGATCAAGACCAAAGGCCATAATCGCTTTAGGAAGGGAATCCTTGGTGAAACTCAAAGCCATGACTAGAGGGAGAACGAGAAAAGACCAGAAAAATCTGTTGGTAACTATGAAAGAAACTGAACGCTCAAGTCAAGGTGCAACCCAACAGTTGCAAAGGCATACACCTGATCACACTGAAAAGGGTTACTTTGGAGATGGGCACAAATTGATTTGTGCCACTTTGTACAAACCGTTAGCTCCCCATACTCATGCTGGCTGGCTGCCCCACTCACAAATCTCCGCATGCTGCCGGGGTCTTCCAGTAACTGTCCAGTCTGGGCAGTAGCTCAGGCTGTGCTTCCCTGCTGCCTCCTCTACCAGACCACTCAATGGCTACACAGGGAAAATCCCACCCCCAACTCCTCCTCTGAGTGGTCAGCTGCCTGAGGAACTGGGGAAGGGCAAACCAACCTCCTGCCCATACTGGACAGCTCCCAGAGTAGGAGGACCCAGGCAGCGGACAGAGGTGCTGTGCCAACAGATTCCTGCGAAGTGACATGAATCAATGCATGCCTATTTCTAGTCCAGGTTCCCTTAAAGTCACTCAACCGGGGAATTGCTCTAGACCAGCACCCAAACATAGGGCGTTTACACACGACCCCTAAACTCCGGGGCAAATGGCTCCCAGCTCTGGAGCTTAAAAATGTTTCCCCACCAGCTCCGGAGTTTACAGGAAATTAAGTGTGACCACACCCACTTTAGCGCGTCCCAGCACACCTTTCAAGTACCTGCTCTCTGGAGGTGAAAATTCTTTGATGCGGTGTAACGATAGTGAGTGCGGGGCTCTCCTTGCTTCTGTTTGTTGTTTTTTGGCTTCCACCCCTTTAAGAGCTACTTAAGAGACTGGAATGTTGCCGCGGCAAGAGCGAGAGGCAGAACGGAGGTGATCCACGTCTCTTTCCTTCCTGTTTTTTCTCCCTCCCCTCACGCAGCCAGCAGCCAGGAGTACGGAGGGGGTGGGAACGCAGGAACAGCGACAAACCCCTAAGATCTCTGGTCCGAATTTAAGTGGCCAGCGGATCTTAGGGGTGGTGTGAAAAGGCTCATAGTAGCACAAGTATTCTTACAGAACACAGCCAAACAGCCCGAAAAACTTACAGGACACAGCCAAACAGCCCGAAAAATTCACAACAACTATAGAGTACCCCAGCTTGAGCATGGATTGTAGTTGGGGTGGAGCACATTTCCTCATGTGTCACAGGATCACCAGGAACTGAATCGCACCAGACTGCTTCACAAGCAGTCCAAGTTGTAATGTGTTTCCCCACGTGATCCCACCCGTAGTTGCTGAACTGGTTTCGTTATGTTGCAAATAGAAGCAGGGAAAGCATTGCTAAAGTGGGAAGGGCGTTTTTAATTTTTTAAACATGCGAGCTGTTCTATAATCATTCACTTAAGTACAAGAAGACCTCCAAAGCAGATTTCTGCTGTATGGTATTCAACAGGGACTTGGGGTTGGGGAAAAGCAGCAAAGCGTATAAAAAGTAAATGGCAAACAGAACCACCCGCACACCATTAAAAAGAAACAACTGATGAAGTTTTGGTGGGAAGGGCATGAAGGAAGGGGAAAGAGCTGGCCCTAGGTGGAGTGCAATGTAATTAGGATCACATTTGCATGGTGATGAAGAAATAAAACAAGCCGAAACGTATCAGTGAAAGACTTCACAGTAGATTTGGCACTGTGGCAGGTTATCCAATTCAAAAAGTGCCGTTTATAGGGGAAGAGGGGCTAGAAAACTACGTTAGCAGAACAAAGCATTAACACATCAGGCAGAAACGGCAAGGGTTGGTAGTTGTTTTCCTTATGTTTTAGAGTAGAGGAGAACAAAGTGCACTTTGTAACCAATGACCTCAAAAGGTGGTGAGTGCTCCAATGCTGGAGGCATTCGAGAGAAATTTGGAGAACTAGCTGCCAGATATCCTTTGATTTGTATTCCTGCAGGGAGCAGAGAGTTGGACTTGATGGCCTTGTAGGCCCCTTCCAACGTCACTACAGTGACCCCCCGCCATTTCGCGGTTCAGGTATTGCGGTCCCGCTACATTGCAGGATCACAGTACCTGCACCATGGGGGGGGCGGCCGGGTTGCTCCATGCCACCACCACCCCTGCACCTCCGAGAAGCCTCCAGGGTGTGTGGGAGGGTGACGGGGGCTTTCTGGTCGCTCCGCGCGTCCCTCCCACTTACCCTGGAGAAGCCTTGGGGTCGCACGCGATCCGGTCCGGTCGCTCCACGCGGCCCTCCCACACACCCTGGAGAAGCCTCAGGGCTGCACAAGCAGGTAGCGGCAGGTGATCCAGTCGCTCCACACGGCCCTCCCACTCACCCCGGAGAAGCCTCCGGCCGCACAGGCGGGTGGCGGTGGGGATGGTGCACCCCCCGGAGAACCCTCGGGGCTGCGCGGGCAGGTGGTGGTGGGCGATCAGGTCACTCCATGCAGCCCTCCCACGCACCCCGGAGAAGCCTCCGGGCCGCGTGGGTGGGCGGCGGTGACGGCAGCGGCGGGTGATCCAGTCGCTCCGTGTGGCCCTCCCACGCACCCCGGAGAAGCCTCTGGGCCATGCAGATGAGCGGCAGCGGCGGGAGGTAAGATCCCCCTGCCACCGCAACACGCCGCGCAATCGCCCGCCGCCCCCGCCCCCACCCCATCCGCTTCCGCATATCGCAGATTTTCATGCATCACGGGTGGGGTGGGTCCCTATCCCCTGCGATCAGTGGGGGGTTACTGTATTCCATGATTCTATGGTTCTCAACAGGCCTAGCTCCCTGTGCTTCTGCCCTCTGAAGAGGCCTATATAAATAAATAAATAAATAAATAAATAAATAAATAAATAAATAAATAAATAAATAAAATGTTTTCTTTCTCATTGATTTGACTCCTAAAGTCTCAATAACTCAGTCTGAGATTTATTGGAGAAAGAATAAAAATTCTTCATTACTTCTAGTTGTGAACAGATCAACTGAAAAGTAACAAACCTGACTTCCAAAGGAAGGGAAAGGAACAGTTAGAAGAGAAGAGGGGCTCTGTTTAAAATCAGAGACAGCAGGCAATGATTGGTTCCTGCCAGATAGACTGACAGTGGCCACAGCTCAGAATGATCCCTCCTAGTCACTCAAACCACAGGCAAGACTGCAAGGTTGCAATAAAAGTCTAATGAGTTTGTGGCTTCTGCTATGAAAAAGATGCCTCCACCACCATCATGAAAATAGCTTCAATGGGTTATTTTTATCATGCTCAGAAATGGGAATCATTCTCTCCACTCTGTTCCTTTCAATCTGGCCTCTCTTCCATTCCCTGCAGTTATTTCCCTATATGCCAAGCTGGCGTTTACATTTTTAAATAATGCACCATTTTCCTACATTCACACCGTTCATCCATGTCTTGTTTGGTCTTGTGGCTTCAGGCAGTAACATATTTCACATATATATCATTGATGCTAACATTATAAATCTTACGTTGCATTGTTTCCTCCTTTTTAAAAAATATAAATAATTTAACTGGATTGCCATGTCACCACATTGTTCACAGGCTGAAACAGAAGAAGCAGTTAAACATAAAACCATAAATCAGACCCAGCCGTGTAATAAACCCTGTGAAAGCACATCACCTTCAAAAAGAACTTCACAGTGTCTCCCTCCAAACCCCACAAGTTGTCTTTGCCATATTATGAAACATTTTTCCTTGGGGGCAAGCGAGGATAATCCACCTTTAGAGGCATTCATACTTAAGCAAACAATGTTATATTTACCTCCTCCTCTCCCGAAATCAAGAGACCTGCTTTCCCTGGTGCCTTAGCTCAGCTTTCTGGGGAAACGGTAGTCCGGGGGAAAATTGCCACACCTATTAGTTAATATTCCGGCTGCAGGTGACCTCATGGTGATACTCTGGTGCATCACCTTGCCAGACAGAGTGGGTCTTTCTACCCTGAATGTAGATCTCCTAATCCAAAAACCAGACTCATTTTAGTGACTTCTTTGATTTTCAAGGCAGCCTGAATTGGTTCGTACAGCAGATGGTACTTGGCTGGATTTTGGAAAACCTTTCTTCATTCTTGTGGAATTGCACCAAACCAAGCAGGGCGCTCTTGGGAGAGGGAAGAGGGAAGAGGGAAGCAACCTTGGCGAGTCATAACACGTCAGAAGAATGATGGGAATGAAGAGACAAGTTCGTTGCCCTGTTGCCTGGGTGCACCTCTCCTGTTAGACTCTTTATTAATTCTGTAATATTAAGTAAGTATGATTACTTGTTTCCTTACTTAAAATTGAAGTGAGGGACTACAGATACCACTCTGTGTGATACTAAAAAGATAAAAAGAGAAGCGCACAAAAGAAGAGATGAAATCCAAGCCAGAATGAAATGTTGAGATATGTTTTTTTTAAATAACTGAAAATATATTTGTCACAAACTATTGCTGATTGGAAATAGTGGGGATTCCATGGGAGTTCCTCTCAGTTTTACCTTCAGGGATAGGACTGGGGAAAGGGCTCACAGAGGAATAATCTTTCTAGTGTGTTTTACTCCCCTTTGTACAGTATTTTACTCTCATGGGCCAGAAGCCCCTATTCCCTGTTTTACTTCTCATGGGACACTTCCAGAGATGTGACTGATGCCCATCCCGACCTTTCTACTTTGGAAGGGCCACGCCTGTTCCCACGTTTTCCTGACTCCCCAAATATAAAGTTGTCACCAGTACTACTAACTTTGTTCATAAAATTCTAAAAGATGGAGAGCTGAAGTTTAATTGCTGAGGGTCAAAAACAGAGCAAACATCCCTACTATATCCCACAGAAGGCATAAAGGGACTTTCTGAGCATTATTTGTTTGTTTATTTATTTATTTATTTATTTATTTATTTATTTATTTATTTATTTAAACTCATATGCTGTCCTGCAAAGCCTTCTCTGGGTGGTTTGCAATATTAAATCCAATCAAATTAAACCCAAAGCAAAACAGGCATGCAATTTAAATCAGCAAATAAATAGTTTATTATTTAAAAAAAAACAAAATTATTTAGGCTGGATAAGCAGGGGGACCAAGGGTTGCTATGGGCTTGAGGCCTTTTGCACACTGCACTTTGCCAACCAATGGCCTGGATAACTACTTCTTCCAATATCACTTTGAGCTGGGCAACTTCATCCTGGACAGAATCTTTTAGTCAAGTGGTAGTTGCCCGATCGTTTTCCTGGACCAAGGACAAAATGACATCTCAACAATTCCTTGCTTCAAAGCAGCGAAAACTTCATTAGGAAACTATAGTATCTACCAAACCTTGCCCCCATTTGATGCTGAAAAGCATGAAGCATCAAATCCAAACCAATACATTGCATGGTCTCTACTGGCCAGTTCTGGTAAATACACCCTGAAAATATGAATAGGAATTTCAGAAAGGGGCATTATTTCATATTTTCATTCACCAGATAAAGTGAATCAGCAGATACTGATTCCACATATGAGGGGTTGCACTGTACCTCTTCATTGAATGAAGCATCTATAAGCTCCTAGACCTTTGGTCAACACTTGTCATCTCAAGGTGAGCAAAGATTAAAATATGGTGGATTGTGTTGACTTCTCCAACTACTTTGTTCCTATTGTCAGACCACAGAAACAAAAACAATCCCACAAAATCAAACAACAAGAAGAAAACCATATGGCTGTCTCCTCTCACCTCTTACTTTCTGTTAAAACAAAATTAATTCATATGTACAGCAGGACCATCATATCTGTGGGATCACTCCACTTATCCGCTCCCTAAACATTAAATAAAAACCCAGAAATATAGTACAGTAGGACCCTCGTATCCACTGATTCATTAACCACTGATTCATTTATCCATGGTTGGCAGAGGAAAAAAAATAAATAATTCAGCAGGCACAAAGCAAGCTATTGTCACACACAGCAGCTGTAAAGCAAGCTACTGTCATAAAATAGCAGCCATAAAGCAAACTACTATCACAAAACAGCAGTTTTGGGGGGTTTGGGGTGTTCTCCCTTATCTACGGTTTTCGTTATCCACAGGAAGTCCTGGAAACAATCCCCAGCAGACACTGGCGTCCTACTGCACATATTTCCAATCTGTGTGATTTTATTAGAACTAGCCACTAGATGAAACCAGGGGATATTTCTACATAGTTTATTATAGTCTCAGTTTTTGTATCTGTGCAGGGCTTGAAACCCTAACTATAATGGTCATACTACATAAATATTTCTCTTTCTAGACAAACTGTTTTGCTTTCTTTTTTTGGATAGTGTGACTGGTTTGGAAATCCCATTCTTGAGTTCCTCCCTAGATGGCACCTGTGTATTTTTTTTTCTCACATAGTTCAACAGGTTTTATTTCCACATGGTGATGCTAGACCTCAAGACATATAGGTAGGATTTGGTTAGCCAATCTCCTGAAGAATAATCTCTAGATTTCCACTTCACACCTCCCCAGTCATGCTGCCTACAAGAGCAGCTCCTCCTTCTTCTAGTATGGGTGTTGTTTTGTAATGTCTCCATAGATACCACTCATTATCTGTGAGATCTTCCTGACACTGCAATCCTCACAAACCTAATTTTTTGAATTGCAGGAAAACAAAATGATAGGCTTGTTGTGGCACTTAGCAGTTTGCAGACTCACATATCTCATCACTCAATGATTCACCGATGACTCTGAGAACAAAAAGCATTGTGTATACAGTGGTTTGGCATGTATGACAGCCACCTCAGATGTGACTCACAGCTGCAGGTGCCTCGCCTAGCTTTTCATCATTTGCTAGCTTTTACCTCAGAATGTGAACAAATTCAACTGAAACATTTTTGTGTCTGAGTCAAAATAATTATGATGGGAAAATTCCATCTGTAATTCTTGGTGCTTATGCAGGATTCTGGGAAATGGAGTCCAAGGAAGTAATTTTTCCAAGCTCCAGGAAGAAGAAAGGAGCACGAGGAGACAGGGCTCATGAAATAGACTGGAGACATTTTCATGTCGGTGTACGTTTTGTATCTCATGCTTCTAGTAATTGTGGCCAATTAACAAGATGCCAGGACACATTCAGCGGCACAGTCACATGACCAAGATATATCCTGCCACTTCCCTGATAATAGCCAAAGCATTAGGTAACCTTACATGCAAACCAGTAGCATTCTAACCATGGTGTCAGAACATGGTTTGGTGTTATACGGAAACCATCCTAATGTTGGGTTCAAAACTACCCATAAAAGTTTGTAATTCAGATTTTACTTGCTTTACCAGAAACCATTCAACACATGTGGTGCTGCATCCAGACATTTCTGGGACATCAATTTTATCTCAAAACTAGGAGAAATTTCTTAACATTATGAATAGAGGTGAGGACAAAACTTTTAAAAATCGTGATATTCAACTAATATCACTGCTTTGCTTAATATTCATCCTTGCATATTTGTTGGTGTGATGAACACGGTTGCTTATGAATATGTAATGTTGTTTATAAATATTTATGTGTGTGTTTAGAATACCCAATTGATGGTCGGTGGGTGTGGCTACAACATATAAATGTATAGAATTCTGTGATAAGAGAGAAAGAAGCCAGAGGGACCTAAATCAGTTCAGATCTAAGATAGTTATTTTAACAGTCAGTCAGGAGTGAAATCTTGAGGCTGGCTAGGGTCTGGGACAGGACTTGATATATAAATATAAACAAAAGTAACTGTGTGCATAAATAAGAAGTTATTGTCAACTACATGTTGCTAAAGCATGTAAGTGAATCGGTCATCACTATTGCAATAACATTCACTACCCAATTGTAAACCAATAAACATTACAAGATTTTATTTGGAAACATATACCTTGGTGTCAGTCTCCCTTATTAATAAAAATAAAGGTGTCCAGGAAACTGGTGGTGGCAGTATAAATAATAAAAGTGTGGGTGTGCACATCACAGTTGGTTCTGGAGACCCCACCAAATATAAAGGGATTAATATTTCCCCTTTTTATTTGTCCCCCACCCACCCTTTGCAGGGGCAGCGACAGTGGCTTCCCTTTGCCCTTAGCGAAGCTTATGTCACCATCTGTCATGATCGGGGACATAGGACTCTGCCTCCTTCCAAAGTCAGGCCCCTCTCAGGCTGAGGCAATCAGAGAGTGTAGCTGGTGAGCAGGCTTCCAGTATAAAGCTAGCTGCCAGCACTCTCTGTTCCTTGCCTCAGTAACACGAGACCTCTGGACTCCTGAAGCTTCAGCCTAGTTACCTTGAAGCTTCCGGGAACTCTTCTACCCTATATAAGTGTTCCCCTTTGACATCCCCCTCCCTGTTGGACCGTGTTTGTGTGTGACTCTTGAGCTTGGACTGGCTGATGACTCTTTCTGTGTCTATTGAACCTGGACTGGATTGACCAGGCTTTTGCCTGTTGGAAACACCCAGTCCTGGCCTCCCTCTCAGATTTCCTGGTTGCTGCCCATGTCCTGGCCAGTACACCATCTTTGCAATGGGAGGCCCAGTTTTTCTTAGGCCCACATGGCCATCATTGCAAAGATAGTGGCAGTGATGGAGGTCCAGACTCCCGATGGTGGTGGTGATAAAGAGAGGTGATGAGGGATGGGAGGTGTGACTTTAAATGGGTAGAGGTGCTTTGGAAGTGTGAAAGGGCTCGTTTATTGAGGGGAGGCGCTAGGCGGCCATTGTTTGTCTTTTTAAAAAAATCCTATGAACTGAAAAACTGGTTCATTGCTTCACAGGTGGTGGGGGGGAACCTGTGGTTCATCAAGGTTGATGAATCATGAACCAATGAATCCCTACCCATGAACTGATGAACCGATGAATCGGTTCATCAGTTCTGAGTGTTTGTCTTCATCTATAATTATGTTTTCATCTCATCTCTAATTAAGTTTTCAAAAATCGTAACAAAACCCACAATTATTCGAAGGTAATGCAACATCTAGACAAGCCAGTTGGAGTATTCTGAGAGTTTATAGTCCAAAGAATAACTTTTTCAAGCCATGATTTGTTCCTTAATCTATTTTTACTGTCTTGATGATCCGACAATGTACATGTGGATATCAGATACGAGATTTTGCCTTCACTAGCTGGCAGAGGAACCAATGATTTCTAAGAATCATCTGACCTGATCCAGGCCACAGAGTCTTCCCATACTTAGAAGTTTAGGCTCTTCTCCATCTTAATGAAAAATATTATATTTCTATTTAAATGACAGAAATATTTCTAAACTTTGCCTCTAGGTATATAAATAAACATATACAGTGGAACCTTGTATAAAGGAATTAATTCGTTCCAAATGAAATTGTTAAGCAAATTTTCCTTTATACAAATTCCCATAGGAATGCATTGAAAATGGAGTAATCCCATTTTTATGTTGTATGGATTTTCCCCATAGGCGATTATGTTAAGCAAATTTCCCCTATCTCCGGAATTTTTTATGTTGTACAGATTTTATGTTATACAAGCTGTTTGTTATACAAGGGCCCACTGTACATATATTAGGTGATGCAAATGTATGTCATGTTTTGTCCTCTTATTTTTTTAAGAACACATAAACACCATCCCATACTTGTACAATTCCCTTAAATTTAAGCAATGAGAAACAAAGGTGAGATCTGCAGTGCTTTACTTGGAATGCCTTAACGCAATCAGGTTTATTAAATAAAAATAGCAGAAAAGCATTAGACAAAAATAGTGAAGTTCTTGTACAAAGCAACTTTGTAATCCCATACTAATTGCAGTCTTCCTATTTTACTTTTCCCCACTGTCGGTTATCTAAAAAAGACCAGACAAAGATTTCCATTATACCAATAACAGATAGTTGTTTTCACTCCCCCTGGTTTTTAAAGTCTGAGGTGACTGCTCTAAGCATCACCCCAAGTCAGGAGTACCAATAAAACCATTAATTGCCTTGGGTGAGTTAGGAATGAACTGTATCATTTTGCAAATAGATCATATCCAATTCTAATGCTGCACAAAGTATATTGAAATCTGCTTTGAAGAATGGCTTCCTGTGAAAGGTAAATTGGATGGCATGCTTGACTTATGCAAATGTATAGATTAATGTTCAATAATTCCTGCTCAGGCTTACAGAGTTGTACAGAAAAAAATGTGGAAACAGTTGCCTAAGCCAGGTTTTCCTTAATGGGATATTTATGTTTATGGGGAACAGAATCGGCCGGCAAAAACAATGCTACGAGTTTTGTTGTGCTTAAAGAAGAAAAGGAACGGATGGTCAGCTTTGAATTCATCTCTGTGCTGCAGGATCCGGTAACCTGGTACATCTCGGGAATCTGTCCCATCTTCAACAACTTCCAAGGAGACTCTGTGGATGACCTTGGACAAAGCGACTCCTTTGGTCTCTGACATTTCAGAGAAATCTGCTGTGCCCTCGTCAAACATATGGGTCATGCCAAGGCTTTCTAAAATTGGCTTGAAATCATATTCCCCTTCCACTTTGAATCTGGGGAGAAACACGTTCACTTTTGTGTTTGCCATCACACTCGGATTGGTCCACTGTAGCAGCTTCTCAGAGGTGAGCTCCTTCTCAAGCTGAGGATACAAGACAAGAAGGCAGTAAATGAGACTCTCAGTCTTCACCTACTGACTGTGAAGCTAATATATTTATTCTAGGCCATTTACGATGGAATATGGAAGCTGTTTCTACCAACTCAAGCAAGCCAATATTCTGCCTTCAGCAAGCCCTAAAATCTTGGTCTGGACATTTGGGGCACCTTCTGACATCCTCTCTCTGGCTTCAAGGAGCAGATTGCCGGGGGGGGGGGGGGGGGGTTTGAATCTAGATGCTGCCATAAGCACTGCATTGATTTAGACCAGTGTTGGCAAACCTATGGCATGGGTGCCAAAGGTGGCACTCGGAGCTTTTTCTGTGGGCACCCAACATCGCCCCTTCACAGCCACCTGTATTCAGGTCAAATTGCTGTATTGGCCCTTTGTGAAAAATTAGTGGGTGTTGAATCACAGTTTGAGCACTAGGTCTCTAAAAGGTTCTCCATCACTGATTTAGACCCTTGCCAATACACACGACTATGACAATATACAAAAAAGCTAGAGTCACTTCTTATGACATCCACCAGCATGCTTCCAACCTGCCCTGCTCACACCAAGTTGTAAACTTGGTGTGACTACATTTACTGACCTCATAAGGTAATGATATGAATGCTTGCAACTAGCCAAGGTAGACAAGGCTACGCATGTGGCATGGTTTCTCTGGCTGCCCTAAACAGCCAGAACAGTAGAGTTTCCAAAAATCTGGCAAGCAGCAATTTTGGTTATTTGTTATTTATGTAATTTGAGTCAATTAAGGCAATGTGCAATAAAAGCCATGTGTAAAATCACGGTAAATGAAGAGATTATATCAAAATAGAATTAAACGAAAAGAATATTTAAATTGCTGTTAGTTAATCTAAAATATTTGATCTTTTTTTAAAATACTGATAAAATGTGCTGCATCCCCTTCTAGAAAATGCAATCTAGCAAGATTTAGAAGTTAAAAGCTAACTTAACAGGTAAAGTTTTCGCTGGCTGGCAGAAGGAGTAGAAGGAGGAAGCAAATCTAGTCTCGTGAAGCAGGCAGTATGGAAGTGATCAGTGGTAAGAAAATGTGAAACGTCTGTCCAGCCATAAAATCATGCCTCTCCCAAGCTGGCAGGTAACTCTTTATGTCACCATAGCCCTATAGGAAGAGATGTTATAGCCTTGAAATCCATGGGCAGATATTGCCCTATAGGATAATGCCCAGTTCTTGCCAGATTGGCCCAGAAGCATCATGTTATCCCTTTATAAACCATTGCAGAGAGACATTAGAAATATTCCCTCCCGGCTGTGTCTCAAGGCTATAAAATATCTTGTTTCTGGTCAACAGTGGCAGAGTGGATTCATAAAGAGCTGACATGCCGTTCTGACTACTCTGCTCTTGAGTGGAGACCTCTGAAAGGGGTGGAATTGCAGTCATAATGCCGATGATTTTTCTTTTTTATCCATTAATTGTTTAATTGTGGTTTTTTTCCTCCTTTCTTTTTTCTCTTTTAAATTCTTCCTTGACTCCTTTGATGACTGTCGTATTGTATTGTATTTGGTTGCTTTAACCCGTATTGTTAACCGCCCGGAGTTCCCCGGGAAGACAGGTGGTATATAAATAAATAAATAAATAAATAAATAAATAAATTATCTGCCATCTTGGAAAGGGGAATGGTTTCTTAATTTCAAAGTAAGTACACATCCTTCTGCTAGGGAATTTTTTGTTTTGTTTTTTGGCTTGGTAAGTGACCCTTTGTGTGGGTGTTATCAATAGTGATCGCACTCCCACCATCCATGCACTGTGTGGAGGAGTCACCCACCACTCCAGTAGTGTGACCCACCACTACATAACATCTGGTGCAGACCACTGTCATTTGCTTTACTAGTGCCACAATGTGGCATCCATGGAAGTCGAGAGAGTTGTGCTACTATTTGGGATCATGCAAACTCATGCCATCATTCCTGCACCTGAGATAATACCTACATTTTGTGTACCAGTGGCTTGGAGAATATGACCCAAAGTATTTTAACAAATGAATACATGAGGAGCTAAATGCATTTCTCATCCTTTCTAAACAGCCCACTATGCAGCAGATATGAGAATGATCAATGTGCAGATCTTGTTTCATTCATCAAAGGCAGGTTTTATGCAGTTTTCTACCTGTTCCAATCCAGTGGTATCATCCTCTATATCTTTAGGCAGTAAGATGAGCATACTCATGTGCTTGTTATGACAGGGAAGTTCCAGAATCTTGGTCTTCAAGTCATTTATGTAGCCCAAGCAATATGTGGCTTCCAGGTTCATCATCTGCACTGGTTTGGTTTCATTCTGTCCAGAACGAATAGAAAGGAAAAGGACCTTACATGAAGGGTAGCTAAAGTTAAGGGTTGCAGTGAAGCATGTGTGCATGCACCTCCAATGTTGCCCATGTGCCTTCAAGAAAGAGTATTCACAAGTTTTAACCACACCTTATCAACAACTGGACTGCTAAACTGTGTGGTGGAGTCTCCTTCTTTGGAGGTTTTTAAGCAGAGGCTGGATGGCCATATGTCGGGAGTCCTGTGATGGGCTTTCCTGCATGGCAGGGGGTTGGACTGGATGGCCATTGAGGTCTCTTCCAACTCTATGATTCTATGATTCTATGGTTGATTAACCAAAGTGCATACAAGACATAAGTACAGTGAGACTTTGCCAAACAAAAAGTGGTTAACTCTCGAGTTACCATAATAATCATGTGCCACCAAGTAAATTCTGATCTATGGCCCACCATATCTGGGGGGGGGGGGGTTGGTTGGTTTGAGATAGATATTCAGAGGTGGTTTCTTCTGGGGGCATTTTGGGAGCTGGCCTAATGCCTCACAGGCTGACGCTACTGACAGGAGACAGAATGGGGGATGGAACTCTCTAACTCTGGCTCTGCTACCAGATACCCTCCAGTAGTAGGGTGAAAAAGAATGCATGCAATTAAGAGGATTGTGGGGTATTTCCTCTCTCAATGCATTGAGTTTAAGGATTTTCTGCTCCCAGTGAGAACATCTAAGAATGCCTCGCCCCAGTTTTAGGGGGTGGCAATCGCCACTTCTACTTGTCTAGATAATTATTTGCCTTAAAAATCACATGGGACTTTTTCTGAACTCACACATTACATTATATATTTCTGGGACCAAAAGTACACCAATGCCACAAAGGAATAGATCCTGGGGGCAGTTGTAACAAAAACCTGCACATGGCAAGTGACTGGCATTAGTGTTTGTGGTTTACAATGACACAGACGGCTATATCAAAGAATCTGTACATAATTTTCTGTATATTCTTCAACAAGACTTGCTGCGTTAAATTGAAATGTGCCATTTTAGAATCAGGAAGTTTAAAAACATGGCCCTTCTGCTGGTTTTGCTTGCATTAAAATCCATTACATAGTAGACCCTCAAGAAATGTGGGTCACCATTAGTGTTGTCTTCAATTCTGAAGTGTACGTAACTCATAATGGTGCCCACGGTCACACACCTCAAGGAGAAATTAAAAATATAGGCATCTGATTCATGGCCGCAGCAGCAACGCCATTTCAAGTACCATCCTTATCTCCTGGGAGCAAGTCTTTAGTAAAACTAATGAGACTTAATTATCCATTCAAGATCAAACAAGCCCAAATTACAACACAGAGAGCTCATGGGAATTAACTCTTAGGAAAATTAATTTACTCCCAGCATCTGTGGATATTGGAACCATGCTCAGAAAGAAAGCAGAAACCTCAGCAGGGTTCGCAGAGGATAGCATAAGTTCTCTAATTGAAAAATAAGGTCCCAGGTCATTGACCCAGTGAACGATGGCTCCACTGCTACACTAATCACTGCTTAAAATGGTTGCTTATGTAGAGTTGAGGGGATTGTTTAAAAATAGAATCTCATTTCTGCCTGGATTCATTCTGCACACAACTACAGTTGGCTGATCCATTTCAATGTGCATTTTATTTAAGGTTGAGTGGGAACTAGATTCTTTCATACCTTGTTTATTCTGAAAGGGCACTCCTTAGTTTGCTCTTCAGGAAATTTCTTCATCCAGTTTGTTACGAAATAGGCTGCATTAATCAGAAGGATCTTCGTCTGGTCATTGACACTCTCCTCAACCAAAATGTTCTCCATTTTACCTACAGACCCAATACAAGAATGCTGCATTTTAAACATGTCTCTGGCATTCAGTCAACGTAGCCAGTGGGATAAATTACTTCATCTGAGGAAGGTTCTTATTCAGGGCATCAGCCAACCAAAGGTAAGCGACTCATTTCTATCTTCTATTGACTGTTCAGGTACCTCCAAAGTCCAGATTTTGAAGCACTGGATGTTTTGAGATGGGCAAGACTGCTAGTTACAACGCATGGGCCCTGCACAAGGTACTGGCTATATAGCAAATATAACATCAATGACCTGGCCCAAATTCTCTTGTAGGGTACCCATTCTTAGCAAAACAGAACAGTGCATGCTTTGCAGAATCCTACCCACCCACCTTCAGTCCTATTATCTAAGATGGAAGAGCCCTGCTGGACACTGTGCTACCTTCTTGCTGGTTAAGGTAGACAACACCAGCCTAAATAATCCATTCTGAAGGAACTGGATATATTCATAGATCCAAATGCAAGATGGATGAGCTCAAAGAGTGTGGTGGCAAAGACACTGATAAGGAACATACTGCCAGGGCCAATGCCATGAACTGATCCAGCTCTGTCTTCCACCGACATCAATCAGAGCTTTTATTGACATGCAAATAGCAAACCAAATGGTCCAATCCAGATCAGGGACACTATGCGAACCAAATATGTAAAACCTGTCTCCTTCCCCAAACAAATTATTAATCTTACATTAATTAAGGCAACTACTGTATTACACTCAAATAACTAGCCCTTAGCACTGTTATTACATGAATTGAGTCGTTTTCATTGTAGGGTTCTTCCTATATCCCTATTTGGAATATAGAAAAAACATGAAAGACCAAACAACTGTGCAAATTTAACCCTTTATTCTTAATCTTAATCTTAATCTTAGATTGCTTGAAATGCCTGCAGGGGGCCAGGGGCCATGCTGCCAGTGGGGTTATAGGAACTATAGTCCAAAATTAAAACACAAGAGTGGCAACAAAGTTTCTATTATGATCCAAGACAAAGAGGGCAAGTGTCATTATATCATGTCTGATCTAAGTGGTTAAAAACACATAATAAATTCTACCCACATTTTTCATACAGTCTCTAACACAGTTCAGAAAGATCAGGGTTCATATCATTGCTCAAGGACATTAAATCAATTACCTGTTGTGAGTTTTTCAGGCTGTTTGGCCATGTTCTAGAAGTTTTTCTTAAGTTTTGCAGACTCTGTGGTCGGCATCTTCAGAGGGCAAGTCGCTCAGGGAACTAGGAGTTCTCTCTATGCTCTGGGCACAGAGCTCCCTGAGCTCCCTGTTCCCCTGAGCTTTGTGCCCAGAGCACAGAGAGAACTCCTAGTTCCCTGAACAACTTACCCTCTGAAGATGCCAGCCACAGAGTCTGGCAAAACGTTAGGAAGAAAAACTTCCAGAACACGGCCTAACAGCCTGAAAAACTCACAACAGCTATCAGATCACAGCCATGAAAGCCTTTGATAATACATTAAATCAATTGATTAAGTATGCACTTGCCATCAGTAAGATCAGAAACAGATTTATTGATTTGCACTCTGGTGTCTTCTGTCTTGTCTTTAAAATCTGCTACTTCAAATTCTGATGGGAAGGGTCTCTTGATGGAACTGAGAAATTCCTGAAAGATGCAAGAAGATAGATTATGCCTTTACTTATTGTTCCAGTTCTATAGTCCTAAGCTAAAAATCTATTTTGCCAGTTCCCAATGGAATGAATATTTTATTTAAGAAATTAAGTTCATATAATCATTTCCCATTGCAGATTTCTTCCCATTATGTTGATTTTTAGTCACCATAAAAAAATAGTTTCCTTAAGATCTCTACCGGCATGTAATCTAATTTTGAAACTTGCCAAGCAAAGACTGCCCATAGATCCAAGCCATGATGGGCCTTTTATGTAAAAAAAAAAAAAAAAAAGCATTTAAGTGATATCATGGTGGGATTTCTTCATACTTTTACCTTACAATTAAATGAGAAAAAATGATTGAATCCTCAGATAAAATTGCCAGGGCACCATCCTGACATCCTCTTACAATGAACATACACAACGTGATGAAAATAACATTTTATTGGACAAAGGTAAGTAGTAAATTTTGGGTATAAACGATCATGGTTTTTATGCAGCAGCCTAGTATTGATGCAGCCAAACAAAGCCGATCTGCAGCTCAGATAGCCCACTTACAGTATCATCTGACCACTACCCATCCCTACACATAACCCAGCAACTACAGAGCAATGACCAACCATGTGCCAACACACATGGACATGAATCCACTAAGGCTTGTAACTGTAGGGAACTCTGGCCAGCTACCTAAGCTGGACCTGCCACCATCAGGATCCCACCTGCTGCTGTTCCCCCTTGTAAGCAAGGATGGGGGAAACCATGGGATGGGATGAATGTCCATCAACCTCTCTGAAGATCTGCTCCTATATATGAACGTTGCCCCTTTCGGCAACCCACAAGCAATCAAAGTCAGTAAAGACAGACCGCTCAAAATGGCCGTCAAATATCGGCTTCATAAACTGACACATAATGCAAAACAAAGAGGGAGGGAGTGGGTGGGTGCGTGGCATTCCTCCCATGGGCAACTGCTGGAAGGGTTTTTTAATCCCCCCAACACACATGGCTTGGGGGGGGGGCTTCTCCCTCCAGTGCTGCCAGATACCCACAATTACATAGCTGTTCACACTACCACCAGATCCACCTTGCTGCAGAAGAAGGAAGAAGAAGCCCAGCATGCAGGCAGCCAGGGGTGCTCCTCCACCCCAGGCATCAAATAAGTGTGTGTGTCCCTCAGTAGAAACACCAGGGGACCTTGACCTAGGATTCCCTGCCGCAAGGTGCACTCATGATAACTTGATAACTTTTTAATGGGTGGGAAAGGGGGTAAGCATAGCATGAGCAGCATTTCAATCCCACACGGAGTGACGAGAGAGAATGAGGGGCTCCCAAACGAGCCAGACTAATAAGGGTTCTTCCTGGTTGGCCATAATTCTGGGTTGCACAATACGTTCTCAAATGTATGATCATATACTCCTAAGCAGGCATCGGATGCTAATTAGATCAGTATGTTACGCTCATATTCTGACAAGTTGTCATGTACAAATCTGCATTTACTATGTTCATGTTCTTCTGAAATTAAATTAAGATGCACGTTTGCTACAATTCCCGTTCTATAACATATACATCATACTCTAGTTTGGGACAACAGAACTTTTAACCCGAATTAAACAAACATTTAAAAAAACCCAATTTCTAAGGCTTTTATACAAATATGCATATCCAAACAAAATTAAAAATGAAAAGGACAGTGATATCAATTTGGCTGCTGTCCAACCCTGTGTACAACATGATGGCATTGACGTGGATTTTAATTTAGCATTCCTTTTAAAATGTATAGATAAATGATAAATATGTTTGATTCCAACTTTATAACCTAATAAAATTATATTAACTCAATATGTATAATTTAATAAAAATATAAATTCCACTTATCCAGTGGATTTACTTTAAACGAACAGTTTATAGTTATGTAGAAGACAACATTGAGAGAGTTTAATATAGATTATGTGAGCTGAGATGCACTCACCAAAGTTGTAGTGAACTAAATAGAGTCAAAGACGAGAGAAGTACAAAAGCAAAGACTTAAGGGTGCAGCCAATTTCCATCACTGCCACTTTTTCCAAAATGTCCATCATAATGCTACAGCTCAGCAGCCACCACTCCCTTCTTCCCCCACTACCACCTCAAATGTTGGCTCTAATGGAGATTGTCTACTTGGGAAACAAACGACCAACTATTAATGGGATATACTACAGACTGAAATCCTGTTGGTTTGTAAAATGCAGGATCACTGAATCAGTGGTTATTTGGTGAGTCATCTCTGTAAGCTCTATTAGAACAATTGGGCCTGTTCGAGTTGGTGTGACTCACTCTAATATAGGTTACAACAACCAGAATACGGTCATTTTGAATCAGAACAACATAGGGAGGAGTTGACTCACCAAACCCCCTACCCTAGCGGACCTTACTACCTTTAGCAACAGGATTCCATCCATAAGGCCAACCCAGTCCAAAAATATTTAAAAAGAAAGGGCAAATTCTTTTCTTTCTGATAAAAGAAGAATAGATTGACATAAATCCTGTACAGAGAGCATGCCCACAAACATTTTTAATTAATTCTAGCAAGGATGTCTTATAATGGAACAGTAATAAGTACCTACCTAATATTTGGTGTTCCATGTTCTGATATAAATTAGCAGAGCTATCTCCCCTCCCCCAATGCAACTGTAAGATTTTTGCTTAACAATTATACTGATCAGATCACCATTTAGGGAAAACCGAGCGAAATTGTATTTCAATCAAGGTTTGTGATGTATACTGCTTTTTTGTGATTGGCTATAAATCATGGACACTGGGTGAGATGGTTAACAGTCACTTGTTGTTACTTTGTTTTCAGAACAGGTAGAAGTTTGGGTCAAATACCTGTAAGCAAAATATAAAGCGACTTTTTTCAAGGAAGGTATTAAAGTGTCATTCTATTTTTTAATGATGTACCAAATTTATTTCAATGCTGTACAGCTATTAATTATGATGCTAGGTTTAATATTGCAATAGTGCTGCTCACTGTGCCAGCAATAATAATGATCAGTTTTAAACCACAATTGTCTATTGGAAGCCCTAGACAGCAAAAGCAACTATTTATCAGCAATTTACCGTAGTAGGGCTGAGAGACTTTTCTACATAAAGCCGCTTGACCATTTTCAATGAATAGAAAGAACTAAGTTTGGAAGCATCATTTGTAATTGTTTGGAATCCAAAAGGAACATCTTTGACGTCTTCTAAATGAAGGCCCTGTTAAGAAACAAGTTTCAGCTTAATACAGTTATGTGCACATATGACCCTTCGATAGAATGAAGATAATCAAATAAGAATATAACACTCCCGCTATGTGTTTAAATTTGAAAGTAGCTTTTTGAAAGTAATAGAAAACATTTCTTTTTACACCAAAAATAACTTCATAACTTGTTAGTGATCAATATCCTATGCCTATCTATCTATCTATCTATCTATCTATCTATCTATCTATCTATCTATCTATCTATCTTGGCCACTTGCTTCTTCTTCCTCTTGACTTCTATATTTTGGGACATAAAAGAAGGAGCACAATTAAAGAACCACCTCCCCAACTGTCCCGTAAGCAGAGTTTTGCTCACGCAAACTTTGAATCTAATCCAATATGTTGAGAGAGTTTCATCAGTATCTTAACGAAAGGCTACAGACATCCAAAGAGCCAAGAACTATTTTTAAAAAAATTCGGACTGTAATCTTTAGCTGGCTTAACTGACTCAAGCAAATGTAAGAATTGGGGCCTAGAATCTGGCATCTACTTTCAGAGCTAAGTTAAATACAATCTCACAAAAACCATGACTGAATTTACTATGGCTCGTAAAAAGAAAAATAGCTGCTGAAGGGCAGGAAGCAGAGTTAAAATCCATCCACTCTTGCATTTGGAATTGAAGCAAAGCATGTTGGGGAGCTGTGTAGCCCTCACAAAAACCAAATACAAAACTAGACCAGGCAATACCTTTAGGCTACTAGTAAAATAACAAAAAAGTTGCTAATATTTTGAGGGCAACACCTCAAAATATTTGGAGAAGACATTAACCTCAATTGTTCGAGTCCAGCTCCTGTCAAGGAGGCACAGAGGGGATTCAAACTCCCAACCACTGACTCCACAGCCAGATCCTCAACCACTGACTTATCTAACAGAGGACATTTGTTGTTGAACTACAGTACAGTAATACCTCGGATAAAGAATGCCTCTGATAACAAATTTTTGGATAACAAATGGAAATTTCTGGGTATAGGGCTGCCTCGGATAACAAATGGTTCATAATGCCTTGCAAAAAAGTGTACCCAGGATATATTGCACCCCCTGTAGTTTATGGAGGGGTGGGAGGAGTTAGAGCATTTTCCCTTTTTTATTTTTTTATTTTTGAGCCATTCTGGACATGTTTTGCTGAGGGGTTTGGACCTTTTGAACTTGGAAAGGTAGGGAGCTAGCTTTAATTAAACTTTGCACTGCTTTTCTTTGCATTTTGGTGGGAAAAGGCTAGGGTAGTCATGCTGCTTTCTTCTGTCCATGTTTGCAATCTTTCCCATTGATCTGCAGGCAAGAGTAGGCTGGATTTCTCTTTCTGCTTATATTTGTCTGTTTGCATTTCCCCCCCCCCCCATTGCACCTTGGGTTTAATAGGCTGGGGTAGTCTTGCTAGTTTCTGTCGTCCATGTTTGCATTGCACTGCAGGGGAGGTGTTCTGGACGGGGTGTTCCAGCACTGCAGGCCTTTAAAGTGCACTTTCTAAACAGGTCTGGAACCCCACCCCCAGCTTTTTTGCCTTTTCTAGGACCTCTGGAACCAATTAATTGGTTTCCCATTCATTTCAGTGGGGAACCACATTTTGGATAACAAATTGCCTCTGAGAACGAATTAAATTTGTTAGCAGAGGCACCACTTGTACTTCCAGTTATCTGCGCTTAATGAAGGTCCATGAAGACATCTGAACATCCACGAGGAATTATTAGCCCATTCCATTATCCAGTGTCGTCCACACAAATAGAGGTGGGTGGACTGCCCCTTCCTTTGTTGCTTTGCTCATGTATGCAATGACTTGAATATAAAGTGTTCCAGGCTTCTTGCTCACATGTAGAGCTCGCACACGAGCATGGACCTCTCCTCTTCAGACTCATTGTGGTCAATGTAAGCCAAAAAATGAAGGAGGGAGGGAGTCTAGCTGCCTCCTGTGTCCACGCTGACAGCACTGATAAGGCCACAAGTGAATAAAGCTGGAGTCACTCCAAACCTGAGCTTAAGAAAACATCGGCTTACCAAAGGAAAAGCATGCCATTACCCACAGTTTACATTTATTGGCCTGACATCCAAATTAAAGGCAAACACCCACCTGTTTCAGTTGCGTTGCCGTATCACCCTTGGCAGCTTTGTATGCAAGAGCCAGAGAGGTGGACGTGCAAAGAGGAGCAAAAATAAGATTAGCGGTTCTGTCCTGTTCTGCCAGTTTTTTGAACACATCAACCGCAAAAGCAGTGTTTGCAACTTGGACAGCATCCATGGCTGAGGTCCCTGGAACAGAAGAGATAATTCTAATCCATACCCGATCGATCCTATATATGTCAACATAGGCCACGGTTGTCACTACAGAGCAAGGGGAGGGGAGCATAAAACGATTGCTTTCAACTGGCTTAAATGGAGTACATTTTGCACCGCACTGTGGCCTTACAGCATATTCCTGTTCATGTCTATTACAAAAAAAAAACCTCAAGGAGCATTCAGGTCTTACTTGTTTGGATATACTCGTTATACTCAGAGAGGAACATCCAGACTCTCTCCTTTGTTGCAGATTTCTACAGAGGGAAAGCATTGTGCCTGAGATGGAGACATTTTTGCTCATGTGTCAGCTCTATACAATGGAGCATGTAGGTTTTCCTGTATACCCAAGTGGGATTAACTCCACCACAAGTGCATCACTTTCCAACAGTGAAGAAAGAGATAGAGGGTTGGTTCCACGTGGGAGAAAGGACCAAATAACCCAACTGGTTCAATGAGAGTTACTCCAATTAAAGGTTTGGGGCAGGGATGAGCAACATGCCACCCTCAAGTTAAATGCAGACCTCAGGGATATTTTTGCACACTTACGGTATTTATTTTCTAAAAATACTTTTTTTGCTGACAAAGTTCCTTAAGGGCACAGAAACAACTCTGCCATGCTTTGAGAACCCCAGTACTATCTCCCAAATTATATATTTTTGTGGGGGTGGGGGGGACCCTTTTGGCCCAGTATCTCTTCATGCATGCACATTTTCACTTTGGTCGCACCCTCCCTTTTAGCCCTTCCCTGTTAGGGTTATAGCCTCTGAGTGGCCATCAAATTAGGGAAATGATTCTAGAAATCATGAGATTAAGTACAAGTTATTTTCATGACTCCTTAGAAAGATGCCATTTTAAAACCTGATGTTCATGAAAATACACCTATACATCTCATAGCTTCATATCATTTTTGCAGCAAATTAAAAAAATCCAAAACCAAACAATTATATTACTGTGTATGGAATCATATACCAAACAAGCAGAGATAGGACACCATTGTGCTTAAACCAAGTATAACTGTCTATCAGTATCCGAGGCGATGCAATTCCACAGAGCTCTTCTCATTGTTCAGAGTAAGATCATTTGAAACTGTCCCCATCTGCGATCAAAGCCCACATAACATCAATATGTGATGAAAACAGTGCTGGACAATTGTGTTAAAGTTTCACATGGTGCTTGCTTTTCCCAAGGAGAGGTTGTTAAGCTGCTCCTTCTGTGAATACCACTAGAGATGGGCACGAATAAAAAAAATGGCATTTCGTTTGTCGTTTGTCATTTGGAGGGTCCATTTCGGTTCATTTCCATTTTTCGCGAAGTTTTGCAAAAAAAATCATTTTCGTTTTCGTTCGTTTCGTTACCATTTCATTACCATTTATTTCATTTTTTGTGATTTTTTTAGGATTTTAAGCAATTCACTCATATTGCAGTAACGGAAACAAAATGCACGACAAAATTTCTGGTGTTTCTGTTCGTTTTGTTTCATTTTAGAGACAAAATTCGTTTGTCGTTTCGTTACGTAACGAAATGAAAAAACGAAAACGGAAACGAAAAATTGTTCGTTTCAAGTCCATCTCTAAATACCACTTGGCTGCCGGGAAAGTAGCAAGCAACTAGTAGCAACGTCTGAACTAGCTGTTCAAAAGAGCTGAACAGTTTTCTAAACAGTTTCCCTAACAGGTGAAGTGTGAGGCATGGAAGGCAACAGAGAAAAGCAAGAGAAGAAATCGGAGTGTGTGAACATTAAGATATCTAATAATAGAGTCCCTATAATAAGCTAATTTGCCCTCCCCGCCCCCCGCCTCTCCCTGGCAAGTAAGCAGCAGCCTGAGGAGAACAGGGAATAACGACAATCAGCAGTACACCTAGAAGTCGAATTTCAGTACTGATTTCTGATGAAGCAATATCCTAGAAAATCACAGCCACCAAGCCATGAGTCACTGGGAAATCTCAGACTAGGGTGGAGTCAGGGAAAACCTGAAGCATAGGTTTAAGCAAACGGCAGTAGAAGGCTGTACCACATTCTTTCTTTGCCACACTGAAGAAATATTAAGTCAGCATCTGACCAATTGCCCAAGGCATAGCAATACCTCTGAAGCACAGTTAGCTTGTGACCCACCCATGTATCATTAAAACAGCTAAGATGAGACATTATGCTCATTAAACTTACCTTATGGAGGTTTCCTGAGAACTCCTGGTTAAACTAATTATTTTCCATTATAACCCATAGCTGGCATTGGTGGTTAAATTCAATCCCTGTTGTTGTTGTTGTTTTTGTTGTTGTTGTTGTTGTTGTTGTTGTTGCAGCTGCTGCTGCTGCTGCTGTTGCTGTTGCTGTTGCTGTTGTTGTTGTTGTTGTTGTTGTTGTTGGTGGTGGTGGTGGTGGTGGTGTTGTTACTATGATTATTGTTATTATTACTCTAATTCCTCCCACCAAAAAAAAAAAACCATTTCAATTGACAAATATTGTGCACGCCTTCCCCCCATGCACAGTTTAAAATATTAATAAAATATAAAATGCCAATGTTTACCTGTAATTCAAAATATAATAAATGAGATGTGGAAAACTCTCAGTTTTTTAAAGGTACTGCACATTCATAAGTTTTTTGCACATTATAAAGTCATGGCATCATCTTACTGGCAAAAAGCAGTAATGACTTGAAACCACATTTCATGAAAGTGAAAGAAGAAAAGTGTCAAAACATTCAGGACTGAAAGTTGAATGTTAAAAAGACCCCCACTCCCCCCCAAAAAAAAATCATATTTACAGAACAACTTTAGCATTGACGATGAAGAAATTGCAACTAAAATTTTGTGTACTTTGGATCAAGCATCAACCCAAATGGAGACAAGCAGCCAGGAAATCAGAAGAGAACAGAGACTTGGGAGGACACTCTTGTCTTTCTGATCACCATGCATGAGTGTGAAAGCTGTTCAGAAAGGTAAGAGTTAAGAAAGCTGATAGGAAAGCAACCGATTTGTTTGAAGTACAGTGCTGGAAGAGAGTTTTGCAGATACCCTGGACTGCCAGAAAGACACAAAGAAGTGGGTTCCAAATGAAATCAAGCCTGAACTCTCCCTGGAGGCAAAAATGTTGAAACTGAGGCTGTCCTGCTTTGGAAACATCATGAGAAGGTGGGATACTCTGGGGGCGGGGGGGGGGGGACAATAATGCTTGGAAAGGTGGAAGGCAGCAGGAAAAGAGGATATGAGATGGAATGACTTCCTAACGGAAAGCACGAGGTGGGATTTGCAGGAGCTGGGCATTTTCAAGATCATTCATCTATACAGTCGCCATAACTTGGAGGTGACTTGATGGCACATAACAACAAAAATACAAATCAGCATCTTGTACTTTGCCAGGCACCTTCCATTTGTCGGTAGTTAATGACAAATATGAAATATGCAGGTAAAGAGAGCATTCCTAAGCACCTGAAGGCATTTCACTGCTAAAAGAGTGCTAAAAGATGCATTCCCCCACCCACAATTGGGTGTCCAATACCCAAGGCGAAGTGAGTTACTTGGACAAAGCAGCTTGAAAATCCTACAAGCACCTCCCCCACTCACTGGAAGTAAAACTAGAGGGACAACGAACTGCACAAGTAGTGATTTGTTGTCTTTTCATGACACCCACTTTCTGCTACCTGAGATAGCTACTCCCACTGCCAAATGGTAGGGCCAACACTGCTGGATACACCTACAGCATCTAGTAGATTTTGAACATTCACACTTTTTCCTACACTCAAAAATACATTGCACTGTTTAGGAAAGATCAAAAACCAAAATGCTTATGGCTCCTTTTTCTTTTCCCCCCTAAATACAAGTTCATGTTTGCATTTTGCACCCCCGGAGTTCTGCCAGATCCGGTGCAACCACGTTATCTGGATCTCTCCCGAGCCTGTCACACTGGCTCCGTGACAATGTGCCCGTTTGTGCAATGCTAGCTTCAGTGAGAGCTGCAGCAAACTTGGAGTGTTTTTGGGTTGCCTCATGGATTTGATAATGAACAAAACACATTTCAAACCAGTATTTGCATTATCCTGTTTCTGAGCAGGGAGAAGCCGCTGCATGATCCGTTGAGTTGCAGCAAAGTTGCTGCTTGATGTTCATCCAACCCTCCTGCCCTGGATGTTCATTGATGTGGCACCCTCCATAGTTCTACCGGTCTTGACCAGGCTTCACTCCTCTGCACAACTTCTGTCTCTCCTTGTCTTTAAGGTGATTAAGATACAGTCACCCCCCGCCAATTTGCGGTTCAGGTACCGCGGTCCTGCTACATCGCGGGATCGTGGTACCTGCACCGGGGGGGGGGGCATCTGTTCGCTCCGTGCGCTCCCCCATACCTCCGAGAAGCCTGGGGGGTGGGGGCGGTGGGGGGCGATAGCGTCGCCCTCCGTCGCCCCCCGGGCGCCACCGCACGGGAGGGCTGCAGGGACAGACGGCGTCCCTCTCCGCAACACTCCCGGGCGCCTCCGGAGGGCCTCGGAGCCACCCAGAAGGGCTGCGGGGATGGACAGCGTCCCTCTCCGCAACCCTCCTGGGCGCCTCTGGAGGGCCTCGGAGCTGCGCGGAACGGCTGCAGGGACGGACGGCGTCCCTTTCTGTCCCCCACCCGGGCGCCTCCGAAAGGCCTTGGAGCCACACGGGGGGGGGCGATCAGATCGCTCTGTGCCACCCCCCATGCTCCTCTGAGGCTTTTGGGAAAGGTGCGGGATCGCCCCGCCACCCGCTTCCGCATATCACAGATTTTCGTGGATCACGGGTAGGGTGGGTCCCTAACCCCCGTGATCGGTGGGGGGTTACTGTATTTTATTTTATTTTTGCATTCAGGAAACCATACGTTATTAATGATAAATAATTTATAGACTAGCCTGTGAGAACATGCCCAGCTTTGGGTTGGCCTCTTTCATGGGGCTGAGAAGGGAATGAGAGAGAGAGAGAGAGAGAGAGAGAGATGCAAGGGTTCTTGCCACTGACTCAGTCTCTTGTCATCGTTTAACAGATGGAAGACTCTCAGAGATCCTTCCTTGGGATTTTGTGCTGGTTCTTTTGTTGGCTTGTGACATAATAAGATCCTGAATCATCAAGTAGGGGTAGATAGCGTCCACTAAGGAATCTGGCTTTGCATTTATTTGGGGGGCTACACAGGAAGCCTTTATTTGGATAATATTAGTATTGCAGCAAAACATCCTGTGATGCAAATATAAGAGCATCCACACACATGCCTTATCTCTTCTGAGATCAGATGTTAAGCAGAGACAGATGTGGTTAATACTTGGATGGGTGACCAACCTGGAATATGAGGGAGGGCTAGGAGGGAGGGCTAGGAGTCTCCTGGCAGGGGTCAGACTTCTGTCTGAAATTGTGGAGGGAGCGGCTGCTGGTCAGAGTTCACCCTTCTGGCAAGGTGGGCCAACAGTCTTACTGAGAATAACACATTTCCACCTTCCTATAGGCCTCAGGCTCCAACTGATTTTCCCTTTCCTTGTCAGAATCTTCTTAGGGAAGAAAATGGAAGCAATTCTAAGTAGTAATTGCCTCACAGGTGCATAGCCTGGAACCCTGTCCTTAAAGATATGGGAAGCTGCTTCTTTGTGGTACAGTGGACCCTTGTATAACAAATGGTTTGTATAACATAAAATCTGTACAACATAAGACATTCCAGAGAGGGGGGAAATTTGCTTAACAGAATCGCCTATGGGGCAAATCTATACAACATAAAAATGGTCGTGATTAGGGATTACCCTATTTTCAATGCTTTCCTATGGAAATTTTGTATAAAGGAAAATTTGCTTAACAGAATTTCATTTGGAATGAATTAATTAATTTATACAAAAGGTACCACTGTATAACGTTCAGAATCCTGTAGACAGTATGGGAGTGGGGGTGGGGAGGTTAAACAAATGAGCTATGACATTCTGGCATTTATAGTCTTGTAAAAAAGCAACTTGATCCATCGCTGCCTGCCTAAGCTCTCGACTAAACAAAACAACCAGTTAATATGAGTGGGTAGGAAATGTGAGACACCCTCTTCATAGGACAAGTACTACGAATACCATGCTGAAAGTGAAGGTTTCCTCCTAGTTCTAAGGAGCAAGGCTGAGTTAGTTGAGTAACCGCATTAAGAAAGCTGAACTAAAGAGGTACACCTAAGAGATGATTTCGCCGAGAGCAGATTCTGTTTCAGTAATCTCATTTTACAGACCAGCTCCCTGAAAACTGGCTCCTGAGAGTTCAAATCTGTTGCACGAGAACCCCTAGTACTGTACTTCCAGGCTGCAGTTCTGGAACCTAGATAGGGTAGAATAGGGCTGTAACATAACACATCGGAAAAACACCACCCCAGGAGCAGCTAGTCTGCTTTATTCAACATGCACAAGAGGTGCATTCAGTCAGCAATGCAGTTAGCTAGGAAAACAAATGTGTCGTTCTTGTATCATAGTAAAATGCATTTTCAAATAATGTATTCAGAAACTCCCTGACGTCTGAAAAGTCAGCTATAAAGTCCTGGGTCTTTAAGCAATGTAATTACACCTCACACAGGTCCAGAGCTACAGTATTTTTTATTTTTTACTTCTGCAAATCAATAAGAAGTTACTGTAGTAAAAACTATTTACTAGATAAAATTACCTCAAATGGCAGAGCCTGGACACAATCTAGATTAATGCCCTTTCTTTCCTCAGAAACTCTTACTGCCTTTCCCTCTTTCAAGTCCACCAGTGGACCATTGTAATGACCACTCCCTTCAAAGTGCTTGGCTCAAGAGAGGTAGTTTAAAAATATGTCCAGCTACTTACCTCTGTATGCAGTGATCCCCCTCACTGATAATGAGAAAAATATGAAATAAGCACAGCTAAATGAATGGGTGCCGTTGGTAAAAATGCAGAGCAGGAGGAATGTGCGAGCTCACCTGAATGTGGGAGCCACTCCCTATCTTGTGGTTACGCTCTCTTGTATTAATCATCCTTCTTGGCAATTTACACACGATAGAAAAAAGGTATTCACGAACTCGACAAGTATAAGATTCCAAAAGGCCATGACGTGCTCCAGCAGGAAGCAGCCATTTCATCTTCCCTGGGTACATTTTGAGAAGAACCTCTGGCAAAGAAGATGGGGGAGGCAAACACATGGGCGGTCCCAAAATTATAAAAATAATTTTTGAAAAGCTGTTGCTGTTTGTTCTGGGCTGTGATCATAAAGGGAGGAACACCAATGAATCGAATCAGATTCTTCCGTTTCCCTTGGTAGGGTTGAGTCTTGCAAATACAGTGGTACCTTGAATAAATGAATTAATTCATTCCCAAGGAAATTCTGTTAAGCAAATTTTCCTTTATACAAATT
Source organism: Phrynocephalus guinanensis (assembly GCA_037367245.1). Taxonomy (NCBI): domain Eukaryota; kingdom Metazoa; phylum Chordata; class Lepidosauria; order Squamata; family Agamidae; genus Phrynocephalus; species Phrynocephalus guinanensis. The sequence continues at coordinate 90,819,570 of CM074739.1, forward strand.
TCCCATAGGAATGCATTGAAAACAGAGTAATCCCTAATCGCGACCATTTTTATGTTGTATGGATTTGCCCCATAGGCGATTCTGTTAAGCAAATTTCCCCTATCTCCGGAATTTTTTATGTTGTACAGATTTTATGTTATAAAAACTGTTTGTTATACAAGGGTCCACTGTAATTGTGTTGCTTACTACTCATTACTTCTCATCCCTGATGAAACAGCAAGTTCAAACCATAACTTACAAAATTAATGTGTTTGCCAACCATGGTTTACACTTCAAAAAACCCTGTGGTTAATCTAACACAGCACCAGAAGCTTCAGATCTCATCACTGTATTAGGAAAGTAAAGGAAACATGGGTCCTGCACATCCAGTTCAGAGGATTGTTTGGAGTGGGGATTATGAGTCCCCAAATACCCCCCTGATCAGCATAATCTAACCATGGTGGCTAGGAATTCTGCAGACTTTGTGGGGTGGGGGGAGGAATTATCCAGACATTGGCCAAGGGAAGGCTAGGACTTAGCCTCAGGAAGCAAAGGGGTAAGAGAAAATAACCACCATTGGTTCATGAAAACCAATTCCCAAACTGAACGTATGCTCAATAGGGATGGGCACGATTCAAAAAAATTGTGTTTCGTTTTTCGTTTGGTCGTTTGGGGATCCGTTTCAGTTCGTTTTTGTTTTTCGTTTTCTTTTTGAAAAATTTTTCGTTTCGTTTTCGGTTCGTAACGAAACGAAAAACGAAAACGAAAATGAAAAATTGCTGTTTCATTAGCATTCTTTTCAGTTCAATAGATTTGCCGCAACGAAAACAAAAAACACGGCAAAATTGGTCATTTCGTTTCCGTTTCCGTTTTGGTTTTTGAAAAATTTTCGTTTTTGTTTTCGTTACGAAACGAAACAAAAAAACAAAAATGAAAACGAAAATTTCGCTGAGTCGTGCCCATCTCTAATGCTCAACATTCTGTAACCCTTACCCATGGATAGGAAAAAAATTATATTTTGAACTGTAAGCCTCAGATTTTGGAAGGTTAGAAAATGCAGTTTTTTCCAAGCTTCATCCCAACCTGAACTGCTATTTCTTATTTTATTCCAGTTAGTGGCATGTTGGGTTGTGGTGAAAGACAAAGTACTGTAGATCTTGAACGACTGAAGTTGTCTTTAGAAGTAGGAAACCTCTCTAGCATACCAGAAATAAACTGTCCGAGGTGAGGTTTTATATGTTCCAATTGGTTTTACAAGCTACAACCTACATAACAATACTATCCTGTCCCTGGCCCAGGGTTAGAAGGAAGGTCATTGTATAAATAGAGTATGGGAAAGCCTGTCCCACAACATTATGACTCAAATTCAGACTGCCTTTCCTAACCCCATGAATCTGTTTTTTTAAAGAAAATGAAAAGGAATGTATCTTAGCATGCCATGAGAGATATGCCCCCTCAGAAAATCAAGAGTCCAGAAAACCCATAAACACTGGCTGAAATTCTGTTGTAATACACAGAGTTTATCTGTTCCACACTGAGTTACAAAACTCAGCATGAAGCAGATGTCTACAGACATTTCTTACATTGAGGCAATTTGCCCTCAAAAGTCAGGTGTTTTGGTAGCTGCAAAGCATTATTTTAACCCCTAGGATTTAAGCACAGACTCTGGCACCTTCTATCAGTGGATTTCTCAGTGGTAAAGATCTGGTATTCCATGGAATCCGTAGCCTTTTATTTGTTTTGCTTACATTTCAGTTTTCAGTTCAGTGAGTGCCCGGACACTCCCTATGAAGCACTAGAGAAGTTTGTCCCAACTTGTTGTTTAATCGTACTCTTCTCCCAAAGTTCACTTTTACACAATAAGCATGCTATATACTGTATACAGTATTAACTCAAGTGCAATATTCTAAAATATCACAGCATTTACTTGAGGGGCAATGTAATTAAATTTTAAACTGCCCAGAGAGTGCTTTAAGCACTATGAGAAGTATATAAGCAGACCCCTCTTTTTTACTTACTACACCTGTGGCCATTTACTAAAATATGCAAGTTTCTAACTAAGGATACAAGATAGTCCATACAGCTTATGACTAAATGGTTGCATTAAGCCAAACAAGTACTGGTGTATTATGAAGACTGAATCCCACATGAACATTACTTGCTTACTCATTGAAGCTTCAAGTGGAAAAAATATGTATAAATGAGCCTTAAGAAATATTATTTCCTTGCCCATTCAAGCTTAATTTACACATACTGCTTGTCAATGGAGACTGTCCAAGTTTGCAAATGTTCATACTCTGTCAAAGTGATGGCATGAATGTATGAAATTAAATAGTTCTAAGATGCCCCAAGATATTTTAGTGATGCTTGAGACAGGAAATCTCTACAATACTCCTATGGGTAAAATGTTATTGTTGGTAATATTATTTATTTATTTATTTATTTATTTATTTATTTATTTATTTATTTATTTATTTATGTAGCTTGTATGCCGCCCACTACCCAAAGGTCTCTGGCAGCTCACAATCACAGTAAACAATTCAGATAATTCAAACATCAAATTGCAATACAATTAAAACAATAAAACATTTAAATACAATAAATACAATATATTAAAACACAACACTAAAATCGCCATCAGGACCCACAATAATCAGTTAAAAGACTTCTGGAAAAGGAATGTTTTTACCTGGCGCTGGAATGTCATCAATGTTGGCACCAGGTGGGTTTCACTTGGGAGGGCATTCCACAATCTGGGGGCAGCTGCCAAAAAGGCCCCGTTCCTACAAGCCATCCCTTTTACCTCCTTGAGGGATGGTTCTTTCAGGAGGGCCCTCTGGCTAGATCTTAATTGCCAGGTAGGTTCATATGGAAGGAGATGGTCCTTGAATTACTTGACAACCTGTTATCCTTTAAAATACACCCCCAACTAAAATAATTTCTCAAATGAGATCCAGTCTCTCTTTGATTACCTGTCAATACTTGAAGTTGGATTTCCTCTATCACTGAGTTGAATTGACATGGCAACAACATGGTGGAGTCATAGAGGAAAAGCAGTTTCTGCTGTTTTCTATTACATCAATATGTTGATTACTTCAGGGGTTATCATGGTCTAAACATTGTACATTACCTCAACTGTGACCATTAGAAAACAATAGCTGGGTTGCAGCACAGATCTCCTAGCATCCGCAAACTGATTAAAACACATATTGTGATGAAAAGTTAAATAGGACAGAAATGAGTCAAACTAGAATATTTGCATATATCAAAATGCTTAATCAGTATCTCTGAAGGACATCACACCTTGTTTCCCCCCCCCCCTTGAAATTCCTGTTCTTTTACATTACATTATTTTAATTTAATTTACTTGCATGGTTTTACCTCCCAATCAGATGACAATGTGTTAGTACTTGATATGGTATTCTCATAGGTCTGTGGGTTTTTTGCCAGCTGTGAAAAACAGATGGCCGGAACGCTGTATTAAAAAAAAAAAACCAACAACAAACTAAAGACCACTGAAGAGAACATCCCCCTGTGTGTGCTAAAACATCATTACCCTGATTATCACTGCTACTGTTGCTATATTATTAATTGTGCCCCACCAGCAATGATAACATCCACTTCACAGGGTCCCATTCTCAGCATCTGTCTCCACAACAAACCCTGTAAAGTAAGTATTGCTGAGAAGTAGTGACTAGCCCAAGGTCACAAACTTAGCTTCATGGTTTTTTTTAACACCAACTCCCCAAATTCTCCAAAAATTCCCCAGGCAGAATTCTGGAGGTTCCAGTCACTGATTCATACAGATACCTACTGTCATCTTAATTTTGTTGGCCTGCAACAGGCCTATGATATCCAAGAGCAGTGATGGCAAACCTTTTAGAGATCAAGTGCCCAAACTGCGATTCAAAACCCACTAATTCTTTGCAAAGTGCCAATACAGCAATTTAACCTGAATACAGGTGGCTGTGAGGGGCAATGTCGGGTGCCCACAGGAAGGGCCCCGAGTGCCACCTTTGGCACCCGTGCCATAGGTTCGCCAACACTGTCCTAGAGTCTAGACCAGTGGTTCTCAACCTGTGGGTCCCCAGATGTTCCTGAACTGCAACTCCCAGAAATCTTGGCCAGCTCAGCTAGTGATGAAGATTTCTGGGAGTTACAGTATAGTCCAGGAATATCTAGGGACCCACAGGTTGAGAACCACTGGTCTAGACAGACCATCTAGGCCATTTTCTGCTGCAGTGCATCCTAGGTGTGATATCTTGTTGCTTTTTGGGCTCCACAGATGATGCCTCTTGAAGAACTACCACACCCAGAGAACGCTGTGGCACTGAACTGAAGGCTTAGAATGTTTAGCATAACTACTGTAACTCCGGATCCATAGAGCCTCCAAGGTCTAGGTGTGTTTAAACTGAGTGAATGAAATGAAGGTCTCTGCAAGCATGGGCCTGTAATAGCTGGAACTTCCAGAATGGTTCCTGGGGGGTTCTTATAGAATTCTGGGAGCTGAACTCAAAACACACAGAGACACACAGACACATGGCAGATGCCTAATTTCATGACTGGACAGGGATTCGAATTTCACACTCTTATTCTCAAGGATAGTGATCTAACTGTTTCACAATAATAAGTCTCTCGGATCTGTCTTAATTTTGTAAGGGGTAGAAAAACAAAGCAACAATGAATAGGCTACATTTAAAGCGGATATTAATTGGAAGAAAAGAAGATTTCTAATAAAGCCATTGTGGCTCTACCAAAGGCTTAAGAAGGAGCTGAAAATTCAAAAGGGCATAATGTGTGGAAGAAATAATAGGTCACCTGTCAATAATACAAACAAGCAGCCCAACCCTATAGGGACTGTGTAAGGACAGCATTTTAAAAAGAACATTTTGGGCATATATGAGACAAAGAAGTGGTTGTCTTGATGCTCAGTAAGGATGGTGCGATAAGGAGAGGTGATAAGGGGACAGATCTAATATTTTCCTCTATATTCTCTCAAATAGGAAATGCTAAAATGATTTGGAAGCATCTTGGTAACATAACAGCTATGGGTTTGCCAAAGATAACCTTGACAGCCTGATAGCATCTTTTCCAAAGCAGCCACAGGGCTGACAAAATTCTCCATTAAGAGTTCTGTTAGCAAGCTAATTAAAGGTACATAAGAACATAAGAAGAGCCATGCTGGATCAGGCCAACGGCCCATCTAGTCCAGCTTCCTGTATCTCACAGTGGCCCCACCAGATGCTTTTGGAAGCGCATGAGACTAGATATCTGTCTCCTGATACCACTCCCCTGCATCTGGCCCTTGAAGTACCCTGGTTTTAAGCCTGGAGATTACACATCTCCATCATGGTTTGTAGCCTGTGATGGACTTTTCCTCCAGGAATCTGTCCAATCCCCAGATGGTGGTAATACTCTCAGGTGGAATGGGTACTGCATGAAAAACCAAGCCCATCAATGGTTCCTCATGGGAAAGAATCTGAGTGGGACACTTCAGAGGGGTGTTTTTTTTCTGGACCTGCAAATCAGATGCCCCACCTGCCGCCTTCCTGCTGACCCCGTTGCCTCTTTACTTAGTCCTGCCACCTCCTCCTCTTCCTCCTCCTTTGTGGCCGCGGTTTCTGTGCATGCCATGGCTGACCTGCTGATAGGGATGTGCATGCGCAGAGACAGTGGCCCAGCTCCTGGAAGGGAAACCAGGACATTGTCTCTCTGAGAATGACATTAGGGGAGGGGGGAGGAAAAGGAGGCGGTGGGGAAGTGACAGAGACATTGGGAAGGGGGTAGGCAGGCAGCAGAGGGAGTGGAAACATCCCCCCCCCCGAAGAAGAAGTAAAATATACTGTTCATGGTTTGGAAGTGATTAATGCTTTATTTATTTATTTATTTTAGAGTATTTTTACCCCGCCTTTCTCCTTGGAAAAGGACCCAAGGTAGCTTACTGTAATGAAGGATAATATACAGTCCAGTACAATTAAGACATGTTCAAGTATTTGAGAAGGAATTGAGAGATATCTTACAGCATTAATAGACAACATTCATGGGTAATCACGAACTACCCCAATTTGTCATTTTTTTCTGATTCGTATCCATCTCTATTCTCATTCCAACGATTCCCAGACTAATTTCTTTTCCAACTGAATCTTGTGTTCGAATGTCCACAGGGTGATCGCCTCAGTTTAGTCATTTTTGCTTTTAAGGAGAGTCCAGGCTTGACTGCATCTAGCACCCACTTTTTGGGTTTCCCGTGGTACATGCCACCTGTATCTTTTTCAACACAATGCTTCAAGTGTATCAATTTTTCCCTTTTAGGTTTCCTCGGCTTTCACATCCATACATAGTACAGTAAATGGGAATGTTGTGCTACAAATGATCTTGGTCCCAGCCTTCAGCAGCACCTCCATATTCCTGAGGTACCCTTCTGAGTCTCAGTGTTCTGCTTTCTTGGCAGCAGTGTCCATTTAGACTGGCTTGAATCATGATATTAAAAATATTTAGCAATCCTGATTTTTTTGTGTATCAGCATAAAAGTTATGCACCATATTTTTGCTTTACAAGACTCACCTGCATAAGGCACATATAGTTTTTAGAGGAGAAAAACAAGGGAAAAGTTTAGCCTGTTTCATGGTGGGGGAGTCCTGGCTGCAAAAGGGGGGGTTGCAAACGAGGTGATTGGGACTGTGGAATCCAGGCTGCAAAAGGGGAGGGTTGCAAACAAGGTGATTGGGACTGTGGAATCCAGGCTGCAAAAGGGGAGGGTTGCAAACAAGGTGATTGGGACTGTGGAATCCAGGCTGCAAAAGGGGAGGGTTGCAAACAAGGTGACTGGGACTGTGGAATCCAGGCTGCAAAAGGGGAGGGTTGCAAAGGAGGCAGTTGGGACTGGGGAATCTAGGCTGCAAAAGGGGAGGGCAGAGGAGACCTCTTTGCGAACAAGGTGATTTTTGATTGGGGAATCCCGGCAACAGGAGGGGACAGGAAAGGCTCTGTGCAGGTAACTTCTCTCTAAATGAAAATCTGTGGTATATATGTAGTGCTGTCTACCGTATTCGCTTTAGAAGGCGGACAGACATTTCCCCTCACTTTTGAGGGGGGAGTGCATCTTATAGAGTGAAAATATGGTAATTCTTCTGTAGTCATGATTTTTGCCTTCTCACCTTCCTCAACAGTTGTTTTGAGTTATTGCTGCTTTCTGAAAGTCATGAGGTATCATTTTCACATCTAAAATTAATGATGCTTCTCCTAGCAATTATGTTTATCTGAACCTAATCCAGCTTTAGATATGACATGTTCTCCATTCAGATTGGACAGATAGGAAGACAAAATGCATTGTTGTCTGCCCCCTTTCTTTTATTAGTTAAGGTTATACCAGTAGTGGTTTTTTGTTTATATGTTTCTTTGGGGGTTTGTTTGATTTTTATATTCCAGCTACCAGGATTCTCCAAGAGTTTCACAAAATTACAGGAGTTCCAGCCCACAAGCAAAGACCTACATTTCACTCACCTTGAGTAGGACAGATGGCAGAAGCTTCTAAGGCCTGTTTTTCCCCTGTTATTGATGTAGGGAAAAAGGAAACTGTTCTAGTGCTTCCTGGGAGGCCTAGCTCTTCATGGGAGATATAGTCTTGCTGCCTATTAGGCTCTGCAAAGTTATAGTCACAAAGAGCCATGCCTCCAAGATAGGCCTCCCAGCAAGCACCACGGCTTCTAAGATGTACTTTGAACCTTTGAATGTAACCGGGCATTACTCCTTACAGCTAAGCAACACAGGTGTTAGAAAGTACAATATATCACCAAAATTAACGTTTTACTTATTATAATTAATTGCTGCCCAGCTCTCCACTATACATCAATTTCTATCCATTTATATTGTGCAACGACTTCATGCAGTGTCACTACACCACATCTGGAAACAACAGGGTAAACAAAGGTACAAAGAGTTGCAACTGCATCCATTTAGAGAGGTGTGATTCTGAGTGGATACAATACTCCATGTATTTCAAACTGGCCTCTCATTTGCAGGCAGGAAGTAACCACTATGTCTAGTAATGACTACATCCATATAACGAAACAAAATTGCAAATGTTCCTTTTCGGACTAGATTATAACCCTAGAATCTCACATCAAGCATGGCCAGATATTCTGGAGGTGTAGTCAGAGGGAGAGAGAGAGAAGGAGAGGGAGAGAGAGGTGATTGTAAGCTGTTCTGCACACAATGGGATCAGTTAACTATGGATTAAATTTGGTACAAGTTGGAAGACAAAGAATTCTTCTTTATTTCAAATTTGACTGAAAGGTGGAAAAAGGGTAACAGATAACTCTTTCACTGGAATGTGGGTGAGGCTCATTCATGTTTTTGCTTGCTTCTTCCCTTGGAGGTTGGCAACACAGTTGCATATAACACCCTGCATTTCCATCTCTCTCTCTCTCTCTCTCTCTCTCTCTCTCTCTCTCTCTCTCTCTCTCTCCCCCCCCCCCCGTCTCTATGTGTGATGACATCTTCTTTGGCTTTCCAGATATAAATTAACTAAAAAGCTGAATTTATGAATGATATGAAGTATGAACATCACACTCTATATTGAACAAACAGAACAATCTATAAGAAAATGCATCAATGAACACAAGTTTCACATAAGAAACCACAATACACAAAAACCTGTCTCAAAACATTTCAGTTTACCTGTACACTCCTTGAAAGACTTGAAGGTCACCATTTTGGAACAAAATCATTACAATCCAGAATACGAAGGGAAACAGCTGAGATAAAACTCATATGCATGATGGACACCCACAAGAATGGACTAAACATAAGTCATGGTTTCTTGAGTCATTATCAAATGTAATATGCCATATTGCCACCTTTTCCAAGGAAGTTATCTCCCACCAGGACTCTTAAGGCATTCACCACAGAGCCATAAAGATACATAAACAGACACCAGAAGACCCTGACCTCCTTCCCATCATTTTTACAACTGGCCAGCCCCTTCCTCCTCTTCCCCCTCCCCTGTCCAGCCTCACCCAACTGTCTATGTGGGAACCTACAAATCGGGCTTATATGCAAATACTGCAGCCAATGAATATTTGGTATAAAATGTACAGGTACATCCCATCTCATATTATATTATTCAACTCATTCTGCTGCTATATGTCTAAGGAAATGGACGTGTCCACAAAACCTTACATTAAAATATGAAAGTTAGTCTTTAAGGTGCCACATGTTTTCTTTCTTTTGTTTTGATTTGATTTTCAACTAAAGAAATGATTTTGCCACATTTGAGATTGGCAAACAACAGTTGTTATCCTACTTTTGGACACAAGATGGCACCATCATGCCATTAAAATCACAAAATAGCGATGAGTTTGGCAAATTAACAAGGGATGGTGAAAGGCAGACAATTAATTAAGTTGACAGCGGGTGGGGGATGGTTAATTTCAAATAGGGTGCTGGAGAAGAGCTTTGGAGATAGACCAAATCAAGCCTGAACTATCTTTGGAGGCAACAAAATAGAAACTGAGGCTGTCCTACTTTGGGCATATTATGAGTGCGCAGGATTTTTGGGAAATGACTGTACTGCAGGGAAATGTGGAAGGCAGCAGGAAAGGAGGAAGGCTAAATATGAGTTGGATTGACTCCCTAAAGGCAACCACAGGCTTGAGTCTATGAGTTGAGCAAGGCTGTGGAGAATAGGACATTTTGGAGAGGGTTGCCATAACCTGGAGGCAACTTGACAAGCACAAAACACCACCAATGACAAGGGAAGGTATTTGCAGCTGCCTCCAAGAGCACCTCTGAACAGGACTGTCCTTTGCACAACCACACTACTTTATCTTAAGCACGCCTTGCCCAGGAACGCTCAAATGTTGGAGCTACTCCTGATGGTGGCTAATGGTAGCTCAAACAGGCCTTTGACAATGGACTGGAGCAGGCTTCGGATGGGGTGATGCTGGACCTCTCTCTTAAGCGTTTTAAATTCTTTTTAATCTGGTACTTTGTTCTGAACAAACTATGGTTTATCTAACTTAATTGTACCCAACTGTGTGTTGCTGTTGCTGTTTTAACATGGTGTTTTGTTTTCTTTATTAACTATAGTGTCAGCTCGCTTAAGTCCTGTACTGAGAGAAATGTAGGATGTTAAAGAAATAAATGGATTATTCTTTACATAAGGATAAGGTTCAAGGTCCTGGTTTTGGTCTTCAAAACCCTCCATGGTCTGGGTCCTGAATACCTGTCGGAGCGTATCTCCCAGAGGTCAACTGAGGCCAGGCCCACTCAAATGTTGCAGGCACGCTCATGGTGCCCACTCCTAGGGAGGCGCGGAGGTCCGCTACGCGCAACCGTGCCTTCTCTGTGGTGGGCCCCTCGTTATGGAACCACCTTCCGAGTGAGCTGCGCCTTACACAGTCCCTGCCTGTCTTCAAAAAGCCTTTGAATACCATGCTTTTCAGGGAGGCATATGGCGACCTTTAATTTTATTTAAGTTATTTAATTTTGACCTCCCCCCCCCTTCTCCCGTCCCCTGATGCATCTTGCTTAGGGCTTTCCCCTTCTTCTTTTTTCTGTATATGTTTTTTTAACTTGTAAACCTCCCAGAGTTCTTGTTGGAAGATGGGCGGTATAAAAATGAAACAAATAAATAATAAATAATAATAAAAAAATAAAGAAATCACATTGCAGGTTACAGGATGGAATTTCCTGGGATGAATTTCAGTTTTTTACATTTATTTATTTCAATGGCAAATTGCAATAGCTGGCACAGGGGGTAGCGAATGCTATCCCTATTTGGCCTGTTTCTTTATCACTGGGTGCTAGGAACTTCAGATAGCTGTTTACATAACTATTTACTGGTGGGCAATGGTTTTTGTGGGAGAGGTGCAAGTTCCATTATAAAGCTATGGCTCTCTTCATCAAGCAGATAAATTTTGTATATAATTTGTTGAGTCAAAGGGTATTTGTACACGACCCCTAAACTCCACAGCAAATGGCTGCCAGATCCGGAGCTTACAATTGTTTCCCCACCAGCTCCGGAGTTTGCAGGAAATTAAGTGCGACCACGCCCACCTAAGTGCGTCCCAGCGCACTTTTCTTGTACCTGCTCTAGGAGGGTGAAAATCCCCAGGTCCGGATTTAATCTGGTGAGTGCGGGGCTCTCCTCGCTTCTGTTTGTTTTTTTTGCCTCCCGCCCCTTCCGGACAGCTTCGGAGGTGAGCCTACATTTTTCCTCTCTTTTTTTCCTCCCTCCCCTCACACAGACAGGAGCAAGGAAGTGCGGAGGGATGGGGACGCAGGAAGAGCAACGAACCCCTAAGATCTCTGGTCCGAATTTAAGTGGCCAGTGGATCTTAGGGGTCATGTGAAAAGGCCCAAAGACACCTCACAACCAGCTTAGAGGCTGGCTACGTGGTTTTGCTTTGGATCCGTTCCAGAAGTAGACCATGCACTAGAACTGACCCAAACCAGAGTGATCCTACCCACACCAGAAAAGTAGAAGCCCCCTTGACGGGGTAAGAAAAGTGCTGGGAAGAACACCATGGGGATGGGTTGGTGCTCTCTAGCAAAGATGTTGTTTGATTGACACGTTCAAGAGCACAGCAGGCCATGCCTGCAGCACTCCAAACTCCCATCTAGTCAGCTTTTTAGGGTCAAGAGCCCACTACAAAGGAAGTAATAGCAATTCAGATAATGACTGTTGCCAACCTCTAAGAGCAGAAAAGTAAGACACCGGTTAGATGAGACATCATCTCCATGAGAGAATTATTGTACAAGAGGAAATACCTTAAGTGATAACATGTTACTGATTGTGAGAATCACGTGATGCAAACAGGAGAATAATGATTTCTACCGAAATGCTTCTACGGTCCATGCAATCAGCTCCTACAATGAAACAACAATGAATGCTTCTTTATTTCACCCTGCCTTTTGAAAATGGATAGTGTGACATACAGTATCTCAGATCAAATGATACCAGGTCACCTGATATCATGTGAGCTGGCATATGTAACAGGATCATAACTGGATATGAGAAACAACATTTTTAATTACATCTCTCAGAATTGAACCATTGGTATGTACAGTGGCTATAGGAATCTGCAAATTGTAGGCCAAAATGTTAATAATAAGCATTCTCCAGCTCTTATCATGATACCAGTCATAGATGCTGTTATGCTAGTGCTTGCTTCTTGATATGGCTGTGTTGGGATATAGCTTCTATCCCAATGCAGAGCATTTTTGGAATTATCTAATGCAACTTGTTTTGATCTCAAAGGAGAATGATGGAACAGAAAGGGTGGCTTTTTCACAGAAAAAAAAATGTCTCTGCCAGTTGTAATCAGTGGCAATACCTAGCCTGAGTCCTGTCGACTACACCAAATGTACAGCTGTATAAAGCCAAACAGGAAGTGTGGTGAAGCAACTGAAATGGCTGTTAGACATTCCTTATGATTAGCGAAGCAATTATTATGAGGTAAAGCAACAGCTGAATAATTCATTTCATCTAACATCTATTTACTATAATTTTGCTGACTGGACTTGGACATGTCTGACTCCTTCTCTAGCATGGTATGACAGCAACATATCTGTTATTTCACAACCTGGGACCTGCCAGAGAGAAGGCCCTCTCTTGTGTCCCCATTGGCTATGCACTGGCAATGGGACCATGAGGAGGGCCTCCTCCAATTAAACACCAAGAAGGTGTAAGGCTCCATCAAAGAGACAGCCTTACAGAAATAAATCTTTTTTTAGGCCAAGGTTATTGTTTTTAGAGTATGTTTTATAGGGTCACTGTTTCGATTGATGCTATAGGTGACACCTTTGGTAGTTTTGCATTTGTATTTTGTAAGGGCCACACAGCTTCCCACTTTTACTTCAATGTTTCAATTGATTCTCCCTTGTCTATCTGATCACACCTACCATGTTGTGACAGACGTTTCTACTCCTATATTCTTAAAGGTAAATGTGACAAAATTCTGCTGCATAGTTATGCTGACAGCAGTACAGTACAATGGTGTAATTTGCAACAACAAATAGTCACCACATGGATACCACATTGTGGATCAGTTGAGTGGCTTGACAGGTAACTAGGAATGCAGCATTAATTAGCAGTACTTTATCATCCCAAATTCCATCTGAAAGTTGAATCATGGCAACTGGACTTCTTGAGACTGAAATGTTTTGCTGCTCATCCAAACAGCTTTGTCCGTCTGACTGAAAAAGCTGTTTGGATGAGCAGCAAAATGCTTCCATCTCTCAAGAAAAGAAGTCCAGTTGCCATGACTCAACTTCCAGATAAACTCACCTGGATGACTGAGAATCTTCACAGACATATCCCAAAACTTCCACCAATGTAAGATAATTCTGCTCAATGAGTTGTGTATTGTGCGTAATATGTACTTCTGCAGAGAGTCATCTGGCAGAGCTCTGTTCTAGCCCACAGAAAGAGAATGAAGACCACTCTCTGAGATTTTGAATCATCAATATATACAGACGACAGTCAACTCTCTCTCTCTCCTATTCATTTAATTCCAAGAAAGTCATTCTGATTCTAAATCAGTGTATGGTGTCAGTGTAAAGGTGAATGGTTACATGGATAAACTGAAGCTTAATACAGGCATGAAAGAGGTGTTCCTATTTTGCTGAAAGGCACATCAGAGAATAGAGTTTCAAGCTGGATAGGGTTATATCCCCCACCCCACTCACAAATGCAGGTTTGTAATCTGAGTGTGCTCTTGGGGTCATTTCTGTGCCTGGATGCTCAAGCGTCAGTAGTGGCCAGGAGTGCATTTGTGGCTAAATGTTTGACCTGGCCCCAGTGGCACATGCCTTAGTTACATCCCATTTGGATTATGTGCCCCACATACAGTTGTCTTTGGAAAATGTTTGGAAACTTCAGTGGATCCAAACTGCCACAGCCAAATTACTAACTGGAGCTTGCTGGCTGGCTGTCATATAATTCCCATTACAACAGCTCCACGGTTGGACAAACAGTTTTCACACAGTTTAAACTGCTGGTTTTGACTTCCGAAGTCATCAATACTCGAGTCTAAGCTACTTGACAGACTACATTTCAATTTCCAAAGCCTAGGTTTTTAAATGATCAGAGGAGGCCTTTCTGTCTTGCCACCCTCACAGATGTCTTTGTTAAGGACACGAGAGGTCCTTCTCTGTCGCTGTTCCCAAGTGATGAAATTGCCTCTTGTTTCCACAGGCAGGTCAAGACTTGCTTCTTCAGGCTGGCTTTTTCTTAATGACTGGATGCCTACAACCTGGGCTACTGTTTTATTTTTCTCTCCTCCCCTTCCAGTTTCTATATTATTATTACCATAGTAAACAGTCCTGGGTCATGTTAAGGAGAGAGGTAGGACATATATATTTTAAATAAAGAAAGAATAAAGAATTTGACTCAGAACTATAACTAATAATTCTCAGTGGTTTGTATACATGTTTTAAAAATCAGCAGCATAGATTCTTGGATTGGATAATGTGCATTGGGCTGATATGCTACGTCTAGACTTTTTGGTTCATCATACAAGTGCCATCAGGCAGTGTAAAAAGATGTCTTTGCAGGGTGGAACAATATTTTCCTCTCTTGGGGAATTACTCCAGCCTAGCCTAAAAGGTTGTACCCCAATATCTACACCAAATATGCTGATAAAAAGTGACACTGGTTAGTATAGCAGTCATATGTTGCAAATTGTCTGAGCCAATGTGCAAAATTCCAGTGACACATAATTTTCAACTTGTGTCTTCTATACCAGTCAACCTTTGTTGTTGTTTTGTTTGTTTGGTATATCTTTGAACACAGTCTCTCTTAACCATTTAAGGTTTGTTTCTAGCACCTTGGGCCCATTATCCAGTTATGCATAAGCATATGCATGTTCAGTAAACCTTGTTCTGAAATGGAGTAAGTCACATACTATTTAGCATCATTTTCTTCAGAAGATGTGTACACAGATTGCTGTATTATAGCATGACCATGTGTGTGCAGCGAAGTTTCACTGAGTAACAGGACTGTAATTTAATTCTTTTTTTAAAAAAAATGTGTAGATTAAATCAAGGAAATGGAGAAGAAATAAAGGGAAGACGGAAAGGCTGAAGGGAAGGAAGAAGGCAGAAAAGAGGAGAAAAGAAGAGTGCAGTTACTTTTTTGTTACATTTTGTAATAATTGTCATTTTCATCTATTTCTATTAGTCTCCTTATTTTTCTGTTTTCACAACTTCTTGCAGATTCCTCTGTAGAACGAGTTCAAGCTTTTGCCTGCTTTCTCCATTGGTTGGCCCTTCAATTTTTCTGACAATATGTCCATTTCCACAACTTCCAGACATTGTTCTGTCAATTCCTGTTTCAGTATCACTTCCTCCAGTACATAGCATACAAAATCCTAGCTGCAGTTATTACATGAATCACTACCTACCTTATTTTCATAATTCTGAAATCAGCAATTGACTGCTTACCATCTTTGCACCAAGAAATGGCTGTACAGAGTATATTTATAAAACATAAAAGGAACAATGAAGAGTCATCCAGAGCCCCATACTAGCCAATCTAATGTTCACTGAAAATTCACAAGCACATCCGATAAATAATGCTATCTTTCTCAGTCAGGGGGCAATGTATAAACATGCCTTCATATAGTCGCACTCATGTGTCTTAAGAAAGTGAATCGGATTAATGAAAGTTCACATTAAACTATAGCAAGTCTGTCTCTCTCTGCTTTAATAATAATAATAATACCTTGCTTGTGAATGAAAACACACTTCCTCCCATCGTCATCCCGACTTTGGAAACAATATCAAAGAATTTCACACAGTATTATAATCAGCTGCAGTTCTCAGGAAAAACACAATCAGAGGTACAAGAAAGGGCAATATTGAGAGCAACATACATACTGCACCAATATTTAACAGATATTTAGGTTTTTGGTTAAAACTTGCATTTGTTATATACTGTACTAGGTTTTTCATAATTTTGAGTAACTGTGTTTGCAAGTTTGAATAATAAACAGTCAGACAAAAGGCAAAAACAAGGGAGCACGTGAAAGACTTGTTTTTAATGTGAAGTTTCATAAAGTCCATTTCGTCAGAAATAAAAATAAGCCTACACAGCAATCATTCACACATGCCCCAATGAACATGTATTTTATATTTCATTTTTAAAAAAACTTATAATGCTTGCACAGACTAACACAGGTACTCCTTCAAAACCGACCCTCTACCCGTTCGCCTTCTCTACTTTCGGGGTACCCTGCCTCTGATCCTGTAAAAACTAAGGCATATGTGACCGTCATGACCAGGGGACCCTAATAAATAGTCCCCATCCACTGCGAAGAAATCACATCCGCATCTAAAGCTGCCCAGGGTTTTGAGCTACAGTGTTACCTTGTATAAAGGAATTAATTCGTTCCAAAATGAAATTATGTTAAGCAAATTTTCCTTTATACAAATTCCCATAGGAATGCATTGAAAACGGAGTGATCCCATTTTTATGTTGTACGGATTCTCCCCAAAGGCGATTATGTTAAGCAAATTTCCCCTATCTCCAGAATTTTTTATGTTGTGCAAATTTTATGTTATACAACGTGTTTGTTATACAAGGTTCCACTGTATTGTGAAAGCGAATGGCATCCTGACACGTGTGCGAGAAGGCGCCCTTCGTGTTTACACGTTCAGCCATTCAGCTGAGCTCAGGTATGGACAAGGGAAAGAGGAGGAACCCTAACGCTGGCAGGGGGAAGCCGTCAATTAATGACGCTGCCCCCGCTGCAGGTGAGCCCGTTCTGTCTCCATGGCAACGGCACCCTCGGCTGAAGCAGGAACCCGGAAAAAACCCCGAAGGCCACAGAGAGCGAAACGGCGCGCGCCCGCGACACGAGCGGAAAGGCTCGTACAGGCGGCTGCGCCTGCGTAAAGACGGAGCATCCGCTCTAGCCCAATCTACTCGAGCGCCGCCGCCGCCGCCCTTGGTTCCGGTTCCTTATTGGCGCGGCCGGGCGCGCCGTATGACGTCAACAGAGCAAAACGGAAGCGGAAGGCTTGTTTCATTTTTACCTCAGCCGGGCGGTGGGGTTGGGGTTACGGAAGTCACCCAAAGACGATCACTTTTTTTTGTTTAATATCAAAACTGTTTTGGCTTTCGTTCCCTTTTGCGGAAAGGAGGGTCTCGTGAGGGGGAAGAACCCCTTTCGGCTTCCTTGGTCCGGGTTTTTATTTTTCCCCCTCAGTCTTCCGCCCCTTCCCGGTCAGCCCTGCCCGTCATGGCGGCCACATCCAACCTGCAGGTGAGCCCTTTTAAGCCGGCGCTTCGATTATGGGATGGAGAACGAGGAAGAGGGAGGCCTTACCTGAAACGTTGAAGCGTAGAGGGAAGTCGTCATTAGAGGCGGTCAGGGCTTTCCCTAAACCAAGTCAGTTTAGGTCGTTGTCAGTAGACTAAAATTTATTTATTCGTTTATTTTTACACTTCTGAACCAGTGCTCAGACTGGGAGATAAACGACACTAAATAATGTAAACATATTTGCTTGTTTGTTTGTTTTAAACTTGTACCCTGACCAGTTAGTAGACAGGCCACTACTCTTAGTGGCTTACAGAATATATATATATATATATATATATATATATTTTAAAAAACCACATTATGAAAGTAGTCAAATAAAAACAGAAACCCCTTTAGTGAGGGATTATAAACAAAGCTATAACTCAAAAATTAAAATTAATTTAAAATCAAGCAGTGGCTATAGATGTTAGAATGTAATCTCACCGAGCTATTAAACACCTTTGAACTGCAGAGCTGGAAGGGCCCAGACCCTCTCAAGGAGAATAATATGGAACTGAACTCCCAACTTTTGGCTCAACAGCCAGGGACCTAACACACTGAGCTATCGGATCAGTTTTAAAATGGTATAATTTAGAAAACATGACAAAATAGATGAGTTTTCAAAGGTTTCTTTAAGGCCGCCATAGAAGAGGCCAGGCAGATTTCAGGCAGCACTTCATTCCAAAGCAAGGAATCCTGGGACACATGAATAGAAGGGAAAGTCCCTCTTGGAAAGGGGCATTCTACTATGTACTGAGTCCCCATCCTGTTTAGGGCTAAATATCAGACCCTCCTCATGTGTTGGACTACAGCTCCCACCTACTACCGAGTGGGGGTGGGGAAGTGATGTGAGTTATAATCCATCAAGTCTGGAGTATCCCCGGTCTGGGAAGGCATTGGGGTTTATGCGGAGGTTGGCTGTGCTCCTCTATGTCAAATGGTTGCAGTAAATAACGGAGGAAGACTAGCCGTTGTGGTCTGTGAACCTCCTGGGAATATTTCATGCTGGCCAAGTTTCTTTAGCTGCTTGGCACTGTACTATGGCTGCTTTCAGTCTTTGCAGTGGCATGAGTCACAGTTTCAACTGTTATATTTTAATTGTGTCTTACTTTAACTTGGAGCGTCTCTAGATTTAAGATCTGATTCATTTTAGAATATATTTGGCTCCTTCATTTCCAGTATTTTAAAAACATTTCTGATTCACTTTAATTACGTGAATTTTCAAAGCAAACTAGTATGAACCGCTTTATACACTTTGGCATCAAATACCACGAGTGACTTAGAAGAATAATCTTTTGACTATGCTTTCCCTGGATTTGTTATATTTATAAAATAGGCTGAACAAATCACATGCAATGAAATGTTATCCATATTTCATTCTGAAGTTATTCATAATCACAATGCCACTTGTAATCCTAAAATATTGAATGGGTTACATAATTCAGAATATGATGTTGTGGATGTTTTTTTATTATTTCTTTATTTTTGCTGAAATGCAGTGGATAATAGGTAAAATGTTGGTTGTGGTAACAATGCAAAAATGTTGCCACATTTAATAGTCTGTGCATGATTAAGTGGAATGTGTTCAGATTTTAGAGCATTATGACAGAAAAGTGTGGAAAAGAGAATTTCATTACAGTATCCTATATCCATTCCCCTAGATTTTGCTAGAGTCATGAATGTCACCTTTTCTATTTTAGAATAGGTTATCAGATTTCTGCTGCCATAGCTGTGGAGGAAAAGGTGAAGAGATCAAAATGTTCTTTGGAAACAAGCAGCTTCAATCTATGTGTTCTCCCTGAACATAAGAACACAAGAATCTCTCTATGCTGCATCACATCATTTATTCTAGCTTAGCATTATCAGCATTCCCTGACAGTGATTCTCCAGTTTCTGGTGTGAGTCTTTTCCACCCTAGTTAGAGAGATGAAAGTTGAACCTCAGGCATTATGCATGCAAGACATGTGCTTTACCAATCAGTGACAGTCTCTGTATAGACCAAGAGAAGTTTGGTGTTTGGATCTGCTTCTTTTTACATCTGAATTTTATAAACTTTTTTTTAAATGCAAGAGCCCAGAGTTGGCTCCATAGGGCAAATCCACCTTTTTGTCGGAAACAATAGATTTATGTAACTCATGCCTTCTATTTTATTGCATGGTAGAATATTTCTGGCTTTTTAGTACTTCAGAAATCAGATAGTAAATAAAATTCCCATGTGATCTGATTTATGCAAACTTCATCTTGCATCAAGTTATATTTATTCTGGTTTCCCCCCATAATTTACATAGGACATGCATACACCTAGAAAATGATGATGTGATGTTCTAGCTGAATCCAAGGAGAGTAATGTAGTGTGTCCATATTGTTTTAACCTCGTGACTCCTCTTTTTGTGTTTACTCACTATTATAGTTTTAGGTGTAGGAAAGGCAATAACATGGAGGCTTTCTGGTAATTTCTCTTCAGATCTCAATTTGCATACTTTTTCTGTGCTGTGAAACAACTGTGAAATATTTGTGCATTCCTAAAAAGACCACTGCTTCCTATAGAGTTGTCCACAATCATCCCACCACCCTTAAATTTATTCTTGTTTCTCAGTGCCTGCTTCAGTAGATACAGATTTTTAAAACTCTTAATTCAGGTTTTTGTGTGTTTATGTAAAAGCAAAATGAGAAAGAAAGGAAGAAAGATGCAAAGCATGCTGTTTATAAACTGCCCCATTAAAGCACTCTCGAAGAATTTGTTCATTTTTAGAGACAGTAATATCATGACCTTAAGCACAGGGTTTGTTGTTGTGAACATCTATACAAAGATATCTGTTACTACTGGATATTTTTATAATATATGCATAAGAATAATTACATGCCTGAAATGAATTCTGACTTATGACAACCCTTTCCAGGATTTCCTAGGTCAGTGTTGGCGAACCTATGGCACAGGTACCAAAGGTGGCACTTGGGGCCCTTTCTGTGGGCACCTGACATTGCCCCTTCACAGCCACCTGTAGTCAGGTTAAATTGCTGTATTGACACTTGGCAAAAAAATTAGTAGGTTTTGAATTGCAGTTTGGGCGCTCGGTCTCTAAAAGGTTCGCCATCACTGTCCTAGGTAGAGCATTCAGAAGTGGTTTGACATTCCTATTTTTGTGAGGCACTAGGTAGTTTGTCCAAGGCTACAGACACTGATTCTTCTAGCACAGACATTGCAGTGGAAAACTGAACTCTTAAATGTCTGGCTGAACAGCCAAATAAGCTACATAACCAGTGTATTTAATGCAGATGTACAGACACACATTTGTAAATGAATGTCATGCTACATGTCTGTGTGTTGTGCCGTTACAGTCGTGACCGACTCTACGTGACTCCATGTTCATGGAGTTTTCTTGGCAGGAGTACTGGAGTGGCTTGCCAGTTCCTACTCCAGGCGCCTACAGCACCTGGTATTCCCTGGTGGTCTCCCATCCAAGTACTAGCCAGGGCCGACCCTGCTTAGCTTCCGAAATCAAGCGAGATCAGATGTGCTTAGGGCATCTAGGCAGCTCTGTCATGCTACATAAACCATCGCATATCACAATGAAGGCTGTGGTTCAGTGATATAGAACACATATTTGCATACAAAAGCCCCAGATTGTTGCTGATCCTGCTAGGTAGTAGTGAAAGAATGCTTCTCTGAAATGGTGAAGGGTTAGGGTTAGGGTCTCTCTGTTGATACTCCTGAATGAGAAAACCAAGAGTATGATTTGGTAAGAGTCAGCTTCCTAAGCCACTTTCATACAGAGTGGATTTGATTTAAATCAATACATTGGCCCCCTTTTTTGGACAATTTAAATAAAAAACAATATTTTGGTCTAAAACAATTTGATGTTTTTAATTGAATTTATCAATTCTGCTTTGACACATACAGTACTAAGAGACATTACATAAAAATTTGCTGTTTTTAAATAAGATTTTATACCCAAAGATATATAGTTATTAATAGCAGTGCAATAGAAATGAGAAACAACAGATCCAATATTCCCTATTTTCTTATTCTTTTTCTGAAGCTACTCCTGGACCTTCTTTTTTCTTGACATGATAACGTTGGCAGTTTTTGGAAAGCCTTTAAAATTTCATGATTTTACAAATAAGCTGTGCTGTGTTATTTGGTTTTGTTTATTTTAAGAGTGGCAATGCTCCATGTTGCCTCTCTGCAATGAAGTAAGCACCCTTACCTTTCTCTGTCTCTGAAAGTTCATACATTCAAATGCTAGATATGTCAGTAAATAGAGAATTACTAGAAACACAATCAGCCTGGGCAAGGAAACTGAAAGCGGAAAGCAAAATTTCTTAGTGTGTGGGGAAATCACATTAGTTTTATGTTTGAAAATATAAGTGGTGGTGGGGGACACCAAAGCAGGGCTGAAAAGGTAACACAGCAGAAAGAAATACAAAAAGATCACTATGAAAGCTACCATATAAGCCTCCCAACTTTAAATACAGTATAAATACAGGTGTGTTATCTATTTGCTATATAGTACAATTTGAATAATAATAAATGTGCAAATAAGCTTTACTGGCCACGCTCCTCATAGACTCATAAACTTGGAAGGGGTCTCTAAGGCATTCATGTCCACTCCACCACCCCACTCTGTTCAAGAAAGTAATAAAAATCATAAGGTATCTACCATGTGGTTATCTAAATTTTTCTTGAATGCCTCCAGCATTGGAGTACTCACCACCTCTTGAGGTAATTGGTTCCATTGCTGTACTGCTCTAACAGTTAGGAAGTTTTTCCTGCTCGTCAACTGAAATCTGGCGCTCTGTATATTGAGCCCATTGCTGCCTGTGCTGCACTCTGGATTGATTGAGACCAGATCCTCTTCTTTAGCTGTAGGGAATACAACATATACTTTGCTAGCAAATTACTAATCCCAGATTACTTCGGGGCAGGATCGATTTGATTTAAATCAAATTGATTTAGTGAGGATTTTCTAATGATTTAAATTTTAAAATTGGTGTGGTTTTTTGTTTTTGTTTAAATCAATTTTTAAAAAAAACATTGATTTTTATTCACCCTGTTTTGGGCGGGTACAATTTGTATTCCCCCAAATTTTGGGAGAGCCTTTGCAAGAATTTATGGTTGTCGTATGGGATTTAGGGCCTTCCATGGCCAAAGGGAGGGCAAAAATAGCCCTAAGCGTTTTGAAGTAGCCTAGTCAGGTGTAAAACCTCTCACTGTTTTAAAAGCAAGATGACATTTCGGTGTATAATATAATTTTGCTTTTTGCCCCTATTCCTATATTAGAAACCTTGCTTAAGGCCATTTGCCAAATAGTTTTAACCTTAATCATATTTCTTGTTTACAGAAAGCAATAGACCTTGCTAGTAAGGCAGCCCAAGAAGATAAAGCAAGGAACTTTGAGGAAGCTCTCCGCTTGTATCAGCATGCTGTACAGTATTTTCTCCATGTTGTCAAATGTAAGAATTATTACATCAAATATGTGGCTGGAGGTTTTTACTGGTGGTGGTGGTTTCTTTGTTTTTAGATGAGCCTTTAATTTTGGGAGATTAGCAACAATGTCTTAAAACTGTAAGTAATTATTTTAATTCCTTCGGAACTATATGTTTGGGTATCTAGACTGCTAGTGTGTATTGTTGGGGAACAGCAGGAGAGAGACATTTTCTTTTGTAGGCTATTTGCCTACCTAAGGCAGGCATAAGAGACTTATATGGCTCTCTGGGTATTGGTGAACAGGAAATGAGCTCTAGCTACTGGTGAAGTGTGAATTGTAGCCTACATCTAGGGGGTCATAAATTGCTGACTTTATCGAAGATAAATATTTTATTTGTCTAAATAAGAGTTTTCTTGCAGATTTATACCTTTTTCAGGATTTAGAGAAAGCTGTTTTATACACATACAGGCATACCTCGGTTGACGAAGTTAATCCACTCTCTGGGATGTTGCATATTCTGGAAAATTCATAAAATGGAAACACACGGGCATAATGCATCCTGGGTACTTTTTGCAATGTCTTACATAGAGATGTAAAAATTTCCAGAAATTATGAAACTGGGGGGGGGGGGGGAGAGAAATCATTTTTTTTTTCTGGGGGGAAATGGAAATTTTTGGGAAAATTGGAAAAAATGCTACATTAGCACTCCCATCTCCCTTTTACACTTTGAAAGTCATTCTGTTACTCTAGGAACATAAAATAGGACTACTGACAATTTGACTTGGCATAAAATTATCACAACTAGCATATTAAAATATAGTGTATCCAAACAATTATTAGAAACAGAATTTACTTTTAAAATAATATTTATTTGTAATTGTAAGTAACAAATTTAGTAACAATCTCCTGAACAGTTTACTAGTTTAGGTGGAACAAAAAAATTTATACAAAACAATGTTTAAAAATCCAGAATTAACAATTATTCATATTTTCTCTTCACAGTGTTAAATAAAAATAAAATAAAGGCTTCATTCTCAAAAACAATTGAAGAGGGGGAAATGTATAGAGGGGAGTGTAACTAATTTTCACTGATATTTTTTATAAATGATTTGGAAAATATTTGAACAGCCTGCCTTAAAATATTTTATTCATCATGTTAAAATAAAACATTCTATAATTTTTTCTTTGTTTCCTTTTTTTCTAATTTTTCAGAAAAACACAAAAATGGCTTCAGGGAAAAAGGGGGAGGACTGTTTTCCCCCCCCTGAATTTTTCCATTTTTTTCCTGCCCTTCACATCTCTAGTCTAATGTAAACTGAGGTATTGCAAAAAAACCAAAATCCATAAACGTAGGCGTTATTTAATGGATTTACTTTTGTGAACCGAAAATTACGTAACCGGAGGCGTTTGTCAATGTTACACCTGTACAGGGAAAGTAAGCATAGTCTCAAATGTTGCTACGACAGTCTACAAAATATTAACAACTCCCCTTAGGAATACCACTGCTCTGGGTTCTGTGTATAGAAATGCACAGGTGTAAATTCCCAATATGCAGCTGCAGCACATCTTGCATAGATCTAGGTCTGTTGTGAAGAACACAGTACACAAGAACCGTGTTGACTGCCAACAGAGCAAATAAATGACTAAGGGAAGCTTGGGGGTAAAAACTCCTAAAGCTTCTAAAATGATGATAAATTCTTCAGAACAAGGAAGTAGGGATGGAAGGATAACGTACAATAAGCTCATTGACAATGATAAGGGTAGAAAGAGTGAGAGTTGGGGAGCAGAAAGACTGAGTTTAGTGAAAACAGGTTGACACTTATT
Organism: Phrynocephalus guinanensis; assembly: GCA_037367245.1. Taxonomy (NCBI): domain Eukaryota; kingdom Metazoa; phylum Chordata; class Lepidosauria; order Squamata; family Agamidae; genus Phrynocephalus; species Phrynocephalus guinanensis. The sequence goes on from CM074739.1 coordinate 90,844,108, forward strand.
GCCAATAATCTGTTTACTGGGACTGATCAGATAAAACACAGCCTTTTGAGATCAAAGAATCTAATTCAGGCTGTACAAGTGTACAATCATGCACACACTCATTCTAAACTCCAGTGGTCATGTTCAAGATATCAGAATGGGGATCTTTTATTTGATTTATTTGCATGTTCCTATGTTGCTTCTCTTTTCTGTAACTGGTAAGTTTTAATTATAGTGGTTTCCCTCCCCATCCTCACCTCCGCAACAGTGAAGAGTTATCTGTGAATGTATTCCTTTTGTATTAACATTGAAAAAAATATACACTCCTTTAGTTGCTTATCAGAGATGTAGTACCTGGAGGGGGGAATCACAGAGCCCTCTGAGACTGGCTGTAAAAGTCTGATGTCTGCTTCTTGCTGCTAGAATTTCCTCTGGAAGTTTCAACAGAATCAAAATTCTTTGACTCAGTTTGGGCCATTTGGGGGTAAGAGAAGTGGTTACCCACAATTTATGTATGAAAATAGTATTGATCAACTGTAATGGCAACATGGATTGCCCAGGGAGATCTCTGGCACTGCTTAACAACTTTTCACAGTGGTGACAGGTGGACATGAGGTGGCTATAAAGCAGTCCTTAAGATGCTACAAGTTGTACAGTCCTGCACTAGATACTGTTACATTCTTAAACCCTCTCCATTCCCTTGGCAGGGAGAGGAAATCTCCCCCAGGAGCTAGGAAATTGCCAGATATTAAGTTTGGGAGCCACTGGTATAGACCCTTGTTAATTTGCCCTACATAAGAACAGTTTCATTTTATATGGAGAAGAGTTCACTGAAGTTTGAAATCCTTCATAATTGGACGTAGGTTCTTGAGAATGTAATCTTGACCTACTTTGTTACCAAGACCAAGGATAGACACACAAATTGTTCAAATTATCACTGTGCTCCATCTTTTTAATTGACTTACAAGCAAAACACCAAGTGATGCATTCCTTCACAACAAAATAGACATTTTTTCATTATGATGGTATTTTATGGGAAGGGTTAAGGTTTAAAAATAACTTTGATTTGTACTGGGGAAACAAAATGCTCTGTCGTTCTCAGATGAAGCACAAGGTGACAAAGCAAAGCAAAGCATCAGAGCAAAGTGTACTGAATATTTGGACCGAGCAGAAAAGTTGAAGGAATATCTGAAGAATAAGGAAAAAGCACCCCCCAAGCCAGTGAAAGAATCTGGGACAGCTGATGAAAAGGGGTATGCTAACTTTAACAATTTCAGTGCTTATATTCTTGCTTGTCTATTTGGTGCCTTTAGCAATGGTTGAACATTGAAGGAAAAATACTATTTTTCTAAAACATAAGCATTTTTAGTATTACAGCTTTTTGGACTTGGTTATATATTGGTTGTATAAATTGATCCAAGATTATAGTGTCTCTTGCCTATTCCTGATGCATTCTCGTTTTTCATAATGTATCTATACAGAGGCATTAGGGATAGGCAGATGTTACATTCTACAGGTTATGCATGGCATAACAAGAAACACAGCCTTGTGATCTGTAATCAGAATAAAAGATTGTGATTAGTTAATGCCAGTAATGGCCTATCCAATCCAAAATGTGTATTGTTTAGCCTTAGAAGGAACAAATTGACACATGTTGTTACATGTTTATCCAAATATAGTAATGTATGTTTTAAAGAACTAGTTATTTCTCAAAACAAAATGAATGTTTAGGAAGATAGTAGGCCAGATCCTCTTGAACAACTTAACAGGTTCCCTGCAGTGGCACACCACAGTGAACCAAGAGTCCCCACGGCAAGTCCTCATGAGAGCCAATATTGTGCACAAGTTGGATTGCTTTGTGTGTAAGATAAAATCCAAGGAAAAGTTATTTAATTAGTGCTTCTTAGACTTCCTCAGACTGAAGAAGTTGATTGGATGAATAGTGAAATGTCTCAATCTCATAAGAAGTCCAGTTGCCATGAGTCAGCTTCTGGACAGAAAGGAGTTGTAGGTCAAAAGAATCTTGTGGGCACAATTGCCCATCCTGTCCTTCAAGCACTAGTTCTAATGAATTAATGTACAGCAACTTTCTGGGCTGTGATCATAGACATATTTCAAAAGGACAATTTTAGGTGGACCAGGAAGACTACATGAAGCCCAGGGCTGGGAGTGACAAGGGTTGTGTTGTGTGCTAGCGTGTGCTGTATCTCTCGCTACAGTATTGCTCTGTGGAATATTTTTATTGCATGTGTGTTTCTTGATGAGATCTATGAAAAATAGGCCACCATCCAGTTAATTAAGTTGCCTGAGAAGGATGTATGTGAACTCCCTCTTACAAAAACACTGTTTTCCCATACATGTTGCTTTAAGGTAGATATTTGAAATTCCAATATTTCTAAATATAGTGGTACCTCTTAAGACAAATTTAATTCGTTCTATGAGTCATTTTGTAGTACAAAAATATTTGTCTTATGAAACATGGTTTCCCGTAGGAATGAATGGGAAACTGAGTAATCTGTTCCAGAGGTCAGAAAAAAGGCCAAAAACAGCCGTTTTGTTTTTCCAGACTGCTCTATAAAGTTCACTTTAAAGGCATGCAGAGCCGGAACCAACCAACCCACACCCCACCCAACCCCACGGTGCAAAAGAAAGCACCAAGACAAAGGGGAAACTGTTAACTGTTTCTCTGCAGTTTGCAGTTTCCCTCCAAAAATGCAATGGAAAAATATGCAAAAGCAAAAAGAACAACACCAAACAAGAAACCCCAGCCCATTCTTGCCTCCAGAACAATGGAAAGGAATGCAAAGATGGACAAAAGAAAGCACCAAGAGAAACCCCAGGTCGTTCCCGCCTGCAGAGAAATGGAAAAGAATGCAAAATCAAAAAAGACAACACCAAACAAGAAACCCCAGCCTGTTCCTGCCAAAAGTGCAATGGAAAGCAATGCAAAAACACAAAAGAAAGCAAAGAAACCTCAGATCCCTAGCTTTCCAAGTTCTAAAAAATCCAAAAAATGCTGCAAAAGAATGTCCAGAATGACTCCAAAACTTAATGAAAAAAAACCCTCCCACTGCTCAAACTATGGGGGCGCAATGCATCCTGGGTAACTTGTTTCAAAATGCGGATTGGATTTTCTTCTTGCGAAGCATCCCATAGGGATTTTTCGTTTTGTGAAGCAATAATCCCAGTTTATGGGGCATTCGTCTTAAGAGGTACCACTGCATCTGTTTTTATAGGTGAGTCTTTTTTATTACAAATGCATCATTTTTGGTATGACCAGAGAAACTGAGCTCTCTTTTGTTCGTATATTCTTATTTATACAAATAATAGGAATGAAAGCGATGGGGAAGGAGAATCAGATGATCCTGAGAAAAAGAAGCTTCAGAATCAACTCCAAGGTAATCTTACATCAAGTTCTTTATGTCTTGAACAAAGCATCTCAAATAAGTTATCAGGTCAAGAGTTTTAATAACTTTGTCTAGAGGTTTTTAGTAGTATTACTTATTGTGGGAGGGCAACCATGCTGGCAGTGGTAGGTTAGCTACAGGCTATCCATCAAAATTTTGGTCTGCAGCAGATAGTAAAAATTATAGAGTGGTACCTCAAATTAATCCATTCTGAATGCATCTTCATAACTCGAATTATTTGTAAGTCGAACAGCAGTTTCCCATAGGAATGCATTGAAAATCAAATAGTAGGTTTTCGATGCATTCCTATGGGAAGGCTGCCCCATCCTCCCTCAACCAAGGGCAGCCAAAGGCTGCTCTCCGCAGCCCCACCAAACTGCTGATTTTGACAGGTCCGACCTGCCAAAGTAAGATCTCTGGCAGAGTTGCAGAGAGCAGCCTTTGGCTGCCCTTGATTGAGGGAGACCCCCCCCCCATTGCTCTTTGGCCAGTTCAGGCACCTTGCAAGGGAAGCGCTTATCTCCAATTGATCTTCAGCCAGCACGGATCTTGTATAAGAATGATTGTTCATTCCAGCACAGATCTTCCCAGGCTGTGTGATGATGCATCTGTCCCAGAAGATCTCTACTGCTGCTTCCCAAGCAATCCTCCTGGACTTGGTGAGGATCAGTGTGTCTGTGCTCAGCTCACCAAATTGGTGGGCAGAGCACAGGCCCATTGATTGCTCAGCCTGGGAGGCTTCCAAGGGAATCGGCAGTGGAGACCTGTCGCTTGCCTTGCAGGGTGCCCGGGCTGGGTGAAGGTCCATCAGTCCCTGCGATCTTCACCCAGCCTGGGTACCTTGCAAGGGAAGTGTTTACTTTCAGGCTGGCCAAAGATCGATTCGGCCAGCCCAGAGGTAAGTGCTTCCCTTGCAAGGCAGCCAGTCTGCCCGAACTTCAGCCAGCCCAGGTGGCTTGAAAGGGAGGTATGATGGCTGCCTCCTCCTCCTAAGTTGGTTCAATCTCTTTTGCAGAGATCGAAGCAACCAAGAAGAAGGAGGAGGAGGAGGCAATGGGCAGCGAACACTGTGCTCCAGTGTTCATTGCACCAGCAGAAGTGTTTTGTGGGTTGTACTTTTGCCTCTGGGCTATTCTAACTACCATAAGCATAACCTTAAGTTTCATGCACATAGTTATGCAATAGGATTTTGCCCATTGTACCACCACTACCATAAAATAACTAATAAATGTTTGTTTTAGCAGGGCAGTTCTGAGATAGCATGATGGGAGGTTGGAGTTGGGTCAAAGTTCTACTAATGAAACATTTCATTTTATCAAAGAAGCACAGGGAGGTTCTGATCCTTGAATCATTCTTATACAAGTATCATTTCAAAATGTTCTCTTTCTTTTTGTTTCTTCTTGTTGTCCAACTCCATCTATAGCCACAGCAATAAAAATAATACATATGCAGAACAAATACATTTTGATATCTGCTACTTCAAATATGCAAACATTGATTTTGCAAAAATTGGAGATCTGGAAGAAATCACCTCTGTAAGCAATAATGTCCCAGTTGTGCTCTCAAATTGACGTCCCTGAAGAGTGGGACTTATTTCAGTGATGATGTTCAAATGTTCTTTAAACTTTAGAAGGGGCTGGGCCTTTCTGAATGATCATGTCTTGTGTCACAGGTGCCATTGTCATGGAGCGACCAAATGTCAAGTGGAATGATGTTGCTGGCCTTGAAGGAGCAAAAGAAGCTCTTAAAGAAGCAGTAATATTGCCTATTAAGTTTCCTCATCTTTTCACAGGTAAAAGCAGTTGATTATAAATGGACTGGCAATCGTGACTCTTGTTTGTCTTTTGTTTTGATATTTTTGGATTATAGGAATTGAGGGTTAAGGGCATCTGAATTGTGGCAAACTGCTCAGTGGGGGGATCTCGGCCTGCCAGTATAGTGGCCCTTGATTCCTGGACTTGCTGTTGAACAAAGGGACTGATGACATCCTGACATTTGCTTGCACAAGGACATTTGTTTGTTTGTTTGTTTGTTTAAGCATATTTTTACCCTGCTTTTCTCCTTGGAAAAGGACCCAAGGCAGCTTACAGTAATGAGGGATAATATACAGTCCAGTACAATTAAGACATGTTCAAAGGAGAGTAAAGTTCCATGTAAAGTCATGAGTGATGGAAACTAGCAGGCCATGTGCTGCCTATCCGTGGCCTCCGAAGCATGCCCCCGGGCCCAGCACTGCTCGTCTGCAGAATCCGGAGCACGCCTCGGGCAGCACTGGGCCCTGAGGAAGCTCCAGGGGCCACTTGGGCTTCCAACCAAAGCAAATTTCCCCTTAGTAAATTATAGATAAGTTTCCATTATTTCCTATGGGGATATGTTTTGATATACAAGTAATTTGGTTTATGAGCATGCTTCCAGAACAGATTATGCTCATAAACCAAGGTACCACTGTATTCATGTAGTGTTTTATATTAGGTTTAATTCTAGAAGTAACCAATCTTGTATGTTTGTGAGTTTATGGGATGCTAGAAGTTTTTCTGTCAAACATACGAAAGCCTCAGTATTTATGTTTAGATTGTTATAATTATAATGTTCAGTCTTGTTTTTATATATACTTTTGCTTTTATATATATTTTATTACAGATCATTTTGTGAGACCTTATGGGTAAAAGGGCAATTAACAACTACTATTGCTCTTGCTACTGCTACTATTACTATTACAACTGCTGCTAATAACAATTGTGAAGATGCCTAGATTCACAGCCTAACTTACCTAAGGTGGTTGGAGAGAATAAAATGTATTTGGAAGAACCATGATACGCTCTATTAAGCTCCTTGGAGGAAAGGACCAAAATGTAGTGATCTAATAAATCAAAACAAAGATGTAGCCGGACATATTGCCATGTAATTCTACTTGTTTGTACAGAAGCAGTACATTCCATAAGAAGTGATATAACTGTGCAAGCTGAGAAGAGAAGATATGAGACAATTAATATAGGAATAATGCCGAATTAGGAAAAGGTAGTAAGAAAGGATAAAACAATAGGAGTACCACATACAAGTAAATCTACAGTGTAAAAACTTAAGAAAATGTCTTTCTCTACCACTGAAAAAGCACAAGGTCCAGCAACAGGAAAATTTATCTCAGTAGAGCATTCTGCAGAAAAAGAACCACCATGCAAAAGGCCCTGCCCTCTTATCACCTCCTGCCTTATCCCAGAGACAATGGGAACATATGAATGGAGAAAGATGTTTTCATCAGGTCAGGATGATATCAGAGAAAGCAGTCCTCTGAATGGCTATGATGCCCCCAAGCTGTAGATTTTCAAGAGTTGAAAGCAGCAGATCAGTTTCTCTCAGAAAGAAATTGGAAGTTATGAGTTGTTTAACTCACAAAGTTTTCCATATAGCTAGATCCTATCAACAGCAACTATAGTTGCATTTTAGTTTTCAAATGATCTTCTGAACACCAGTTGTAAGCTATCTAGTTTTGATGTTAACAGATAACACTGATCAGAATATCATTGCCAAAGTGATTGTTCCTGGTATTGTACTCTCCCGAAGATAATGTATGCCACCGATGTCTCTCTAGCATTAATGTCACCTCTGAAGTTTCTGCACACTCTTTTGATAATATTTTGTACCAATTTGAGTAACAATTCCACAAGTGTTTTTCCTTATATTTAAGAAAGAAAATTATTTATCTTTAGGTAAAAGAACACCTTGGAGAGGGATTCTTCTTTTTGGACCCCCAGGAACTGGGAAATCCTACTTAGCAAAAGCTGTTGCAACAGAAGCGAATAATTCTACTTTCTTCTCTGTATCTTCTTCTGACCTTGTATCTAAATGGTTGGGAGAAAGTGAAAAGTAAGTATTAATGTTTATTTAAAAATAAATTGAAATATGACCCTTAATCTTAAGTTTGGTTGCCACAGACTGATATGGCTACATAGCAACCCCTTAATGGGTGGTTTAGTGCATCCTATTTGGGAAAAATATATATTCAGTTTGGAAATGTAGGCTGAAGACGGAGGCCTAAGATTGGAAAAATTGTAGAAAGGATTGGTATGGAAATGCAAGGTCTTAATTTGTTTTGGAAAGACAGATCTATGTTAGGAGTAGGAGAGGTTGATTCTGCAACGTGTTATTTTGAGGTTATCAGGTATTTATTTGTAGGCTTTTCTGTTGCTAGGTATCATTCTTTGATTTGGCTGTTTTTCAGGACAGCTATGTCAGAGTCTAGTTAGGGAAACATAGAGAAGTTCTTGTGCTCTTTGTGTGTGATCCAGGTGCAAGATTTGGCTATCAAGGGCAGTAAGAAAGCTTGGGCCATCAAAAGAGAAGAGGCATAAGCAGACATGGTGGAAAGCATTGCTGTGCACAAAATAAGTTCCACATCTCTGGGCAGACAGATGCCAAAGCTACAACCTTTGCATATTGAGCATGCAGTTTGTAGTGTACCACACCACCTCTTCATGCCTCATTATGTATCTACAGACAGTGTTGCTCTTCAGTTACACAATTTTTTTTGCAAAGATTTATTAAATTCTAATTACGGAGTGATGGGTTGGGATTTCAGATCTATCAAAAGATGCACAAGATAAACTCTTCCTGGTGAGTTAGTCTAAATGAGCAGTAGTTTAATGAAGGGCATCTCGTATGTGAAGTGAATCAAAACTAAAGTCCGATCCTGTATGATAACCTGGATTGAATCTAGCTGCAATACAATGTCATATGATTGTACATTCTTTCTTCCTATAATGTGGCTGATTTTCCTCCCCACAGGCTAGTGAAGAATCTCTTCCAGCTTGCCAGGGAAAATAAGCCTTCAATTATCTTTATAGATGAAATAGATTCTTTATGTGGTTCCAGAAGTGAAAATGAAAGTGAAGCAGCTCGTCGGATTAAAACAGAGTTTTTGGTCCAAATGCAGGGTGAGGTTATTGGATTCCAGATATGATAATTTAAAATAATTCAACATTCTGGTTAATATAACAGTATATAGTAGATAATACACTGTTGTGGCATTTGATCTAGCATTCTCAGTTCTACTCAAGATCATCTGTGGAGATATTAGAAAGTGTGCCACTCAAAGTTATTCCTTCTTTATGCTACGTATTGTTTAATGGATACTAATTAGATATACCTGTTCTAATTAGGAGTTGGAACAGACAATGAAGGCATATTGGTGCTGGGAGCTACAAACATACCTTGGGTTCTAGATTCTGCCATCAGACGAAGGTAATATATAATATATGTACATTCAGTACTCGCATATGGCATGATATACGAGCACTTGGCTTTCAGAAGATTGCCACTGATACAGTACCACATCTTTGTTCGTGTCAATGAGACTACACTAATCCAAGGATGTGTACAGCACCAGTGTTTGTGCCACTATCAAAAGATGGTGGGCGGTATAATACTGAGATTTTTTGCATACAGAAATAGACAACTTCGTTCAGTCTCTAGGCATAGAATATTCAGTTCACCTTTAACGGCTCAGGCTACATGCTGCAACTACATAATTCTGCAGCTTGGGATACTAAATGCTATGTTTTATTAAACTGAAAGTGTTACATCCAAAGTGTAAAATGTTTGCCAAATCCTGCTAGTAAAAATGACAAGATCTGTGTCTATTCTGTTGCATCACTAGTAGTATTCCAATAGTCGCTCAAGTTGTAAGAATCACTTTTTAGATTTACACATACTGGGCCACTTTGGATGTAACATTTTCAGTTTAATAAACCATGGCTTATAAAGTCAGCAACAAACATTGGGTCCCCTTGCTTCTCCCTTCTCTTCTGGTCAGTATGCAGGAATTCAGCTATATTTCCCTGTTTAAAGTATAATAGGAAACTAGTTTAATCTTAATAGTAAAGCCAGCATGCGTGAGAGGAGTATTCATTACCAATTTACAGGTTGTACAGCCAGGAATATTATATCCAAAGTGATCTGTTTTTAATTAAATTAGGTAAGCGATTCTCGTATCACTGTTCTGCTATGCAAAGCAAAGCATGCTGCTTATATATACTGTCACATAGTGCTTAAAGCACTCTCTGGGCAGTTTACAAGTAATTATGCAGGCTATACATTGTCCCCCAGCCCCAGCAAGCTTGGTATTGTCGATAACATGTTTTGCTTCTATTTGCAGACAAAGTAAGTGATCTCACTAAAATCTTGCATGTATGTTGGTGTGTAAATATAACCATTCAACAATGTATACTCCAGTTTTGTTGAAGGGTAAAATGAAAACCCTGTGTGTTTCTTCCACTAAGGTTTGAGAAGCGAATTTACATTCCCTTACCTGAAAGCCATGCAAGAGCTGCAATGTTTAAGCTTCACCTTGGTACTACTAAAAACTCCTTGACTGAATCAGATTATCGAGAACTTGGAAAGAGAACTGATGGCTACTCAGGTGCTGATATCAGTGTAATTGTACGAGATGCCTTAATGCAGCCAGTTAGGAAAGTCCAATCCGCCACACATTTTAAAACAGTGAGTACCTCTCTCTGCTCAATGCAATCACCAGGGGGTATTGAGAAGCTCCTCACTAGGACTGTGGTCCCATAAAGACAGCATTCTTAATCTTATTCTTCATTTTTATAATGCAGCCACAAGACAGGGGTGATCTCGGATTTGCCATAGCTCTAGGCTTGAAGGTAGGCTGGAACAGAAGAGATGCCCCTGCCTCTTATTAGCTCAGAGCTCAAGTTAGGGAAAGAGTGAGAATGTCCTCTGTGCTTGGAGAGTGCTCTGTCAAATGCAGAAGCAAGCAGGCACAGTATCTCCTTCTGGCTCTGAACTGAAAGATACAGGGGGAGATGCATAAGGCTTGGTCTGTTTGTGTACTTGAGCAGATCTCTGAGCTTGCTATGTATAAGAACAGAGACGCTTACACCCCTCTGTGACATTTCTATCTCCAGTTTTAAGCAGGGGTAGATAGCAGGAAACGTATGGCAAAGGTGGCTTCAGCAGATATGGGGGCTGAATGGTAGTGGGCAGCAGCAGAGATTATCCTCTCCTCTCTTTACCTCCAGGTTCAAAGGAGTCAGGATGATTTCACATCAGACTCTGGCTCCTCTCACCATGACAAAGTGGGAGAAGTGAGATTATAGTTTTCTCATGGCCATTCTTCAGACCACTCATTGAGTTACTTTGAATTCCATCTATAGTGAATGAGTAGCATGTCACAGTGAATGTACCTCCAGGCCGAAGAAGTGGCCATGCCTGTCCACAAACCTGAATGGGCATTGCCAGTGGCATATCTTGTTCTGCTGTTATGAACATGTTTGCTTCTTTCTGAAGACGGCAATGATGATGTTTTATCTGCTGTTTGTAGAACGTTTGTAGGCAAAATTTCGTAAACTAAGGATAGTTCATATTTATGGCTATGGAAAAAATTTCCCCCGAAATCCTCCGTGAGTAGGATTTCAGGCAACCATTGGTCATTGTATTTGTCATTGTTAGTCAGGGCCTGTTGCATGAATAGCAGTATGTCAACAACAGGGTACTTTTTAAAATGACTTGGCAAAGTACTTCAATTTTTAAGATAAGTTGTCAAGATCCTGGAGAGAAAGGTCTGTGAAAGGCCACAATCCCCATTCATAGGTTGTTCTCCAGTATGATCTGCCTTAGTCACTAACTAAAAACTGGGTCTGGTTTGAGAGAACCTTCAAAGCTACTTTGTCAGTGCCCTCCAACTATGCTTACCAGCTGGGTTGGACCAGCAGCACCACTGGAGTCAGCAGTCCCAAGGAACTTAACAACAGAGCTAAAACCAGCCCTGCAAGGTAAAACTGATACTACCCTAGATAAACCAGTAGTGGGATGAGGAGCCAAGGGTGGACTTAGTATTAGCTCCCTAATGATAATAATAACCATGTGGTCTCAAGGGAAGTCAGGCTTATGGCAACTCTTTTTCAGGGTTTCCCAGGTAGAGAATACTGAGAAGTAGTTTACCCTTCCCTTTGCCTGGATGTCTTCTGGGACTGTGCAGCTTGCCCAAGGCCACACGGAGCATGCAGAAACAGCCCGGGGAGAAACCGGAAAACACAAGGGCATCTGACTGTCTAAACCAGTGGTTCTCAACCTGTGGGTCCCTGGATGTTCCTGGACTGCAACTCCCAGAAATCCTGGCCAGCTCAGAAGGCTTCTGGGAGTTGCAGTCCAGGAACATCTGAGGACCCACAGGTTGGGAACTACTGGTCTAAATTAATACTTACACACATGTATTCAGCCAACAAGTATCTCTGCAGGTCTGCTGAATGTTTTCATACCTTTTAATTCAAAAAATTATTTTCTTTGAAAGACAACTGGACCATCGCTATCTGACCCAAATGTTTTAGTAGAGCTCTTCACCCCGTGCTCTCCAGGAGATCCTAATGCAATTGAAATGACATGGATGGATGTGCCAGGAGACAAGCTACTGGAGCCTGTTGTTTGCATGGTTTGTGTCTGTTTTGCTATGATTCTTTTTACTGCAGCGTGGTATGTCCTCTATTCATAATTACATTATAACCATTCATAATTAAATCAGTGTCCTAGTTTATAGAAGATATGCATCTGATAAATTGTTGAAGGGTTATCCTAAACATATGCTATGTTGTGAAGAGAGGCGTATCTCTTTTTCTGTGCCATGACTGAGCTCTTCCCTAAGACATATATTTCTTGTTCTACCTTGTGTGCAAGCAAAGAATTCTGAAGGTTTATCCTTGTATACAAAGATACCCTGACCTCTCCTCCACCATATAAAAAGAGAGGTTGTAATCATTTTAGCTTGCTATTGCACAGTTCACACTAGCACAGTTAGAAGGACCTGGAACAGAAATATAGGAAATACCTTTATATATTAAGTCTGTCAGTGTTGCTTGTTTTGATTGGGAGTAACTATCTAGAATTTTCTATGGTATGACTCCAGTCTGGCCTGGGAATAGCAGGGGTAGAAGGTGGAACTTTCTGCATGCAAATCTGCACTCTGCTGTTGCCCTAAATTATGGACTATGTCACTGCCTTTAAGCAGTTGTTTAAGTTATATATAATATATATGATGTTTCCTCTTCCCTTTGAAATTCAGCCACTGCTGCAGACAAGTGTCCACCTGTGGCAGTCCTAACATTTTGGAAGGTCAGAAATAGTTTGGGCAAAATGGCAACTTTCAGTATATTTACTGACAAAGAAAATAGAGTACTTGCACTAGTTTTGAACTACCAATTGATACTTTATATCATTATAAACTTCAGGAGATAATGCTATTGCGTGTACAGTGGTACCTCGAATTACAAACTTAATCTGTTCCTCGTATCTAGAAATTTTCATAATTCAAAATCAAATAGGGTGCAGTGCACTCTGGGAATGGAAGCCTTCTGCAAAATAGTCATATCTCAAGGTCTTCCATTACCAGGGTGATTTCCCTTCATTTAGTATTTCAATTTTTTTTTGCAATTAGGGGCATTCGTAAGTACCCCTGTAATTAGGTTGGGTTTTCATCTTGGGTAAGTCTCACGGATTACAGAGGTATCATCCAGAATCAGTTTAGATAATGTGTCTTTCAGACATGTTTATGTTTGTATTTTTCTTTGTACTTTCATTAAGTTCCAGTACTCCTTCCACAATGTTATCCAAATATACCACTTGCATTAAGCCACATCAACCTCTACACAATATATTTTTGTCTAAAGCTCAGAAATAAACATCAGCCTTGTGCATACCTGAAGACTGGATGTACCCTGCCCCCTCTCAGCTTTAGAAGTATTTTGCTATATACAGAGGTACCTCTTAAAATAAATATAATTCATTTTATGGGACAATTTGTTTTAAGAAAATGTTGTCTTTCGAAACACGGTTTCCCATAGGAATTCATTGAAAATGGATTATTCCATTCCGGAGGCTATGGGCCACTTTGTTTTATGAAAGTTTTGTCTTACGAAACGTGGTTTCCCATAGGAATGCATTGGGAATGGATTAATCCTTTCCAGAGGCTAGAATAAAGACAAAAATAACCGGTCCCCCCCCCCGGGTACCATAAGTGCTGGTCAATGACCGTAATAAGGACTTAATTGATTGTTTCCCTGGATACATGCAGAACGGTTTTTGTTTGTTTGTTTTGCAAAGCATCCCATAGGGATTATTATTTTTGTCATATGAAGCATACCTGTTCATGGAAATATTTCACTTCGTATGAGTTTTTTGTCTTAGGAGGCATTTGTCTTAAGAGGTACCACTGTAGTTTGGCGTACAAAAATGGCATGTGATCAAAGACCCATTAAGTTTGCAATTACTTGGTTCTCCAAGACTCCAGCTCTCTAAGTTTTTCATTTAGAAGTGAGCCTCACTGAAGTCATAAATTACAAATAAATGCTGCAAAGCATTTAAAGATATTTTACCCTATAAGCCATTTGTTAGTAAAAATGTCAGTTACCACATACAAAATAACCCGCTTAGCTTCAATATTCTTTTGAGATGAAAGCTAATTTAATTTCAAACATGAATAGAAGGGTTTGGCTTTTTATAGTTTGCAACAATGTTATTGTTCACCTGGGGCGTGGAAAGAAGTTATCAGAAAGATTACTGCCCTAGAAGATAGGGGTTGCATGCCAATAATTTTTGGTCTTTTATTCTTGGCCTTTGACTAAATCCCATGTATTCCTGCCTTTGCCCAGATCTGAGTCTTCTCTATGAGCATTCTCAATGGTTCCTTTCATCTTTTACAACATTTAAAATATATTTTCTATTCTATTTTGCTGTCTCTCTTTTTCTATTATATCCTGACAAAAGTCCTCTTTTTACCACCACTGCTCTCTCCCTTTCCCTATTCTGGTGCCACATGGTGCCAATGACACAGAAAGTGCCTTCTGAATCCTTAAAAGAGAAGATGTCTTAATATTACAGTATGGAAGAGGGCTTCCTGTTGGGTGCTTTAGCTGGTATCCAAGAGATCAGCGGTTCTCAACCTGTGGGTCGTGACCCCTTTGGGGTGGTCGACCAACCCTTTAATGGGGTCGTCAAATACCATCAGAAAACATATTTCCGATAGTCTTAGGAACCGAAACACCACTCCTGGTGGTACCCCATCTTGGCGCTATGCTGCCTCCACCACCACCTCCGCCAATCTCATGGCGGGCTCTGCCGGGCGGCACAGCTGCTTCCTCCTCTGCCACCAGCACTTCTCTTGCAGGCAGGCTCTACTTGGCCGCTTCCTCCTCCACCACCGCCACCACTCTTGCAGGCGGGCGGGCTCTACTTGGCCATTCAGCCACTTCCTCCTCCACCACCGCTCTTGCAATAGGGTGGGCGGGTTCTGACAGGCTATGTAGCTGCTTCATCCTCTGCCGCTGCCGCCACTCCTGCTTGCAGGCAGGTGGGTGGGCTCTCCTGGGCCACACGGTCACTTCTTCATTCTCCACTGCCACCATTCTTGAAGGCGGGTGGGCGGTCTCTGCCCGGCTGCGCAGCTGCTTCCGACGCTGCCACCACTCTTGCAGGCCGACGGGCTTCCTTCTTCGCCACCAATGTCCCAGGTGTGCACTCCTGGGTCGTGCAGCCCAGCTCCTTGCACTGCCAAAAATAATTTTATGCTTGGGGGGTCACCACAGCATGAGTAAATGTATTAAAGGGTCACAGCATTAAGAA
This sequence comes from Phrynocephalus guinanensis, assembly GCA_037367245.1. Taxonomy (NCBI): domain Eukaryota; kingdom Metazoa; phylum Chordata; class Lepidosauria; order Squamata; family Agamidae; genus Phrynocephalus; species Phrynocephalus guinanensis. The sequence goes on from CM074739.1 coordinate 90,859,122, forward strand.
GGTTGAGAGCCACTGCAATAGATAAAGATGATTTAGATGAATTTCTCAGGTACAGCACCCTAGCACTTAGCAGAGAAGGCAGCTTGCTTTCAACAAATATAAGGTTTCCTTCATCTGGAAGAGTCCTGGGACTGTATACAGTGGTACCTTGGATAACGAATTTAATTCGTTATCTGAGGCAATTCACTATCTGAAAATTTGTTATCTGAAATGTGGTTTCCCATAGGAATGAATGGGAAACCAATTAATCTGTTCTGGAGCCTAGAAAAAAGACACAGATGTCCAGGGGTTTTGTTTTTGTTTTTGTTTTTTGCTCAAAACTCTTTATAAACTGCACTTTAAACTCATAAATACTTTACAAGGACAATATTCATCAAGAATAAACATTTCAGACATCACAAATTATTTTTTCAAACATGGTACAGTACAGTACACTTCAGTGACATTTCAAGCATGTCAGACTTTTCAATCATGTTGCAACAGTGCAGTGCCATTTCTAGCATACAAATGCAAGCTTCAGAACATCACACAGTAGCTTTTTACACATGTCAAACTTCATTTTTCCTGCCTTTCTCCCTGTTATCTTTTCCTTGTTTTTAAGGATGGTGGCAATTATGGAAGGACTCTTGCCATACTCCTTGGCAAGGTCAGTCACCCTCATTCCTCCTTCAAGTTTCCTGATGATTTCCTGCTTGACCTCATCAGAATTATCTCCCTCTTTCTAGATTCTGATGGCTTATTTTCTGATGGCTTCACCAACCACTAAGTGAGCAGAAAATGTAAAAAAAAAGTTTTTTACAACCACACAAAGGCTGCAGTAAAACACGTAAAGCACCACCACATGCAAGAAAAAAGCCAGCCATAGTGAAAGCCCCTAACCAATGCAATAAAACACATAAAACAATTAAAATACCCCCACATGCAAGGGGAAATGTCCGCCATTTTTAAAAAGCCCCAAATCGCTAAAATGGAACCCCCCCAATCCTTGGAACATAGTAAAAAGCATGCAAATAACTCTGCTGCCTACCTTTCCTCTGGCATGCTCCAGGAAGTAAAAAAAAATTAAAAATTGCAAAAACCACTCCCAATCTCTCAAACAATCTCTCCAAAAGCCAACACTCTCCACCATACACCCTCACACTCCTTGCCTCTGCAACTCACAAAGAACGGGGACACGATGCAGCCTAGGTACACTCTCTTTTTTTGATGCATGATGGAGAATTCGTTAAACGAGGCAGCCCATAAGGAAAATTTGTTATCCAAAACATCCCTATTCCCTGAAATTTCCATTCACTATCCGAATCGTTTGTTATCAGGGGCATTTGTTATCTGAGGTCTTACTGTAGTTTGTCTTAGTCTATATGGCGTGGCTCTTCTTCCTGGAGGCATAGTTTAGAATCAGACTCTTGAGTCTCTATCTCCATGGCCCAGTTCTCAATTTACTCAGCTATATACCTGGCATGGGACAATCCCTCCATACTTGTATCCCTTCAAGTAATTGGTGACATGACCGACTGGAGATATTCCCATTGCTGGTAATTACATGTTGAGGGTCCTTCCCAACCTCCAGATCATGAGATGACATTTAGGATGCCACGATTTCAGACATTTAGTCCTCAGCACTTCAGCCCCCTTTGGATATTCTTGAAGTTGATTATTTCCATCCTCACAGATCTCTGTCTCGGGGGTGCCTATTCTGTTCTCAACCACCTTCTCCTGCAGACTTCATCAAAGGAGAAATGAAGAGTTTTCTAAGTCTAAACTCTTCATACATGGTTTACTTGTTCCTGCTTTTGGAGGCGTTCTGGAACTGTGCATCTTGCCCAACAACACTCAGGTCGCAATACCTTGAAGTGCCTTAGTCGCCCACATTTGGAACCCTCAACGTATAATTACCCTGACTCCTCCACCAGAAGACACAGTGGAGATTTCAGTTGTCAGGCTCTGGTTCCACAGCCAATCGATTAACTCATTGACACACACCAGCACTTGCCATAGAGAGACACTCTCTGGAATCTAGACAAGACCGTCTTTTCGCTCACAAAAGCGTGTTTTCCAAAAAATGCCCAGGTTTGCCTCTGTCCTCTCAACATTTCATTTACCTTTGGACATAGACAGTTCCTCATCTAGTTACTGACATGTATGAATGGATGGATGAGATCCTCACTATCCCTACCAACTACCTAAAACTAAAGTCAACAGAACAAGTTTATCAGAATCATTGTGAAAAAGACCCCACTGAGCTCGACTGTAATCTGACCGTGTGAAGAAAAAAGACAATCTATGTAGAATGTGGGAGGTCTGCCTGGGTACTGGTAAAATACCAGTATTCTTACTTTCTCCTCACTTAAGGGGGCTCTTGCTTATAGCTCCATGAATATCTTCAAGTCTAAACCTTTCTAAGACATTATTTCCATTCTGTGCATACTTAACTGGGAGTAAATTCATTGAATCTAGTAATAATTCTGAGTCCTTTTGTGATTCTTCAGACAGCTGAAGAGCAACCATTAGCTTTTAATCAGCAACGTAAACAACAATCTCACCGAAAAAGTGTTGACCTTCAATTGATAGCCTGAAATAGGAACTAAATTTTAAAAAATTAAGCCTATGCTTGCCTGATTGTTTTCCTTAGGCTCTTGCAGTTGGGGAGGGGGTGCTTTCATCTCGAATGTTTCTCAGTGATAAATTTAAGATTTGCAGACAGAAAAGGTGAAGTGACTTCCTCCTTTCATCTCCTTGCATTCTCCAGCTGATGAAAAGTTAATGAAAGAGCATTCTTCAGTGAAGTGACCCGTTTTCTGTATCTTCATGCCTTGTTCATTTGTACTAACCTATTGCAAGGATTAAATCATGGAAGCTTTGTTACTAATCTTATTCACTTCAGAACAGGGAGGAGTAGGTTTGTTAAAACTTCTACAGTGAAGTTCTTGCTTATCCTTGTAGTTTCCGTTTGTTTTTGCCCGAGACTCATACAGAAGTGCACACATCACTGTTAAGACATCCACACCTTGTTGTCTGTCATGGCCAATAATGATACATCTGCTTCAGAAGGGGTGTATTTCAATGAGAATTATATTCCATTTCAAAAGTTGTATTTCCATGCATCAATGATTTAATAACAGGATTTACAGATAAACAGTATGTAGATTGTCAGGGCAGGAGTTAAGCCTCCCAGCCTTATTAGCAGTTTGTTGTTGAGGTGGAGTGAGTTCATTTTTTCACAAATACCTCCCATTCATTTGATCATTGCATATAAATAATAGCTGTTTAAAGCCAAGAGTACACACTTGAATTTTACACACTTCTAAAAGGCATTGGGGGAGAGGGGAAATACTCAAACAGGGATTGATATATATGTCCTTGCAGCTCTTCTTTTGGTTTAAAGCTCTAATTAGTCCTAGAGCAGTACTTCCCAACCTTAGGGACCCAGATGTTCGTATACTCCAAACGCCCAGAAATCCTTGCCAGCATGGTTAGTAGTGAAAGGAGTTCCCAATCTTAGGGCCCCAGATATGCATAGACTCCAAGCTCCCAGGAATCCTTGCCAGCATGTCTAGTAGTGAAATAAGTTTTAGTTTCAGAACATTGAAAGTTCGTGATCTTAGATCGCAAGATGTTGTTCGATTACAACTTTCAGAAGTACTGGCCAGTACAGCTAGTGGTGAAGGCTTCTGGAAGTTTTAGTAGAGTGTTTAGGGAACTACTGGTGTAAATAGTGGTGAGGGATTGTAGAAACTTGAGTCCAGAAATGCCTTAGTTGTTCATCCCTGATTCTGTATGTGGTTTTGATTTCAGAGCGGATTGGTTTTTTACTCATCTGCAGTTTTATTACAGTTCTAACATTTAGTTTTCTACTAACAACAACTCCTAAACTTTTGATATGTAATTGTAGATTTGTTCCTGCTGTGTTACAAACCATTAGTTCTATGTTCTAGTTCAGTGTTGGCGAACCTATGGCACGGGTGCCAAAAGTGGCACTTGGAGCCCTTTCTGTGGGCACCCAACATTGCCCCTTCACAGCCACATGTATTCAGGTTAAATTGCTTTATTGGCACTTTGTGAAAAATTAGTGGGTTTTGAGTCGCATTTTGGGCACTCGGTCTCTAAAAGGTTCGCCATCATTGTTCTAGTTTATAGCTAGGATTCAGACTATGCTAGTCATACAGTCCCATAGATTTTTAAGGGACTGCAGTTATTCATGATTTAACTCCCCTCCCCTTTCAGTTGAAATAAAGTCTGATTGACTTTGTCTGGATCCAACCCTTTATCTTGATGTAACGAGTGTTTTGGTACACGAGCACAGAGACCTGTACTAGCACACCGCTAATATGCAAGGTTATCTATATTATAATACTGTTCGTTTCTGCTATACATGCTAGGGCCTAATGCAGGTCCAGGCTATTACAAAGACTCAAAAAGTCCATTGCTTTATATATCTTGAACCTTGCTTGTGGTACAATCTGGTAAAACTGTTTCAGATCGGCTATATTTAATAGAGTGAGACAGGCTTGTTTAAGTGAGCATTTTACTTTGTGTACCTGTAATTCAGAGTAGGCATGACGGCATTGGAAATGGTCCCTTGCATCATTATGATTGCCTAACAACACTGGTAGAAATCTTTCTCATAAGAGTCATACTGGTTCAGACCAAATGACTGTTTGATCCGTTTTCAACCCTACCTAGCCTGGCAGCTATCATGATGACATCTTGTGGCATCTACTTGCTTAATATGACGGTGCACTGTGTGAAGGCATTATAGTTTCTGTGGGTGAACCTCGATTCTATTACTGTAAGAGAAGGAGCAAAACTTCTATAAAAATTTTAATTCACATTTATACCTAACTTCATACACCTTTATCATGTCTCCATTTATTCACCTTTTTTTTTCTAAATATTGCAGCCTATTTTCATAGTGGTGCTGCTGTAATTCCTTAATCGTTTTGACTATCCTTTTCTGCACCTTTTCAAATCCTATAGTTTTGTTTTTGAGGCATATTGACCAAAGCTACACATATATGTTTGCTTCCCAGAGTTGTATATGAGATATAAGATAAACAGCAGGCTTTTAAAATCCCTGTTGTTGCTCAGCTTTGAATATTCTTTCCTCACAGCATCTATACACTGATACCATCATTTTAACTGAGCTATCCACTGCAGCCTCAAAATTCTTTTCTTGATTGGTCTCTGCCACCTCATTTCTTACCAGTAAATATATGAAGTTGTTTTCCCTTGGCATGCATCACTCGCACAAAATCTGTTTATCTTTATTCCCTTTTCAACAGCAAATCCAAAGGGGCAGGGATAAGAGGGTGTTCTTAAAAAAATAGTCATGGCTTTATAATTATATAAGCTCACCCCAAGTGTGAGTCCTTCTAGATAGTTTTAGGTGATACTCTTTATAATGCTTTAAAAGCAACTTGCTACATTGCTTTAAAAAGAGTCCATTGCAGTGCTTATGTTTATGTTACTTTTCAGGTTTTTAAAGACTTCTAATGTGTATAGAAATATAAATATAAAACTTGGAATATTCCTCTCAAAATGCCTAAAATGCCCCTTGAAATTAACTTTTAAAAGTAACTGGGAAACATTACTTATTACACCTATGAAGCGCCATTTTTTTCATTGTCTGCATTACATAAATGCAACTAGGTTACAACCTCATTACCCAAATCACTGTAATTTATCATACTGTAGATTATATATGGCATGTCATTTCTAATGCATTACTTCTGAACTGATAGGACTGAATGCTAAAAAGCGGGGGAGAGTACCAAAACCCGATAGGAGTATTTCGTTCTGTATTGATGACAGAAAGGTTAATTCAGCTTCCAAATTTGACAAATAGCCTATGCCCAAGTTAGACAATCTAATCAACAAATTAGGGGAGGTCAACATTCCTGTGCTCATTAGACCTAACAAAAAGTATTGGCAAATCCCCTTGAGCCCCCCCCCCAAATTCTGAAGTAGACATTCATATGTTAATGTGTTATGTGTAGATTCAGAAGTAAAATTCTCTAATACAGTACCTAAATGTATCCTTACGGAGGTCCTGGGAAATCCAGGAGGATTTGCTCCAAGAACAGTTTGGGTAGCTTATTGCGTGCCGGACAATGACACAAGATGTGGGAAACTGTATCGGGTTCTAAGTGGCAAAAGTTACAAATCCTCTGAGCAAGAGGGATATTGTGGTATCTTCCAGACAAAACTGAAGAAGGAAAGATGTTACGTCTAGCTAGCATTAAGGCACGCCTCTTACTTGGGTTTACTAACTTGTGAAAATAACACAAGTCTTGTCCAAAAGAGGGGGGTAAATTAAAATAACATGGGGAGCAGACTGAATTAAGACTAGAGCTAAGTGACTGAGTTTCTAGTGAAGTGTATGTCTTTTTGCTACAATATGGATACAGTATGCATGATTTAATCATGGTAATCATTGAATTGTCTCATTTATATACTTTATTAGTCACTCTTAAATTCAGGTCATTTGTGAACATGTTGAAAAGCACTCTCATATCACTTCTCATATCCCTCTGTTGTGAGAACTGTTTTTCTTACTCTGCTTCTTGTTCATTATACAGTTTCCATTCTATATCAAGATTTTTACTCTTTCTGTCTTTCTCTCCCCCCGCCCTCCCTTTCTTGAGACAGGCTGATATGTTGATGTCATTAGGCAGCACAAAACCCACCGTGAATGAACAAGATCTGGAAAAACTAAAGAAATTTACAGAAGATTTTGGACAGGAAGGCTAATCAAAATACATTTGTGACTCTCAGCTTTGTTTCTTTAAAATTCTTGCCTCTTTATTGCCAATAAATGAATTGCTCCTTCCTGTATTTCCATATGAACTGAAGAGCCATTTGCAAGGACCTTTGAGGTTTTGTATATCACTTTCCAGAAATATCTAGTAAATGTCTTCTTCTGACAGCATGATACTAGGATCTTGTGGCAAAAAAAAATAATGAAAATGTGTGGCCGTTTTTCAGGTGTAATTGCAGGGTTTTGAGTCTAGATTTTAGGTAGCACATATAGTTCTAGTTTTCAAATATTTATAAATTCCTGTAGGCCTAGCAGAAGACAGCTGAAAGGGAGGCAGAAGCTTGGGTTGTTTATCAAATATTTCTAGTATCAGTGAATTTTCTCCCAAATAAAGGCTTCTGTTAGAATTCTGTGATGCAATTGAACCCCACCTAAATTTGGATCAGGAAGTGTGAGGAAAAGATTGTAACTAGATAGAGGCTGTACACTGAGTGCAGTATTAAATTGGTATATCTGTCTTCTCTTACAAATTTAGACATTGCCTTAAAAGGAACACACATTTTAATAACTCAGTAGTAGATACCTGTCACTGTGCAATCTACCAGAGTCTAGATAAAGAATGTAAATATTGTGGACAATGTTTCTCTCTGGTTTTCATTCAGCTTTACTCTCTTAGGAGTACGAGGCAGGGAATATATTCTGGGCAAGCCAGCAAAGAGTTAGCCAGCCATTTGTAAAGCAAAGGGAAGGTAATATTGCACTTTACCTTATTTTCAGATAAACTTTGGGACCAGGAACCATTTAGCCTAATGAATATCTCAGAGGTGCCAAGGGAAGTAGCTCTTGTTCACTGTCTACCTGAGTAATAAACAATTAAATAGTTCAGAAATGGATAGGAAGGTGCTTTTCCCCCTAAAGGCCGTTACTAAGAATTACACACATTAGAGAAGTGCCTGAGTGTAACAGTGCTACAGTGGACAGGTTTCGGACATCATGCTAAGCCTTAGTACTTAGGGGGAGGGGAGGTTGTAGTAAAGCATACTTCAGGCTTGCACATTTCTCCTGTCCTGCTGCACAGAACAGGTCAGAAATTATTGCGTCCGGTTGATATTACCGACAACTTATCATACTCTACACATATGTTATGGTTGATGTGAAGTAGTTTGCTGAAATAAAGTCAGCTTCAAGCCATCAGTTACAAAAGTGCTTTAAATATAAACAACCCATCATGAATATTATCTACAGCTTGGGGTTTGGCTAACAAAGTGTGGTTAATGGAAGATGAAATGAGCAGCCTCCAGACTCCTCCTTTTGGATCTGCTGGTGGGGAGGGGGCAGGAGCATACAAGCCAAAGACTCACAGCAGCTTGTTCTTATCACACTAAATTGTGGTTGAGCATGATGTCTGAATGTGGCTACTGAGAGCGCTGAAGTTGTGCCTTGTACATTTGTCCTGGTCATAGACAAAGTCATTGCTGAAATATTAGTGTAACTTATTGCATCACTGTAAAAAAAACCTGCAGTGCAAATGCTTTGGTGTGCTGCAAATTTCCAAATGTAGTATTGTATGGTCACCTGCTCACAGACTTTGGTTTTCTTTTTATGTATATATTTTATATACTTTACAGAATTACAGAACTGATTGAAACTTTGTCTCTGAATGAAGTAAACTGTTGCAATATTCACTTACGTTTCCACATTTTTTTCTCTTTAGACATCAAATATATGTTATGTCATCAATATTTATTTTCTGTAATTTTTACATATGAAGAATATTCTGCTCAAAATAACAGTTTAAAGAATCTTTTAGGAGGTGAAAGTTTTTCTAGAACACATTCTTGAAACTGCATTTTACTGATTTACTGTAGTGTTTTATTTTCATTTATGACACAAACATTTTCAAAGCATTAAGAATTCTGTCTGATTTATGCATTGTGTGTACACAGCATTTCTTACAGCTTTCATCTGATGCCTGTTGCCTTATATCTGCTTTCAGAAATAGGAACCATTGAAAACAGCAATAGACTGATTGCAACATATTGATTGCAATATATTCTTTATGTTAAGTGTTTTAGTATGTGTACTCTTAAACATTTAGCACTTATACCATGGCAACTGTAGGTCACCAATCAAAATTCTGTATTGGCTTAAAATCCAAAATAAAAGTATAAATCTTGGGTTCCAATTCCGTTTTCTTGAAAAACTATCTGTGATAGTTCTGCATTGATCACTAGTTTCTATAACATTTATCGTGGAAGTACCCAAGTAAATACAAACGTTTAGTCATGGCAACTGGACATTTTTATGAGATCAAAACAATTCATTAGTCTCACAAAAGCTACTTGAATTAGTAGTGAAACATTTCGATCTCCCAAAAATGAGAGAGGTGTGCGCATGCCCTGAGAAGCAGACGCCGTTGCTCCCCCGCTCCGTATAAACAAAAGATTTATGACCTAAAAGAAAGCAATTAGCTTGCTAAAAGTGTCTGAAAATAGCTGGAACTGTGCCTAAAGCTACGAAGAACAAGGTGTTCTGGAAAACAGCAGCTATTCGGGTAAGGAGAAGCTATTGGAACTCTTTAGATAAGAAAGCCTAACTGTCGAATGGCGACTACAATTAAGGCGTTGTCAGAGCAAATGGCTCAATTCCAAGCTCTGATGTTAGCTTCACAGGAGAAAATAACTAAAGACACTGCTGAGATAAAACGAGATCCAACAGATTAATATAGAAATGAAAGGAATCCGGGATGAAGCAATGCAAGCAAAGCAAATGGCCTTAAAGAATACAGAGCAAATAACACAATTAAAGAAATTAACTGCAGAACTCTCAGATAGAATGAGAAGAGCGAACCTAATAATTTATGGGATTTCAGAAGATATAGATCAAAGGAATTTGGAACAATGCATTATGAACTGGCTCTCTGAACAAGGAATAGAGCTGGAAGGAGAATTGGAGAGAGCACACAGGCTGCAGAGTAAAAGAACAGGGGGTGAACCACGCCCAGTGATAGTAAAATTTGCAAGAGAGAAAACTCAGCAGCAGGTATTTCTGGCCTTAAAGAAAATGAAAGAACTCAATTTCAAGGGGAAGAAAATCTTTGTTAGAAGAGATTTTTGCCCAGAGACACTGAAACAAAAAAGTCTCATGAAACCATACGCCCAGAAGCTTCATCAAAACAAGATAAAATTTAGCTGGATATATCCAACTTCCATAGCCATTTTCAAAGAGGGAAAGAGATTACTCGCGAGAAATCCACAAGAAGCAGCAAAGCTACTGGTGAAACTGAAGCTTGATACCAGAGACGTGGAAGACCAGACATCAATGGACGAAGAGGAAGGAGAAGAAGGACCCTCTACGCGCAAAGAAAAGAGACAAAGGATGCATTCAGACAAAGGACTTTAACGGAAGTGAAAGGTCATAAATAAATATGGGACTAATAATGGATTAAAAAGACTGAGAGGGGAGGTGGGCACACCTGGAGGTGTAGAGAGAGGATGAATTTTTTTTCCTCAAACAGAAGCTCTACATCTAGGGGAGGGAAGGGAGGGAAAGAGGGGAGAGGGGGAAGGAGGGAGAGAATGGTTAAAAACAAACTCTCAGCGTGTGGGGGGAGGGAAGCCTAGAATAACAGAATATGGTTAGAAGTCTGAAGGTGCTGACACTGAACGTTAATGGGTTAAGTTCGGATTTAAAAAGATATAGACTTTCCAGCTTTACAAAACAGCAGAATATAGATATCTTGTTCCTCCAGGAAACACACAAAGCAAAGAGAGACAAGAAACCATTGTTAAAAGACCCAAGGTGGAAAGTAATAGCAGAGGCAAGAAGCAATTCTAAGGCAAGGGGAGTAGCTATTTTGGTACATAGGAAATATGATATTAAGTTAAAAGAAGTAATTCCAAATGGGGAGGGTAGATATCTCTTAGTTAAATGTTTATTTGAAGGCAAAGTAATAACATTAGTAAATATATATGCCCCGAATAAAGGGCAAAAACGATTTCTGATAAAAATCTTTAAAAAGATACAGAAATTAGCAGAAGGAGAAGTAATAATAACAGGATATTTTAATATAGACTTTACGAAAAGTAATATAATTAAGTGGAAACAATGGGCTTTAAAAGAAGCACACGAAATACTAGGCTTAACTCCACAACCAACATATTTTTCCAGCAGACATAAAACAGCCTCATGCTTGGATTACATAATTCTTAATGAATCTAGCAGATGGGAACTAAAAGGAATAACTACACATCCAATATGGATATCAGACCATGCGCCCATTAGTGTAGAAATAGAAGTAAATGGAGATCAACCCAAAAGATGGTGGAGATACAATAATATGATTATGTCTAAAAAAAAGGATAGAAAATATATGGAAGACCAAATAAAATTTTACTTTCAGGAAAATAGAGGAACAGTCACTACAGACATATTATGGGATGCTGCAAAATCTGTCATCAGAGGGTATTGCATAATGAAAGAGAAGGAAATAAAAAAAGGATGGTACATGGCAAAAAAAAGAGAAGATACAAGAATTGGAGGAATTGCAAGCACAACAATTGCAGACATTCTGTCAGGCTAGAAGCAGGAAAATTACAGAATTAAAAAAGCAATTAGACTCCCTTGATTTAAAATCACTTTGGAAAAAACAAGTCATGGTAAAGGATGAATTTCAGAGAAATACAATAAGATCAGTTAAAAGATTAGCAAAATATTTAAAAATTAAGAGGGAAAAGCAAAAAGTGAAAGCTATTAGAATAAACAGGAATATAACACACAACCCAAAAGAGATTAAAGAAGCCTTTAGAAATTTTTATAAGACTTTATATAAGAAAAAAGATACTGGAGAGTATGAAGAATTAATAGGAATTAAACTCAAAGAGAAAGAGAAAGAGGGCCTTGAGGCAGAAATAACATTGCAAGAAATAGAACAGGTAATAAAGGGATTAAGAGTAGGTAAGTCACCAGGTATAGACGGGTTTACACCAGAGTTTTATAAGGAAATGAAGGGAATATTGATACCAGAACTGCAAGAAGTTTTTAATAATATAATAAAAGGAGGGAAGGCACCCAACACGTGGAGGAAGGCAGAAATAACAATACTATTAAAACCACAGAGGGACCCAAAGGAACTGGGTTCTTACAGACCAATAAGTCTACTAAATCAAGATTATAAGATTTTTGCCAAAATAATGGCAAATAGGCTTAAAAATATTATCCCACAATTAATAAAGGAAGATCAGTATGGGTTTGTGAAAAATAGAAGTATAGCCCACCCAATTAGGAATATACTAAATGTATTAAGTCATGGTCAATGTAAGAAATTAGGACTATTTAAATTAGATGTATATAAAGCCTTTGACACTCTGTCTCACGAATTTTTATGGTGTGTAATGACGAAATATGGTATGGGCCAAAGGTTTATAAAAACAATACAAGAAATCTATAAAGATAGTTCAGCTGTAGTCCGAATAAATAGTGAGCACACTGAACAATTCCCTATCACAAGGGGAGTAAGACAAGGCTGTCCACTCTCACCCTTTTTATTTATAATGGCAATAGAACAATTAGCCAAAAGAATTAGAAATTCAGGAAGGATAGAAGGTTGTAAAATAGGGAAAGAAGAGATGAAGATCAATCTGTTTGCGGACGACATAATTATAATAATGTGCAATCCAAAGGAAGGAATTAAGGAAATTAAGGTGATATTAGAAGACTTTGAAATAACTTCAGGTTTAAAAAAATCAATATGACAAAATCAGAAGTAATGTATCATAATGTGAGTTTAGATGAAAAAAAAGAAATTAATAGACTAATTAAAATAGGATTGGGAGTGAAGAGATTTAGATATTTAGGTATAGAAATATTTCAGAATATTAATAAAATAGTGGAAGTAAATTACAACAAAGTTTGGAAGAAAATAATAAGAGATAAGAAAAGATGGAAAAGGGACCCTTTAAATGTAACATCTAGAATTAGAAGTGTACAAATATTTTGGTTACCAAAAAATTAATATACCTATTTCAAGTCCTACCATTGGAAATCACCAAACAAAGAATAGAAAAATGGAATGTAAAAATAAGGAAATGGATTTTTGGCAGTTCAAATACCAGAATCTCTAAAAGTACAATCCATAGACATAACTCAGAATTAGGGTGGGGCGTACCAGATATAGCAAGCTACTATGAAGCCTTTCAGTTGAAAACATTCTTAGAAATAGAAGGCGAGAACTCTAAATGGGTCAGATTTGAAAATGAGGCAAACAAAGGGGTAGGAAAATTTGGTATATTTACAAATAAGGCAACTAGCAAGAGAAGACGAATTAGAAAAGGGACCTAGGAGAAACACTTTGAGAATTTGGAAGAAGTGGCAACCAAAATGGTTAAAAGGTATATCTAGATGGGCACCAATAGAAACATTAGAAAAAGACAATACAGATCCTGGATGGTGGGATTTACTCAGGCAAAAAGGATTTAGAAGAATAAAAGATTTGTACAATGGAGAAGTGTTGAAAACAATTTCAGAGTTAGAGAGGGAAATAGGCCAACAATATTGGCTAAAAATAGCTGGCCTATATAAGAAGGCTTATAAATTAATCGAAGAAAGGGATATAGGTACAGAAGAACCGATAGAAGAAATATACAGAATATGAATCAAAATAATAGAGGACTAGCAGGTGTCATATATAAGAAAATGACTACGGACAAGGATTATGCAATTAAGCAATTACAAAAAAATGGGAGATAGAAATGCAAATACCAGAGCAAAAAGCTATAAGATTAATGAATGGAATTACTAAAATAAAACTATACAAATTTAAGGAACTAGAATTGAAATTCTTTACGAAATGGTACAGAACCCCTGCCATGCTAGCAAATATGTTCTCAGGACTAAATCCCAATTGTTGGCACTGCAAAGAAACAAAAGGATGGTATTCTCACATGTGGTGGGAGTGTTCGGAAGTTAAAAATTTTTGGGAAATGATTGTTAATAAAATAAATATGTTACTCCCAGTAAATATAAAAATAGATGCTGAACTAATGTGCTTAAGTTCAATTGGAATAGATATAATAGAAAAGAAGCAGACAGAACTACTAAAAGCAATGGTATTAGCAGGCAAAGCAGTCATAGCGGCAGGATGGAAAGACGAGCAAATGGACTGAAAAGAAATGGCATAACTATTTGTTTGATATCATTCAATCAGATGTAATTTTTATTATTGACCAAGATATGCCGTGGAAAGACAAAATAGAGAAAATCAAGGAGAAATGGACTGTGTACCAGAGATGGATAGAGGAAGAAGAGATCGAAGACGTTCGGTGGAAGCTCCAGACCTTGTGCCCCTGGCTGAGAGAAAAAGACTGAAAATAATGAAATAGGGGGAGGGGGGATGATAAGAGGGGGGAAATGTAACCTTAAAGAGGATAAAAAAATGTATAATTGAAGAATGTTATCAATAAAAAGACATTTAAAAAAAAAAGAATGAGTAGTGAAACATTTCGATCTCCCAAAAATAGAAGTCCATGACTCAACTTCCAGATAACCTCACATGGATGACTGAGAATCTTCACAGACATACTTGCGTAAACTGCTATATCTCACACCTTCGTGTCTTGTGTAATACAGTAGACCCTCGTATAACGGAGGGTTTGTACAACGAAAAATCCATACAACGGGAAAAATCCGCCCCCCTCCCCCCCGCGGCCACCTCCATCCACCACCTGCAGCCACCGGGGAAGAGGACGGGGGGCCGTCGGGGAAAGAGGGGAGGGGTGGCAGACACGGAGGGGGGCGAGCCAGGGAGTCCCGTCCAAGGTCCCCCCCTCGCTCGCCTCACGCATCCCACTCGCCATCTTAAGGGGCAGGGGCGGTGGCGGTGGCGGGAGCGCGTCGGAAGCCGCCCTGCCCAGGCAAGCGAGGTGGAGGGGGGTCTCTCTTTCTTTTTCAGGCCCGCCGGTCATGTGGGCGTGAGGTGGTGGTGGTGGTGTGTTGAGGAAGGAAGGCGCTCTTCTCAGCCGGAACGAAGCGGGCCGCCTCGGGTCGTCCCCTCCAGGACCGGCCCGCCGTTCCTGGGTGGCCCCGGTGGGTCGGCGCCGGGTCTCTTCCTCCTCCTCCTCTTCCTTGTCGTCCGCCGCCGCCTCACTCGCTCGCTCGCTCGCTCGCCTCACACAGCCAGGCAGCCTCCTCGGCGGCGGCGGTGGCACGGCGAAAACATTGACCCCCCCTCCTGCGGGAGGGAGGCAAGGAGGGAGAGTGGGCGTGAGCGAGCAAGAGGCGGGACGGCGGCGCGTCTTCCGCTCCCTCCTGCTCCTCGACCACCCCAACCCGCCGCCGCTTCTCCGCCGGCCCGGCACTCCCCATCATTGACTTGGGGAGCGCCGGGCCGGCGGAGAAGCGGAGGCGGCGGAGGCGGCGGGTTGGGGTGGTTGAAGAGGAGGAGGGAGCGGAAGCAGCCGTCGTTCTCTTCTGCAGCCGTGCCGCCGCCGCTGCCACCTCTCCGCCAGCCTGCCGCTCTCCACCATTGGCTCAGGAGCCTGCCGCCGCTGCTGCTGTGCTCTGTGGCCCGCTTTTCGGGCTTCCCGCGGGGGGTCTGCCGCGGGGGCCGCGGCAGTCATTTGTGGCAGGCTGCAAGACACAGCAGCAGCAGCGGCAGGCTCCCGAGCCAACGGTGGAGAGAGGCGAGCCAGTGGAGAAGCAGCGGCACGGGCGGTGGGTCGCAGACCTGAATAGCGGCGGCAGCAGTCCCCCAAACTGGTCCGCGGCGGCGACGGGCCGGCTAACCGCAGACAAGCGGCAGCGACAGGCCCCCCAAAGCAAGCCCGCCGACGGGCCGCAGGAAGGTCGCGGGGCAGCGGCGGCCCCCAAGGCAAACCCACCGGGCGATAGAAAAAAAACAGCCACAAACTCGGGGCACAAACATGCCGACGCCCCCAGCAAACCCCCTGACCGGGAGGCGAGGTGAAGCTCCAGAGAGAGGACCGGGTGTTGGGGGGGGGAAGGGACACCACCTTTCAGAAATGCATTGGAACAGATTAAATTTGTTTTCAATGCATTCCTATGGGAAATTTCAATTTGTACAACGGAAAACTTGTATAACGTAATTTAATTTGGAACGAATTACCGTATTTATCGGCGTATAACACGCACAGGCGTATAACACGCACCTTCATTTTAAGAGGGAAATTTCAGGGGGAAAAAATTTCAAATAAAGAACTTTGAAGCAAAATAAGGGTAGCTCAGAACTTTTTTTTTATTAATGTCTCATTCTTTTCACCGGACAGACTGCATTTCCTTTGATCGTTTAACCGGGAGGTTTCCTGAGGATACTGCACAAATATTGTATATTTTTCCCCCGACTCTCCACCCCACCCCACCCCACCCCTCCCTTCCCCTCCCCACCCAACCCAACCCAACCCGCATCTACCTGCGATGCATCCGATTTTTTTAAACTCGTTTTTTAACACCTCCTCCACCTCGCCACCGAGTCCTCCGCGGATTCCTTTGTGCCTTTGAAGGCAACCCCGTGGCGGGTGCCTCTCCCACGGAAAAAAAATGGAAGGAAGGGGCCTCTAAAAGTACAGCTAGGCGACAGGTGGCAAGCGACTGGCCCCGGTGCCTCCCATGCCTCCGGTCCCACGCCTGCCTGCCTGCCTGCCTGCCCGCGCCCTGGGCCGACGCCCAAGAGGCTCCCACCCCGGCTGCCGGGAAAGTTTTCACCCTGTTCGCAAATAGATTGCGGGGCGCGTGGAGGGGGGGTGCCGCCGGGCGCGTGCGTGCTGCGTTTTGTAGGGAGCAGAGGTGGGGGGGGAGGAAAGGGAAGCGTGGACGCGCCTCCTTCTAAGACCCGCCCCGCCGCCGGAGTTTTGGGCCCTGTCACAGGATCGGGAAAGGAGCCGCTGGGGAGCCTCCCCCCACCCACCCCCCCCTCCTCCTCAGGTAGTAGAAGCACGGCCTGGGCCGGGAAGGCGCGCACGGCTCAAGAGGGAGGGAGGGGGAGAGAGAGGGAGGGAGAGAGACCCCCCCACCCCGACCGGGAAGGGTGGGAGGGGAGAAAGGGAAAAGGGTGTCCTCGCTTCTGGGTCTGGCGCGGCGGCAGCAGCCGCTCCCTGTCAGAGAGGCCTGCCTTCCCCCCATTCTCGAGCGGCCGCTGAGGGGGAGAAGCGGGAGTCGCCTCCGCTCTCCCCGACTGAGGTGGTTAAGGAAGGGAAGGCGCCGCCGCCGCCGCCCTTCCTGCCTGCCTGCCTCCCTCAGCACTTCCCCCCCCTCACCCGCGCCACCTCCAGCACCAGCGCCGCCTCCGCCGCTTGGACTTCCCCCCGCCCCTCGCCCCACACCGGGAATGGGGGTGGTGGCTCTACCTGCCTCCCTCCCTCCCCTCCTAGGTCCCAGACTGCATATCGGGGTATAACACGCATACATCATTTGCCCCCTATTTTCAGGGGGGGAAAGTGCGTGCTATACGCCAATAAATACGGTAATTACGTTATACAAGGTACTACTGTATAATCTTGTGTTCGTTGAATACCCTTATTTGATATTGAAGGATACTACACTGTGACAAAGAAGGCAGCTTTAATATTGAGTCATATTTTTAAAATTTTATTTAATTGTAACATATTGGGCTGTAATATTAGACAAAACTGTTACTTACGTAACACCTAGAAACAGCTTGTTCTACCTTAGGACAGCTTTTGACTAATTTTAAATGTTTGGGAATTAAATAACAAAGATCCTCAAAACATTGTGGCAACTTAAAGACTAACTCTTATATTTTAATTTGAGCTGCCACAGACAAGTCCTCTTCCTCAGACACTGTGCCTACCACACAGCTAGCCTTTTGTAGAACTTGGTTCCTTTGAAGCAAGTCTTCAGAAAAGCTACCTTTTTTGTTGAGACTTGGTTCTAAATCATAGTGTTTAGGCCCAAGCTGGATTTCCAGATATTTTTGAACTCTAAAACAAAGCAGGGCAACCTCTTAACCTTTCTCCAGATGCTACTGGACTAACTCCCACTGGTTCTATGCAACATTAGCAGAGATTGTATGACAGCAGTCGCAGTCTAACTACATGTGGAGGCCCACATGTTGTAGATCCTTGCTTTAGGATCAAGCTGGCTTTTTTCATCTAGAGAAACTAGAACTAGAACTCAGTATTCCAAATCTACTGACCTATGCAAGGGTGTTTCTAGTTGCTGCTTTTCACTACTTAGACCAAAAACACACGCAAATCTAGCTTGAAATGAAATGAACTAACATTGTGCTGATCAAGCAGAAATAATATTTGGGACTAGAAATTCATTATTTTCCCCATTTGTTTGCCCAATTTGAATAACTTACCAAGAATGTGCCATTAGGGCATGCCAGATGTATGCTTAAAAAGTAATTCCTGTGTATTTATTTCATAGGAGTTATGCACTGGTTGTAAATGCTTTGTCAAAAAACAAAGGGGACAATATTTCAGAACAAATAGAGGCAAGATTGTGGCTGTAGAAAATGTGAGGAATAATGCCTAAATAGGACTTGCTAGCACATTATTATTGTCATCACTACTACCTCTACTAGCACTGCTGCTATTACTAATGCATGCCTAGTATTGGAGGACACAGGATGTTTTCACAACCTTGCTAGCTGCTGCATATTTTTGTCATCAGTTTGAACATGGATCCTGTAATGTGTTTGTATAGGTGTGACTCTGGTTTAAAGGAACAGAATAATTTTTAATATGGGTGAGGCCTCTTTACTTTTTCATGAGGAGAGAGTTCCTGATCTTGTTTTATTTACTCAACTGCTAAGATGCCACCTTTTCATCTTTATTAAATTTCTGCCCTACTTTTCACTTCAAACAAGCCCGCCTCTTGAGACAATTCAAGTGCACCATAACATGCAAGTTAAAGTACACATGAGTTTTGATGTAAGTGTGGACACTTTCAACTTATTCCAGTTTCACGTTTGTTCCTTCCTATTTGAAATGTCTTGGCACAGTATGGTTTTGTACCATTTATACTTATTAAAGTTTAATTGCCAGCACTCAAAGCAGATTGAAAATAACAGCTGACGGCACTGAAATTATGCCAAAGCATCCAAATTAATTATTGCTCTTAACATTTTTGTTGCAACTCTTGTGGCCGTACAACCCTTGTGATGCGTCTGCCCAGTGAAAAGGGTTTTCCTCCCAGTAGTAGGCCTCACCAGAAACAAAACAAGCTGTGAAGGTGATCTTTGCTAAGAGAGACCCAGTACAGTAGTAGGTCTTAGGTCAGTGTTGGCGAACCTATGGCACGGGTGCCAAAGGTGGCACTGGAAGCCCTTTCTGTGGGCACCCGACATCACCCCTTCACAGCCACCTGTATTCAGGTTAAATTGCTGTATTGGCACTTTGCAAAAAATTAGTGGGTTTTGAATCACAGTTTGGGCACTCGGTCTATAAAAGGTTCACCATCACTGTCTTAGGTTATTGGACATCAGTGAGGAGATATTTGAGATAGCAAGCTGTTCAGCCTTGATGAGTCTTGGGTGTTGTTTTACAGTAGCACGTTAAGCAGTTCTGAAAGTGAGAAATTATATAAAAGACAGTGTTAAGGGATGTTTTTTATGACAAACTGAGATGTGCATAGGTTTCTTTACTTACACATCAAGAAAAATGTTAGCCAATTTGTTTTTTAAAAGGCTCAGAATTCGCGTTTGAAGTGTTACACTTTAGAGAAGCTGCTTATTCAGTCATACTTCATACCAAGAATGGATCGCAGCATGTAATAATTATAGTCACAGCATGTACTTCACCTTTGTTGGAAGACTCTTCCACCCACTACTAAATGGTCTCTGGGCCACATTAGACAGTCTAAACTAGCATGGCTCTTACGTTCATATAATTTCAGAACTTAAAATATACTGGATTAAAATACATTTCCTTTGAAGTGAAATGATACTCAGTTTACCATCTCAGAACAACAATCATTAATAAACCAGAAGATATGGAATAAATATTTCTGCAAACATTCAGAAATCATGCTTCTCTGGACATCTAATTTTAGAACGAGATTGTGCAACTTTAAAGTTACAACTATATTTGTAAAGGTTTTCTTTTTCATGTTTGGCATCCACTGTCCACACTCAACACAAAAAGCTTTGGGCTAGATATGTGTGTTGATATTAGTATCACACAGAAAAATGGATAATGTGATATTTTATTGATCATACCAGAAATGATTGTATTAATTATGCTTTATTAAAAGAGATGTGCATAATATTTGACCAAAGCCCAAGTAACAAGAAGCAAAGCAAAATCACACAAAGTCTCATTCAGGGAATTCGGGGTTTACAAATGCCAAAACTGCCTTCAAAATACAGTGGTACCTCTACTTACGAGTTTAATCCATTCCGAATGCATGCTCATAAGCGAACAACTCGTAAGTAGAGCAGCGGTATCTGAAAAATAAAAAAAAATGAAAGTAGAGCAGACTGCATCTAAAATTTGTAAAGCAGCAGTTAAAACGTCAACGCTTTCCCACTCTTAAGTCAAATTGCTTGTAAGTATAGCTGCTCGTAAGTAGAGGTACCACTGCAGGGTCATTTTAGGTTTCATTCCATGAAAATGTTGAAGTCGAGAGAGAAGGTTGAGTTACTGACAGATCTACTTTTTAATTCTACAGTGCTGTGCTGGTGGCTCTTCAATTATTGTATATTTGGGGAGGGATTATAACTGAAGCAAAAGAGTTTGCCCCTCTGCTTCCTGGCTCTTTTAGACTTCAGCACAGAAACACTGTAAGAGCATTTAGGAGTCTGAAAATAACTTGGTGTTTGTAATCTGCATTATCTTATCTCTACCTTGGGTCCTTTTCCAAGGATAAAGGTGGGGTGAAAATACTAAATAATAAATATTTTATTATTTATTTTAGAGTATTTTTACCTCACCTTTCTCCTTGGGAAAAGGGTCCAAGGCGGTCAATAAATACTTCTTCCTTATAATAAACAATATTATTGCATTACCAATATTGCTGTTGTTATATACCATCAAGTTGAAACCAACTTATAACAACTGTAAGGGGGCTTTCAAGGTAAGTGAACTAGTTAAGGAATAGCTTGACCAGTTCCACTCCGTCAGTGAGTTTCCATGGCTAAACATGGATTCAAACCTGGACCTCCAGGGCCCTGGTCCATCACTCTATCAACACCACTACACTGGGAATCACCATTACCAAATTTATTCTATTATACTACAGTTTCTCTAAATACTTCCAACCGTTCAGAATTTAAACTTCTCCTTGACTTTGCTTGCATTTCATCTTTTGTTGTTTCACACAGAAACATACTTTATTATCGGCCTGCTTTCTTCTGTTTCCTTATATAGTTATTCCTCTTAGGCAGATTCCTACCCGCTTCCAGAGTTGTTCAGTCCTGGAATGAAGAGGGCTGGCCAATCACCAGAAAGGCACACTGTCAATAGCCATGTAATCTGCAATACGCTCCTGCCGTGTTTTGCATTAAAAAGCCATTTTTAATGGAAGTAAACTCATCACTTCTCAGAAAATAAGAGAACCCCCCCCAAGAGGGTCTGTTTCTCATACATACACACTATCTTTAATAACTAGCTCTGAAATGTCAAGGAGGAAATAATTTAACAAAGGCTACAACACATATAAAATGTCCTATACAACCACCGAAAACACATTGCGACCCCCTTGGAGCGCAGGTTTCCCAATTCTCAGGCCGGAAATATTGCTTTAAAACTAAGGATAAAGGAAGCATGTACCATGTTTTAAATTGAACTGTGTTTCTTGGAAGAATTGTTGCAAAGCGAAATTGCAGATGAGAGTTGCATACATCCCATTAGCAAATTGAATGTGACTGATGCAACGTTCTCATATGCAAGTTACTAAGAAAAAAGGTAAACATGTTTCATCAAATATTGCAGGCTCCGGAACCTAATTACTGTAATTTATATTTATGTTGGAGAGGAAAATATGAAATAATGAAGCTGATAGTAAATGTTTATGTGAGCTGTTGAGATTTTAAAAGTTCTAAAAAAAGAATAAAGAATCCCTTCCATGATTTTACTCTCTCATCATTTGTCCATCTTTAAGCTTGGAAGAGAAAAAAAAGCTGCATTAAAAAGTACACATCTCTCCTCTTCTGCAATTTATTTTAACTACAGTAATCTTTCTGAGACAGACTAAGGTCTATCAGAAACAACCATATTTTATGACATGCTTAAAACCACAAAGAAATCTTTGAAGCTGCAATACAGCCTCCCTTCCTCAATATATGTAACTTTTTATTTTTTCATTATAAGACAAAATATATACAGAGAATCCCTTCATAAACTGTAAATGTGTTCATTTAAATTCAGGGGAGCTAAAAAGTATGACTATGAAAACACAGGTATATGTGAATCAAAACATTGTGGGTAATATTATAGCAAGCTTTTCCACCAACAATTGGCAACAAATATGGTTTATAGCACTCCTCGCCTTTTTTTTCATTAGAGATATTTTGCAGGGAAAGATTACAATCTGAAAAAAGAGAGGCTGCAGTCCTGTACTTAATTAACTGGGGGTGAGCCATTGAGACATAATAAGACTTATTTACGCATGGATGGACATCACCATAGCTGAGCAGAACGTGCTTCAGTGTCATTTTTTAAATACCTTCAGTGCTGCAACCCACAGAAACTGAAGGTCTTGATGTAACAAGTTCAGACTTTCCAACAGAAATTAGGCAACAGGGATTTTTCCTGCTTCTGAAGAACATGACTCTTCGAGTTTAAAAACGTTCATACGTACTGTACCACGCTATTGTTTGTTTTGGGCATACGCACACAGACAGGCACATGTACGCATAGTTAAGGAAGAGCCTTTAAAAACCATGAAACTAATTTTGAGAGAAAATGATCAAATGAATTTAATGGTGTAACAAAGTATCACAAGTCTCAAAGGGGTTTTAGGAAAATATACAACACAAGTAAAGTGACACTGGGTTTAACAAACAAAAACAGTGCAATTAAAGATGATGTGTTGCTTCCAACCTCTGGTTCAGAAGAGGCTGCAGGGAATATCACATTACTGGACATCAAAATCAAAGAGGTGTTCTTATAAAATGCACACAACCCACCCTGATCTACTGGTACTTCAGAGATTTATTTTATGCGATGTGGTTTTGATTTTATTATTGCATTTGGGTTGGATTACTGTAATATACACAAAATGCTGTGCCACTGATCTGTTGTGTTATATACTCAAGCATTTTATAAATACTATCAAAAAGTGCCCTTGCTGCCAGATGGGTAGTATAAAAATCCAATAAATAAATAAATAAAAGTGTGTTGGGGGGATTGCTTGGTAAGATGGTTACAATCTTAGAAACATTTAATTCAACATGAATAATACTGAGCTTGCAGCTTAAAGAACAGGCTTTACATTTCTGCTAGCCATGTGGACTGGGAGATTATACAGGTGAAACTTGAAAAATTAAGAGTATCGTGCAAATGTTCATTTATTTCAGTAAGTCAACTCAAAAGGTGAAACTAATATATGAGATAGATTCATTACACGCAAAGTGAGGTATGTGATGATTCTGGCATACAACTATGAAAACCCCACATTCACAATCTCAGAAAATTAGAATACTGTAGTGTGAAAAGGTTCAATATTCAAGGCTCAAAGTTTCCCACTCTAAGCAGCTACTGAATCCATAACACCTGCAAAGGGTTCCTGAGCCTTTCAGGGGTGTCCAAACTTTTCCCTCCAGATGTTTTGGACCACAACTCCCAGAATTCCAAGCCTGTATTGCCAATGACAAACGACTGTGGGAGCTGTGGTCCAAAACATCTGGAGGGCCAAAGTTTGGACACAATTGCTTTAAACTGTCTCTCAGTCAGGTTCAGTAGGAATCACAATCATGGGAAAGGCTGCTGACCTGACAGTTGTGCAGAAAACCTTCATTGACACCCTCCATAAGGAGAAAGCTTCAAAAGGTACAGATTGCAAAAGAAATTGGATGTTCCCAAAGTGCTATATCAAAGCACACCAATAGAAAGTTATGTGGAAGGGAAAAGTGTGGAAGAAAAGTGTGGAACTGCAGTCTGGAGAGGATTGTCAGGAAAAGGTAATTCAAAAGTGTTGAGGACTTTCACAAGGAGTAGACGGAGGGTGGAGTTAGTGCATCAAGAGCCGCCACACAGAGACGGATCCTGGACATGGGCTTCAAATGTGTATTACTCTTGTCAAGTCTCTCCTGAACACCGTTGCTCAGTGGTCCAAAGTCCTCTTTTCTGATGAGAGTAACTTTTGCATCTCATTAGGGAACAAAGGACCCAGAGTCTGGAGGAAGAATGGAGAGGCACACAATGCATGATGCTTGAAGTCCAGTGTGAAGTTTCCACAGTCTGTGTTGATTTGGGGAGCCATGTCATCTGCTGGTGTTGGTCCCCTGTGCTTCATTGAGTCCAGGGTCAACATATCCGTCTACCAGATTTTGGAGCACTTCATGCTTTCTTCCACAGACAAGCTTTATGGGGATGCTGACTTCATTTTCCAGCAGGACGTGGCACCTGCCCACACTGCCAAAAGTACCAAAATCTGGTTCAGTT
Source organism: Phrynocephalus guinanensis (assembly GCA_037367245.1). Lineage (NCBI taxonomy): Eukaryota > Metazoa > Chordata > Lepidosauria > Squamata > Agamidae > Phrynocephalus > Phrynocephalus guinanensis. The sequence continues at coordinate 90,883,461 of CM074739.1, forward strand.
ACCATGGGATTACTGTGCTTGATTGGCCAGCAAACTCACCTGACCTGAACCCTATAGAGAATCTATGGGGCATTGCCAAAAGAAATATGAGGGACATGAGACCGAACAATGCAGCGGAGCTGAAGGCTGCTACTGAAGCATCCTGGTCTTCCGTAACACCTCAGCAGTGCCACAGGCTGATAGCATCCATGCCACACCACATTGAGGCAGTAACTGATGCAAAAGGGGCCCAAACCGAGTACAGAGTACATATGCATGCTTATACTTTTCAGAGATCCAATATTGTTCTATTTCCAATCCTTGTGTTATTGATGTCATGTAGTATTCAAATTTTCTGAGATTGTGAATTTGGGGTTTTCATACGCTGTACTACACCCTAATTATCACAATTATACCAAAGTAAATCTTGACATATTTTGCTTTGGATGTAATGAGTCTATCATATATTAGTTTCACCTTTTGAGCTGACTTACTGAAATAAATGAACATTTGCACAATATTTTAATTTTTCGAGTTACACCTCTAGGAACAGTAGAGCTGTAGCCAAAGTAGTCAGATATCTAAAATAGTATCACCCCCAAACAGTAGATTCTGCATAGGTGCTATTGCAAAAGTATTAATATCAAAGTCAAATACCACCTTAGGTAACTGGGTAGGTTACAGCTCAACTAGCAATGTTTGCCTGGGGGATTCTAGAAGTTACAGATTTCTTAACTACCAGAGCTATAGACACAACACTTCATCCTGTTGATTTATTTCACAACTGAACAATCCAGACAAGATATAAATTGACTGGGTGTGCTAGCTATCGAGTTGTGCCCCCTTGCTTTACAAGATTACCAAAGCAGTAAAAAGTTCCAAAAATTAACTTTTACACAAGTGCTGCTGATGTCTCAAGACAGCTGGCTGGCTATGTTCTATCTCAGCAGCCAGTGATAATTGGAGAATGTTAAGAAACGTAGCCCTTAAACTACAACAAACAGATGTACAAAAACACAGAATCTGGGAGTTACTATAGATGCCAACTTAACTGGTCATGTAGACTGGTGGATTCTGGGATTTGTAATAATCTTACCGAACCAAAATAATTACAGGAAACACGAACTTCTAACTCAGTGGAGAGGTTAAATATTTTCTGGTCCTGTTGCCTGGAGAACATAGGAAGCTGAAATTGAAATAATTTCCCTGCATGAATTGTGGGAGCTGTCCTCGTACAGTACCTCGAAAACAAAACAAATAATCTTCAAAGCAGTACGAGATAGGAACATCCATTCGATACACGCATTACTAATAGCTTACATAGAAGGATACCTAGACTGGACAGGCAGCCTGGAGATTCTGCCATTCTTCAAGATCTCAGTGATATGGAGAAGGTGGGGGACTTGTGCTATGTTTGAACACAACCCTGTCCTTGTATCTTGCATAGGGAGAAGTGTCACCTGCACTGTTCTACAGTGAGCAATGTGGATCAGGAGGTGGCGTCAAAGGTACAACTGTCACCTTGAACAGCTTCTCTCTCAAATGCCCCCTCCTACTCTTTGAGTTGTTTGGCGAAGATCCAGAGCCTAACCAGCAAAACTTCTGGTTACCTTTCAAGAACAGTGCTTTGTGAGATGACTCTCTGCCTGCTTCAAATGCCAGCTGACAGACATGCCTGTAAACAGGAGGAAACAAGCTATGCATGACATAATGACAGCTCGGTTCCAGCATTTAAAGCAGCAGCACCAGTTAGTCCCAAATATGGCAGACAGTAAGTAAGGGAATGACGGTTGTGCTGGAGCCAAGTCAGGGCCTTACCTCCAAGAAGTAAAACTCAATTTCATAGGCAAGGCCTTCTGAGCTTGGGGCCAAGCCATGTCACCCACCACATTGCATGGTACCTTGCTTGTCCAATCTGCAAATTTCTCTCGGGTCCCAGAAATAAAAATAATTTATTGTTCGCATTTCTGCAGTATGAAGCCAAAGTAATGCAACCTGCCCTTCCCTGAACCCACCTGTATGAATTTTGGCAGGCGTAGAGTGGCAAAATTTCCAGAAACTCTTTTTTTTTGGGGGGGGGGGATATAAATTTTCATAAAAATTGAAAAAATGCTACATTAGCAGTCCCCACCCCCTTTTACAGCTTGAAAGACATTATATCACTTTAGGAACATAAAATATGACTATGGACAATTTGACAGCATAAAATTATCACAACTAGCATATTGAAATATAGTGTATCCAAACAATTTTTACAAACAGAATTTATTCTTAAACAATATTTATTTGTAATTGTAAGTAACTATCTCCTGAACTGTTTACTAGTTTATGTGGAACAAAAAACCTTTACAAAACAATGTTTAAAATCCAGAATTCCTACTTCCACTCTACAGTATTAAATAAAAATAAAATAAAAAACCTCACTCATAAAAAGAATTGAAGAGGGAAATGTATAGAAGTGGGACTATGAATGGGCATGAGATTTAATCAGAATCATTTTTGTTGCTCTGTATTTTCTTCTAGTGCTATGAGCCCTAGTGAAGAGGACAAAACAGAACCAAACACACCCACCCACGTGCAAAAACAAAAGTGAAACCTTTTTCTTGCGACAATAGCACTCTTGTTCTTGAAGAGTTCGGTTTGTAACCTAGGACTTGCTTGTCCTTAGTGCACAGAAATCAGGATAATCTGATACTATGCATATTTTTTAGAAATAATTTGGAAAATATCTGAACACCCTGCCTTAAAATGTTTTATTCATCATGCTAAAATCAAACATTCTATAATATTTTTTTCAATTTTTCCATTTTTTCGGGGGAAAAACTTTTTCCCGAAGTTTTCCGTCGGGCCTTCACATCTCTAGGCAGGCGCTTGTCAGGTTCATCCCCCCCCCCCAGCATCACGTCTCTTATTGGATTCATGCTGGCTACAATGACTACTCTTCTACCCCACCAAGCGTTGGCATCCCATTTGGCCCTGGGTTCAAGTGGTCGATTCCTGCTTGCTTGGACCACTAACTAGTTGCTTAGGAGACCCTCCTGAAAGCTGAAATGGGCGAAAGAGCCACTCAATTCTGTAAGAGAGCTTTCGGTTGAGAGACAGAGAGAGAGTCAAAGACCACTCGTAATCGGGCCTTCTCGGTGGCGGCCCCTTCGTTGTGGAACGTTCTTCCCAGTGATGTGCGCTCTGCAGAATCCCTGCTGGCCTTTCGAAGAGCTCTCAAAACCTTGCTCTTTCCAGAGGCCTTTGGTGACCATGTTTAATATGTAGCTGCTTTTTTCCCCTTTTTTTCTCCCCCATCATTTGCCACCTTTGTCTATTCTGGAAAGCTAGTTGTGCAGCTATTGAGCCTTTTCGCTAGCATGGTTAGGGCGCTAGAAGTGGTTTTAATTTGTCCTGTTCATTATTGTATTTACAGTCTATTGAATTTGTCTATTGTATGTTGTACTGACGACCATTGTTCGGTTGTCTATTGGCAGCCGCCCAGAGTTCCTCCGGGAAGATGGGCGGGATATAAGTGCAATAAATAAATAAATAAATAAATAAATAAATAAATAAATAAATAATAAATAAATAAAGACAAGTCGTGACTTGAACATCCTCTGGAAGGCCAGCCATTTTCGCTGCCTCATCACTCCCTCCAGACAAACGCGCGGGAAACGCAGCCAGCGAGGGAGCATCCTCGGAGCACCAGCGGCGCCCTCGGTGGCCCAACCGTCTCTCTCAACCGGCGCGGCGCGAGCGTTAGAACTGCCCTCCCTCCCTGCCGGGAACCCGGACCAATCGCCACGCGATGACGTCACCGGTGCCCGTTCCTATTTTCTTCCCTCAAAAAAAAAAAGAAAAAAAAAGAGGAACGCAGCCAATCCGGTCGCGCTTTCACTCGGGGCTCCCCCAATGGCAGAGCCGAGCAGGCTGTTTACCCCCGCCTCCACCCAGGGGCTACTTTGCATATCACCCCCGCCCCCTCCGCCTGACTGACTGACTGACTGACTGACTTGACCAGGTCATCCCGAGCGGGAGTCCGACCGAGGCTGAGGGGAAAAGAGGGAGGAGGACGGGGCGCTTCTCTTTCTTCCCGCGCTTTTTCTCCCCCTTCCTCGGCGCCTGCCCTTCGGGATGACGGGGGTCCTGCTGCTGGTGGCAGCCACGGGGGTCGCCCTCTTCGTGGCCTTCGTCCTGCTCCTGTGCCTGGTGGCGCCGCTGACCGGCCCCAAACCGCTCTCCTTGTCCGGCGCTCACGTCGTGGTGAGAGAACCTCCCCTCGGTCTTCGATGGGTGTTAGTTGAGCTGGGGGGGGATGCCAGGCTTTTGTCCTTCTTCCCCCCTCCTTAAAAGAAAAGAAGGAAGGAAGGAAGGAAAAGAAACCCCAAAGCAGTCCTTGATTCCTGTTATTTATGCTCTCTCGTTCTGTTTCTTAACTGTACTGTCAAAAGGGCGCGTTGCTGAGGAGAGTGTTAAAAATAATAATAAAATAAACCACCCTCAGCCATGGCTTCTGGCTGGTTTTCCCTGCTGAGGAAAATTATCAAGGGCGTGAGTGAGCTGGGCTTGTGTTTAGCCTAAAGCAGCAACAGGAGTGCTGCTTTTTTTGCACTCTTAAGGGGATGGTGGGGATTTGAGAAGGCAACTGGGATCCCAGCAATTAAAACTGTCAGAGGGAATATCTGCCTTCCTTCCCCCCCCCTCCCCGTTCAAAACTCCTCATTCATTCTTCAAAACACCCACTGGCGATGTGTCTTACTTGTCACCTATAATTTGATAACCACATGGTGCGCGCGCTTAAGAACCCCATGAGGGCAGATTTGTTTTGTTTTGTTTTAATTGCCACTGCGTGGAGCCTTGCCTGCAATGCCCTGCTTGTTTATCTCTTGGTCTTAATGGGACGGAAATGGGTGGACGTCATGCGCTCTAGCCTTGTGCATTTTTTTCAGCATCTTTAATATGCACTTTGAATCCTAGGTCTGTAAATTGATTGTCTCACTGTTAAGAGACTAGGAGTGGGGGAATGGGCAAACTGATGCCTTCCTAAGGTTTTGGACAAGACAGTAACGCCCACCCTCTGTTTCCATAGTCAAGCTGTTGGGGATTGATAGATGTCACAGGCCAAACCTTGTTTTGTGCTCAGTTTAAGAGCAATGGGCTCTTAACTGATAACTGCCGAAAGGAACGGGGGGGGGGGGGTTGTTTCTGTTTTCTGACTCCTAACAGAGCGCAGCAGAATTAAACTGAGACAGGCCCCAGGGAGCAAGTGACAAGGGTGAACAAACAGGGGGAGCTGGCAGGGCTTTGACAGGGGAGAGGTAGTAAGAAAAGGGTCTACTAGAACAGATCACAGAGAGAGGCAGGTGGAGAGTTACAGATTACTGGGCTTTCACAGCATCCTTCAAGATGGACAAAACATAGAAAAGGGTTCTCACAGAAGAAAGCAAAAATGTAACAGGTATTAGGGTATATCAGTTCAGTGGTGGGATACCTGCAATGCAATGCTTGTCTTTGTGATTGAGGAAAGCACAGTGTGCACATCCAGCAATTGCAGACTGTTGAAAAGGAAGGAAGGGAGAAAGAAAGAAAGAAAGAAAGAAAGAAAGAAAGAAAAAAGAAAGAAAGAAAGAAAGAAAAAGAACTGGCATTCAAGAGAGTGAATATAACTTGATAGGGGTAACAAACTTGGTGGGATGACTCCCATACAGCAATTGAAGAATATAAATTGCTCAAAAAGAATGGAGAGGGAAGTGGATTGGAGTGAAGTTACAGTAAATGTCAAAAATGCACATTCTTGCACAGAAATACAAGATAAGCTTGATTGGTTCATCAAGAGTGTCTAGGTTAATGTAACGGGGGCATAAAACAAAAGGAACATGGTAATTGGAATCTACTAGCCACCCAGTCAAGGAAAAGGTGCAGATGAAACTTTTGAAAAACAAATTGCAAAGTTTTCAAGGAGAAGCAGTCTAGTAATAATAGGAGATTTCATTTATCTTGGTATCTATCAAAAGGCATATTCTGCTAAATGTGGCCCTTCCAATAAATTCCTGGCTGGTGTTGCTGATAACTCTGTTCTACAAAATGTGGAAGAAGGAGCAGCTATCCTTGACTTGATACTAATAGACTTGTTAGAAAAAAGCGGTAGTTAGGAGAATTCTGGGAGAAAGCGACTATGTGCTACTTGAGTTCTTGATTTCAAAGAAAATCAGCTGCACATGTATGCTGGATTTTAGGAAACCCAATTTTAATATACTCAGAACAATAAGTAAAGTCCTGCGGCAAGAGATCCTAATACTGTAGGAAAAATAGTTCACGATAGATGGGAGTTTCTTAAAAAGGAAATTCTAAAGGCAGAACTACAAAAATCCACCAAGAAAAGAAAAGGTGGGAGACACAAAAAAGACCAATGTGGTTTCATAAAATGCTCAGAGAGGAAAATTAAAAGGACATGTGTAGGAAGTAGAAGGAAAGCCAGGCACAAAGGATGACTATAAGTAGCAAAGAATTGTGAGGATGACATTAAGAAAGCAAAACCTGAGAATGAGCTGAGGTTAGCAAGATATGTTCAAAGTAACAAAAAAGCATTCAAGTATGTGTATAGCAAAAGACCCCAAAAGGGAATAATGTCTTAGCTACTCTGTGGGAATGGAAAAATGATAACAAATGACAAAGGCAAGGAAGAAGTGCTTGATTCTTCCTATAACTTGATATCCCCCGCCAAGCAGTCTATGCCCCTCCAGGCAAATTTGAAGTAATACTACTTCAAATTTGTGCGAAGGATCTTGGAATTGTTGTAGATGACAAGCTGAATATGACTCAAATGTGCGATGTTACTGCAAAAAAGGCATTGCTAGTTTAGGCTGTACTAACAAAAGTAGTTTCCAAATCCCATGAAGTATTAGTTCCTATTTGGCACTGGTAAACCTTCTTCTTAAGTACCATGCCCAGTTCTGGTCACCACCTTTTAAGAAGGTTGTTGACAAACTGGATCAAGTTCAGAGGAGCACAACAAGGAAGACGGTTGCCACCTAGGGTCCTTTTAAGGAAAAAGGCAGGGAAATATTTTAAATAAATACATTTAAATAAATGATCAGAGGGCTGGAAACAAAGCAACGACTAGGCATGTTTAGCCTTAAAAAAGAAGACTGAGGGGAACTTACAATACCATCACATAAGTACTTCAAAGCAAAGCAAAGTGTTCTGCTTATATACTGCCCCATACCACTTCAAATAGTCTCTGGGTGGTTTACAGTTTTTAATTACAGTGTGCAGGCTAAACATTGCCCCCCTCCCAGCAAACTGGGTACTCATTTTACCAACCTTGGGAGGATGGAAGGCTGAGTCAACCATGAGCCTGCTACCTGGGATTGTTGTAATCCAGAGGAGGGGCAGGATCTGTTTTCAATCAACAGTGGGCTCAGGTTACAGGAAACCAGATTTTAGTTGAATGTCAGAAAAAACTTCCAAATTGTTAGAGTAGTTTGACACTGAAACCAGTTACCTCAGGATGTTTGTAAATGCTTCAATTATGGAGGCACTCGAGAGTAAATTAGACAGCTATCTGTCAGGTATACTTTGATTTAGATCCCTGCATTGAGTAGGAGATTAATGACCTTATACACCCCTTTCAACTCCATTCTGGAATTCAGTGGAAAACCTCTGGAGTGTCCCAGGTTGGCACTGAAATGTCTACAGTCCTTCCTCAAGGACGTTGTCCAGAAAGTTCAAATTGGGGAGCAGCTGTTGGCTCCCTGGACCCTCAGTTCTGTAGGGTGCCCCAAGGTCTTCAGTATCCCTGGTGTTGTTCAACATCTATGTGGAACCACTGAGAGAGGACACTGGGAGATTCAAAGTAAGGTATCAGTAAGCAGATGATAACCCAATTCTGTCTCGCCTCTGCCACCTCTGCAGTGGATGCGGTCTGGATGGTTGATCAATGCCTGGACAAGACATTTAAAAGGGGTTGGAATGTGTATAGCATTTATATGTAAATAACTCAGATCTTTGTCTTGAAAGGCCTCACCACCCAGTTCATAGCCTTCTCTTCAGTTCTTTAATTGTTGTTTTCTTTGTCATATTCAATAAACATTCTTCCACTGTAATAAATGGTGGTGGAATAAAATCACTGGATCAACATGCTACTTGGACATAACTCCAGCAACACCCACACAATTATTAGCACAAAGTGGTGTGATGGAAACAAACTAGAATTTCTTCTCTGTGTAGGCAAGGTTTACACTCTTTGCATCCTTAGATAAGGCTACATATTTACCGCTGTTAAGCCCTAACTACAAATTTTCCTGTACTTGTGGGTGGTTGGCTTTTTGTCCCTGTGTAAGATTGGGGAAGTTTGTGACGGCAGCTCAAATTCTATCATACCCAGCATGGTGGCCTTCATGTGTTTTTTACTATGTAGGGTGGGAATTATAACTCAACACACCTGCAGAAATTGGATTAGGAAAGCCTGTTCTAAGGCGTCTGTACAGATGCAAAGTCTTTAAATTAGCCACAGGAGGCTTCTTGTTCTTCTACCAGTTTTCCAGGCCTTTCTCACTTAGAGCCAGCTCATTGGTATTGCTGCAAATAAAGGAATGGGTGACAGTGAAGAAATTTCCAGTTCAGTCTGGTCACCAGAAATTTAAACTCTATATTTTGTTTTTTTTAATTGCCAATGTAGATCTCATGAAATCCAGAAATGTTTCATATTTAGAGCCATTTATTATTTTCAGCAGCGCTTTCTATATTGTGAGCTAGCCTATAGCCTATCTTTAAAAACAAAGAAATATCTTATAGCATTTATTACTCCATTTTTAAACCCTCATGCTTTTGTATCCTTGGCTTGTTGGTTCTTCTATAGCTTTGTGATTTCAGGACTAAAGTTAGAAGTGATTTATTATTCCATCTGTTAACCTGTCACTCACTGTTTAGAATAGGTACTGTTGTCTTTTAAAATATATATATTTATCCAAAGGGAAAACTCTCCTTCTCAGTTACTGATTCTGCTGCTGTTTGCTCTTTTTCATTTCAGTCATTCTGAAATGTACAAATCTTAATTAGTGTCATTTGTTCCAAGGGCTGAGAATTGTAGTGATAAGGTCATCCTCAAGAGTTGGTTTTACTGAAAACAATGAACATTTTGCATTGTTTAAATGGGAGCATTTCATTGAATCTAATCCATAAGAAATGCTGTCATCTTTGTCTGGATTTCTGAGTACTGTAATTCTTTATATTTGTTTTGAATGAAACAAATATGAATAATCAGGAAACTATTCTGTTTGTCATTGTTCTCTTGCTGTTGAAATTTAATGAATTATACTCCCATGACATTGTGCATACTTTGCTAGAAATTTCCCATTTCTTCATACAGAAATTATAACTAGAATAGCTATATTTAAAAAAATCATAGAGAATACTGAAGTAGTAAGAATCCTTAATATCAATTGTGTACCATCAAGTAAGTCTTATGGTGCCAATTGGTATTAAATATTGTGATTCAAGGGTTGAGAGTACTCAGGAGTCGTTCGCTCTCTGTTATTGCAGTCATTCTGAAATGCACAAACCTTAATTAGCGTCATATGTTCCAAGAACAGAGAATTGTAGAGGCAAGGTCATCATCAAGAGTTGGTTTTACAGAAAACAATGAACATTTCATTGCTTAAATGGGAGCATTTCATTGAAGACATAGGGTTTTTTTCAGCATGGCACTACAAATATTCTTATGAGTAGAAAGTAACATAGTGTTACAAGAATATCTGTAATCCACAAGAAATGGTGTTATCATTGTCTGGAATTCTGAGTAATTCTTTATATTTGTTTTGAATGAAACAAATATGAATCACCAGAAAACCATTCTGTTTGTCATTGTTCTCTTGCAGTTGAAACTTAGTGCATTATACTCCCATGACATTGTGCATACTTTTCTAGAAATTTCCCATTTCTTCATACAGAAATTATAAACTAGAATAGTCGTTTATTGATACCTTCTTCTGGGTGTACCTTAGGACTGTCCAACATACCCAAGGCTACACAGGCTGGCCCTACTCACACGAAAGCATGGTAGGGAATCAAACTGCCAACCTTTGACCCCACAGCCTAATTTAGAGTGCAACTACATTGCCTACAATCTTAGCTTTGTCTTGGAATATTGTATCCATTTATGTCATGTGCTCTTTGTGTCACTCTTACCATCCTTATGGGACAGCCTCAACTGAACCAGGTTGATTCAGTACAGGGGATCATACTGCTATTTAAATCACCCTAAACAGACCCGAGTGTCACTTTGATTACCCCAAGGGCCTGACCTGTCTACCTGCATTCTGTAATTGTTTTGTCTGGAGTTTGTTTTTCCAGACTTTTGCAGTAAATATTTCATTTTTGCCTCATTTTGTTCCTTCAAATGTCAAGGAATTACTTTTTTAAATTCTCTGTGACAAAGCACTGCATCATTGTTACAGATACAGATAGTGTATTTTTGTGCAATAGAAACTTCCCTTTCGTCTTCTTGATGATCTTCTCTCAACTATAGACCTTCCTGTGCAATAGGCTGGCAAAACTTGCAAATGCAATGATGAAGACAGCAAAATAAAAAATGCCCAAAATGCAAATATAAGAAAAAGAAAGAAGGAAAAGAGTTGCAGTAGTGTTTCTATGGAAATTTTAATCGCCAGATGGAAGGCAAGCCACATGTCAATAGCAAACCAGCAATAGCAAACCTCAGTGGCTATATGATGCAGTGCTAAAGTAAAAAAAAATAATGAAAATTAAAAAGAGACTTTGGACAGCACCCATAATTTCTGATTTCCTGATTGGACAGCATTCCATGTCACCTCCAACACAATAGCAAGCACAGGGACTGGCCCCGCCCACAGAATAAAATGACATGGCTGTTCACACAATCAGAAATTGGTTAAAAATGGCACATGGTAAAGTGATTTAAAATAAACACCCTCCTTGTAGGTAAGTATGAGTTTCACTCATGCTTAAAATAACATTGTGTAGTTGGGAAATTTTGAATCCATTTGCATTGTGGTAAGCCTGGAACAATTGGAGGAGTCTATTGCAGTGCAGTTGTACTCTTACTGAACCAGCCAGCCAGCTACTTAGGTCATCTTTATTACCCATAACTCCCATAAGCAACAAGAAAGTATCTTGTATATGCATTCAAGTAGGATTTTATATATTTATTTAAGATATTTTCACTTCATCTTAAGGATCCAAGGCAGCTTGTATCATTAAAAGGACAATATTGAAAAACAAAAGCAATTAACTATACAAATATTTTAAAAGAATTTAACAAATATATTTAAAACAGTAAACAAAAATTAATACTAAAAACAAGGCACAGCAATCAATTTGTTAAAAACCCTCTTAGACAGCCAGTCACTAAGGAAAAGCCTTCCTGAAGGTCTTCACCTATTTGCAGAACAACAACAAATATGACTACCTCAGAAACCAAATTCTTGCTTCTCTTAATTGTATTTTTAGAACTGCAGAACTGGAAGGGAGTCAGTGAATACTGACTCCCTTCTCTGCCAAAAAAACAGTGTGGAAAAAAAACTCCCAACCTCTGGCTCCACTAAAGCATTGAGCTGTCCAGCAGTTTCTTAGTCTGAATTATGGGGGAAGGTTTTTAGACTTGAAGAAAACTAAAAACTGAAAGGCTTTACTAGCAAACAAGTGCCATTGGATCAGAGGAAAAGGAGGTCAGTACGACTAGCACACATGTGCGGGAAAAACCTTTACCTTTACCTAGTATGGCTTGAGAGCCCAGATGGCTTGCTAATTTCCTGTTATGATCTGATCTCTAATACTAATAGAGGCATGTGGAGAATGATACTAGGAACTAAAAACCAAATTAATGTGATAAGTGTTGACATGGGTGTTGATGAATTACATTCACATGACACTACGCACACACACACCCTTGAAAAATTCCTGCATACAATCTTTATACTATTTATGTATATGTCCTTCTTTTCCTTCCTGTGAACTCAAATCAGCATATTTGAGTAATCTGTTCCCTGATTCGTCCTCACAACATCCTCATAAGTTAGGTAAGGCTAAGGCAGAATGGCTGGCCCAAGCTTATACAGTGAATTTCATGGATCAATGTGGGGTTGAATGTGAAGAAACGAGAATTGCTTCCAACTTACTTAAAGCACATTGGGAGGTGGTATTGAATGAAATAAAATATGTTTCTGCAACACTGAAAGCTGTCTGCATCTTCTTAGCATGGTGGACTTCATTCAGAAAGGTGATAATAAAGACTTAGATCAGGGGTCCTCAACCTAAGGCCCGGGGGCCGGATGTGGCCCCTCAGGGTCCTGAATCCAGCCCCCGGGACCAATTGCAGACCCCCACCTCCCCCCCTGCTTTGCAAGCAAGCCAGCCTCCACAGCTGCTTCTATTGCTGAGGCAGTTCCCAGCCCTTGCTCGTTCCCTCCCTCACTTGTGGTGCATCAAGTCAGGCCCGGCCGGGCTGGGCCAAGAGAGAAGGCAGCTTTCCCTCCCGGGAGCAGCAAGGGCATGATGGCCAGGGCGCACAGCTGGATCTGTGTGCAGTGGTACCAGCCTTGCTGCGGCTGCTGCTGCTCATCCTGAGTGGCCGCCTAGAAGGTGATGAGGCGCCTGAGCTTGCCTGGGTTGCCACCTCCTTCCTGATGCAATGAAGGAAGGAAGGAAGGAAGGAAGGAAGGAAGGAGAGCTGCTCCAGCCGCTGCCACTGTATGAGGAGGAGGAGGAGGCACAGCAGAGGGATCCCAGCAGTGGCACAACCCGGAGCAGGAGGCATTTGCGGGGGCCCTGGAGATGCACTGATCATGGGCTGATCGTGGGGTGGTGGTGGCCCCACTTGCCCCTCCCTCCCCTGTGGTCCGGCCCCCAGTGGTGTGTGAGGGGTGGTGGACCGGCCCGCTGTTTAAAAACGTTGAGGACCCCTGACTTAGATTATGCAGATAGTTCCACTGTTTTGGATTGCATTATACATTGTGTCCTGTAATATTTTAATACATTTACATAAGAACATAAGAACAGCCCTGCTGGAACAGGCCACAGCCCATGCAGTCCAGCATTCTGTCTCACATAGTGTCACCATTTGCTTCAGGGTATTCCCAAGCAGATGTCTTCACCTGCTTTTGATTCCCTGCAAATGGCATTGAGAGAGATCCTGCGTATCTCTCTAGCCTGGAGGTTGTCCTTAGACATCCATAAAGATACCTATTGATACCCTTGTTCTCCATGAACTTGTCTAATCCTTTTTAAAGCTGTCAAGGCTGACAGCTGTCACCACTTCTTTTGCCAGGAAGTTCCAGAGACCAGTGACACTCCAGGTGAAAATGTACTTTCTCTTATTTGTTTGAGATCTAGTACCCCAAAATTTTATGGAATGCCCCCTAGTTCTTGTGTTATACAATAAGGAAAACAGTTTTTCCTTATCTAATTTGTCCACACCATGTATGATTTTATAAACTTCAATCAGGTCGCCTCTCAGACACCATTGTTCAAGAGTGAAGAGGCCCAGTGTTGCAGCCTCAGATGGTAAGGAAGGTGTTCCAATCCCCTAGTCATTCTGGTTGCCCTCCTCTGTACTTTTTCCATTTCCATAATATCCTTCTGGAGGTATGGTGACCAGAACTGTACACAATACTCCAGATGGGGCCTCACTATAGATTTATAAAGAGGCAAAATGACACTTGCTGATTTATTTTCTATACTCTTCCTAATGATCCCCTAGCATTGAGTTTGCTTTTTTCACTGCTGTGGCACACTGGGTTGACACCTTCATTGAGCTGTCCACCAGGACACCAAGGTCCCTTTCCTGGTTTGTTGCAAAGAGTTCAGACCCCATCAGTTTATAAATGTAATTGGGGTTTTTTTGCCCCAATGTTCATCACTTTGCACTTACTAATGTTGAAGCTCATTTGCCACTGATTTGCCCACTCCCCCAGTATCTAGAGATCCCTCTGGAGCTCCTCACAAACTCCCTCAGTTTTTACTACCCTGTATAATTTAGTGTTGTTGGCAAATTTGGCTACCTTGCTATTTGCTCCTACTTCTAGATTAATTATGAAGAGGCTGAATAACAGGGGTCCCAGTACTGAACCTTGGGTGACCCCACTCTTTATCTGCAACCACTTGGTGAAGTGTCCATTTAGTGCTACCCTCTATTTCCTGTCCCTTAGCTAGTTGCGAATCCAGGACAAGACCTGTCCCTTTATTCCACGACTGGCAACTTTATTCAAGAGCCTTTGGTGCAGACCTTTTCAAAAGCCTTCTGAAAGTCCAGATAAACAATGTGAACTGTATCTCCCTTATCCACATGCTTGTTGGCACTCTTGAAAAATTCCAACAAATTAATGAGGGATGATTTGTCCTTTCAAGAGCCATGCTGGCTCTTCTTCAGCAGCGCCTTCTCTTCTATGTGCCTATTAATTTTATCTTTTAGGACGGTTTCCATCACTTTATCTGGGGCATGTGAAACTGACCAGTTGGTAATTTCCTGGATTACCTCTGGATTCTTTGTTGAAGGTTGGTGTTACATTCGCTACCTTCCAGTCATCAGGCGCAAAGCCTGATTTGAGGGGGAAATCATATATTTTGGCTAGGACATCAGCAATTTCATCTTTAAGTTCCTTGAAAACTCGTGGATGGATGCCTTCTGGTTCTGGTGATTTGTTAGCATTTCGTTTAACAAGACATGCAGGACCTCCCTGGTTATTTCCATCTGGCTTAATTCTTTGGGTTCCCTCCCTACAAAGATAGGCCCTGCTTTGGGCCTGTGGTCTCTCTTCTTCAGTGAATACTGAAGCAAAGAATTCATTGAGTCTCTCTGCAATCTCTGTTTCCTCTTTAATTATCCCTTGCCTTCCATTGTTGTCTAATGGTCCAATGGCCTCCCTAGTTGGGTTCTTACTTCTAATGTACTTAAAGTAGTCCTTGTTTTTTCTTTGAATGTTTTAGCTATACGCTCCTCAAAGTCTTGCTTTGCTTTCCCGATTGTTGCCTAGCATTTGTTCTGCCAGAGTTTACGTTTCTGCCTGTTGTCCTCATTTGGACAAGCCTTCCATCTTCCAAATGAGTTTTTCTTGATTTTGATCACTTCCCGAACAGCTCCTGTAAACCACATCAGAGTCTCTTGGACCTGTCAGTGCCCTTTTTCCTTTTGGGTATGCATTGCAATTGGTCCTCTGTTATTGTTTTTGTGAGCATCCTCCATGCCTCTTGGAGTGTTTGGACTCTCTCAATTTTCCCTTTCAGCTTCTTTTTTTACTAGTTTCCTCATATTTGGGAAATTTCCTTTTTGAAAATTTAAGGTCTCTGTATTAGATATTATCAGTGATTTGCAGTCTCTGGTTAAGTTAAAATTACTGTAATTGTGTTGTGATCACTGTTCCCTATTGAATCAGTCACATTAACATTTTGCACCAGATCCTGTATATTACTCAAGATCAAGTCAAGGATTCTTGTGCCTCTAGTTTGGTCTTCAGCCATCTGTTCCAGGAAACAATCATTTAGTATATCTAGGAACTTTATATCTTTATCATGTGCTGAACAACAGTTCACCCAGTCTATGTGAGGGTAATTGAAGTCCTCCATTATAACCAGTCTTCCCTTCTTGGATGCCTCCTTTACAACATTCTCCAACTGCCAGTCTCCCTCAGGGGCATGGGTCGGAGGCTGATAGCATATGCCTACTGTTAGACCATCCTTGTGGCCTGATACTCTTACCCACAGAATTTCTAATGATGACTCCAAATCACATGGATATTCCAATTCATATGATTTTATCACTTCTTTGACAAACAAGGCTATACCACCTCCCGTTTGCCCCTTCCTGTACAGTTTGTAGCCTGGGATAACTATATCCCATTGGTTATCATCCATCGACCAGGTTTTAGTGGTGCCGATAATATCAATATTTTTATCTATTGCTAAGTATTCCAGCTCCCCTATTTTGTTCTGGAGGCTTCTGGCATTTGTTAAATAACATACTAGAATTGCAATATCACTTTGTATTCCTACCACTTTGGGGAGAATGTTCTCATCTTATTGCATTGTTTTTGTTCAGTCATTTAGTTATGTCCGACCGTTCGTGGCCCGATGGACCAGAGCACGCCAGGCCCTCCTCTCTTCCAGTGTCTCCTAGAGTTTGGTCAAATCCATGTTGGTTGCATCGATGAAACCGCTCAACCATCTCATTCTCTGCTATTCCCTTTTCCTTTTGCCTTCGATCTTTCCCAACATCAGGGACTTTTTGAAGGACTCCTCTCTCCTTATGAGGTACTGGAGCCAAAGTACTGGAGCCTCCGCTTCAAAATCTGTCCTTCCAGTGAACATCCAGGATTGATTTCTTTCATGATTGATAGGTTTGATCTCCTTGCAGTCCAGGGGACTCTCAAGACTCTCCTCAAGCACCACAACTCAAAAGCATCAATTCTGCAGTGATCAACCTTCTTGATAGTCCAACTCTTACTTCCATACATTACTACTGGGAAAACCATAGCTTTGACTATCCGGACCTTATTCAGGAAAATGATGTCTCTGCTCTTTAAGATGCTAGGTTTGCCATCGCTTTCCTCCCAAGAAGCAGGCATCTTTTAATTTCATTGCTGCAGTCACCATCTGCAGTGATCAAAGAGCCCAAGAAAATAAACTCTGTCATTGCCTCCATTTCTTCCTCTCCTATTCGCCAGGAGGTGATGGGACTAGTTCTTATTGCATAGCCACCTTCAACTTTTTTTTGTGCTATAAAGACAACTTCAATAATACTGGGTACTATTTATTTCAGGATTTTGTATGCCCTATCTAAGTGTTTCAGCGCAGCTGTAAATGTGAGATTAAAAGTTGTTTCAATTTTTGCTGTGACTGAATGGTAACAATGTCAGGAAATTATTGTTTGTTCCAAGTGACTTCCAAGGTTCAATTAATTCTTCCAGTGTAACATGTGATAGTTTATAAATGTTGGATGTTGTACTTTGGGGGTCACACTCAGATATGAATATTAGAAGTTTCAAAGTTTACAAGACATCTGGTGGTTGTTTTTACATTCACTTTTTTCAGTACAAAACAGATAAACAAAAAACAAGCTTCCTTCATTTTGCACTGTACTTCAGAAGAAAAAACACTAGATCGCATAGGCTATTGTGCTAAAATGTTAAAAAAAAACTTGGAGGCAGCCAGCCAGCCACAAACACAAAGTGCTTCCAGCTTTTTTCTTTTTCTTTTTGAAAAAGTTTGTTACCGCAATGGAATATGCAACATTTATTTTTTCAAGATCAATGCTAGTCCTAGTATCCATGTCTGCTTCCCACTTTCTCCTGAGACAGTTGGTTTTCTTGGGTCTAAATCAGATTGCATGCTTTAAAGAGAGTAGTATTTAAATGCATTTTCACATAAAAATTCTTTTCAATACTGTTCACTAGCAAAAAGAATAGGCTTTCATTTCTTACACCAAAGGCAGGGAGCTTGGTTAGTGAATAAAATACATCCGAATGTTTTCCCAGCATTGGATATACAGTATTTGTTTACAGTTAATCTATAATTTGCTTCAGTTAATCTACACTTTCCTTAACTTCCCCCACTCTGTCAGGTCTACTCTGCTAGTCAAGACTTGAACAGTGTCAACAAATAAAAAAGATAAATCATACTGCTTCTGAACCATCTTTCAGACTGTTTCTTAGCTAATCATTGAATTTTAAGAGTTAAGATATAAATGGTTCTAATATTGAAAAACATTACATTTTAAAAGGAAAAAGCTAAAAAGGGTATCAAACAAAGACTAACCATAAAACCAGTAGCAAAGGTAGTGTTCATAACACAGCCATAGGAATAAAATATAGATTCTCTGCCTTCTGGCTAAGATCAAATGTGTGTTTGCAGTTGGTAAACAATCATAGATAAATCTAGATGACTGAACTTGAATGTCTTAGTTTGCTGACATTCTTGGAAGGGAACAAATTTGAGCACCCAAGTAAAATGCTATCTGGGCATGATCTGGGCACAGAAGAGGCTGGATTTCCTGAGAAAGCTCAGGAAGATGAATTTATCTCAGCATCTACTTCAGTCTTACTATCACAGCACCATTGAGAGTGTCCTAACTTATGGCATGCTATCATGATATGGGAGCAGCTCTGTAGCGGACAAAAAAGCTCTACAGAGATTAATTAAAATTGCCCAGAATGTTACCGGGCTCCAACTACCAACCCTGGATGACATCTTCACATCTCGCTGTTTGAGGAAGTCACACAACATCCTGAGAGACTCTACTCATCCTGCTCACAATTTCTTTGAACTGTTGCCTTCTGGCAGAAGATACAGAACAATTAAAACTCGGACCACACGTCTTCTGAACTGTTTTTATCCCAGAGCTATAATTGCACTTACTAATGAACTCAAGGACCACCAGCAGTGAGCACTTGGACAGGATTACCTAGCCTGTTGTGTAGATGCTTGTGGTTTTTTTGGGGGGGGTGGGGGGGTGGGGGGGGAGTGTTTGGGGATTTTTGTGTGTGTGTGTTGAAGGGTTTTTTATTGTGTGTGAGAGCGTCTGGGGATTTGTGTGTGTGTGTGTGTGTGTGTGTGTGTGTGGAATCTGGTCTCTGGGTGTCTGAATTTCGTTGTATGTGTATACTGTGTATATATACACACAATGACAATAAGTTATATTAAATTAAATCATCTCTCTTACTGTTTATAGTGTTCTTGGCTAGATACATAACTTTAAAAATAGTGGTAGATAATCAGGTTTTTGTTGTCACATACTGCATATACTTATTTAATGCAGTTTATGTCCAAAACAAGAATGCTTGCAAAATGGTTGCTAGAATAATAAAAGTTTATTGGGCTTACAGCTCAACAGCTTTAAAAATATGAGAAAGGAATATGCTTTGAAACCTTTGATTATCTAAGCCTACACGTCTTGCATTAAAATAATGTATTTGCTTTGAGATGAGACAGCAGTTGTGAACTTATTTTACTCTCCTCTGCCCAGGTAAAAAATCAAGAAAATGACTTCCTTGAAGACTAAGGCTAAGGTAGAAAGAATGATAGCATTGTCTCTGTTAGAATAGCTTTAGGCTTGCTTCTAAATAAGCACTATCCCCCCTCCCACCCCCGCGCGCACACACACAAACACACACACACACACACACACATAAACACATTAATTTCATAGCAAATGGCTTCTGAAGTTAAGAGTGATTTAAAACCCAGTCTGTTATGTTTATTAGCTCTTCAAACAGTGTCTGAAGTGGAATGGAAAATTTAAGCCATCTGTATGAAACTAAGCAACTTTCCCAAAGCAATGCTTGCTCTTACTCTTGGAGCATTCTCTGAACATAATAGAATTTCCATGATGCCTGTTTGGTTTTTAATTTTCATATGATGCAATAGAGAGAACACAGCCTTTTCTGTGTTATAAGCTTGAAAGAAAGCGAAATACTGTTCCTTGTCTTATCCCTTTTCATGCTTAGAAAAAGTTTTTAATTCAGGGCAGAAGTCCTATTGTGTGGAGTTCTGCAAATGGCATAACTTTTAGAGGTGGATTGTCATAAGTAAAGAAATCTCTGCAGACATCTGTTGTTTATGAGTTGTCTGACTTGGTATGCAACAGTTAATACCTATGGAGATTTCTTAACTGGCAGTTTGTGCAACAGGATTTTCACCAATCTGTCTGTGTGTTCATTTTACACTCAAAGCTCATAATGCCACTGGTTTCTGTTACACAAAATTAGCATCATTTTTAAGGGTGCTAAATTCTTGTTTCTTTTAAATATTGTTAATTTAAGGACTTTTAATGTACAGTTACTGAAATTTTTAAAAATTAAAAATCCAAATTACATCAAAGTAAACTATGAAAACAAGATGTCTTCATTGTACAGTATGATCCATTTGTTAGTTGCATCAAACCAGGGTGTAAACATAAGTAGAGTAGATGAGCTATCTTTGAAATTAAGAGCATGGCTATTTTGAGAGTTGGAAGCTAGTTGAAAGCATGGTTTCTTGCCCCTGAGAAGAACTTGAATGGGTTGTCCACAAGAATAGTTGCTTACACTATTTTAAGTGGCCTTCCTGTTGATACAATAGAACATACGTTTATATGCATATTTGTATAACAAAGACATACTTTTTATACCCATCTGCAGTTACAACCAGAGTTGTAAGCAGAGTATAATCCAGTTTGATGCTGGGGTGCCTTTGCACTATGGGGACTGCAGTAGCATTCAGTTTGCTTTTTTGCACGATGATTTTGGCATAGTAATGTACTAGAACTGGGAGAAGGATTAAAGGCTACAAAATACCATTCTTCCTTTTCCCAATCTGTGGCGTTCTTGCTGTCTTGTGATGGTCATAGTAAATTATACTGACCTTGTAGCCATTTAAAGTATGTGATTGCGCCAGTATCTTCAAAATAGTTATATTTCTGTTGGCTGGTTTAGACCATGGTAACTTCTACATGTGAACTGTTTCTATGTTTGATCATTCTGACCATTCTGTCAATATATACATGACAGAATTGTTTGCTTTGTAGATTTATATATTCATATGCTGTTTTCTTTCCTTAAAAGGTGACTGGTGGCTCCAGTGGCATTGGAAAAAGCATCGCTATTGAATGCTTTAAACAAGGTGCTTTTATAACACTAATTGCAAGAAATGAGGTAATTATGATACACTTAAACTATTAATGAGATGTGCAGAACAGTAATGATAACTAAGGTCTGACTGCTTAATGAAATTCTTTAGCTTCAGTCCACTGGTTACTAATTTTAGCTCAATATGTGCTTTTTTGTTTTTCTGAAAAGAAGTTCATATTTTGATTATATCTTTGAGTCAATAAGTATTTTCCTTGGATTTGAGAGGTGTTGCACCCACACAGAGCAAAAACATTCCAAGGCTTACCAGTGTCTTTGCATAATATAGCAAGGTGGAGAGTTATGTCTCCACTCCTAGTGTTTGCTGTTGCACAGTACCTGAAAAGGAAATTTGGTCAGCTACCCTCTGGGGAAATGCATGAACTGTCTCTTGTCTGAGTGTCTCTCTATATATGCTCACTTTCCTTTTGAAGTGTGTGAGGCACTTGCATACCTCCTTTTCTGTTTCATACACACAAGGCCATCTTCAGTTTACACAGTGAAGTCTTCATAATAGTACAAAATACAGAATTTCAACCCAGGGGAAATGAGTTCAAGCTTTAAGACAAGTTTCGTATTTCAGCTTCTCAGTCAGTTTAATGTCAGGGAAAGTAGCAGTTCCCTTATGAGCAAATCGTCATCTAAACCAGAGGTTCCCAACTTTGGGCCTCCATATATTCTTGGACTAAATCTCCCAGAAGCCTTCACCACTACCTGTGCCAAGATGTCTGGGATTTGTGGTTCAAGAACATCTGAGGACCCAAATTTGGGAACCACTGCTCTAAATCCTCCACTCAAACAACACATAGAAATCCTTTTGCTTCATGTAGTAAGTTGCCCTAGAGTAAGCCCACTGAATCTCTTGGATTTGGTGAATCAACTCTGTAATTTCCATCGATTCAAAAGCTTCTGTTCTAGTTACAGCTTGAAGTCTCAAGGAGGCTTTGAGCATTTTGTTCGCGAGGCTGTGTGAGGTGTTACATTTGTATATGTACCGTATATACTTGAATATAAGTCAAGTTTTTCAGCCCTAATTTTGGGCTGAAAAAAAGGGGCCCTCGACTTATACTCAGGTGAATACGGTAGGTCGATGGGGTGGAGAAGTGGAGTTTTTTTTAACCTTTTTTTCCTCTCCTGAAGGAAGTGCCAATGTCCGGCATCTGCGCTTGCTTTGGGAGAGAGAGAGAAAAAATTAAAACCCCACCACCACTATCAGGCACATAGAAGGAGAAGCGATGGGCTTTTTAAAAACTTTTTTTCCCCAAAGCAAGCACCGAGGATCACTTTTCAGTGGCTACTAGTCATGATGGCTATATATTGCCTCCAGTATCAGATGACTTGTTGTCTTGCTCTACAAGTAGCTGGGGAACACAAATTGGAGGAAGCTTTTCCGGTTAGGTGTTGCTTGTGGGCCTCCTTTAGGCATCAGGGTGGCAACTGTGGGAGAAGAATTCTGGGCTCCCTAGGCTTTGGTTTTGATTCCAGAATAGCTGTTTTATGCTATTATATTAATCTTAATAGGATGACTTTTAAAGCACCTGAATTTTAGGTGATATTTGGTTAAGTTTAATAGTTCATTAAATTATTTCAGTTTAATAACTATCACAACAGAAAGTCTCAAATTGTGCTTGCTCAATTCTAGAACCGTCTGTTGAAGGCCAAGCAAGAAATTGAAAAGTTCTCTGTTAATGATAAGCAGGTAAGATTGCTCTACCAGGTTTGTTTTATTTTGTAACAAATTACAGTATATCCTTTCTGTGAATTCAGGGGGAGCAGCAACATTTGAATTATTTCAACTGCAGGATATTAAGTATGTAAATAAGAGGAAATTTGATGCCACTTTATAATATATTTTGTCCTAATGAAGCAATTTTGTACTATGGCACAAAGGTGATACCATTAAGAAGAAGAATGTAGAAATAGCTAGTCTGTTCCCTGCCTTCTTCCTGCCTGCTTCCCTGTCTCTTCCCTTCCCTTTTTGGTTTACCAACCCCACATTCTGGCCTTCATGCTTTCTAGCTTTATTTTATTTTATTTTATTTTATTTTATTTTATTTTATTTTACTTCTTAGCATAAAATTGAAAACTAAAACTGTTGTAAAAGTCACAACATTATTTTTTTTTTAAAAGTCAGCAGCATCTAATATCCTTGAATACCTCTGCCTCTTGGTTTTACTTTCTTCTGTAAATATTTCATATTCTCAGACCATCAGATTTCCATATCAATGTTTTCTAATTTTTAATTTAGTTTTTCCATTTTGTGTAATGATGCAAAAATTATAATACAGTTTTTAAAAATAAGCAGGTCAGAATATCTAATATCTCCATCCTCCCTTCCTGCTTGTTTTTAATCTGCTCACCATTCTTAAACTTCACATTTTTGCTCTTTTACATTATTAGTTTACATTCTACCTTATGATTTGATTTAAATCATAATTTTAATCAAACAAATCTCTTTTTAGTTTAAATAATCAGAAACCTGATTTTTTTAAAAAAAAATAAATTGTAATTTAAACCAGTTTAATTTAAATCATAACCATTATGATTCTAAAATATAAAATAGCAACCCTGTACCCTTCTCTCAAATAAGACTAAGAGCAAGAAGAGGTTGCAACAGACACATTTGAACCAGGGTGCCCCTAACCCTTGCTGCACTCATTTTATCTGCAATGGGCTTAAGTGGTAGTTACTAATCCAAGCATTAATGCAATGGTAAAATTTATATTTCCCCTCTTCTGACACAGGTTGTACACACTGTCTCTGTTGATGTCTCCAAAGACTGTGCATATGTGGAGAAAGTTCTAAAACAAGTAAGGAAGTTTACACAATTCCTTGTTTTGTATGTCACAGTCTTACTTCAGAAACATTCTGCTGAAAATACTGATATATACATTTTGCGGCCAGTTCTTCACAGTGTTTAATTAGTGGCCTCTTATTTTGCAGGCCCAAGAGAAGTTGGGCCCAGTTGACATGCTCATAAATTGTGCTGGAACATCAGTTAATGCAAAATTTGAAGACCTTGACACAAGTAGGTTTGAGGTATGTAGTCCTAATTTTTTTCTGTCTGAAAATGTCTTGAAATACCATTCCAACTTCATCTGACAAATGGCACTAGAATAAGAGAAGTGAGACATTTTCAGTATTACACATGTAAACATACTTCAAAGGTAATATCATCTTATTCTAATATTTCTTGTGTCTGCAACAGTAACCTAATGCTATAAGTTTATAACAGTGATCAAGTACTGTACTCTGTTTTTCACAGGAATTCTATTTGCTTTCTATTTACTTTAAAATCTTGTTGAGTATTTATGTGTAAAAAATGTATTATTACTGTAAGGATTTTTTACAAAATACAGAGTGTGTGGCCTGGATTAAAATAACGGTATAAAGATCTATATTTGAAAGCAGTTTTCTAGAGTTTTCATTTGGAACCTTTCCCTCCCCTACCTAGCTCAAGATACTAAGGTTCAAACTATGTGTTACTTGCCTTCAGAGCCATGAGCTATTTCCCAATTAAATGTGCCACCTTCCTCCTCATTCTGCCAGGAGCAGCCCTACAGTGATTGAAACCAGTGAGCATTACACAAAAGGCCTGACTACACACTGCCCAGGACAGGAGGCTATTTAAGTGGTTGTACTCTAGCATGCTGGTTGGCACTGCCCAGCTTTTTGCAGTGTGTCAGCATTTGTAACATTAGGCGATATGAGATGTTAGGAGATGTTGTGCTATGTTGTGATGGCACTTAACATCTCTTGAGCTTTGAATGTGAAGCCTCACACAACACCTATACAGTGGAACCCCAACTTACGAGATTAATCCATTCCATAAGTCAGTTAGCTTATAAGTCAGGGAGCAGTTTCCCATAGGAATGCATTGAAAGTCAATTAATCCATTCTGGAGGGACGGATTTCAATGCATTCCTATGGAAAACCACTTTAAACAACCCGCGGCTTCCCACACAGACACACACACACAAGGCATGTGGGGGGGAAGCACGGGTGGTTTAAAATGTATTTAGCCACTTACGCAAGTGGTTGCCTCAGTGGCTAAAGACATTTTAAACCACCCACTGCTTCTCCTCCCCCCCCCAACTTCTGATTGGGGGGTGGGAGAAATGGCAGGTTGTTTAAAATGTCTTTTAGCCACCAAAGCAACCACTTGGCTCAGTGGCTCTGAGACATTTTAAACAAGCCACTGCTTCTTCCCCCCTCCCCCCCCCAAAAACAGGTGTATATCAGGGAAAACTGTGGGTAGTTTAAAATGTCTTTTAGCCACTGAGCTAAAGAGAGCAACAGAGAAATATTAGAATAAGGGGATGTTGCCTTTGAAGTGGCTAAAAGACATTTTAAACAACCCACACTTTCCCCCGCAACACGCCCGATTGAGGGGGAAAGTGCGGGTTGTTTAAAATGTCCTTTAGCCACTGAGCCAAATGCTTGTCTCAATGGCTAAAAGACACTTTAAACAAGCCGCTGCTTCTCCCCCTCCCCCGCTGCCGTCATTGGGCGTGTTGCGGGGGAAAGCGTAGCTTGTTTGCTTGTTTAAAATGTCTTTGAGCCACCAAATAAGTGCTTCCTCAGTGGCTCAAAGACATTCTAAAAGACCTGCAGCTTCTCCCCCAACACACCCAATTTGGAGGGGGAAGCAGTGGGTTCTTTAAAATATCAGTGTGCCACTGAGCAAGCACTTCCTTGGTTACTCAAAGACATTTTAAACAACCTGCTGCTGTTGAGGGGGAAAGTGTGGGTCTTTAAAATGTCTTTGAGGCAAGCAGTGGTCACGGAATGGTTCCACCACTACCGCTTCCTCGAATACATTTTTAAAAACCCGCTCCTTCTCTTCCCCCCCCATCAGGTGGGTTGCTGGGGAAGGAGCGAGTTTTTTTAAAATGTCTTTGAGCAACCGCGGTAAGCGGCGGTTGCAACCACTGCTGCTTGCCTCAGTTGCTCGAAGACATTAAGATAGGGTTCCTTCGTAAGTCAAAGGAACCCTATCTTTCAATCATAACGTGCTGGGGAAAACTGCCAGATTTCTGCTCGTAAATCGGTTTTCTCGTACATTGGGCAAGTCATAAATCAGGGTACCACTGTATTAATGTACCTATGGGTTATTGGGACATTTGTGAACATGTACAAAATTTGACATCTGTGATTTGTATGTTTAACAGCAATTGATGGCAGTCAACTATCTGGGTAGTGTTTATCCAACACGGGCAGTAATTACTACCATGAAAGAACGCAGATTGGGAAGGATTGTCTTTGTGTCATCCCAGGCTGGGCAAGTTGGATTATTTGGTTATACAGCTTATTCTGCAACCAAGTTTGCTCTTCGGGGATTAGCAGAAGCATTGCAAATGGAGGTATGTCTGCTTCTTACCTACATAGAACACATTTCAATTGAATGGTCTTCAACCTGTGAAATTTCTGTGGTGTAACTCGTTCAGTTTACAATAGCTAATCAGAAATTAGTGAAATACTTATGAAAGAAATTATTTGAGAAACTTGTTATGACATACTGTATATACTCGGGTATAAGCCGAGTTTTTCAGCCCTTATTTTGGGCTGGAAAAAAAGGCCCTCGGCTTATACCCAGGTCAAGAAAACAGTTGGGGGGGCAGGAGGATGGGGGGAGGTGGTGTCAGTGCCCTGCGGCTTCGCCCCACTTTGCCTGCCATCAAAGTGACCCGCGGTGGCGGCAGCCGCAAAGCAGGAGAGGTGGGAGCTGGGGGGGAGGCGGCACCTTTGCCCTGCAGTTTCGGCTTGCTTCACCCACCACCGAGGTGCCCGGCAGCGGCAGCAAAGCAGAAGAAAGTGGGAGCCGGAGGGGACGGGGGGAAGCGGCGCCCCCAACCTGTGCAACTCCTGCTCCGGCAACCACCATGGCCTTGCGCAAGTCAATCAATTTTCCCAGTTTTTGAGGCAAAATTACGGCCCTTGGCTTATACCTGGGTCGACTTATACCCGAGTATATACAGGTGATAATAATACCATGGATGAAAGATGGGTTTCAGGCATAGACTGGATTCAGACTAATAGAATCTCTCTCTTAATTGAATTTAAGGCTCAGGGCCTAATAGTCCAAAACAGTAGATGAGGCACATGAAAATGGTGGCTTGGGACAGGGCTAAGTGCCTGCTGCACTGGATGAGACATATACTTGGACTGAAAGCATTTATGATGGACTATCTACAATGTATTGTTTTTCGGGGAATTCTATTTACTGAAAAAGAAAAACATTTCAGCTAATTATGACAACTGAAAATGTCCGTCTTTTGAGTTAGAAATTCTTATTTAATTCCTGCAAATCGTTCACTGATCTTCCAGTTAATCTCACTTTGTCCTCTGCCCATTCCAACTTGATAAAACATAATAGCTCATTTCTGAACACTTTCCTATTTAATGGTGTATTTTCCACTCCTTATGTTTAATGCCAATTTTGTTATTTCTTAGCCTATCAATATGACATTGGACCTTTTAAAGGTTGCTGCTGCTCTTAATGATGCAGCCATAAACCTTGCCATTCTATAGATGTAGTCAAGACATCAGTGCTGAGTTTATGACAGAGATGAGTTGTTTCTACTCTGTTTCCAGAATATAGGTTACGAAGATAATAGTTTGCAATTTAACAATGTGGCATGTTGCATAAAAAGCAAGGAAGTAGGTGTAGGCAACATTCTACTGTGTTGTCATCCAGGAACTGTTCTCCCTACTGCAATAAAAGATATGTTCCACAAGGAATTTACTCGTATGGCACAAAAGGGCTATGTAAATGTCAAATGAATTATTGCTCCAGTTGGTGGAACATAGGTGTAAAAGAACAACATCCACAAAATAGTGAACAGGGCATTCTAAACATGGGCCAGAATCCTATTGGTGTTCATGCAAGCTTTGTGTGACATGCTATGGCTAACTGAAAAAGCGCATGTCAGTAGTTGTGTGCCGGCTCATACACTTGTTTGAATCCCAGATGCACTTAGCTACATACAAATCGCCAACTGATAATTACACCGTTCTTACATAAACACCAGTAAGATTTCTAACAAATGAAAACAGAAGACTTGTGGCACCTCAAATACTAACCAGTTTATGCTGGTTTGAACTTTTTATGCACTTCCTGAGAATTCCTGTGCATGCAAAATCAGACTGCAATGCCTACTTTGTTGGAAACTGCACCAATAGGATTTCAGTAATTCAATCAAATAAAACCCACTCTAGCAGCTCATTAAGATTCCTGTTTATGCATGTTATTTCTTAATTTTTTCTGTATTACTATCAAGATATGGAAAATCTTCCCATATTGCATTTTGACCTAAATATTTTTCTCACTGAAACAGGTAAAGCCCTATAATATCTATGTAACAGTTGCCTATCCTCCAGATACAGACACACCTGGTTTTGCAGAGGAGACTCAGCATAAGGTAATTTGTGTGTGATTTGTTCTGTGAAGAAAACAAGTGTCTTCCCTCCAGATCATTTATTTGTTCTCTTGACTTCTTTCATGGGTCAAAAAATGAAGATACAATAATGCAGAGGTCCCCAACCCCCAACCCACAGCCTGCTACTGGGCCGCAGTCTGTTACAAAGCAAGCCTCGCTCATGGCCAGCAAGCTTTCTTTCTCTTTGCAAGTTCACCCCCCCCCACACACACACACACGCACACAGGAGGCTTTGCGAATACCCACGGGGGTCATCTTGCATGCCTCTTGCTCATTTAGGGGTGTTTCATTACAGTGAGGGGTGTCTAGAGCACATATCCCCCCCCCACTGCATGTGCAATGGGACACTGTACTGGTCCCCGGGAGAAAGAAGGCTGGAGACCGCTGCAGTAATGCCTCTTCATAGAAAATAATGTGTCTTCATAGAATAAGTTCCAATGAAAATTAGTAGTTTGTTCAGAATTTCATGGCTGACCAGGAGTCAACATGTGAGTTTCCTATATCGAAACCCAAGATTCAGTCCAGTGCACAACCTGTGTGTGTGTGTTGCTATGCTTTGAAATGGGAAACTTGATAGAACAAATATATATAATATAAACATTGCATCATTCCTGTTAAGCATTTAAAACGACTCGGACATACTGTTGAAATACAGAGGTTACGGTGCAAAAATCAGGGTCAGATCATGCCACACCTTTCTTAACAGACTTGTCATATCTTTGGATATTCCTCAAACTGCAACTGAAACTTAGTGTCCTGGACAGCAACATACATTTTTTAACCTTTGTGTTTTTATTTGTTTGTATACAAGCTTTTAGAGACTAAGATTATTTCAGAAGCATCATCAATCTGCCAGCCTGATTATGTTGCCAGAATTATTGTTAAAGACGCCATTGTGAGTAAAGTTTTCTGTTAAAAGGTATTTCTTGTTAGAAACTGAGCATGAATGGTTTACCAGTCTAGTTAAATTATAGTATTATTAAATACATTGCCTACATCCTTTTCTCTATAAATACTAGAACTTGTTTTTTTATACTAGAGAACATTGCTTTATGTATGGAGTCAGTATGCATGGTACCTTGCATTCTACACTTGCCTGCAACAAGTTTATAAATCTGCCACAGTGAGCAGCACAAAGCAAGGGGTTTTAGAATTTCAGCTTTTAATTCCTCTTTTACCCAAATTGTTTGCTAGCTTTGTGAAGTGCTTTGGATGTAATTTGTTCTGGCCTTTCTAAATGACTTTGATTATTTTTATTTATTATTTTTGTTTGTTTTCTTTTAATTATAGTTCATTGTCTACATGCTATCTCCTTTAGTCAGGGCATATTTCCCCATTAAAAAGGGGACTATATTAGGAAAGGGAGAGGACCGTATCTGGGTGCACAAATTAACATTTTGTTCCCAGTTTTTAGCTCATGAAGTGGGTGGCAAGCAGAAATGTAGTGGGCATGTCATAATGTAGAATACAGAAATGACAAACTCAGTCATTTTATTTCAAATTAATGTAAAAATAAAAATGTCCCTGCTATCCATTTAGTGGACTGGAGTTTTTTTTAATCAAGCTATAAAATCAGGTTAAGGTTGCAATCCTTTGGTCTATGGCAGTGTTGGCAAACCTATGGCATGGGTGTCAAAAGTGGCACTCGGAGCCCCTTCTGTGAGCCCCTTCACAACCACCTGTATTCAGGTTAAATTGCAGTATTGGCACTTTGCGAAAAAAATTAGTGGATTTTGAATCGCAGTTTGGGCACACGGTCTCTAAAAGGTTCACCATCACTGGTCTATGGATAATATTCAAAGGGTTATGGGTTTTTGGATATCCTCCTCAAAGATTTAGGGAAAAGTTCTGCTCTCAAAAAGGGAGATGTGGGTGAATGAACATGTTTATTCGCCCCACATCTCCCCTTTTGAGAGCAGGGTGCATAGGAACCTATAGTTTGTAGGGTCGATGACTCTGTCCCCCCCCCCCCCCCCGAATGGCTGTTGAAATTGTGGAAAGGGAAGAAAACGGAATTGCCAGGAACTGCTTGCTGAAAGGGCCTTGGAGAAGGACATTTTTCTGGCTTGGTACTCCAAATCAAAGGATTAAATAAAAGTTACAACATTTAACTGAATGTAAAGTAAATATCTACTTGAATAAAAGAGGTAAAGGAGAGAGAGAAGTCCCATATAGAGAACACTGAAATCTAGTAATCTGAGAAGGTAGAAAGGGGTTGACAAATCAGCTCAAGATGATGAAAAGCGTTCCGAACCATGTTGCTGCCTGAAGATTTATGGGGTATCTAGGATCATACCTGAGCATGATCTGAGTTCATGGCTTCAATAAAATAAAACAAAATCAACAAAAATCAACATGGTTGTTAAGACTGCATTGCAGTTACCGGGAAGACCATTTATTTATAATACCATTTATTTTTAATTTGGCATGCATATGGTCTTAATTACATCCAAAGAGAAAATAGTTTAAACAGACATT
This sequence comes from Phrynocephalus guinanensis, assembly GCA_037367245.1. Classification (NCBI taxonomy): domain Eukaryota; kingdom Metazoa; phylum Chordata; class Lepidosauria; order Squamata; family Agamidae; genus Phrynocephalus; species Phrynocephalus guinanensis. The sequence continues at coordinate 90,913,972 of CM074739.1, forward strand.
TCTTTTCCAGAATAATAGTACTGACAATATTGACTAAAAAAATCAGATCAGATATGCTTCCATCATCCAAGGTTGCTCTGCCTCTGCACTATGTGTCTGCAGTGTGATTGGTAGACGTAGTAGCCTGCAGCGAAGTTTTATGCTGCTGTTTTTTGAAACTAATCCTATTGATGCATATATTTGGCAACTTACTTACATTTCTCTTTCTCATTCCATACAGCAAGGAAAATTCACCAGTGCTATCGGTGCAGATGGTCACATGTTGGCAATGCTGACCAGTGGAATGTCACCAGTCTGTTCTATTGCTGAAGCCCTAGCAGGAGTAAGAAATAAAATCAGACAGACTATCCTACTGATCTGTTCTTCTTTTTTAATGTTGTTGAATATTCAGACTTACTGGGTCTATATAATCCAGAAGTCTTTCTTTCTTGGTTGCCTGAAATGCAACAGGGGTCTAAGGCAGAATCATAATGACAAATTTCATTTATGGAATGTGAAATAGGCTGTATTTATTGTTTATATACCTATTTATTTTCTTTCTGTTGGAGCTGCTTTTCATAAAGGGACTTTATATTTATTTATTTATTTATTTATTTATTTATTTATTTATTTATTTATTTATTTATTTGTATACTGCAGCCGAGTTTCCCAGTGGGAACTCTGTGTGGTTTACATAAAACAACACATAAGAAAATTTCAGATCAAAAGAAAAACAACAATAATACAAAGACAGCATGAGGCACAAACAACTAATAACAAAAGGTACATCAAACATGGGGACTATGTAATTAATTTAATTTAATTTAATTTAATTTAATTACATAGTCATTAAAATACAAATAAAGCTAAAAGGGACAATAATCTTAAAGGATTATCTTAAAGATTTATGATGCAAATACCAAAACAACCATTACAGGCACACATAAAGGATTGTAACTGCCATTTTGGGTCAAGTTTACGTTTGACACCCAATGTGATTGTTAGAAACCTGTTTTAAAAACACATATTTAATTAATGATAGAAAGATAAGAAGGGAAGCTGCTAACCTTGTCTCCCAAGGGAATACACGCCACAACGTGGAGCAGTCACAGAGAATGTCCTCTCTCACATTGTTTCTAAATATGGCAGTGAGGATGTAGAGCTTGTTACAGTAATCCAGGCAGAATGCAGCTAAGGCACTTGAAGCTAACATGGGTTTGTCAAGAACTAATCCTTTCTAATCAATCTTACCTTGTTTTTGATCAGGTGACTTCCCTGATAGACAGTGGGAATACTGTAGATACAATATACCTTGACATTAGCTAAGCTTTTGACAAAGTGCTCAACGATACTCTGATTGGCAGGCTAACTAAATGTGAGATGGATAGAACGACTGTCAGATGGATACACAACTGTTTATATGTTCATACTCAGAGAGTATGGCCACTTCTCAAAATGGAAGGAGATAACAACTGGGATACCGCAAGGCTCAATGCCAGGCCTGGTGCTCTTCAACATTTTTGTTAATTACTTGTATGAGGAGGTGCAGGGAATGCATATCAAATTTGTGGATGACACACTGGTGAAATGATGGATACCCTGGAAAACAGAAACAAAATTCAAAAAGCTCTACTACACCAATGTCCCCTCTAATTTTTGGTCACACTAGACAGGGGGCTGTCCCCGATGTACTAGTTCCATGAGGACTGGAAGAAAAAGAGTCATGGCAGATGTGCCCTGCGTAGAAGGGAACAGAGACATGTGTGCACATGGATGCACGTCCCTTGGAGGAAACCTTGCTCTACACCTGCCAAGATATTTTTGAATTTTGCTTGTGCCTTCCACTTTAATAAGTTCTTAATAAATTCCCAGTTCAATGTAGTTGCAAAAAAACAAAAGCAAATGCTATTTAAGAATGCAGTAAGAGAAATATACACTCAAAATTCCATGTAGTATTTGTTCACCTCTGTTTGGTACTTGTTTAGCCTCATCTTGAGTACTATGTCTAGCTCTGGGCACCACACTTTAAGAAAGTGTCCTTTAATGTCAACAAACTTGAACAAATTCAGAGAAGGGCAGTAAGGATGACCAGGGAACTGGAAACCATCCTGTGAGGAGAGACTGAAAGAACTGGGCATGTATAAATGAGAAAATAAGACTATTGGGGAGATAATATAGCTCTCTTCATACTTGCAAGATAGCTATATAGAAGAGGGCATGATCTGTTCTCGATCATTGCAGAGTGCAGGACATGTTAATAATGGGCTCAAGTTACAGGAAGCTAGATTTCAGTCGAATTTCTGGGGGGGGAATCTTTACTGTTAGAGCAGTATGACAATGGAACCCATTATCTTGGGAAGTGCTCCAATGCTGGAAGCATTAAAAAGAAAATTAGACAACCTTGGGTCAGGTATAGTTTGATTTGGAAGCATGCATTGACAAGGGGTCTGACCCAATGGCTTTATAGGCCACTTTAGTCTCCGTTGTTCTGTGATTGTAGAAACACTTCTGGCTTATCTGGATTTGTTTCAGTCTGTTTACTCTCATGTGCAATTATTGATGACAGAAATTGGACAGGAAGTGCTTCATTGGAGTTAGGTAGAAAAGAGAAAGTTAATGAAAACCATTGACAAATCAAAGGTAGAAAAGAGAAAGTTAATGAAAACCATTGAGAAATCAAGCAGAACCAACAGGGACATACACTCCTTGTCCCATTCCTAATGCAGATCATTTGTCAGGAGAACCCACACTGTTCATCCCCATAACCAGCCTTCAAAAATGCTGGTATTCTCTTATACACTGCAGTAGCAGTGTCCAGAAATAATGCTCGATAAATTGTTGGTAAATAAACGGGGGATTTGGGATTAGCTTCCTTATTACATAGGAGATTCTACATCTCTTTTATGCTTTTATGTTGAATATTAAGCCAACACTGTTAAAGTAGTCTTTTTCATCAACATTTCAGTAGTCTTTGGAAAGAAATATTGTTATATAATTGCTAGCTAAAGTGTATTGAATAAAACAACTTTCTCTTTTATCTTGCAGATTATTTGCATGGGCATTTTCCGCTTCATTGGCCTGTATTTTCTAACAAGTTTTAACAGCATAGTTCTCCGCTGCATGGTACAAAAAGAGAAATCTGAGAAAAAGGATTAAAGAGGAATGACTCTCCGAATTGATTTATTTTATCAAGTTGGACATTTTGCTGCTAAATGGAACTGTATCTGTGGCCTGTATGCCTCATTTAAATATTATATAGGGAAGAGGTGCTGATCTTCGGTGGTGAAAGAAGGAAACAAATGAACTTCAGAAAAAGAGCATATGAAAAAGGGTCAATGAAGAAGACTGCAATGCTTCTATTCTCTTCTGTAGTTTGAAGTAACAAGCAGAGTGGTATCTTAGAAAATAGTTTTTTGGAAGAGCAGAACTTCAGAGAAATCCCATTTGTTGCTATTTTCTGGGCCAATATTAATACTATCAGTGGTAAAAAATTTGATTTAGTGATCCAGCCTTGGGGTTGGTTCAAACATGCAGTCTCTGATGTTGTTCTCCTGCACAGCCGTGTTACTCTGAACTAATATTGGCAGCCCAGTTCATACATGATCCTGGCATTATTTTTCCTGTGAGGGATGAGAGTCATGGGAACAAGGCTTTGCAGTATTGATGACGTCTGAGGTAGTTCAGAAGACGGCAACAAGTCTAGTTGCAAACAAAAATGGTAGCCGGAAATGAAGTACGTTACCTCTGGAATAATATATATACTGGGCCAAAGTCTTTTTGTTGTTTCTGTGGTTATATACTGGAATGCAGTATGTGGCTTTGATGCTAGAATGCCCTTTAAACTACAGCCAAATCCTTGCAGCATGGTAGGGCTGCATGAGAGGACTGCATTGGGTTGGAAAATCAACATTTGTATTTGCCTGTAAAAAGTTTTCTTAGAGACAAATGTTGATTTTTCTTTTACCAAGACTTCAGGATTTAGAACGACACGGTATTGTAGCTAACCATCCTAAACCATAGGAGTGCACAGAAAGTTTTATGAAGTGTTCCCTGTGTTGTATTAAGCACTATATTGAATTAAAATTGAAAACTCAGTGACATAATTTTCCATATGATCCACATTTCTTTGGATGGAGACAATGAAATATGCTTTTAACACTTGCACATCTTCATGAAAAAGGAGGGCCCATTGCTAATATACCAGAATACGCCTCCCCTCCCCCCAATTTAACCAAGTACACCCTCTATATAAGCAAATAAGTGATATGAATGAATAGTGCTAGAATACCTGTTCTTTCTCTGTAATTTAAGTTCATGTTTATGTCTGCCAGTGGAATTAAAAGACAGGTGCCTCTACCACGGAGACATGGAAATAAGCAAATCAGGTGTTTAAAGAATGGAATATAACATAAGGAAGTGCTTAAGTTCTTCCTCTGACTGTAGCAAGTTGCTGAGCTATTGATGCTAGTCTGAGATTTTAACCCTAGCATATCAGTCTTGTTACAACATGGAATTGGGACTTAATGTACCAAAATCATCTCAGTATATTAGAGAATTACATGACTGGGTGAGCCAGTTACAGATGTCATGAAACTTCAGCATTCATTTGGTTGTTTACAAATAATTTTTGCTTTATATCATTATGCAAGTGCCTAATATGACTGTCCAGTAAAAGCCTCAATGAGCCAGGTTATTAGATGAAAAAGATGGTTTCTAAGAGTCACAGCTCTGCTGCTGCCAAAAATAGAGTGGATTGAGAGAGAGAAAAATAGGGTAAGGAGATTCTTTGAGGAGCCAGATTAAAAGCCAGCTGTAGCTCAAATCTGGTACTAGTCTCTCAGATTGGTTTTTAATTCCTGATGTTTGATAGAATTACAACTCCAGCTGTCTCAAATGAATATTGAGTGGTTAGGTTTACTTTTTTCCTCTTGCACAGGAATTCAGTGTTGGTTGTCTAAATGCTGGGCCTGGAAAATTTAGCTCTAAACAGAAGCAACTCAGTCATCTAGTGTTTGAAGGGAGTAAGAAAGTTGCTAGTTAGAAGAAATACATATGAATGCAATGATGGTTTTTGGTGAGTTTCTTGAAGCACCAAACCTTGAACTTTCAAGTTTCTTTCCAGTTCCACTTAGCAACTAGGGTTGAAAGTGGATTGATCTTTTCAGGTAGTGAAGCAGGACACCAGAGATTTCTGTTGCTTCTGAGTATATTCTTTGGGACTGTTGAAGGCAAACATGCTTTCCTTGTTTGCTGCATTGAATCCCACCATCAGAGTTGGTGCAGCAGTAGAAAATCTTTCGGACTGCTTAACATTCCATTCAAACCTTGAATTCTAGGTATTTTAGATGCTAAACTGAACAACTTAAAAAAGAATAAATAAATCATTGTGCATCTGTTTAAAGACATCTTTCACCCTCTTATTGAAATTAGCAAGGCTTCAGTGTATCCATCTGTGAATGGATTATGCCCTGTGTCTCTGTACAGTTGAATAGGAGTGTCTTATATTGCCAACATTGCTTCTCTAAATAAGTACTAAACATTCTAATGCTCATGTCCAGGTCGAATGGGTTTAATAATAACTGAAGAAAAAGAAGGAAATGGGTAATTAGCCTGCAATTGTATACTGTGAAAAAGTGATGCACTTTTAATGTTAACATGAATATGGTTAAAACCCATAACTTGCTTATGCTTGTTGCTTCACAAAGTGTTGTGCCAGAATTATAATTTGTAATATTTTGTAATTTCATTAAATAAATGAAAATTATGTTTTAATTTCACTGCATCTTTCTTAAAAACTGGCTCAAATGACTGCTCCCTGGCCATGCTAAATAAATACATATTTTATAGTTAATTGTCATAAAATCATAGAGTTGGAAGGGACCTCGAGGACCATCTAAGTCCAACCCCCTGCCATGCAGGAACCTCCATCACAGTACTCCCGACAGATGGCCATCCAGCCTCTGCTTAAAAACCTCCAAAGGAGGAGACTCCACCACCCTCCATAGCAGCATATTCCACAGTCAGACTGCTCTAACCGTCAGGAAGTTCTTCCTAATGTTCAGATTGAACCTATTTTCCTACAGTTTGAAACCATTTTCCCCGAGTCCTAGTCTCTGAAACCATGGAAAACAAACCAGTCCCCTCTTCAATACGACATCCTTTCAAATATTTAAACATGACTATCATATCCCCCTCTCAGCTTTCTTTTGTAAGGCTAAACATTCCCTGCTCCCTAAGCCGTTCCTCATAAGACATATGTTCCAGACCTTTAACCTTCCTGGTCACCCTCTTCTGGACCCGTTCAAGGTTATCAACATCCTTTTTAAATTGAGGTGCACAGAACTGGACACAGTACTCCAGGTGGGCTCTGACCAGAGCAGAATACACCAGTAATATCACTTCCCGTGATCTAGACACTATGCTTCTGTTGATACAACCAAGAATCGAATTGGCTTTCTTGGCCGCTGCATCACACTGCTGACTCATGTTCAATTTGTGGTCCACCCAGACTCCCAGATCCCTTTCACATGTACTATTCTCCAGCCAGGTGTCTCCCATTCTATAGCTGTGCAATTCATTTTTTACCTAGATGCAGCACCCTACATTTCTCTCTGTTAAAACCCATTCCTCTAGATGTATTCTTGAAGGCTTTCATGGCAAGGATGTGATAGTTGTGAGTTTTTCGGGCTATTTTGCCGTGTTCTGGAAGTTTTTCTTCCTCATGTTTTGCCAGATTCTGTGGCTGGCATCTTCAGAGGGCAAGGAGCTCAGGAAACAACGAGTTTCTCTCTGCACTCTGGGGTACAGAGTGAGTGAGACTGGTGTTTTTTTAAATTGTGGGAAAGGAAATTCTATGCAGGAGAATAAGTGTTAGTCATTGTATTGTGATGTAGAGATTAATAAATTTCGATGCAATCGGGTAGCAACAAAACTTCTTAATCCCTTCGTAACACAACCATAGGAATAAAATATTTTTTTCACTTTTTGAGATGGTTTTAGAGTTTTTGGATGCTAAAGATCCCATTTTTAAAGAAATTTTAATCAAATGGAAATGAGACATTGCTTATTTAACAGATTTAATGAGGTTAACTTGCAGTTACAAGATGACAGACTGAATTTAATAAAAACAAAGTCCATCATTGCAGCTTTTCTTGCCAGAATTAATCTAATGAAGCAAATTTTCCCAGTTCCCCAACTTGTCATTGACAAATGTCCAGGATGATAATGTTTTGGTCTACGTTCAACATTTAAGTGTCCTTCACACAAACTTTAAAACCAGGTTTGAGGATGTTTTGACTATGGAAATATCACAGTGGATTATCAATCCGTATGGTGTCATTGAAGAATCGGATGTCACATTACAAGAAGAACTGATTGGTATGGGGCGGTATATAAGCAGAACACTTTGCTTTGGAATAAGCACTAACAAAGAATTTAAGGTGCAGTTCAGAATAGGGTATCAGCAGTTCTGGCTTCAATAAGATATACCTGTTGCTTATCCTGCATTATGGACTATCACAAGAAAGTTTTTGATAGCTTTTCCATCTTCATGCCTTGTGGAAAGGGGGTTTAGAGTGGTTGCCAATCTTCTTACAAATAAACATCTATTGCAAATCACTGAATGTGGAGATTTAAGACGATACCTCACTACAGTAATTTGAAGCCAAAGATTTATCAATTGCTGTCAGAGCATCAGGCTCATCCCTCCTATTAACAGCATTATTTGTGTATTAATTTGATGTAAGAATTTTACTAGGTTCTTATTTGTTTCATTCCAAATCCAAATATTGACTCGCATTTTGTGTTTCAATAAAGGTATGAATAAAAATTGTACATGTTTTTCTTTTTTTTACCATTGTCCATGCTACAAAAGCCCCTATCGAAGAGAGTAGCACTGCGCCAGCTGTCAAAAACACATTTGAAGTTAATAAGTTTGGGAAAATTCAATATTAGGCAGGTAGGGGGGTCTACAGAAAACAAAAACAAAAAGGCAAGTGGTCTACGGGGCAAAAAAGTTTGGGAACCTCTGGTATAGATCATCCTCAGCTGAGCAGTCCCACACAGAAGGTTGAAACTTCTTTTTTTTTCTTGCCAACCCTACGACCAGGGGATGCGTAGGAGATTGGATGGAAAAGAATCTGCCTAAGGTTGCAGCCTATGCAGTATAGAGGGCTTCTTGTAGGCACTTACGGTACACTGTTTTCAGAGGTTACGCAAGATGTGAAGTTTATGTAATCTCTTTTGGGGTCCCTGTCTATTATAATAGTCATGGGGAAGTGGGATTTGATCCCTTCCTCTGCAGCTGAGCCTGTAATTTAATACAGTGGTACCTCGACTTACGAATTTAATTTGTTCCAAATGCGTGCTCTTAAGTTGAATGACTCTTAAGTCGGGGTACCTATCTAAAAAATTGAAAAAATAAGTTGAAAATTCAACAAGTGGAAAAAATATTTGTAAGTCGAGCAGACCATATCTAAAATTTGTAAGGCAGCGGTTAAAATGGCAACAGTTTTTCGCTCTTAAGTCGAACTGCTCTTAAGTCGGGGTACCACTGTACTTTCTTTGTGCCCTTTTCATGCTCAAAATGACATCTTTTGAAGTTATGTGGCCCATGTAATGTGTGATGAGGATGCAAGTTTTTTCCGTAGAGACACATCAAAGCACAACGTTCATGGAAGGATCTATAAGTACGTATACCCAACTGAAAGTATGCACAAACCTGTTCATGGTTTGCAGTTGTGGGGACCACATCCAGCAAATCCTCTTGAAGGTCTCCTTCGAATGCTAAAACATGAAGATGTATTGAGGAGACATTATCCCTATGGGAGGGGCAGGGCTTGCATCTAGATGTTGCTCCTCTCCAGGGGAGTGCTCTACCTGCATAAAGCCAATATCACATTTTGATGGTTTGTAGATCACTTACATTCGATGAAAAGTTATGGTAACCATTTTGTTAGAAAATACGAGTATCACCACGACAGAGGCAAGAAGCCCAGTTTTTTTTTCCAAAAAAGATGTTTGTGTTTTTTAAGATGTTAATATATTTATCATCTCTAGTAAGTTAACAGACAAGGGGCACCGGGTTTGTAGAAACATTTTACCCAAAATTACTACTAGCACTTTAAAAGATCTCAGAGGAAAAATTCATTTCAGATACATTTAGGATGCAGCAGCTACTTCTGATGCTTTATGTGTGGAAGTTACATGTTGGCATCTGTGCATGATCTTGTTGAGATCTTTTGCCTTTTTGAACAATTCCAATGTGTTTCCTTCTAAGTAATTTGGTTGAGGCATACCTTACTAGAGTTAAGATTCAGAGAGATCCTAGACCTCCTGCTTTGTCTGGGTGATCCTGTTTTGCTGCCCTGTCATCTGATGCAGGATTGCTCCATTTATAATTAGAAGGAATTATACGCAAGATGATGTAGGGAGATAACTGAAATCATTCTTCCCATTATGAGAACCAAGTTTATTCTGCCTATCTGATTCCTATTCAAGAAGACCTGTCCCTTTTATTCCCTGACTGTTAAGTCCACTTAGGAGCCCCTTTGGTGCAAAGCATCTGTAATTATTGGTTTGCTAATTTTTAATTTGTCAAAAAAAAAAACCCCTAGACATTAAAATTTCATCATCTCGGTTAGTCTTGTATCTTCAAATTTTTTCCCTTTGAAGAAACTAGTTTACGCATGGTCTTTTCAGGCCATCCTGTGTCTGAAAAGAAACAATTTATTCTACACACTTTGGGTCCTTTGGGGAAGAAAAGCAGGCTAGAAATATTTTAAATAAATAAATAGGGCCAAATATGGCCCTGTGGTCTTAACCAAAACCTGTAATCTAAAGGGGTAACTTTCAATTTCAGGAATGGCCAAGGCTTGTAGATTTCTCTCTCTCTCTCTCTCTCTCTCTCTCTCTCTCTCTCTCTCTCTCTCTCTCTCACACACACACACACACACACACACACACACACACACACAGGGGGGGGTCTTAAAATAAAGATGGGTGTCTGTAGCTCCCCAGCTTAAAAGCCTCCAAATAATCGCTTCAGGTCTCTGGAAGTAAAATCTCTATATGTTAGCCAACAGCTTGGTGAGGAGCATGGAAGAGGAAGAAAGCAAAAGAAAGGAAAATGAACTGGAAGGAAAATGGTAAACTCCACATTGCTCAGGTCTCATTCACTTCTGGAAATTGTGTTGTCTGCCACATCCATTCTCAACTCCCCCCCCACACACACACACAACTCCCCTTGGCCCTTTAAAGAGTTCTATGACTTGTGCTTCTGCATCACTCCCAGCTCTATGGTTTCCAGCCTGGTGAGTACCCATGTGGGATCAAAGGGTACCTTATGTCTGGAATTTTTGGTGGTCTCATACAAGTACAGTGGACCCTCGTATAACAAACAGTTGTATAACATAAAATCTGTACAACAAAAAATTCCAGAGATAGGGGAAATTTGCTTAACATAATCGCCTATGGGGAGAATCCGTACAACCTAAAAATGGGATTACTCCGTTGTCAATGCATTCCTATGAAAAATTTGCATAAAGAAAATTTGCTTAACATAATTTCATTTGGAACGAATTAATTCCTTTATACAAGGCACCACTGTATTATCCACTTCTGCCTACAGCAATTGCATCCCTGTGAATGAGCATCACCAGAGCTCATTACACAAAGCAGAAGTTATTATACTAAGCAGAATCTTGCAGGTTAGGCTGAGTTTCAGGTCATGCCATCTGATGTTTATCAGATGTGAACGCCCAGAATGTCATTGCCAGTATGCATGTAAATAACCACGAACTGACACCAGTGCTTCAGAAGCCACAATCCTACACATCCTTAACCCAGATAAAAAGAACAACCCATGGGAAGATACTTCTTAAATATAAAAGGTTAATGGCATTAACATTCCCTTATCCAATAAGCCAGTGGTGGCAAACCTTCGGCACCCCAGATGTTTTGGACCACAACTCCCACAGTCCTTTGCCATTGGCAATCTAGGCATGGAATTCTGGGAGTTGTGGTCCAAAACATCTGGAGTGCCGAAGGTTCGCCACCAATGCAATAAGCATTCACAGTGTGCATTGTGCTTCCTGTAGGAGCATGGACAGCCCACTACATCATGCCTCTCCAGCCCGTTTGGCATTGAAGTAATCACCACACCAAGAACTTCCATCACAAGCATCATCTTGGACCCAGGTCAATCAATCCCACCAGCACCACCAACCTTGCAATGGCAGGCAGTCTTGGTTGGTGTTGACATAAAAGTCTCGATTTCCAGTGGACTGGCATCAAAATAATAACTCGCCCCAGCATCTTGTAATACCAGAAAACTGTGATAAACAAAACATAGACTTAACATTGCATATTTTGACAGCAGCTAGGATTGTACTGGCACAACTCTGGAAAAATGAAGTAATACCTACAGATGAAGAAATAATTAAGAAGATTTTGGACTGTGCGGAAATGGACACACTTAATTTGAAGATTAAAGAGAAGTAAGATTCAGAATATGGAACATGGAATCTGTTCTATCAGTGGTCAGAAAATAGAAGTACTGTAGAGATTAAGGACATAACTTGTATTAACAAATGAATACAGTATAAGTGGAACCCATGTAAAACAAAGTTTAATAAGCATGGATTGATTTTTATTAATAGAAAACCAATTAAATGTGTTTTTTAAAATCAACCCAGCGTCCAAGAAACCTGTCTAGGTTTATGGTGGCCTTAGTCAGTAGGGAAGCACCATGTCCTCAACTATTCTCTTTGTACCCACCACTGCAACTCTATGCTAGGGCAGACTGGCATTACGCTCCATTTTGCTCTGCTTTTGGAAAGGCTCGCTCTGAGGCACTGAACGTACAACATCCCTTCCTTTAGAACAGGGTTGGGGAACCTTGAGCCCACCAGATGTTTTGGACCACAATACCCACAGTCATTTATCATCATCAAGCTTTTATTGTCAAACCATAGGTCATCACAATAAGATAACACATTACAAACAAACAGTGCAGGCACAGCATATTTATACATAGGTATAAAATGACATGGCTTCCCTCCTTTCTTAACACTTTTGATGTTTAACCCATATCATTTACCATTAGCAACATAGGCTTGGAATTCTGGGAGTTGCAGTCCAAAACATCTGGAGGGCTGAAGGTTCCCCATCTCTGCTTTAGAAGTTATGGGGAACACGGAAACATGGTGATTGATGTTGCAGCCCCCTAGGAGTCAAGCACACACCATCACCATTTCACAAGGAATTTGACACTATAATCTGTCTATATTGGCTGACACCAAAGTCTTCACAGTTGCCAGCAAGTCACCACAACTGACACTAACATCCTAATATATCTTGGTCTCCATCACCATCACAGGCATCGATACAAGGATATGTCACATATTCCACCATTGGATCAGAGCCAGGACTTACACAGTGTTTGGCACATCGAGACTTTCAAAGTCCTGAACCTCAGTCTTCTCATCAACCCTGAGGTTCACAGATTTATGAACAACATCTACAGGCCCGCTGCACCAAGCTCTCTTGGCTTTGTCATCTGAGGACCATGAACCTTGAGAACTTCCTTTTAATAATGCTACCAAAAACTTCTTTTTTTGGGGGGGGGGAGCCAAAAAACCTTTCCCAGTCTGTAGAATGACCAAGAAGAAGGATTGAATATCAGTAACACCTCACATTCACCTTTCAGACCAGACTTTGTGAGTTTTATCAAGTTTATTTTAAATAAATTAAAGCAAGGAAGTGAAAAGGACAAAGGGATATAACCAAAAGAAGAAAACTGGTTCCAAAAGAATATAACATGGATACAGATTCCCCAAACCATAGCAACTTACTCTGATCTGGAAATAAGTCTAGGATGACGAAAAGGCTACTTGTGAGTCACAGGGACCTTTGTATGAAGACCCTCTCCCTCCCTGGAGCAGAGCTGGACTCAACCTCTTCCATAGACAAGGAGCGTCTATGGAAGAGTGTCTACTGGAATGACACCAAGAGCAATGATATTCCATTCAAAAGTCATTAGAGGGATACTGTAGGGTTATCCCTCTGATGACTTTTAATATGACTTTGAACTCAGCAGACAGTAAAGAAGCAAAGGTAAGAATAGCCAGATTCCTGAGCTGTCCTTCATTTAGTGTAACCTGAGAACAAGCTTTTTTGCTTAGGATTGGCAGTGGCACAGGGCCTGTCCAAACCGGCCATTTTGGCTGCATGGTGGATCAGGCTACAAAGGGTCTACTGAGGTGCAGCGGAGGAGAGATGTGCCATTTGATGCACTCCTCCCACCCCCAGAGCAAATGGCATATGGCAATGGCAATGTATCAACCTGGCATGGTTTAGAATTTCACTATCAGAGAAATACTAAAAAAAGAGGAGTGAAAATGGAGGAGAGGGTTCCTCCACCCTCCCTTGCAAGGCCACAACCCATCTAATACATCACAGGGTTGTCCCCTCTGTTAGCACCACCCCCAGTGTCATTTTGGTGGAGAGGCCCATGTGTGAAGGCTAACAAAGAGCTACTTGGTCTCTCAATGAATTGTGCCAAATAGATTGCATGCTCCAGCCCTCTGCCAGGAAAACAGTGTTACAGTTCTCAAACGGGAAGGGTGGAGAAAGCTATACAGTATTACTATATCTATATGGCAGTGCGGACAGGTTCTACAGGAGAGTATTTCAGAGGCTCATATTGACTTCAAAGGTGCTTTGAAGTATCAATATGGGACGAAGAGGTGTGAAACACCTGCTTCGAGGGTTAAGTCCATCTTTCTCATACTGCTCAGAAAGTCCTTGGAAAGTCCAAATGTTTCCCAATCTTTTATGTACCTCCAGCCCTTCAATATCTTGTCAGGCATTAATAACATCATCAGAAAAAGCCATCCCAGTATTATTCAGAAGATAATCCAAATGCTTTGATGCTGAAATGCACCTTGAAATCAAAGAAAGACATGGATCAACAAGCATTACAACACCACTAAGCTAAATGTGCCTCACATCAGTTTCCAGTCCCATCCATGTCTTGTTCCTGGAACCTAGAAAGAGAAACATAGCCTCCACTTAAAACACATTGCTTCCTTCTTCTAAGATGAAAAAAAATGTCAACTCTCTGCTCCTCTTCACCCTTTGCAGCATCTCCTGACTCTGCTGTGGGAGATGGGAATCCACTCTCTCCATCTGAGAACACTAGGTCTTTTTCCGCCTAGAGACTACTTGAAGTGGTACGGGGCGGTATATAAGCAGAACACGTTGCATGTCAAAATTGTTCTAGAGAGAGGTACAAAGGCCGTTGCCTCCAAAGGCAGACAGCCTCTTGGAAAGTTCCCCAGATTTATTTGGCCCACCATGTCACTGACCCTGCCAGAAAAATGCATTGGTTGCGGTTGCTCTGTGATGTCGTGCCTGTAGTGTAACACTGCACTGCCTGCATAGATTGAGCTGTTACCATCTCTGTTAGATCTTTTAAAGGATTCATGGCAAAACTATCTACATTCCCTCCTGTTTTTAGAAGAATGGAAACCTCTATCAAGTCCAAGAAGAGCATGTTGAAGCACCCACAACCAGACTCCATTATCATAAATGCAATCCAAATAAGATCAAAGGTATGGCACTATGTCCTCCTTCCTGTAAGTAGAGAAAGGCTCCCCAGATTTATTTGGCCCACCATGTCACTGACCCTGCCAGAAAAATGCATTGGTTGCGGTTGCTCTGTGATGTCGTGCCTGGCCATCAAGGCTTTCAGAAGAGTCTCAGCCTTTGATAGAAAACTTGTCCTTTACTGATGAAGACCTCTTTAACAAAAAAAATGCAATATTATGGATAACAAGATAAGTAACACCACTAAGTGAATGAAATTTACTTCACAACCCATGCACCAATTCCCGCAGCAACAGCAAAAAAAGGTACATCCCAGACTGTACCCTTGGGTCCGGGCCGCCAAGGAAGGAACGGCAGCCAGGCCAGGAGCCTGACCACCAATTCCCTCCTCAGCCGAAATACCTTTCCAGAGATTATCACTCCAGCAAATATCCAGTTGAATGCCAACAGCATCTTCAGCTCTTCATCATAATACAAAAGGCCCTCTCCACAGCACCACAAATACAAATCCTCTGGTGCAACTATAAGACCAGTGAGAAAGTTCATCTACATTTGACTCTAGAAGTGTCAACGGGTGACACTGCCCATGAAAATGCCTTTGCTGGAGGAAGGGAGTTGGTTTTGCTATGATAGATTTTGGGAACAACTCTTTCCATACTTTGATCTAGCTAGACCAGTGGTGTCCTAACTTTGGCCCTCCAGATGTTTTGGACCACAACTCCCACAGCCCTTTATCATTGGCAATATATACTTGGAATTCTGGGAATTGTGGTCCAAAACATCTGGAGGGCCGAAGTTTTGACACCTCTGTGCTAGACTATTGCTGTTTCCTATGATTTGCTCTAGGAAATCATGCTTTCAAAAGCAAGCTACTGCCTTTTGGCTTGGCTATAGCGCCCAAACTGTTCACACAATGCACAGATTCAGTAGTGGCTCATCTAAGAGTAAGAGAAATCAATGTATTCTTGCATATCAACCATTGTTTCACTGTGGAGAGAGAAAAAGAAATAGCCCGAGGGATGTTAGTTTTACTCTAAGCTTGCTCTCACAGCACAGCCTTCAAGTACATTTCTCAGCAAAAGTAATTCAGTACATTAGGGTGGTACTGACCTCTTTAATGTCCAGAGCCTACCTGCTGCATGACAGACTAAAGAGGATTGTTTTACTGGAGAATAGACTTTATTCTTCTATGGAAGTGACAGCCCAAAAAACTGCTGTGGTCTTGCATGCACATCTAAAGGTGCATCTCTTTAGTCATGATTTCTTGCAGCTTTCAGTCCCATGATAGAAAAATATCTCTGTAACACCAGAGCTAGAAGATAAGCTTCATGATATTCATAGAATCATAGAATCATAGAGTTGGATGAGACCTCAAGGGCCATCTAGCCTAATCCCCTCCCATGCAGGAACCCCCATCACAGTGCTCCCAAAAGATGGCCATCCAACCTCCGCTGAAAAAACTCCAAAGTAGGAGACTCCACCACCTTCCGTGGCAGCATATTCCACTGCTGAACAGCTCTAACCGTCAGGAAGTTCTTCCTAATGTTTAAATGGTATCTCTTTTCCTGTAGTTTGAGACCATTGCCCTGCCTCTTAGTCTCTGAAGCCATGGAAAACAAACCAGTCCCTTCTTCAATGTGACATCCTTTCAAATATTTAAACATGGCTATCATATCCCCTCTTAGATTTCTTTTTGTAAGGCTAAACATTCCCAGCTCCCTAAGCTGGAACTTCCCTATAGGCACGCCTTTCAGGTAGCCACAGCCTATGGCGTTGCTAACAACAGGTGCATGCCTCATAAGCCCACTGTCAAGTCAAGGGCATTCACATCCTGTGGTCACAGAAGGAAAAGAGTCTACATATCAACAAATTAAAGATAGTGGCAGCAATCTAACTTCTGAGAGCATTTGAACCATTACTTCTGGGCAAGGTAGTACTGTGCAACTGGTGATGGGCAATACCATCACAATGTACTACAAAAAACAAGCAAGGAGGAACCCACTCATTGTCTCTTTTCTGTGTATTAGCACAGCTACGGGAATGCTGTGTACAAAGACACATATGCTGTACCATATCTGTCTATTCATGTAACAATTCACTGCAACTAATTAGTGAAGTCCTTATGTCAAACAGAAAGCATGAATGGTAGCTTCAGACATTCTCAACTTTTTTTTTTGGCCACAGCCTTAAACAAAATATGAAAAAAAAACTAGGCTGAATGAGGATTGGCTAAATTGTATAACAAGCCTCACAAGGTGGTTTGTGAAGAATTGTTTCCAGTCTGTGTCCCCCTTCAAATGTCCTAGGGCCTCCGGTTGCAAAGGGCAAGACAAACCTATTAGGCAACTTGCAGAAATCGTAAATTGTAGGTATTTCTCATGAGCAGGCAGAGGGAGGCACACATTCCCAATGCAGTGGTCAAAACATACGCTGTACATCTTTCCCACCATTTCCTCTGCTTCCTCTAGCTGTTGTGAAACTGCAGCTAGACAACGCAAATGCCAACATAATAACTCCATGTCGGCCTCACTAGCTCTCTTCTGCAATGCTTTGCGAGATGGCCACAGGCAGCTACCCGATGCCAGTTTTTCTTGACTTGGTAACTTGATATAAAGGTTCTGTACATAACCCGGAACTGGACAGACTGAAGCTAATCGCATGGAAAATTTGCCTACATTAAAATGTATCATCCGTACGCCCAGGAAGCCATCTACTAGATACGCCTAGAGCTTCAAGTGGAAAAGAGTCATTAAATTGGCACAATCTCTTGAGGAATCTCACTGCACTGCAATTCTTCATATAGTCCTTCACTTTCTCCTGCATCTTAAGAAACAATTTCTCACTCTAAAAAAGGTTAACCTGTCAGCAACAGTAACTCATCAACCACGTGGATCGCTCATGTCACAGCTGTAAAATAATTCTACAGTAAAAAGTTTATTTAAAACACTGGTTGAACCCAATGGCCAAGGAAAGAGCCACCCCATTTCATCCCAAAGGTTGTCAACATGAATAGTTAGCACTGTTGGATTGACTTGCTAATTGGCAGAACAGCAATTGCCAAGTTCCGTCTGAGAACACTCCACAGTACCGTTCCCCAAGGTTGTCTCTTTGCAGGGCACCTTTAGAGTGGCCATACAGTCACAGCTGCTGACTTGCATCAAGGACTATAGGCTTAATGTCTGAGATAAATTGGTGTAGCTACCGCTCCCCCGTGATCCACGGAAGCCACACACACAAAAAGAAGTTACTTACCTGTAACTGTAGTTCTTTGAGTGAATCCACACAATCTCCCCTCATCCCCTCTATTAATGTTTGCTCTGTGGTGACAAGTAGGGGAACTAACAGATTCTCCTCAAGAAATGGACATGTGTACTAGAGGAAGTGGGTGAGATTGTTTTCGTTGTGTGTTTGTTTTGTTTGTTTGCTTGTTTGCTTGTTTGCTATTGCCAGAGTTTGGATGTTCCTAAAGAGTGTTGTACCCGTTGAAAGAGAAACCAATGTGTGAAATTCACAGGTGACCACTTGAAGAACTACAGTGACAGGGAAGTAATCCTCCCTTCTTTCTTCCACTCCCACATTGAAGGAGATGAAATATATAGGTAAGTGTTGACACAACTGTACAATACTTTAAGCCATAAGAACAGCCATGCTGGATCAGGCCAAAGGCCCATCTAGTCCAGCTTCCTGTATCTCACAGTGGCCCCACCAAATGCGTCTGGGAGCGCACGAGACTAGATATCTGTCTCCTGATACCACTCCTCTACATCTGGCCCTTGAAGTACCCTGGTTTTAAGCCTGGAGATCACACATCTCCATTATGGTTTGTAACCTGTGATGGACTTTTCCTCCAGGAATCTGTCCAATCCCCTTTTGAAGGCATCCAGGCCAGATGCCATCACCACATCCTGTGGCAGGGAGTTCCACAGACTAACAACATGCTGAGTAAAAAAAAAATTGTTTTGTCTGTTCTTTCTCTCCCAGCCCTCAATTTGAGTGTATGTTCCCTAGTTCTGGTATTTTGTGAGAGGGAGAAAAGCATCCCTCTATCCACTTTACTCATTCCCCACATTATTTTGTACGTCTTAATCATATCCCCCTCAGGCACCTTTTTTTGCAGACTAAAGAGCCCCAAATGTTTTAGCCTTTCCTCATATGGGAGCCAAATGCAATCAAATGTACTGAAATGTACTGAATACTTTTAAATGTCAAATGTAGACTGAAAACAACTGTAATTAAGCTTGTGGCATGTCCCCAGTGTGGTAAAGTAGATAATGTGATGGACTAGGACTCTGGAGAGCAGGGTTTGAATCCATACTCAGCTACGGAAATTCACTGAGGAAGTGGAACTGGTAAAGCCACTCCTGAAATGCTTCACTTACCTTGAAAGCCCTATTAAGGACACTATAATAAGTCAGTTTCGACCTGAGAGCAGATAACAACAAAATGTCCTCTTCTAGAGAAAGGAGCAACTTTTTAGAGAGGGGGGTGATTTTCGCAGGGATGGCAGTATGGATAAGAAAGGATTAAGAATCTTATTCCAATTTCTATCTCTACTATGCATCTGCTGTTTTTAAAACCTTACACTGCATTCACACACTGAGTAGATAATCTAATTTGGTCCCAATTTTAATGATTTTGAAGTAGCAGCTGGAGATGGCAGAAAGAAAACACCAGGATAAATGGCCACATCAAAATTCTAGAATATTTTGCAACCTGTTAAAAATCTAATATCTAAATGAGTTACTAATCTGTTTGATTTCCTACTTCCTCAAATATTATAATACAATCAAGAAATGACACAGAGCGATATAAATACACCTTTAGAAAAGGCATTCTGCAGGGGATTTACTAGAATCTGAGATAGATGGTTAGAAAATCCTTGAGAAGCTATTACGAAAAGACATCTGGGGAAAACCTGTCAGGGCAGGCATTGCTTTTTTATTTTCTGAGTACCCTTGAAAGGTGCACCAGAGATTCAAAACAATGCAAAAGCTAAGTAAACCATCAGCATTGACATTACTTTTGACAAAGCTATTTGTTGCTGATTATTACATAGGAATGTATACCCAATTTCCTTTCAGTGACTGATGACTTTAATTTTTAAAAAAGACAAAAAATTACCTTAATATCTCACAAATATAACAAGGGAAGTTATTTACTTGGGAAGTAACAAGTACATGTAGCTCATCACACAAACAATAAACTTAATGGCATGAGTAATCATATTGTTATTTCTAAAAGAAACATTATTGTGTCTTTCTTATCCTCAAAAGTAATGCACTGAAGTACTGTTGTTTTGAGTATGTGGTGTGCACAGATGCAAACACTCCATTAGGTTCCTCTCTCTCTCTCTCTCTCTCTCTCTCTCTCTCTCTCTCTCTCTCTTTTTCCCCTCCCTCCTCCTCTATTGGCTTTTAAGAAATTAAGGTAATAAACTAGAACTGCTAGGCATTTGTGGAACCAAGGATGAAAAACCTCAGTACTTGTATTTTTACTCTTATTCCTCAAATAATTTTAAAAGGGAGCAAAAATAATCCATGACATTCTAAAATACTTCCTCTTTAGCTTCTACATCTTAAGATCTGCTTTCTCCAAAGAGAAGTGGGAAACAGAAATTAGAGATCTTCCATTGCACAAGCTTGGTGCTCCAACTAGTATTTATGAGCTTTTGTACATTACAAAATAATTATCTGGGTACATGGAGCCAACAAATTAATGGCATTAATAGACATTGGCTGAAATCCAATAGGAGATAGCAATTAGGGAAGGCCTTCATAAGTTCCATTTGGTCTCCTCTGGATGTGACTTTCTATTTGATTTCAGGCATCACCTTTTTGGCTGTAATTCAAGTGTTGCTATACGTAGCTTGCTGATTCCATGCCATCACAAAAGAATGCTCTGCCGATCTCTCTACAGATGGTCAATTCAGGTGTTACTTTAAGGGAGCAGGACTAGAAGCCTTCCAAGGTGCCTGCAGCCCTATGATGATTCTATGATTCAGATTAGAAATACATAGTAGCTTGCAATGCCTGCAACAATTATTTCTTCTACAACACAGGTGAGAAACCAACACCATGTGGTGTCGAACTATGATGCCTATAAGCCTATAGACTCCTTCTCCTCCCTTTTCCTCTCAAGGGAGCAATTGTGCTTCTAATAAAATATCCTGTTTCAGACATATAGGTATATTGAGGTGGAAGCAATATTCACTGAGATTACAACCATAAAAGGAAGGAGTCTGTCATGTTGTTTTGACTTTCTGATAAAATTCTTTTTGCTGCACAGTAGAAGTCCTGGAACTCTCAGAAGAGCATAGCTACAAGTTCCCTAGAATCTACCCCTTTCTCATTAATTGGCACTTCAAGTCTCAATAACTCACTCTAAGGTGGTTACTTCACGTCCTTCCTCGAGCCGAGGTGAACTTGCCGCCGTGTTGAAATCGGTTTTGAACATGGATTGAGAAGTGGATTGAAAAGATTCCCGAGCTCCAGGACAGAAATCTCTCACCCCGCTTGGAGCGCAGTTCAGGGGGCGTGGTCGGGGTGAACTCGGATTGACCCCACAAGGACGTGAGGTTCCGTTCCTTCGAACCGGTCTCCAGCGGGGCAGCGAACTGCAGCGAGAGGGACGTGAAGTATCAGCTTAAGACGTTTGCAGGAAAAACTAGTTTTTAAAGTTCTTTACTTGCAGTAGCTTGAAATTACAGACTTGTGCATACTGCTTTCTCCACACATACTGTACCTAGTATCCAACTGAGCAGATCAACTGCTCTAACAAATTAAAGAGAGGGAAGGAACACTCACTGGAGAGGTGGGGGGGCTTTCTTTGAATTTAAAGTCTGGAAAAACTGATTGGTTAGTGCGGGAAAGATAGACAGCCACCTCAGTCCAGAAAAGTACCTCCCAGGCTCACAGATTACAGAAAGCAAGCAAAGTTGCAACTTGAAAACAAAACTCCAACATGGTTAACCCTTTGTAATGATTCAGTTTGGAAGAGAGTCTGTGAACATTCTCAGTCATCTGGGTGAATTTATCTGGAAGTTGAGTCATGGCTTCTGGACTTCTTTTTCTTGAGAGACAGAAACGTTTCACTGCTCAGGATGTTGGGCCATCCATATGTTTAATGGCTGTTTAGTTTCTCCAATGTAGAAGTCTGCACACTCCTCACTGCATTGGATCACATATACCATATTGCTCCTTTTTTGATTTGGTATCAGATTCTTTGGGTGGATAAGTTTCTGTGTTAGTGTGTTAGTGGGTTTGAAATAAACGGTGGTTCAATGCAGTGAGGAGTGTGCAGACCACATTGGAGAAACTAAACAGCCATTAAACAGAAGGATGGCCCAACATAGGAGGGGTAACAGCTCAGGACCAGAATCAGCAGTACACCGCCATTTGAAGGACAAAGGACACTCTTCAAAGATGAAGATGTACACATATTAGACAGAGAAGATAGGTGGTTTGAGAGAGGTGTCAGGGAGGCCATTCATGTGAGCATTGAAACCCCCTCTCTCAACAGAGGTGGTGGCCTCAGGCACAGTCTATCTTATAAGGGTGTGTTTTCAACAATAGGTAGACAAATCAAAAAGCCTTCACCACCAAGGCCATAGCTAACGACCAATACTTTATAGGTTTCAGCACCTTAGGCCATTGTTTACCTTAAGGCTGTGGATACTATTATCTACCTAACAAGCCTATTCATGCCATTGTTCATCTTAAGAGCCTATCCCAGACCAAGGTGACAAGAGGTCAAAGCTGACTAAAAGATGGAGGACTCACACTAGCTGTATTCAGACTGATGGAACTATTTGAATGAGCAGCGAAAAGTTTCAAGAAAAAGAAGTCCAGAAGCCATGACTCAACTTCCAGCTAATTTGGAAGAGAGCAATCTTCATTAAGATTGCAGCTGTTGAGGGAGAGTTTAGTTAGAACTGCTGAGGGAATAGCAAACTAAACAGGTACTGTCTTCTTTCAGATCCTACCCCTTCCTTTCATAGCACAGCAAAAATCTGAATGAAGACTGTTCCTGTCTGACTTGCTACTTTTTAAGTCTGTGGGGGAAATGGCGAACGCCCTCCATTGCCTCCAACAAGAGGCTTCTTGCAAGCTTGACTGACCTACAAGAGACACAGGAAGGATACAGGTGTAAGGTGTGGGGTGGGGATCTGAGCCCTTACATTCAGTCCGTGATAAGTGGTATCTGAAGTGATTCCTTCCCCGCCACCACCCCTCGACCTAGCCTTTCACTGGAGGAGCTGGAGGTAGTTGAGATCTGTTCCCAAGATCTGATAGAGTCAGAGGACACGGGCGTTCATGTCAAGTAATGTAGTTTTGACAAAACATCTGTAACATGGTATTTAACAGATTTGTAAAATGGTTTCTGTGTAAAAACGCAGAGTCATTTGCTAGACACAGGTGTATGGAATAATCACATGAAAAGGTCAGAATGATTATGTCCAGGTGCATGAGTGTCACCTAACACTCATGTGATTGGTCTAAAAACTATGTTGCGAATCTGTATAAAAGGCAGCATTGAAACCCATTTACTTTGGGTCTGTTTTTGGTGAGATAGTAGTTTCCCACTACTCTGTATATATGGTATGTGTTTTATCTTGTTGTATATTGAGCAAATATGTAATATAAGCTTTTATGCAAAGTTTCTTTGTCTCCCAGCTCCAATCTATATATTGCAATTATCTTTCCACACTGCTGTGCTACTCTGCAAGTTGTCTAAACCACATTTAAACCTCATTCATTTATTGTAACATTTCGTCCTCTGACATCATTCAGAATGCAGAGGGCTGGAGGGGGGAGAACAGCCTGCCAATATACATCCCCCACTTCTGTTCTACCAGGTATTTTGAATCCAGTTCAAGAATCTACAGGTGCCATTTGCAAGGAAGCTATCTGAAACCATATTAAAAAGAAAATCAGGCAATTGTGTGGCCATTACAGCATACAAATGCAAGACTAGGCGACATGATGACACGTGAAGTCCCACTGCCACCAAGAAACAGTTTTTGAGCCTTCAACGTGCCTCAGGGAATCTGCAGGAAGGATCCACAAGGCCCACAGCTATCTAGTCGGGCATGAGCAAACCCAATGCTGTGCCCGCGGCCAGGGGATTAAGCACCCTGTCAGCCCCTCCTTTCCCCTTCAGCTTGGAGGACCCCAGAAACAGTGAGGAGCTATTTCTGTCCAAAAGGAAAATAAACTGTGCTCACCAAAGAAATTCAGTAGCTGCCAATCATAGGCACAGATTTTAGCAAGACAATTCCCACAGCACAAGAATCACACTCTGGTTCAGATATATATATATAAATGGAGTTTTATTAAGAAAACATGAAAAAGGAATAAAGCTCAGTCAAATGCTTCTAACCAACATCAAAATGCAAAGTGGTGTTCACATTGCAAGAGATTGTGCAAGGCACGTCTTCAGGTTACAAGTAAAAATAGATTCTTAATTTCAGCATGAAATATTGCAGTTTTCCCACAAGTGAGAAAAGAAAAAGAATAAGCTATTGAAAGCGTAAGATAATGCAATTCTCAGAAAAATAAGAAATTCTAGTCTAGTCTGTCTACTTACTTAGATTAACCTCCTGGCAAAGGGCATCTTGCTGTGTTTGGACGTTGGGTACTTGCCTTGCAAAAAGTGGGACTTCTCCACAAAAGCTTGCAATGTTGTTGTTTTTTTAAATTAGTGGCCTATAAAGGTATTGCCTATAGCCTAGTCTTGCATAATAAAAAGAGAAGTCCAAAACAGGCTGGTCCTGCTTGTCAAAAGAAACCTGTTTCAGGAATGCAGTGCAACAATAGGTAAGGGCAAATAATACGGGTGTCTGAGTAGTACCCTTAGTTGGCCCTGCTTCAAGACTCAACTGAAAACTAGGCTGCCAGATCAGAAATACTGTAAATTGCAGAGTCCACTGTTGCTGACTCCTATCAGTAGACCCTACTGATAGGGTCCATTCCCAGTGCTGTGGAAGGGATACTGCTGTTATAGCAAGTAATTGCGGCCTTTTTATTCCAAATAACTGTATGTATCTCTCTCTTTGTCTTTCTTTCTGTTTGTGTATATGTGTGTAGTTCATTCTCCTCCCTTAGGCATAGAAACTGTTACTCATAACCCCAATTGCTAACCCAATTAACATTCCAAACTGTTCAAGTTACTTTTGGAATGCAGCTTTTCAAATATCACACCTACATTCCCACTCCCCTAAAATAACTCTGTACATGCAACAATGTTATTTGCTTCTTCCAAATGATGCTCTTGAAGTGCTTTGAGAATGGGTGCACTTTTACTACTCTATGTGCCTTATTTTATCCAAAGGGATTGGCATAGCAAGTAAATAGATCATACTTGATGGGTTTGGTTTGGGCCAGACTATATTAAGGGTTTGTTGTTGTTGTTGTTCAGTTGTTCAGTCGTGTCTGACTCTTTGTGACCCCATGGACCAGAGTTTGCCAGACCTTCCAGTCTTTCACTGCCTTCCAGAGTTTGGTCAAATCCATATTGGTTGCATCGATGACACCGTCCAACCATCTCATTCTCTGCCATCCTCTTTTCCTTTTGCCTTCAATCTTTCCCAACATCAGGGACTTTTCCAAGGACTCCTCTCTCCTCCTCATGAGGTGGCCAAAGTACTGGAGCCTCAACTTCAAAATCTGTCCTTCCAGTGAACATTCGGGGTTGATTTCTTTCAGGATGGATAGGTTTGATATCCTTGCAATCCAGGGGACTCTTAAGACTCAAGACTCAAGGGTTCAATGGCCTTCAAAAGCAGACATTTGAAAATAACAGCAAAGTAGTTATCCAGTGTGAACCTTTGGTTAATTTGTACTTAATTTTTCAACCACTACAGGTGGTAAGTTCTCAGTTTCCCCTCTGAATCTGTCTTGGCTTATCCATAGATGCTTGGATGTGTCTTGACTTGGTGGTGTTGATTTACTAAGGGCCTTTATACACGACCCCTAAGCTCTGCAGGAAATGGCTGCAAGGTCCGGACCTTACAAGTGTTTTCCCACCAGCTCCGGACTTTGCAGACAATTAAGTGCGACCCCGCCCACCTAAGCGCGACCCAGCTGCACTTTCTTGTACCTGCTTGAGGTGGGTGAAAATCCCCAGGTCCGGATTTAATCTGGTCAGTGCGGGGCTCTCCTGGCTTCTGCTTGTGTTTTTTTTGCCTCCTGCCCCTTTAAGAGAAGAGGTGGGAGGAAAAAAAGCAAGCAGAAGAGAAACGGAAGAGAAACGGAGCTCCGGGAAGCTCCTCCAGGTGAGCTGCATTTTTTCCCCTCTTTCTCTGGTGGGGAGGAAGGAAGGGCAACGAACCCCTAAGATCTTTGGTCCGAATTTAAGGGACCAGCGGATCTTAGGGGTCGTGTGAAAAGGCGTCATTCAGTAGCTCATAAAACTTCATTGAAAATAGGTGCTCCTGCTGGAATGACTCTGCCAGCTTACTGAGGTCATATTGCAGTCTCTGTTCTCTCTATGCCAATTATCGACAGGATTAAAGGTGACAAGAATATGAGACAGAGTCATGTCCATGCCGGAGCACAAACATTAGGATTCCCTTCTAGGAAATCTGTCCCCCTGCCCCCAATTTGATTAGCACTGAGACCTCATTATCTGACAGAGCGTCTATCCCTAAGATTGTCAACCTGGGCCAGCTAGGTTCTGTAATTGTGGTTGGCCACCTGTAGAAAGGTCTGGGAAACCATCCCCAGGAACTGGTCCTTCTCAGAGGCGGTACAATTCTATGGAATACATAGGCCAGGCTCCTTCTTTTCTGGCCTTTAGGAAATGAATGAAAACTGTATTGATTTAAGAAGACTTAACATCTTGCCCTTTTGGCATCATTGCAGATCCATGAATTGGATCACTGACACATTTGTCATTACCTCTAGGTTTATTTTATACTTTACTTTGGTTTGAATGTTTTTAAAATTGCTACCAGCTGCCAGAGTAATGCTTGGGCAGTGTGCAAATGGGCAGGGTACAAATGTAAATAAAATAAAATAAATACATATTCCAGTGCAAAAAATAATAATACTGTAATGTCATTCTTGTGAGATGAAATGACTATTATTTTTACCCTTGCAAGGTATGCTTCCATGAAGACAGTGAATCAGTTGTGCTAACATTTCTTTTCATTGATATGGTAGCGATTGTTTTTCCCATTAAATGTTTTTGCAAGAGATCAGCACAGTTGTATGTTTTGGATATGAAAGCAACCTATAAATAAATTGTTGAGAAGACAAGGCTGTAAAAATGAAGAGTGATGGCTTTTCAGGTTCTCACTGTAATGGCACATTCACATACACAAATCATTACTGCCAATTCTTTATTTAATAGATTTTAATAGATTGCCCCTCATAGGGACAGCGAGGAGTGAAATAGCCCAGTGCTGGAAATCTACACAAAACCTCAAGATGGAAAAATATAGGAATAAAGTATGGACAGTGGTATTAATGGGAAAATTGACTTATTGGGTCAGACTGTATAGAGGGGAAATTAAAGAAGACCTTTTTATGAACATATGGTACACCCTGTTAAACTCAGATACTGAAGTTAGTGATAGATTAAGCAAGATGGAAAATGGGTTACACAGTGGGTTGCTATAAATTCTATTAGTATATTTTATAAGGATAATAATGTACTATATTATGTTACAATATGGTAACATATTTAATAAGTCATTATCCACATCTCTGTCCTGCTTTTCCAAACATTTAAGCTCACAACTGACATATGCATATAGTAAATAGTGGTGTAAGTAAGGTTTTAGTGGTGGCCAGGGGAACATTTCCATAGTTAAAACTAGTGCAACAACTATGCCTGTGGAGAAGTCTGATCTTGCCACAGTGGCATGTGGTGTAGTTCCATCTCAGCTGGATCACTGTATTGTCTATCTGGACTCTGGAGCTGCCTATGGAAAGTGTCTAGAAACTTCAGTGGGTCCAAAATGCGGCAGACAATTTGCTAGCCTGGGCTTTGTCTGCACTTGATCAGTCACTGTATGGTTGTAAAGATGGTACCTGTATGAACTATGTCAATAACCTAGCTCCATTTTTTTCTGTACAATAGAGATGGGCACGACTTGGAAAAAAAAATTCGAGTTGTCGTTAGTCGGGCCAGTCCCGTTTCGGGTCGTCTCTGTTTTTCGCGAAAATTCACAAAAATTAGTCGGTTCGTTTTTTCGTTTTTTTGTTGTCGTTAGTACTGGTTTTTTTGGGGGGGGGAGCGGGCTCCTGGAGGCACCTCTGTGGGGTGGGTGCCTCCTCTGGCCCGCTATAAGGGAAAGTGGGCTCCTGGAGGCACCCGTGGGTGCCTCCTATCCTCAACCCACTAGGAAGGGGAAGCAGGCTCCAAGAGACCCCTCAACATGGGGGTCTCCCCTCCTCACCTGCTGCTGCTGCAAAATGCTATGCAATAGCCATATGGATATTGCATAACATAATGTGCAGACAGTGACTGTGAAGACTAGTGGATGGCACTGAACCCAGAGCCATAGTGAGATGCCTAACTAAGGCTCTCACACCACCATGTCTCACACAGAAGGGAATTGTACTTGCTGCGTGTAGTGCAATGCAAGCAAGTAGATCTGGCTTTAAGGTGGGTTAGTGCAAGGGCTAGGGTTAGGCTAGTGACGGGTAAGGTTAAGGTGGGCTAGTGGGTTGCACCTCTGGGTGCCTCTCTGACCCACTAAGAAGACAGTCTGTGACGTATGGGTACGGAGTCAAGGGTTAGGGTTAGGGTTAGGGGGGCTAGGGCAGGTTTTAGGGGGCTTTTTGGCACATCCCAGAAGTCTCCATGGCCAAGTGGCCATGCGATTGGTGGGATGGCTCCAAATATTTGCATGGTCGTCCACTCCCACATGGCTGGCCACTCGGCCAGCCCATCATTGCGCAGGTGTAAAATAAAATAAAAAATAAAATAAAATCAATGGAGGACAGAGGAGGAGAGGAGAGACATTTTGTTGCAAGAAAAAACCCACTGCTACTGTGAAAAATCTGGCAGTTTATAAATTTTCGCGTGTTTCTGTTGTGCTTGTGTGTTTTTGGACCACGATTTCAAAAACAATATTGCGTTCGCCGCCCCATTTTGGATCCCCCGCCTGCACCGCATGGCATGGCGATGGCGACTCGCGAGTCCGGCTGCCCAGGAGGGGGGGAGGCGGGATCCCCCCTCCAGAAACCACCCCTCCGATAGGTGCCCTGCGCCCTTAGTCAAGCAGGCATTTTTCCGCCTGCTTTTTTGGCCCGGGAATGGGTGGGGGGAGAGTTTAAAAGTTTTTTCCTGTGCCGTCCGTGCCGCTTGCTTGCGCTTTAATTGCGGCGGCCGGCGGCCGGCGGCCGGCGACACTGAGCTTTTTGCTGGCTGGCTGCGAGCCTGCGGCGAGTCCCACAGAGCAGCCCACTAGGACGGGGGATGGGGGGGAGGCCGGGGACCTCCAGAAACAACCCCTCTGGTAGGTGCCCTGAGGCACGGCAGGCATTTTTCCGCCTGCTTTTCGGCCGGGAACCGGGTTTTTTTAACTTTTAAAAACTTTTTTTCTGTGCCGCGTGGCATCATGCGATCGCGCGATGCAAGGAACAAGCACGACAAATCAGACCAAAATTGTTCGTTCGTCGGTTCGAGCTCGAAGTCTGGCGGAGTAATTCCCGTTACCGTTTCCGTAGAGTAACGGAACCGAGTAACGGAAACGGAAACGGGAATACCGCTAAGTCGTGCCCATCTCTACTGTACAAACAAAGCCCGTCATTAAACAGAAACACAATTGGTATCCTTTCTTATATGGGTGTGTAGAGCTTAATTACCATTAAGCAATATTAATATTATAGTGTTTATACCAGCTCAGAAGAAAGGCCTTCTGAGTTCAGTGAAGCATTTTACTACGTAGATCCAGAACATGGAAAAGAAAGATCTTCTGAGTTCAGTGGAGCATTTTGCTAGGTCCAGAACATGGAAAAGTTAAGTTGTGTGGAATACAATTCCTCAGCCAGAATGGCCATTGGCTGAGTTACATGGGGAATACAACAGATGTAACCCATAAAAGTAACCTTTCCCAGTTCTAGTGGCTCAGTGGTTTCAGCTCAATGTGCAAACACTTGCCTGACAACTACAGTGGGTACCACTGTCTTTTATTCTTTACTGCTGTCAACCTTTCACCTTTCCTCATCTAAAAAGCCACCTCTCCATCTTTGCACCTTTGTTTACCTCTTGCTTTTAAAATCCAGGAGAACAATAATTTGAAATACACCCACACCAGTTCATAATGTGTGCGCTTGCTTCATAGCAACAGCCCACTCAGTTAAGTTTATAAGCTTTTAGGATGCCACTCCCTTGTGTTAAAATTGCGAGTGGATTCCAGTTCGACAGTGCCAGAAATTTTATCAGCAAAGGTGGAAAAACGCAAGATCTCCCTAGCATAAAGGAACTCAAATTATTGTGTTCTGTCCTGAAGACTTGAATTGTGACTTGCTCCTTGTTTGTTTTGTTTGTAAAACAATAAAACATGCCTCTCCACAGTTTTCTGTCTATGAGCTGCTCTAGGCAACTTCCATTGTTAATGGAACTGCATGTTACAAAGTGCTTTTAATTATCTCATTAATACAGGAGTATGTGTAAAACCATGTTTGCAATCAATTAAAACTGAGAGTCTCTAACACTGGGAACGTCTATGTGCAATGTAGGTACCTGCTTCCTTTTCATGACCAAATGCTACAAAAGTCTGGTCTTAGTTTGTAAACTGGGCGCCAAATACAGTATTAATTTTGCTACTTTATTTTACCTAGTTAAAATATTTATATACCTCTTCCTATTCGAAAGGTCCATATTGGTTCACTATAACATATGTATTTTTTTCATACATCATATATGTTAACAGACTGTCATTAAATCCAAACAACCTATTCCAGAGTTTACATGTGATTGTCCTGAATGTGTACATATGATGACTGATTTGGTTCAGATATTAATGCTGCCACTCCAGCACTTACCAATGTCTTATTGCAAGCACTAGCTTTGTCCTCAAACTTTTCCTTCCTTTCTCATTTTACTTGTCTACCTACAAACCAGCATTGTATACAACAAATAAACTAAAGATGTCAAACTACCATAATCAGACATTACAGGAAGAGTTTAATCCAACATTTCTTTCAATGTCTGTTTATGATGCCTCTAGCTGAAGTATTATTGGTTTGTTGTAACCCATGGAAATCAAATCATGGTTTTTAATTCAGCTGCCTTCTTCTTGTCCTTCATCCCTTTTTATACAAATGAATGAGCCATTGAGCATCTCTTGCCAGTACATTTTAAGTCCCTTTCACATTCCATCAGGACAAAAGGCAGCTTCTTGGTTTGATGCCATCACCAAACCTACATGATTCTCCGGGAAGGCCTCAGAATGACTCCTTTCATTTCGGGGTTATAGAGGAGGCATCAGTGCCATTTTAGAACAGCTTTAGTATGTCCTCCAATTAAAAAATAAGCATGGAAGCATCGGCTCCCTCGCTCAGTCCTTCCTCTGAAATGTTCAGCAGCAGGAGAGATGAGTTGAAAGTGTGAACTGTCTGTTTCCACACTGCCCACTGCCTGTGAGGTCAGCCGCTCAGGGTCACAGAAGCATAGAAGAGTTCAGCGCCTGAGTTTCATAATGCATACAACCCCAGGTTCTCAATTTCACCACAAGTTTTTGTGAGACAATTGGGATTACCCACAACCAGCATTGTTTTCTTGGCAGAATGCAAAGCTGACACCAACCATGGATTGCATGGTCCATAGAAGCCAAAGGACAGTAGTTGTGTCAGACTGTTGTACTGACTTTTCTAGTTTTCTTTTATTTGTTCCTGAGGGCAGAATTTCAAGTCAGCTGGTCTCTAGCTGTGGAGCTATTATGGTGGAATCAAATGATTTCTGTTTGATTCCTTCAGGAAAGGGCTAGCAATGTCACAAGGAAACACCAGGAAAAATTCCATATATTCCACTCCAGTAAGGATGGGTCCTGGTAAAAGTTGAGAGATCTCTGCCTTGATATCGACCAAGCTTACCACAACATTGGACTTACAGGCTTGCTCTGCTCAGCTTGCAAGTTGAGATGGATAAAGTTCAGCCTCACGTGGGCTTCTAGGGCTGTTTAAGGACACCACCCTTTCCTGCTGATTTTTTTTCTTACAAAAAAAGGTGAAGACTCCAGGTGTGGCATTTCAGCTCTTAAATAGGCTGTGAAAGCAAGCACACACCCCCATGGACTTTTTAAAGGGCTTGTGAAACAGAAATGGAGTTTGGGCTATTTCTGGATTGCATTTCGAGTTTTGGTTCCCTTCCTGCTTTCGGATGTCATTGCCCTAAACATTTTGGAAAACTGGTCCCTGAAGTTTCTCCATCTCTCTTATAAGTCCTAAAACAGAAATGAAGATTCTTTTCTCTCAGCCGCATGATTTTGCAGTTCTTGCCTTTTGGTATCTAGAAACAGGTGCATACTTAAAGCTTAGGAAGTTTTTACTGAGACTGAATCTTCAGCCTATCTGCCAGGAAATTGGGGGGGGGCATGCCAAAAGGGTCACAACTGCTGGGGGGGGAGAGCAAGTGGGGCATGTGCCCTGGGTGCCATACTGGGGACAGGGGGCTCCAAAATGAAAAAAAAAAGTACTTTGTACTATTCTGTACCCTCCTCCCACTTGGGGGGGGGAGGTCACACAGAATCCACGTTTGCCCCATGTGACACAAACCCTACTTGTGGGCCTGCATGCTGAAGTTAATGACCGCAACATGCACCATAAACTAACATTAAATCTGATTCACTTTATTTACTTGATTTCTATCTAGCCTTTTCCCCGAGAGGTACTAAAGACAGCTCCATCGAGTTTAAAGTGGTTCCAGATGATATATCTCTTCCCATTGCCTCACTGCAGCCAAGTAGTTGTGCCCCGCTTTCATATGGGTGAGACAAACTGTTTTGCTTTTACATGAATAGAACTGTCAGATTGTATAATTTGTCAGAGAAAAACGTGCTCTACCTGTATCATGGCTCTGAAATAATTACAGGTCTGTAGCGGTTGTCAATGTTAGTTTTGTGTTTTGTAGCACTTTTAAAAAAATTACAGGGTAGGTAGTGATAATTGTGTTTTATTCAACATATAGAATACAAAAGAGTACCATGAGACAGAAATTTTGCAGTATTGTCTAGGATAGGGCAAAAACATGGGGTAGGAGAAAAACTGTTCCAAAGGAAACACCTTGGAAGGGGCCACTGTTTCCTCCCACTGTAACATTTTGCTGCAGGTCCAATTTGTGCCCCAAAGCCCATATTACATTCATTCTCCAGTGTTGGAAAAATGCTAATTCAGTGGATTGCACAGCAGCTTCAGGAGGCATCATTGATTTTGTGGGTTTATAACACAGATTCAAGAATATCTGTTAAGTGATCTTTCCAAGTTCTTCTTTATTTCCATTAAGTATGTGCAGGGATTTCAATTTGCAGCTGAACTTGTATTTTATACCAAATAGTCCATCAAATCTCTACTTTGACTGATGCTTAGCTTACCCTGTTTAGAGATGTAGGCTATCTAGAAGCAGCACTAATAACCCTTTAAATCAATCTTCTACATGTACATCTCTTAATTAAATACATAATGCGACATACTATTAAATAAATATTTGTTTTAAACGCAGCACTCTGCTAGTGATATTCATCTGAGGCATTCCTCCTAACAGTGTGCTTGAGTAATTTTCAGCTGTTTTTATTCTCTAAGGGTGAATTTCCTGTATGTGAAAATGAATGTTTCAAGTTTCATTTGGTATGGATTTTTCATGCAAAGCTGGTCCATATCGTCTCAGTGGTTTTGGCATTTGGCTGAAGAACCAGACATTGGGAGCCTGATTCTCCACTGTGCCTTCTTGACCAGAGTTCCTTCCAGCTCAGTGACTTAATGTACTCCACTTGCACTCTGTCTTACACCAATATACCATAACTTGCAGTATATTCTTCTTATGTACTACCACACATCCTGCACACTTTATTTTTCAATCAGGATGTGACAGCTTTGGGATACAACTTTGTTGTAGGCTGTTATAATTGTTCAACCCCAGGTCATTTCTCATAAGGAAAATATCTGGCACATTCAAAGCAAGGATGGGATTTGCATGAAGAAAACATAGTTCAACTATGTGTGTGGCATCATTACAGTCATGACCAACTCTCCGTGACCTCGTGACCATGGAGTTTTCTTGGCAGAAATACTGGAGTGGCTTACCAGTTCCTACTCTAGGCTCCTACAGCACCTGGTATTCGCTGTCGGTCTACCATCCAAGTACTAACCAGAGCCAACCCTGCTTAGTTTCCGAAACCAGGCAAGATCGGATGTGCTCAGGGCAATCTAGGCAGCAAATGTGGCACTGCTACTGAACACTTCAGAGCCCATCTTGAAAACACCCATTATTGTTGTTGCGTCATTACAGTTGTGACCGACTCTTCGTGACTCCATGGAGTTTTCTTGGCAGAAATGCTGGAGTGGTTTGCCAGTTCCTACTCTAGATGCCTACAGCACCTGGTATTCCCTGGTGGTCTCCCATCCAAGTACTAGCCAGGGCCGATCCTGCTTAGTTTCCGAAACCAGGTGAGATCGGATGTGCTTAGGGCATCTAGGCAACTATAGTTTCAAGAATCTCACATGCCAACTATGGGATTTTGGGAATTTCTGAGCTGGAGAAGATTACTGTCCAAGCTACACTTGTAGCAACTTGCCATTCATTTCTGGGATTGTCTCAGTGGTGTCTGGTAGTGGTGGGTTTTATTCTTCCAACTGCAGAAATTACTGCCACGGTGCTGCACCTCTGCTAGTCACAGGAATGCTTTTCTATCGGGTTTCTGCACAGTTGCAGGCATGTATGTATGGCTATGGAAGAACTCCACACTACATGATTCGTTACACTGTGGATTTAGTTGATAAAAACATGTAGACTATATAAGAATGTTCAAAGAGAGCACATCTGCAGTGAATAACCCAAATTCTTCCACTTTCCGACAATACAAAGAGGTACATTTTAAATAATCTGATTTTGATGGCTTGTGTAAGACTGACTTTATTTCATTTACAATGTTAGATATTATTCCAGTGAATGAGAACATTTCTGGAATGGCAAGTGTCCAGTCACCAGACGAGGCTGAGCAGCTCTGTTCTTATGTGCACTACTCATGTCCCCAAGCTACTGATTGCTCTGTCCAAATAGAGTGGTTGCTTTCACTGCAGATGAGTATGGAAACTGTACTGCCAACACAGAGGGATTACATTGTTATTACGTAAAATTGCACCGGGTTTAAAACCTCACCAAACTCATGCTGGATGGACCAGCTTGCCAGCATGATGCTTCTGCATTACCCTTGTCATTCTGCACTCATTTGGGCTAACTATGTGGAAACAACATCCTATCATAAGCGGTTACTTCATGTCCCATTCGTCCTTCCTTGCTGTCCCGCTTGGGACTGGTACAAAAAAAACTTACTTCACGTCCATAACGTGACAGCAAAAAGTTGTCTCGACGTTGCCCTCAGAACCAGGAACAGAGCATAACAAGCTGTACCTGCCCCTGGGGTGGGGAATTCTCTTGTCACGGTTCGTTCCCAGTTCCTGTTCCGAGACAAGGGACCGTGTGGTAACAACTGTCATGCAACAACCAGTGTCCACCTAGTAGTCAGCGGCTGAAACGGCATTCAACATTAGTTCCCCTATGGGAAACACCATGCAGTGCAAATGTTTATTAAAGAAAGTACTGAAAATTCTGTAACATTGACATGTAAATCCCGGAAGACCAGTAAATTGAAATATTGAAAAAGTTTTATTTACAATATTTTTTAAAAAGGGTTAAGAAAGCAAGACAAATTCAGAATTTGTCACGTAACAAGACCGTGAAGTAACAGTTGTCACGAGACAAGTAATCACACCAGTGAGTAAACAGAAACAGGGGCTGAACAGGGACAAAACCAAGTGACTGCGAACAATGCTGTCACGCTACAAACGTAATCACAGAACAAGGTAGGACGTGAAGTAACCACCTTAATTGTTCCCAATAGCTGCCCTGCCTAGGCTCTCCTCCATCACAGATTCTGTGGTAAAGGGGAGAAACCTGGCCTTTCAAAAGAGCATACTAAAACTGTTTGGTACTTGCCACTGTCCTGCCATTCCGAGCAAGAGTGAGGATTAAGGTCACGCGGGTATGTGCCATAAGATTCAAAGACCTCTCTCTCCAATATTTGAGACCCTTTCCAGAGAAAGAGTAGTAGAGGGAAGGACACGTGTTTTCTTTCTCTTGCTCTCTAGAATCTTTTCAATGGTTACAACAAAGCAATAAAAAAAGAGTCCTTCGGAAGCAATTTTCCCTTCTCTACCACAAGCTATGAAATACAAGCTTAAATTCCTGTGAAGTTAGGATAGAATGTATTGAAGTTAGAGATGATTTAAAGGTAATCAAACGCTCAGAGGTCAGCCCTCTGTTGGAAGATGGCAGTCCTCCTCTTGAAGCAGCTTCTATCTGAATGCCTCTCTAGTTCACATTCAGGTAGGAAGACAAAACTGCTGGCCCTCCTGACTCGCACCAAACAATCTATGGTTGGTTCCTCCTTTTCAAAAAAGGACAGCCTCACCCCCATTTTTGCTGTTCTTTTGCAAGTGGGCAAACACATTTCTCTTCAGGAAAGCATTCCCTTAGTGACTGAGTACCTATTATGCAACTTTTAGATAGGCTGTTATGCATTACCACTTGGACTGAATTTGTAGTACTACTTGTCTTTTTCCATTTTTAGTTTTCGATCTCCCAGAGTGGTATTGCCTCCCTTTTATTTCTTTGCATATTTTTAGCTTTAATACTGCCTTTTAAATGATGCGAGATGCCTCTTCACAATCACCATTTTTAGCTTTGAATATCGTCTTTAATATTTCTTCATAATTGTTGACCCATCGACTCCAACTTTGCACATCATCTTTCAATGTTGTAAACAGCCTTAGAAAATATCATAAAGTGTGTCACGGGAGATCAAGATCATGCACACTTGTATTTCTGATCACCATGTAGAGGTGTAAAAGCTGGACAATAAAAGAAGTTGATGGGGGGGGGAAATCAATTTGTTCCAAATGTGGTATTGGAGGGGAGCTTTGCAGATACCCTGGAGTTTCAGACAGATGAACAAGTGGGTTCTAGAACTAATGAAGCCTGAACTATCAGAAATGGTAAAGTGAGTTTGTTCTGCTTTAGGGCATATCATGAAAAGGCAAGATTCGTTGGGAAAAAATAATAATACTGGGAACGGTTGAAAGCAGCAGGAAAAGAGGGAAAGTAAATGTTGGAAACAATTGTATTCATGGAGGTATATTAGGATGTACAACACTTATGAATATTAGTGGCCTCTTTTATTCTTTGCTGGTGCATTTTCTCTTGAGAGGTGCTGTATAAGTAGCTACTGTAGATAAACTGCACCAGTTTAGAAATATGTTTGCATCCTATCAAGGTGTAAAATGAAGGCATCACCACTAGGTGGTAACATGCAGCAAGAAAAAAAATTCTACATGGCAAAGAATCTAACTGTGGGTTGAAGGGAGCACTGTAGCAAAATTCAAGAAAATTAAACAGGCATTCTTTTTCACAAGTTCTGCTTAGTTCACATGAAAAACCTCTACCAGTGGCTCAAAACAGCTGAGGTCAATGACTCAGAGTTTGCTGTATTTGAACTGCTGTCTCTGATGTTTTTGTGGAGAGGAGGCAAAAAAATTGGAAAATTCCTGTAGAATTTTCCCATTAGCTAAAGAAGTGCTTCACTTCCTTTCTACACATGCATATGCACACAGAATTAGAACTTGCCAGAGAGTTAAAACAGCTTGTCTTAGTCTCACAGGCTCTGTACCAAACAACCTGGAGGTGAAGAACCTTGTCTCATTCACAGACATTTTCTCAGAGTTTAAGGGGTCGCCTTAAACTTGTAGATCTGAACTTTTTCATCTTAAAACAATTTGGCAGTCTGTTGCTTGGTTCAACTCTTAACACAAGGAAAGGAAACAAGGAACATTTTCTGTTCAAATACTGATGTAGAAAATCTCATTTTTTATTTCAGAAGGCTCCAACAGAGAGAACAGTGAAAAATACAATAGAAGATGGCAGTACATAGATTTCCGAATCCCCCTTTTGTTTATTTTGGGGTTATAACGAGAGGAGTTATTTTGAGCACTGTGGTTCAGATTTTCACAGGTTAGTACCAAATTAAAAACACTGTAAAATTTTACATTCTTGGTTGAATGTCCTTGTAAATTTGTACATGAAGGAACCCAACAGCTCTGAAACAAGGACACGTTAGCCAAAAAACTGGTGCTGCATTTGTGCTGAACTGCCATTCTTCTTTCATCTCTCCATAACGCTAAGAAGCCACAGGTACAGAAAAGTCTGATAGGCCTGTACTGTAGTGTAGTCTGGTGAAGCATTTCAGACACTCTGGAAAGAGCTCCAGTTGTGTTTAGGAGAATACACCAGATCTTTCTGGTAGGCATGATGAAACACAAGTGACAGGTCCCAGGATTTTGTAAGATGAAGTCCTAGCTGTTAAGACAGTCAAAGAGAAATGGTTATGCAGACCAAACAAGTTCCAGTTCTTAGAGAAACAATTACCATTGTGCAATGAGGTAGATGATATGGTTCTTTTAAGGTGATGCTGCTGGTTAAAGTTTTGTTTTCTTCCTTTTGTTTGTAAATAGATACACTTTTAAACTACTTCACTGACTTATCTTTGTGGCTGGTTGGTTTATCCCTCTAAGGAACAGGTTTGCAGTCTATGCACAAAAGCAACTCCTATGAAGAACAATTGAGTGGAATTGAGTAGGTTTTGTTTGTAGACAAGAGATGACATGATATCCATGGTGAAGATCCAGCAGCCTTGTTCTAAGCTTTCTGATAGAGGAAGATGTAAAGGATTCAAAATACAGAAATTACAACTAAACATTAGGAAGAGCCTAGTCCAAAATTAATAATAAGTACAGTGGGCCCTTATATAACAAACAGCTTGTATAACATAAAATTTGTACAACATAAACAATTCCGGAGATAGGGGAAATTTGCTTAACATAATCTCCTATGGAGAGAACCCATACAACATAAAAATGGGATCACTCAGTTTTATGGGAATTTGTATAAAGGAAAATTTGCTTAACATAATTTCATTTGGAACTAATTAATTCCTTTATACAAGGTACCACTGTACTTGTTTTCAGCCACACAACAGTCTACCTCCTTTCTTTTTTAATTGTTAATTGTTCTGGTTTCAAAAGCAGCTGCGAATGATATCATATGCTTCAACTGTCCTTTTGTACTCTTTGTTGCTGGCAAATGCTGTCCTGATTTTGACCCTTAGAACGCTATTAAGGCAAGTTCCTATGTGTGCCATACTTCTAGTTTCAAGCTACTCTTCAGACTGTACAGTAAAAATGCCCAGAGCTCCAATCCTCCATGCATTTCCAAAGAATGAAAATGGATGTTCTTGAAAAACACACCCAACTTCTCAGCATTTCAAAGGAAGAAAACCCATGGAGGGTTGGAGCCTTGGACATTTTACCCAGGATCTTTTCCAACCTTCCCTGGAAATACCAAACTTTCTTTTAAACAGTGTTGAATAGTATTCAAGAAAATACAGAAGAATCGTGAAAGTTCTGCTTGTAATGCACGTGTTTCTGAATTATTTACCTGGGTTCTCACTTTATTGTAATAAAAATGCACCCCCAATGTGAGCCTCCTTCGCAGGAGTGTGGGGGCGGAGTCTAGTCAGCTGGCTTCAGGAAATGAGACCCTTAGTCCAGAATTACCAATTTGGACTGGCAGTGACTGTCCTCTTCTGTTTATGGCATAATTCTTCCCTGATCCTACCTAACACTCCCTGGAACCACAAGAAGTGGCCTTCCATCCAGTTTGCTCAGCGGTTTAGGTATCTGGCTAAGGAGCCAGAGGTTGCGAGTTTGATTCTCCTTGCACCTTTTAGACAAGGGTCTAGACCAGTGGTGGCGAACCTTTGGCACTCCAGATGTTTTGGACCACAACTCCCACAGTCCTTTGTCATTGGCAACAGAGGCTTGGAGTTCTGGGAGTTGTGGTCCAAAACATCTGGAGTGCCAATGGTTCGCCACCACTGGTCTAGAAGCTCAGTAATCCATAGGGTCCCTTCCAGCTCTTCAATTTTAAGATGGTTATGATGATACAGTACTACCAACCCAAGCTTCATTTCTGAAATGAGACAAGATTAGTGTGCCCAGAATGATACAAAGTTGCAATAGTAGCATATAAAAATGTGTTTTTCAAGCACATCCAATAGCATATTCATTCATTGGTTAGAGATTATAAATCCTCTGCGGCAGAACTATCAACGCTTCAAAAAAAATCTTTTAGGCCCCTGCGATAAGGGAGGCTACTGTATAAATAAAATCGAATTTGGGAGGTGCTGCAAAATAAACGAATATAGTATGCACCAAATAGATGGGTCAGCAGTGTGTGTGTGCCCGCGGGCAATTCTCACGGGTAGAACGGAGATGTCACAAGCGTCCCTATTTTTCTTGGGTTTAATGCCGGAGGGTACACGTTAACTATTATGCTCAAAGGGCCGAAACAGGGCTTTGCTACCAGATGAAGAAGGGGCGCGAGAGTGATGTGGGCCTCCCCCCCTCTTCCTCAAGAGTCCTTCACTGGCTCCTTCAAGAGAAGGCGGGAATACTTTCTCTTCCGACCAGAGAAGGAGGAAGTTTAGCAAGAGGCCGGGCGAAACCACCCAAGCTGGAAGCCGGGGGTGGGTGGGCACCCTATGGATGTCCGTGAGCGATCACAGACGAACACGGGACAGCCCCGCACGTGGGAATTCCTTGAAAAGTTTTCGAACACGGGGTTTCCGACCTCCCGCCACCCCCCCTATGTTTTCCGACCCATTGAAAAGCAAGCAGGATCACACTGAGTTCAGGAAACGTTTGAAAATGGCAAATGTGCGGGAGGATGTGTGTGTGTGTGTGTGTGCGTGCGTGCGTGTTGTGTGTATTTTAAACCTAGCCCAGCAATGCACGGCTGTCAGCAGCGGCTGGGGCGAGCGGGAGTCCCTGCTCACCGCCGTTTCGCTTTTCGAAAGCCCCTGCCTCGACCCACGACGGGGAATGGCGGCGGCAGAGAATCGGCTCATGTTCCGGGTGGTGCAAACGTCCGCCAAACACCAAAGTGGGAAGGAGGATTTCAGCGGGCAGAATACAAGAGGGGCGACAGAAGGAGCGCGTCTTCGTCCTTCCGATCCTGACTGTCGCCGGACGTGGCATGGGGCCTCAAACCAGCTCGTTCTCTCATCTTCTCCGGGAAGTTCCCCAGGTCTCTATAAGGGGAAAAATCCTATGAAATGTTGCTTTATGTGGCCCGTGTACGAGCTCCACACCCGCCTCTGCTCGCATGAACCGACTGGGTGGTCCTCGGGAACCAGTGCGCGTTCCCCATTCCCTCCTGCGCGCTCTTCTCTCGGCCTCGGTTGCCTCCCGCTGCTTTTATGCGCGTTTGACACCGCGCAGGAGTTGTCAAGCCCGCCGAGGGGGTCGCAAAGTCGTGCCGGTTTGCTCCGCGCATCAAATGCGCTCCACGTCCTTCGAGTTCTCCCTCCCCCCCCCCCAAAAAAAAACACACACACACGCGCGGCCCCCCATTTCACCCCCAAAAGAGCTTTCTAGGGCGCGAGGCGATCCCAAGGTGGGCCAGGCAAACAAGAACTCGCAAAATGAATGAAAAGCAGCCAGGATAAACCTCCTACCTAGACGGCGTTTCAAAGCCGCCTTGCCGCCTTTATTTTTAGGTATTCATTTCCCCCCCCCTTCCTCCACCCTCCCGCCATGGACCACCCACCCACACGCCGACCACCACCACCACCACCAGCAGCAGCAGCAGCAGCAGCAGCAGCGTGTCGTCTGGAAGCCTCGAAAACCCCGCGGAAGGCAAGGACATGCGGGTCGGCTGCAGCTTGGGACGGACTCCATGAAGCCGCTGTGCAAATCTAGGGAGGAGGAGGAGGAGGAGGAGGAGGAAGAGGCTGCAACGCCGCCTTGAAGGAAAGGGGTGTTTTTTTTTTCCTCCTCCCCCTTCCCTCCTTGTTTCTTTTCCCCCCTTTTCTTGAATGAACGACGAGGTGGGGCTAGAAGCAAGCGGCCCCATTCGCCGAGACCGAAGTGTGAGGAGCTCCCCTCCGCTTGTCTCCTCCCCCCCCCGCTGCACTGGGTATGCTTCCCCCCCTCCCCACACACACACACTACCCCCGGGACCTCCCCAACAGCCGCCGCCGCCGCGCCGGACGCAGCACATCCAATCTGCCGCCGTCGCTGGAGGAGGAGGAGGAGGAGGAGGCGCCGCCTCGTGACTGGGGAAGCTTTGCAGGGCTCCCCGGGAGAGCGAGGGAACGACGCTTACTACTTACTAGGCAAGGAGGAGAGAGGGTGGTCAGGTCAATTAATCCTTTCAGACACGCCCCATTCTCCCCCTCCCCTTTTGCCTTGAAAGAGATCTTCCTTTAAAAAAAAAAAAAACACAAACAAACAAAAGCAAAGCTGCTTTTTAAAAATCCTCCCCCCCCCGCACCCCGATTTCTCCGGATTTGAACGGTGAGGGAGAGAAAAACCACTCCACAGTTTTCTATTTTCTCCCCTCTTGTTTTTTTTTCTTTTTAAAGATGTGCATGTGGGAGATAATGAGCTCAAGATCCGACTCTGAATGAAAAACTACCTTCATGTGGAAATCTACTGCACTGGAGCAAAGCACTTATTAAAGAGCCGGGGTTTCGGTACTGTACTAATTTTCTCTGATGCCTTGAAGAGATACATACAGATATATAATATACCTACGTATTTTGCCCCTCTTCCTCTACGTCTCCTTCCTGAAGTTCACAGGTAGGATTTCTGAGTTTTGACATATCTTTGGAAAGGTCATCCAAGAAGGGTCTGGGAAATATTCTGGAAATCGTTAACAGTTCGACAGTATCTGAAGATACCAACTCCCTCATTTCTGTTTTGGAATCATAGTGTTTTTTTTAAAGGCATTTAATTTTTTAGAGGACTCATGTTTGATTTTGATTTTTTTTTCCTTTAAGGAAACTTGAGAGAAAAGCTTATATCTCATTCAAGTAAGTATTTTCCACAGGAAATTTACTTTATTTAACTGTTTTTAATTGAAAAGGAGGCGGGCGGCTGAGTGTTTTAGTTGAACATGTGAATTTGCATCTGAGGCTGGTCTGTTTAATAAATCATTTTGAGTGGCAGGGGCTTTTTGGAATGTGTGCATAGCAGCTAGTCTTCATTGATATTCTAGTTCAGCATATCTGAAGGAAGCAAATGCACCTGATTTTGAGTAAGAGTCTGATTATCTTATTTTTAGATGTATTTCAGTACGGATGAAGGAAGGTTTCTGGAGACAAATTTCACAATAAATATTACATGCGGAATACAGTATTGGCTGCATTTTAAATCCGGTTTCCACCGTGGCTCACCAGCTAAGGAAGAAACGCTGGGAATACAGAAATACCTTTGAGACCCCGAGGACTCCCCCATTCCTCAGCCAATGGAACTGCATAGAATAAGACAACTGGATTATATATAAACACTGGCACTTATTATTACTGGCTGCGTTCTGAGTGGGTGGGGGACGTTTCATTTGCTCTTCTCCACCCCCCCCTCCCCTCATTCTCTCTACTTGTTATCAATGATGGCTCATCCTGGAATAAGAGGTTATGATCACAGGGAGATAGTACTGAGGTACATCCATTACAAACTGTCACAGAAAGGATATGACTGGGTTGCCAGTGGAGACCAAGAAAACCTTCCTCCTCCTTCTCCTCCTGCTGCTGGTGGTGGTGGTGGTGATGCTGCTGCTGGTGGTGGTGCTGCTGCTGCTGCTGCTGGGACCTTCCCTGCCCTTGGAGGACCGGTGTCTTTGCCTTCTGAGCTGCTTGGCC
Organism: Phrynocephalus guinanensis; assembly: GCA_037367245.1. NCBI lineage: Eukaryota > Metazoa > Chordata > Lepidosauria > Squamata > Agamidae > Phrynocephalus > Phrynocephalus guinanensis. The sequence goes on from CM074739.1 coordinate 90,957,542, forward strand.
CTGCTGCTGTTAGTGCCACAGCCCCCGGGGACGAGTCTCACCGTGTGCCACTCGTGGTCCATTTGACGTTACGCCAAGCCGGAGACGAGTTTGCGCGGCGCTACCATCGGGACTTTGCTCAGATGTCTGGCCAGCTGCACCTGACCCCTTTCACGGCCAGGAGCCGCTTCGTGGCCGTCGTGGAAGAGCTGTTCCGAGATGGGGTCAACTGGGGAAGGATTGTGGCATTCTTTGAATTTGGTGGCATGCTGTGTGTGGAAAGCGTCAGCCGGGAGATGTCACCCCTGGTAGACAGTATTGCTGCGTGGATGACCGAGTATCTGAACAGACACCTGCACGACTGGATCCAGGATAATGGAGGCTGGGTATGTGGCTGGTTGTGTTGTCTGTATTTTATCCCCCTCACTGTTTCCAAATACAGGTACTACCTTGCTGATATATTTGCAGTGGAATCAACTGTGGCCCGGTGTACTTATGTTTTCCTAGTACTGGTTTCTCTGGGACCATACAGGGGCTCTGGTTCTGTGCATAACATTTCAGGCATATTTCCCGCCTGACAAAGCATGGTAGTTGCTTACTGTAGATGATCATTAGTAAGGCGGTTTCTCATAATGTGTCTTCTATTAGGAACCTTAATTTCACAACAGCTATGTGTCTGGTTGAAGAGGATGCACAGTACTGGCCTAGTTTACTAAACTTTTCGAAGGAATGCTAGGTGCCATAGTCAGGTAAATGTCAAACCTGAAATATTTCATCAATGATGCTACTGTCAAACTGTCTGGCCAGATGGGTGCCTTGAGCCCTGCTCAAGATATATATATAAAGAGACCTTCCCACCTTGCTTCAATCAACAATTAAATCACTGATGTCAACCCTAAGTTGTGTGAAACTGGCTGGTATAAGTGAGGTCACAGTGAAAGTGGGAGAGAGGAGAACTAATGACGCAGCTGCTAATTGGTGTCCTGTGTTGTATGGGAGCAAAGGGACAGGTTTTCTCAAATTGGATTAGCACTTTATAATGTGATAAGACCTCTTGCTTGCTGAACTTCACCTATCTCAGGCTTCTTCTTGACCAAATGGCTTTGCTTGCTCCGTAAACTACCCATTTAGGTATAGCTGATGACAACACTTCCATTGTTTCAGAAACTTATGTTTGTGATGCTCCTCACATTGTTTAGATAACTGACGTTCTGTGTGTGCCTTTGTACAAAGTATAAACACATCAAGCATGTGATTTTTGTATTGCTGGGCAAACTTTTGCACTGAAAAGAAAATGAATATGTATGTGCCTTAGGTATATGAGGGTGCAGGTAATGAAACAACTTCTTTATTTCTTTTTAAATCCATAATTTAAAGATTTCCTACAGGTTTTTGACAGGAAAATAAGAAATGAGCCCCATGTAGGAAATGTTGTTGAGCTGTCTTCTTTGGTTAGTTCTTGGAAAGTGCACGGCGGTTGTTGTGATGTAGTTCTAAGAAAAGCTGAATTCTACGATGTGCAGGCAGACAAGAAGAGAAGTGTTCACAAAAGATGAGTTTTACTATACTTGGACCATGCTACCTTTCCCCACCTCTGTCACTGTAATCTTATTTCTTGAGAAAGGATCTGTGCACATAGCAGTTGTTGTTCTATTAAACAGAACACCTTATATTTCAGTTTCGTAATTTTAAACCAGCAATTCCCAACAGCGATTCCCCAGTGAGCGGATATGAATTCATCAGTGGTTGAGGGAGGCCCCATCAGAAAAACAATGGTGTGGATGACCAAGTAGAAGTAGGACTATGGGGGAAAGAAGGAGTACATTTGGTGCTTAAGGGTGCTCTTACTTCAGTTATATGACCTCCTCCCTTCATAAACAGGGACGTGGTGACTCAGCAGGCTAGAGCACTGAAAACTGTGGGCTACAAAGTCGGCAGCTCAGTGGTTCAAATCCCAGGTGCCGCTCAGCGAAGTGAGCGCCCGCTGTTAACCCCAGCTCCTGCCAACCTAGCAGTTCAAAAGCATGTAAATGCAAGTAGATAAATAGGTACCGCCGTAAAAGGCGGGAAGGTAAAACAGTGTTTCCTTGCAGACATGCTGGCCACATGGCCATGGACTTGCACAACACTGGCTCTTCGGCTTGAATACGGGGATGAGCACCACCTCTAGAGTCGGACACAATTAGCACACATGTGCAGGGGGAACCTTTATCTTTGCATAAGAATAGCAGTTGTTATATTAAGTCTAGTACATATGCATTGGGAATGTCCCCTGTTAAATATATTTAGAGAACATATCAGTTAAGTCATGTAAAAACAGACAGCGTCAAAACTAAAATTGTCTCAGTGACAACTTTTATTGGGCCAACTCTATCTAAAGAGCAGCAAGTTTTCGTATTACTCATATCAGCCCTACCTTTGCCCTAGGTTATAACTGAGGGCGAGGGGGAATGCCATTTTGAATTCTTTTCTATTTTCTTTTGGGACAGCATGAACTTTTCAAATAGCTGTCAACAATATATGCCTCATCTTTGTTTATATAAGACATAAAACAAGCATTGAGGTTATAGCGGGGCTCCTCTGGGACCTCATGCAGCCTGTGGACCACACTTTGCCCATCCAGATACAAGCAGTAAACTGGTACGATAATTAATGGTTATGGGCGGTCAAGCAGCTTCTGACTTTTGGTGTGCCTCCCAGGTAGGTAGAAGTGGCTTACGAGTTCAGCTGTCAAAGAACAGAGTACTGCCAGGCACACATGCTCTTGTTACATAAGAACATAAGAAGAGCCATGCTGGATCAGGCCAAAGGCCCATCTAGTCCAGCTTCCTATATCTCACAGTGGCTCCACCAAATGCATCTGGGAGCGCACGAGTCTAGATACCTGTCTCCTGATACCATCCCCCTGCATCTGGTCCTTGAAGTACCCCAGTTTTACAGCTGGAGATTATGCATCTCCATCATGGTTTGTAACCTGTGATGGACTTTTCCTCCAGGCGTAAAACGGGGGTACTTCAATCCCCTTGTGAAGGCACCCAGGCCAGATGCCATCACCACATCCTGTGGCAGGGAGTTCCACAGACTAACAACACGCTGGGTAAAAAATATATTTTCTTTTGTCTCTTCTCACTCTCCCAACCCTTGACAACAACCCCCTCCCCCAGGAGGGAACAATAGCGTTTTAAACTCCCAACCCCTGGTGCTCCAGCCCTCTGATCATTTTTTTGATTTAAAACTACTGCCATACCTACATGCCTAGCACCTCCAGCTGGGCACAGAGTTAAACATATGGAGACCTGCTCTACCACAGCTTCATAATGGAATGTGTACTCTTTAAAGGTCGCATGTAGATCTGCAGGCTGAAAAAAAACTAATTCTGGTTAAAAGCATACATTGCCAGGTGACAGAACCTTCGTTGCTTCTTATTGTGAATAATAATAGGTATGTTTAATGACTGGCAGTGATGTCTGCATGGCCCCTTGGTTCTATATGGCCTTTCTTAGGTCTGCAAGTTATGACTGACAGTCCTGACAACCTTCCAGAAACTGCACATTGCACGTTGTACTGCCACGTCTCATGATGGCTTGTATGTCTGAGTAGGTTAATGCAGATACAACCTTCCTGTCTGCTCATACTGATTAGCACACACTTCTCTTCATGTTTATACATTCAGCTGCCAGTCACCAAAACTATAGTCATCCAGGGATGCACATGAACATATGGACAGAGCCCTCATCTTCCCATTCTCACACATTTCTGAATAGTGCCATCCTTTAAATTACAGTATATATACAGTAGCCAGATTTGCTGTAGATATCCTTCCTTAACTCTAAATACAGGATGGTAGGCTTTCTCTTAATTCTTCCTTCTACCCCAGACTAGTAGCTGTTCAACCGACAAAGGAAGGAGAAACACATGACTTGCTTTCTGGGTGGCACAGTAGAACACAAATGATTTGCATGCTAATTTAAAGTGCCACAGTATTGCTGTCGCAAACATAAGGTTGCTCTAGTAGAAACTTAACATGGTGGATTGTCTTGGAGAGGCATGAATTGGAGGTTTCCCTGTGTTTAGTTTTTCTCTTTGTTGGATTGATTATAATGTTCAGTATTTCCACAACAAACACCTCTGGGAATGGTTTCTTTCAGTGGTGATGAAAGCAGACCAGCCTCTTATGTGTTAGGATTCTGACTTGGGGAGATACAGGATGTGATTTACCTCTGGGCAAACCTTTTATTTTTCTTGGATGTTGCACTCTTGGGCATGTCAAGGATAGAGGTGCTGAGTAGATTCCATGTCAGTAGTGCTGAGAGAATGTGGCTTTTAAAAGCCCAATATGTGGCTCTCTCACTTTTTAACTTGAGTGGTTGAGGCATTCCTTAGAGAAACAATGTTTAAAACTAACACAAAAAGGCACCGAAGCATACACAAACAACTCATCATTTGGATTAGTAGCCAGTCAAATAAAGAAAACTTATGTTTGACTGGATGATATATCCTTGTAAAATATGCTATACCTCAAAAGCCGTTCAAATGGTAGTTGATACAAGGCAATTAAATAATTCTTCATGAAGGATGCTATCCTAAAACCTACTTACTAGCCCACTGGGACTTGCATCTCGGTGAGATCGCTCCATGACTTGTTTTTAATATCCCGTTCTTTTTGTTGGTTTCTGTTATCAATGCAGACACATCCTCATGGTTCCCTCTGTTTGTAATTGGTCAGGCTCAAATGCTGTCCTTTATGTAGCCCAAACAGAAGGAAAGTAGCAGGTTTTCAGAAGTGCAAAAGCAAAAACCCACCAAGAAATCCCCATCCTAAAAGAAGATTCCCCAAATTGACTCAGTGAGATCGTATGCTGTGGTCATGAAATACTGGGCACCAGGGAGTAAAAGGAAAAAGAACACACTTCACACCCACCCACCCTAAGGGGACATGGATGGAGTGGTCTCCTGAATAGAAATCAATCCACACAGCCATATTTTGCTGAAGAGCTCACTTGCATACACAGCTGCTAATCTCAATTATTCCTGCCTTTGGGTAGCACAGCGAGTCAGGTTTCTGACTGCAGAAAGTTGGAAGTTCGATTCACCACTGTGGTTCAAGAGAGAGAGAGAGAGAGAGAGAGAGAGAGAGAAGGCATCCTGTGTGGCTTTGAGCTAGCTGCACAGTCCATGGATGCCCCAGAAAAAGGGACTGGTAAATAACCTCTGAGCATTTTCTATCCTGGTAAAATGAGTACCCAGCTTGCTTGGAGGGGGGAGGAAATGTGTAGCCTGCAAACTGTAATTAAAACTGTAAACCGCCCAGAGACTACTAGAAGTGATAGGAGGTGATATATAAGCAGAAAACTTTGCTTTGCTTTGCTTTTGAAAAGGGTCACCATCAGTCAGAATTAACTCGACGGCACACCGTTATGATTATTGTTAGCAAAATGCCACCACCTACTTCGTAGAAGAGATAGGCATCACCAACATCAGGGAAACTGAGGTTTGCAGAATTCCCTTTCCCCTCCTTAAAAACCCTTTAGAAAAACCCTCAGAGATGGGAAATCCCCAAAGCAAGCCAGTGTGGCTAAGAATTCTGACTGAGCCTGATGAAAGAGAAAGAAAAGAGAGAGACGTCTGGGAGGAAAATGAGATTGCGTAGTTAGAATGATAAACACAAGCAAAGCAAAGTGCAGTACCGTGTCGCAGTAGGGCCATTTCATTTATGCTGGGATTTTAAAACTGGTGGAGAAGATTTTGATATTTTTTAAAATTACAGATCCTTAGCTTGTCCCCAGTGAGTTCACCTGAGAAGAGAGTGTTACTGCCAGGATATGTTAAGATTTTAATATGTACGTTCATTCTTAGTTACCGTGCTGAGCTTCTTTTCCAGTTGTTGTTCACAGTTGTGATGCTGTTTCATGCAGCTTTCAAGAACCTATTTGTGGCCTTGGGAAAAGTGGTATGTAATGGGCAGAGGTCCAAGTTCTGTGTTTTGCGCACATAACTGGTTGTCCCTTTCTTTATGTGTACCCTGACTTATAGGGAGGCTGTTGATGGGCAGTTCCGTATCCAGTATTACCAATGTTCAGTTCATATTTAGATTGGTGTATAGCCAGATTTCTCTGTTGCTGCTGTACATTTCCATTGACTCAGTAGAAAAGCATTATTTCTGCATTGATGTGAAAAATCAACTTGTGATAGTCAACTTGTATATCACTTTATGAATAGCCCTCTGTGAATGTGCCTCGAATCTAATGCCTTCATTTTCTCCATTGCTTTCTGTACATGTGGAAAAGATAAAGGGTACAGGAAGGAAAGGGAAGGCGAGGAAAAGGAACAGTTGCTGAATGCTTGGACATAAAGACTTGAGCCAGGTCCATGATTTATTACTACAAGCTGGTAGCTCTGTTTGTGATTTTTGTCATATGCAGTAATTTTTGGACTCTTAAAGAAAGGGTAGCCATTGCAAAGTGTTTGTGTAGATCAACAAGGCAATGTGGGAAACAGAACCCAAGTGGAGGAGATTTATGGTCAAACTACCTGTCACACTTTTAGAAGAGTGGTAAAATAGTATGCAATTTCCTTATCTACTCATCTTATATTTATCAGTCTTTAATGATGGCCACTGGAGAATGGTTTGTGAGCATGACTTCTGAGGAAATCAAATTGTAAAACAGCATATGCATCACTTGAAGGAAATCTGCACTTGCCTTGTATCATTTGACCCTTCGAGGCAGATATTTTTCCTTCCCCCCCTTTTCCCCCCCTTTTCTTTCTTTCTTTTTCTTTTTTTGGTCTGAACCTCTGGATGCCAAGTCATCCACAGTACCAGGGCCTTTGAGAGTAGAGAACCTCAAACACTTTTTAAAAAATGTATCTGATACCTACATTTGCTGTAGCAATTTCTGTTTATATTTATTGGGCTTTTAAACACTTAAATTTCCCCATTTGAATCCACTGGATGAGTAATCTTTTTTTTAATTGCAAGTTTATTAAATTTTTGAAAGCAAATTTCCAAGTACTGTACCACTTCTCCCAGCATCAACCTGTTGCTGTTCAGCTTTGTGGTCAAAAGGGTTTACAAGTAATACTGCTTGTGTTGTGTCGTTACAGTTGTGACCGACTCTTTGTGACCCCATGTCCATGGAGTTTTCTTGGCAGGAATACTGGAGTGGCTTCCCAGTTCCTACTCCAGCCGGCTACAGCACCTGGTATTCCCTGGTGGTCTCCCATCCAAGTACTAACCAGGGCCGACCCTGCTTAGCTTCAGGCGAGATCGGATATGCTTAGGGCATCTAGGCAGCTAATACTGCTTAGGCAATATTTTGATTTTATGTGTTTTAGGTGGTGAATATGAAATTATAATGAACATTGTAGTATTAGGCAAATTGCTTTTTGAACTTCTTTTATAACATAAATATGCTTTTGGGGGTGGATGGAGAGGAGCAGGGAATTAAAGTAATTTTGCTTTGGTATGTTAAAGTATAAGATGAAGCCAAAACATCTTCCAGGAACTGAACATAAAAGGGTCAGATATTTCAGTTTTGTAGAGGTTCTTCCATCCATCTCTTTGATGACATTAGGTTACTACTTTAGTAAGTATCCCATGAAGCATTGTCTCAGCATATGTATAATTTTCTCCTGCCTGTTCTTTTGCCACATTGTTGGAGTTTTACATTGGTACAAGCGATGAGAGAATGGAAGCATGTGTATGGATGTTTGTTTTAAATGGTAGGTTTTTACATTTTGGAAATTTTAATATTGGGAATGAATGTTGTGCAGACTGGATGGCACTTTTTAACTTACGTTGTACTTGTGCAATGACATTAAAGTGTGTGTTCCTGTGTTCCTGGTAAGATATCAAAGAAGAAGAGAAACTACCAGAAAAATGGGAATGGTTTAGAAATAGGTTTTGTTGTAATTCTCATTGTAAGCCCTTTTGTGTCATGAGACAACTGTAATAAAATGTAGAAGTCATGGTGAAAACACAAAGCACTAGGAAGTGAGCAGGTTAAATGTGCATTCAGCCATGTTCTAATGGTTATTCATAATGGTTACCTTTAATGTGGATGGGTAGAGGTGGGTGGGTGGGTTGCTATTTATTCCGTGTTTTTGAGTTATTCAGAATTTCATTGGATATCTGTTTTCCTGAGTGAAGTGCAGCCATCCAGATGGTCGTGTTGGGTTGCAACATTTCTTAGTTCTATTCAGTTTAGTCAGTAGTGAGGCTTTCAGGACGTTGTAGTCCACTAACATCTGGAGAATCATGTTTTTTCCCAAGCTGTCTTAGAGTTGACATGAAATATTGCTTAACCACTTCTGAATTCTCTGGAAAGAATCAGAAATCTGTACCTGTTCAGCGAACGGGAAACTTTTGGTTTGGTTTGGTTTGGTTTTTGTTTGTTACAGATATATCCTACCCATCTAGTTGTGAGATAGAAGTGACATCCATTGTTCTCCAACAGTCCTGTGAAAGCAGTCTCACACACACACACACACACACACACACACACACAGAGAGAGAGAGAGAGAGAGAGAGAGAGAGAGAGAGAGAGAGAGAGAGAGAGAGAGAGAGAGAGAGAGAGAGAGGAGTAAGGTCAACCTGTGGTAGAGTTAGGGTAAGAATCAGGTACAACACTCTGTTGAAGCAGAGCCGAACATTTCTGGTTAATTGCTCCCATAATAAATCAAATTCTGTGTAGTGTCAGAATTCAAAGATTTCTGATTCTATATGAGATTCAGCAGACAGACTATAAGAGCATAAACAAGGCAAGGCAAAATGGTCATCTGGTCATCTGGGGGCTTTGTGAGAGCTTTGAAAGTCTTGTCTCTGACTTTAATACCTATAGAGATTTGGGGATAGAGTGGATAGAGCGATCAATGAGATCTCACAAGGTCTGGGTTCGACTCTGATCTTGCCCACGGAAATTCATTCAAGGGGAGGAACTGGTAAAACCACTTCTTACGTGTCCTTAAATATCTCACATACCTTGAATGCCCTACTAGAACTGCTGTAAGTCAGATGCCTCTTGACAGCATATAAGACAGGCATGTTCAAACTTCGGCCCTCCTGATGTTTTGGACCACAACTCCCAGAATTCTAAGCTTAGAATGCCAGTGGCAAAGGTCTGTGGGAGTTGTGGTCCAAAACATCTGGAGGGCTGAAGTTTGGACATCCCTGATATAAGATATAGAGGCATTTTTTGGAATCCTGCTGAATAGAGGACAATAAGGCGTACAAAACTTGTTTTTCTTCAGGCAATATAATCACTCTGGTGCTCTGAGTTACAATATCACACACTGATGTCTATAACATCCCTGGTGAGTAACATAAGTCTTGTCTTATTCTAATCAAAGAGGGCTATGCTCTTAACAAATACAGTGGTATCCTGACTTAAGAGCAGCTTGACTTAAGAGCAATTCGACGTAAGAGTGGAAAACTGTTGGCATTTTAACTGCTGCCTTACAAATTTTAGATATGGTCTGCTCGACTTACAAATATTTTCTCCATTTTAAAAAATTTTTAACTTATTTTTTCAATTTTTAGATAGGTACCCCGACTTAAGAGTAGTTCGACTTAAGAGCATGCATTTGGAATGGATTAAATAAATAAGTCGAGGTACCACTGTATGCACTTTTAGAGTGGGTTACCATGTGCAATTATGTTTGTGTTTATCAGGAAAGAGAAAGCTCTCTAATTTTTTTTAAAAAGTGCTTTTTAGAGTCCGCTGACTTAGTCTGGCTTGTTTTTACATGCCTTTATTCTGTTGCTATTAAACTCGAGTTCTCTTTTGTTCCAGTTGACTGATTGCCTGGTGTGCTCTCCAACTTTCTGTTGTGCTTTCTAGTCACTTACGCAGTTCCAGCCTCCTAAATGTCAGTGGTCACAGAGTGCCACAACCACTTCAAAAATTGCAGTTGTGACATTAGTTTCCCTCATCTCTTTTTCTTGTTCCTAAAGTGGATCATATAGCTAGATAACCAGTGTGTGGGACCACTGAGTTTGATGTTTTCAGCTGCTTCTTGTCGCTATTGCATTAGTCCTGGGCATTCAGCATTTGGTAGCATTTTAATGATTAAAGAAAACAGAGGTAGCTTTGTTACAGGATGTGTTTGGAATTTTTTCTACGGGGTGGGGTGGGGGGAGACAGAACATGTGGAGTCCAAAGGTTTAATGATTGGTTATCTAATTGCATTTTTCCCATGCAGTTTATTGAAATTGATGGGAACTTTTCAGGTTTCAGCGGGTATTGGATGAGGTCCATGGAAAGTTAAACTTGCAAGACTTACTTCCAGCTTCTGCCCAGTGATATAAATAAAGGATAAGTTTGCATCAAGAGTGGCTAGAACTTAATAATATAACATGGGCATGTAGCAAAAGCAGACGTTTTATTTCAGAAGGCATAAAGAAAATAAACAGGTTGCATGTGTGCTTCTTCATTTATGCTGAATTTGCCACAGGAGTTGGAAAGATATCGCTAATAGTGTTTTCAAACTGCCTTAGTTGACCAGACAATGAACCTTTCTCATTGGAGAAGAAAATCTTTGGTTTGCAAAGAGAACAGAGCACAAGTGCTTTTTTTTTTGCTTCCAGGTTGATCCAGCCTATGTCTCAAAGCAAATAGACAATGTTATAACATGAAGGAAGGGGCATAGGGGGATTGGTAAAAGAGGGTGCAATGACCAGCAAGCTTAAAAAGTCTGCTCCTTCTTTCTGAGCCATCTGTGATCTCCATTCCTCATTTACCAATCAGACACTAAAGATGAGTGTCTCCTTTTCATGTTCGTGCGCTGTGAACAAAGTCCAGAACAAAGAAGATGTAGATCTCCTGCCTTGTTTCATCCAAATTGGAAAATAAAGTTTATGCTTCAGTTATTATCTCTATGCAGTAAATACTGGTGCTGGAGCAATATGACCAAACAGTAATCAAACACCATAACCATGAGCACAGCCTTGAGCTTATTGGCAACAGAGCACAATTTTCTGTCTGCGGATGAATCCAGTGTAGTCTTTTTAAATTCCATCTATTGCAATGCAATGGATGGATGTGCACAAAGTTTTAAATACTTGTATTCTCAAAGGCTTTCACCGCTGGGATCCGATAGTTGTTGTGAGTTTTTCGGGCTGTTTGGCTGTTTTCTTGAAGTTTTTCTTCCCGACGTTTCGCCAGACTCTGTGGCTGGCATCTTCAGAGGGCAAGGAGCTCAGGGAATTAGGAGTTCTCTCTATGCTCTGAGTTATAAAGTGAGTGAGGCTTGGGTTTTTAAAATTGAGAAAACTTGTCCTATGCAGAAAAATAGGTGTCAGTCATTGTATTGTGATGAAGGGATTAAGAAGTTTCAATACATTCAGGGGTAGGATCCTAGATGGATGTCATTAGCTGTTCTTTTATGTGAACTGATCACCTTTGTGGCTGTCTGGGGAATCATTGAGCTTTGACCTTTTTAACTCTACAGCTTTTAGTAGTGGAAGCCAGGCTTTGTTCATTTTTAGACTTTCTTCTTTTTTGTTGAAACTGTGATTATGTTTGTGAATTTCAGTGGCTTCCCTGTGTAGTCTGACATAGTGATTGGTAGTGTTGCCCAGTACCTCTGTTTCCTGGAAGAGGATTTCATGTCCAGTTTGTTTCAGAGTGTGTTCAGCTACTGCTGATTTTTCTGGTTGTTTTAATCTGCAGTGTCTTTCATGCTCTTTGATTCTGATCTGGATGCTGTGCTTTATGGTCCCAATATATACCTGGCCAAAACTACAAGGTATCTGGTATACAGTGGCGAGTGGGTTCATTTTGTCCTTTGCTGACTGCAGCATCTGTTGTATTTTTATGGTGGGTCTAAATACTGTTTGTAGGTTGTGTTTTTCAACACTTTGTCCATGCGGTCCGTGACTCCTTTTATGTATGGCTGAAATACTTTGTTTGTTGAAGGCTGTTTTTCTTCAGTTTGGTGTTATTTTTTTGGTTTGATGACTCTTTTGATTTTGTTCTTGGAATAGCCATTTGCCTTTAGGGCCCTTGGAGTTGCCATGGGGAGCCCCCTAGGCCATTTAATAGCAAATTTTACATGGAACATTTTGAAAAACAAGGTGTGAATGTGGCACCCTTTGCACCCACCGTCTGGTTCTGACATGTGGATGACACATTCGTGTCTGAGTTCAGTGTTAAGGAATTCAGCTTCACAGTTTCGGTTTGCACGATCTACAAGAGTTTTGATTATGCCTCTTTTTTGTCATGGGTGGTGGTTGGAATTTTTATGTAGGTACCCATCTGTGTGGGTGGGATTTCTGTAGACCTTGTGTCCTAATTGGAGGTGTGGTTTGTGTATGACCATGACATCTGAGTATGGGAGTTTCCCCTCTTATTTCTTTTTCCATGGTGAATTGTATATTTGGGTGGATATTACAGTTTATCTTCACGGTGGCTCCAAATTACAAATGTATCATCCATGTATCAGAACCAGACTGTGGGTGCAAAGGGTGCCACATTCAGAGCTTGTTTTTCAAAATGTTCCCTGTAAAACTTTGCTATTGCTGGGCTGAGGGGGCTCCCCATGGCAACTCCATCTGTCTGTTCATAGAAGTCATTCTTCCACTGGAAGTAGCTGGTCATTATTTATTTATTTTATTTATTTATTTTTACAGCTTATATGCCGCCCACTACCCAAAGGTCTCTGGGCGGCTTACAACAAGGAATTAAAACAGTTAAGACATCAAATATCAATAAATAATTAAAACAACAGCAAAACCTTATACTGTCATTAGGCAATGTTGGAATAGGGCCTTAATGTCTTCTGGGAAGATCTGTTGGATGAGTGCTAAAGTGTCCTTTATTGGTACTTTGGTGAAGAGGGGTACTACATCAAAGCTGATCAGTCTGTCCCTGGGGTTGTGTTTTAGGGTTCTAATCTTGTCTATGAAGTGTCCTGAGTCCTTTATGTGGGATGAGTTCTGTCCAATGTGGGCCTGTAGGAGTGTGGCTAAGTGTTTTGCTAATTCAGATGTTGGGGAGCCAATGGTGCTAACAATGGGCCTGAGTGGGGTTGAGTGTTTGTGGATTTGTGTTCACAACCAGCACAGTATCTAGGAATACTTAGCAGATGTCGGAGATAGTAGGCTAAGAATACTATGGGAATATAATTTTGTTCCTGAAAATGTATCTAGTGTGATAATGTTCTTATGTGCCCCAATGTTCATGTACTAACTCCCCTCTTCTTGTTGAGTCAACAGTTTTCTTGTTGTTAAGATTGTCATTAACATTATGCAGTATACCCATGCAATAATACCTAGGCTCACAAAAATACTTAATTGCAGTTATATTTAGTTTTTTAACAAGTTTTTTTTTAAATTCTCCATTTCTTAAAAGTAAATCAAAATAATTACTTTTGGGTGGTTTCAAAGAGCGTGTCTGAATATTCACTGGCACTTCCCACCTGGCCATTCTGACAATATTCACAACAGAGCAGGATGTGGCCACATACTCCAGCAACTTTCACCTACCGGTATGTTCTTCCTTCTCTCCCATTTAGTGAAGCCATACATTTTTGACTATAAAAGTAACTGGAATTTACAGCTGTCCCCCCAAAAGAGTGTCGTTACCCCATGTCAACATAATCTTACGATGTAGAGTAGTTATGCTTTATTTACAACTGAAGAAAATGGGTCTCAGCATATAGTGTGTTATGTCCAAGCTCAACCTATTATTCATTGACCATGTCAGAAGCTTTAACTGAGGAAAGAGTTTTTAGGCTGCTGATCTACAAACCCTAAAAATGAATGATTTGCATTCTGTCCATTCAGATTTGTTAATAATCAAACTGTTAAAGCTGAGACAATGTAAGTAAAGTTAATCACTTTGAAAATCTTATTTGCCTTCAGTTTCTGATCAAAGCTTATTTCCCTCCCCCTAGCGCCCCTTGTAGGTGTAGTTTAAAGGGTGAAATGCTAGAAGAGATATTCATGCCATAAATAACCTTTGCAAACAAAGTGTTCTCTTGAGAACAATTGTACTGCCATTAGATTGTCAGAGAAGTTTTTCACTTCTGGTTGGGGACCTCTACTAAGGCTTGTATTACAATACGATAAACTGAGTCACGGAGAAGTTGAATAACATGACTAACTAACACACTCTGCTAATGCATTCCTCAAATGAGAAAATGGGATTTTAGAGGTCTTAATTGACCACCTTTTGTGGAAATGACATGTTACTGCAGTAGATCACCTCCTGTTCCCCATATTTTCTTTGTGAAAAGAGTCTGACTCTTAGTGGCAGGATCATTGTTTTAAAAATCAGAAATGTGGTTTTTCTGATTATATTGCAAGTGACTGAGCTAGGGGGAAATGTGCCACTGGTGTTCAAAACCTATATGTAAAGAGTAGAGCTTTCCAGAGGGTTGCCCACTCCGGATTGCACTGTTGTTCAAACAGTTCTTTCAAGTTACTTACTAGTTTTAACTGGAGTGCCTTATGACCTGCAGGAGCTCCAACATTCACTGAAAAGTATATATGTGAGCTTTATACAGTTCTGCTATCTTCTTTGGAATAAGCACCATTGAACTCTATAGGGTATCCTTCAGACCAGGTGTACATAGCGTGGAAAAGTGGTTTTCTTAAAATTGTTGTTCCTAATTCATGGGATGGGTTGAACTATGAGGATGAAACTACCTATGACAAAGGTACACATCCCCTTGGAACACTACCCAGAAAAAAACGTTGTGAAGTGTCTTTTTATTTCTTTATATCTAAAGGAATGCTGCACCAGCAACAGTGCTCCTCCTCATAATTGCAAGTTTGGACATAAGCATTAAAGCAACCTGGACCCAAAATATTTAGGGCAAGGGTGTCCAAACTTCGGCCCTCCAGATGTTTTGGACCACTACTCCCAGAATTCCAACCCTATATTGCCAGTGACAAGGACTGTGGGAGTTGTAGTCCAAAACTTATGGAGGGCCAAAGTTTGACACCACTCATTTAGGGCTTTATAAACTAACAACCAAAACAGAGATGGCAGGACACTGTCAAATAAGGGCATGCAAATTGTTGGCCTGAAGATACGGTTGATCAGACAGAATGCTGTTCCACGAATTCCAAGAAGTGTTGCTTAGTTGTTGAGAACAATTCCCTGTGAGCAGTTCTTCTTGGATACAAATATGATTGGCAGTAGTATATCCTGTCCACCACATGGAGAGCATACCCTTCCTAGTTTTTATATGTTGATGGTTGTAGCCTTGCTATTTATGAAGTGTCATGGTCAAAAGGAATTCTGCAGATCAGATTGAATTTATCAAAGCCGCAACATTTTCAAGTTTCTGGAATAAAAACCAAAACCTAGGCTTGTCAATTCATCACCATCTGATCAACTTCCTTTATAGATCTATAGATATCATGCAAATTACTATTTTTGTTTCAGTTGGAAGTTATCACATACCCTAACAAGGATCACTGTAATACAACGCACATGGATTAATGTCCCCAGGAAGCAAGAACTCAAGCTGCCTACCTGATATTTCCACACACACACTCAATTAATAACACTAAACCAGGATAACCTGGATCATTGCAGAAGTTGTCATTTGAATAGTTTGGATTACAAGAAGTCTAGTGTTAATATAATATAACTGGCAGTACTGGCATATTTGTGGAAATATGGCATGGGCATTATTTTATATTGCTTTCTAGCAGATATGAACTTTATATCTATTTTTTATTGTTTGACCTGCTTGTTGTCTCCTCCCTTCTTTCAGCCAATGACCTTCACGTAAACTTTATTATTACAAGTTAGATGTTACAAAATCTTTCCACAAGGGAGAAGCATATCTTAACAACTATATTTTACCTTTATGGGGTATCCAAGTATGACCAATTCCAAAGCCTACAGTACTTAATCACATTCTCCCTGGAGATAGTAGTTTATTTTCCCTTAAAGGAAAAATAAAGGAAAAATAAAAAAATTAGAATGACAACATTCATGTGAGTCAAGATTTCTGAGTCCAGAAGAGTGAAGGGAGTTTTTTTTCTGTGCATAGCATTTGGGATACAATCAATGAGTATAAATAGCAATACTGTAATTTATCAATGCCTCAGCATGAATATTGAATATACCCTTTGAGGAATCAGATCTGGAATTGTTTAGCCTATATAATAATACGCTCCTAGTTCCAAGATATATATTGGAGATTACCCATGGGTAGAAGATGTTCTTCAGGTGCTGAAATATGTTTTTATATATTCATGGATTATGAAATATAGGAAATTTCTTACTGTACTGGGTGTATAACCTGCTTCACTCCTTGAAGAAGCCTATTACTTGGGCAACATTGAATGGCTAATTGCTATGGTTGATAGGAAGATCCATTGATTAGATCATTCCTCCTAATCTAAAACATATGGAGTGGGAGGGTGAAATAAAGAGATAAGAGGTAAGAAATGATTCCTACTTCTCTGTGAATTATTTTGCCTCTGGGGAGACTTTTCAGCTCTTTCCTAAAGCCTTGGCTGATGCTACAAAGGGTCACCTACCATTATTACATTAAGGTGCTCAAAGGCCAAGCAGGCTATTTTGATATCTGAGGTAGAAAATCTACTATTCCCCCACACCCACTGTGGTAGTAGAGCAAAACAGTACTGTAATACACCTGAAAACATTGGTCAGGTTCTGCTTTTTATGACACCCAATCTGCTGCCTGAGGTGGATTCTTCTCTCTGGCTAATGGCGGAACTGGCCTTACTGTTTACACTACTGTTCCACTGAAGTTGTTCCTCCTCCATCCCTTGTGCAACATGCATCTCTTGATACCTCAGATTTCTTGTAGAAGAAGTTGCCTGTTTGAGGATACTTTTTGCAGACACTACAAGCAAAAGCAAACCCCACTAGAAAAGCTGTCACAAAGGCAAAGCTTTTCTTATGAGTTGTGAATTCGATATTGGGGTTTTATCAAATTTAAATTAGCAACATATATACATACAATGTGTATAGGTGGTGGTGGAACCACATATGATTTGGTTCAGTTTCTTGAAAAGAATGTGCAGAAAACCTTTAATGTAGCCATGTATGATGGAATAAATAATAATTTGAGATGCGAAATGCTTAGATTTCTTTTTTCTTTTCTTTTCTTTCCCCTTCATTTTCATTTATGTTGTGCAGTTACACAGATTTTATAAGAATATTATATAACTTTTTATGTAAATGATAAATAAAAATATTATCGAGTAAAGAATTACAGTATGTGGTTTTATTTGCCACTTAAAAATGTAAACTATGTTCTCATACTGCTGATATGTGTACATGTTCTTAATATTAGATAGCTGTTGCCAAAGCTTTTAAGAGAATAATCCTTTTACAGAAATCCATTCCATACTTAAATAAAATTATAAGGCTTGTGTTTAAGGAATACACATGAAACCTTGGGATCAGAAGTATTTTAAAAATGAAAATAAAGCCTTAGTAGGCATTAGTCTTGTAGTCGATGTTCCCCTCTTATTCCCCCGTTCCTCCAAATATACTTTAGAGCATCCAATCAACCTTTTGGAACAGATTTGGGGATTTATGGGATGTTTACAATGGGAAAGAGAAAACCATTTCACCAGCAATTTCTGTTCCACTAATGGATGGACTCCAGTGGATACAACCCTATGTTGTTCCCTTGTAGAATTTTGTCAGGAACATGCGGTATTTTCTGTTTCACCCATAAAATGTTCATATTTTGGACAATTCAAAAATTAGGAATGATTCTCTGCCTTTCCTTGTTGTTCCCTCGGGTCCTCCCTGGAGCAAGCGAGGAGCTGCGAAATGTACTCAGATCAGCAATTTGTTGTACATATCAGTCGAATTCGTAAATATAAACCTAAGCACTGTGTGTTTATTCAGCTATCGTTATGGACTAAATCCAGAATTAGTCTCAACTATGGTATAACTAGCTTCAATTAAAATCAACAGGATTTCTATAAACAGTGACTGACAAGGCTACATCATTGTTTCCCATCACATCACCTTGAGCGTATGGTGTGGTGACCCTAGGAATCAACAATATCTTTTCCACAGAATCTTAACTTCTCGTTATGTGCTCAAAGTATAATAGCCCGAATTTCATCATTTTTTTCAAGATATAGCACAGACTTGATTTGCTCTATGACCCCTTCATTAATCTCCCTGAAAGCCTAGGGTATATTTAAAGCTCTCTTCTAGCACCACATTTCAAATGAATCAATTTTCTTTCTATCAGCTGTCTTTACCATCTAGTTTTCACACCCATATGTGGTGATTGGAAATGCAAGCGTGTGAATGATCTTGACTTTGATCTCCAGTGACACTTGATGTTCTTTTCTAATTCCTTCATTGGTGCCCTTCTGAGCGTCAGTCTTCTGATTTATTGGCTGCAATCTCCCTTTGGAATGAAGACTGAAACAATATACAACAATTTTAGTTTCTTTATTGTCAACATTAATATTATGCAGTTATTTTGTAGTCATTATATTTACCACCTGAAGTGTTCAAATTGCAGTCCTGCTTTGGCACGTTCTTCCATTTTTCATTAACTGTCGTTTCAAGTCATTGTTGCTATCTGCACATACTGTACAAGAGTGTCCTCTGCATATCCCAAATTACTGAAGCTTCTTCCACTAATTTTCATTCCTCCTTCATCAGGATGATATATTTGGCATATACTGTCGATTATATAGACAAAAAGGGATAAAATGCACCCTTGTTTGACACCTTTGTCTGGAGGAAAACATTTTCTGCCCTAATGGTAGTTTCTTGTCTACAATACAGATTGTACACCGGGACAATTCTGGACACCTGTTTCTTACAGAACATTTTATAGTTTTTCAGGGTCCACACTGCTGACGGTTTTGTTGTAGTACATAAAGCTTCTTCTTCTGGATAACTTGGGCATTTCTTATATGGCACAGCCAGTATTTTGAATTGTGCCTCAAAACTGACACTTTGTATATGGGGCATTGAATTTGAAAGTTCTGTTTAGTTCAGTGCATCCCAATCCTCCGGGAGCAATCCTTGAGTAAAAAGTCCCCCCTGCCTCCTCCCTGCCTGAGGACTTGTATCGACAGGAGAGAAATGATGCAGCTTAAACACATCTGACAGCACATATCAAGGCTGGGAAATGTGGTGGGAATTACATGAAAGCAGTTTCTTAGTTCATGATATCTCCCATTTCTTCAAGGGAGTGCCAACACTGTGGAATGTGGACGTCTCCCAGGTATAAGGATATAAACTGGGCGGAGTACCTTTAACACCACAGATGTTTCAGACCATACACCTTTCCACCATCCTTACTCATTGGCAGTAGAGGCTGAAGAGTGTGGAAGTTGACATCCAAAACATCTGACATGTCAAAGGTTTAATGCCCCTGAAAGGAAAGACACTTCTTTTTGGCATCATCCATTGTGTTCTTGACATATTAAAACATTGACAATATGATGAACAACAAAGGTTGATGCTTTGCATTTTAGATTTAAATGATCAGGCAAATAAACCGCCCTGAGTCCCCTTGAGGGAAATAGGTGTGGTATATAAATGTGAAAATAAATAATAAATAAATAAATAAATAAATAAATAAATAAATAAATAAATCATACATTAGTGCTCTTGAAGAATGAAATGTGAGAACCAAGAATAAATATGCAACTGAGCAATCTGTCTTGTACTGATACGGAACACAATAACAGATAATCTACATGAATGGGGAAAATTACTGAATTATCTTTGAGAGTTTTGTCAGGGAAAGGTAAGAAATGCAAACTCAAGTAAGCTATCATTTGTTTAAAGTTGGGGACCACTTCTCTTGTTTTACCTCAAAAAGAGAATGTTTTTCATGAACAGCCATTGGTCTTATTTTAGACACACCCTTCATGTTCTTTCCACTGTACAGAGAGTCCCACTGAAATGTTGTTCACGGTATTCTGTCTATTTTTATACTTCACCTCTCTCTCTCTCTCTCTCTCTCTCTCTCTCTCTCTCTCTCTCTCTCTCTCTCTCTCTCTCTCTCTCTCTCTCCATAAATAAAGCCACCACCTATCCAGCAGAATTGTTTCCATTTTGCCTGTTTTAGTTTATGGAGAACTGGCGAAAGAACCAAAACAGAACCCCACCACAGCACACGCTTTCCATTAAAAAAAAAACATTTGCAACAGGATGCCTGCTCTGTTGACATGCAGCTTGAAAGTGAATTTTACCATTTGGCCAGGAAATTAAATGGTGGAGGGGACCCTAGAAACATTTTCAACCATTAACACAATGTTTGAAATATCTGCCAGTAAGCTGTAACATGCCTCATGGGTTTTCATTATTTTCTTGCATTTTCTTTACAAACAGTACTCCTCCCCACTGCACTTTCCCTTTTCAATGGAGTACAGCAGAATGCCTGGATCTTAGCAAGCCATTGTGATCAAGAAGACAATGGCAAGTCAAAATGGGTGTCAGCCATCCGCATTCTGGCATATCTACTACTAAGCATAATTCTGGAGACAGGAGAATAATCCAGAACTAGGAATGAGCAGTGGGTTTGCTGTGTTTGCTACCAATGACAAATTATCTGTAGGGTGGCTAGAGCAAAAATAGTATGTGAAATGTGCCCAGAGAATTTCTCCTACCTTGGGACTGGGCAGTAAAGTGACAAATGAGATTCAGTGCAAGCAAGATTAAAGCAGTATATAGTGAAGCAAATATTTATTTATTTATTTATTTATTTATCCATCTTGAATATTTTTACCCCACCTTTCTCCTTGGAAAAGTATCCAAGGTGTCTTACAATAATGAGGGACAATATACAGCCCAGAACATCCAAAACATATTCAAGTTAAGAATAGGGAATTAGAAGATGCATCCTACAACTTTAAAAGGTAACATTAAAGCTACCGAGAACATGCAAAAAGAAAAAAAATCCATTATGAGGGTTGGAAACTAACATGGAAAACACAGATATTCTTATGAGATCAGTCAATCCAATCATGCATGGTACTCCATCTAAAAGTCACATAATAGGTAGTCCGTCAGTCTGGGAAAGCTTGCTTGAGAAGGAAGATCTTTTTGCCTGTTTCTGGAAGGACAGCAGAGATGGGGCAGTTTTGGCCTCCAGCGGGAGGGAGTTCCAAAGTCTGGGAGCAGCAACAGAGAAGGGCCTTTCATGTGTTCTTGTGAGATGTACCTGTGAAGGTGGTGGGATGTGGAGAAAGGGCTCTTCTGATGACCTTAGCACCCGAGCCATTTCATATTGTGAGATTCAGTCTTTGAGGTAACTTGGACTCAGGCCATTTTGTGCTTTGTAAGTTAAAAACAACACTTTGAATTGTGCCCAATAGTTGATTGGCAGCCAGTAGAGCTACTTTAGTAGGGTGTAATGTGATCTCTGTAACCCACCCCATTCAGCAATGTGGCCACTGCATTTTGGACCCGTTGAAATTTCCTGAGACTTTTCATCGGCAGCCCCACATAGAGTGCATTACGGTAGTCCAGCTGTGATCCAGTAAGTCCAGTTTAGATGTATCCCAGTTTCACATATAGACTGATAGGGACTGAGTTTCCCAGTCCCTAACCAAGAAAGGGATCTTTGTTAGGGTGATTGTAATAGGCAGCTTGATAAAAATATGTGGACAGTGGTAAAGAATCAAGATATCAATACCATATTGCTGTTACATCTATAACATGTGACCACACATGGAGTACTTTGTAGCATTCTGGCCACCACTCTTGAAGAAGGATGTTGCAGAGGTGGACAAGGTACAGAAAAGAAGAGTCCTTATGGTAAACAGTTTAACGAAATACTTGCTTTAGGAGACAATGTTACATTCCTAGTTCAAAACAAATTATAATCCTGGAAGACTGAGTCAAGAGAGCCACGACAGAGATATATAAGATATCTATGATGTAGAGGAAGTGAGAAAGAGAGGACTCATTAAAATGAGGATGTACACATATGAGACAGAGAAGAGAGGTGGTTTGGGAGAGGGGTCAGGGAAGCCATTCATGTGAGTATTGAAAACCTCCCTCTCAGCAGAGGTGGGGGACTCAGGCACAATCTGTCTACTACTTATCAAGCTGCTCTTTCAACCATCCCAAAACAAATCGGAAGTACCTCCACAAGCAAGACCACAGCTAACGACCCATACTTAATGGGTGCTGGGAAAGGTTACATAGCTGGGACTTTCAAGCACCCCAGACCATTGTACATCTAATGAGCCTATTCAGGCCATTGTCTACCTATCTAGCCTGCTAAGGCCACTGTCCACCTAATCAGCCTATTCAGGCTAGGGTGATATAACTATAAAATGGAGGACTCGCCACTATCTTCCCTCAGACTGATCAAGCTGCTTGGATGAGCAGCGAAATGTTTCAGTCTCTCAAGAAAAGAAGTCCAGTTGCCATGACTCAACTTCCAGTTAAAGGAAGGTTGGAAAATATAATGGAGAAGACTTGTCATAGTACTAATCATGATGGCTATGTAATGCCCCCCTGAATTGGGGCAAATATACATTGGTAGTCTTGTTCCTGGGAAACACTTAGCAGGATAGCACTATTATTTTAATATCCTGCTTTGAATTTCCCACAGTATTTTGGTTGCTCACCATTGGAACAAAGTGATGAACTAGGCAGGTATTTGATCTCCTGAGTTCTTAAGAGGCTTCACCTTGCAAAGACTTGTTTCACTTTGTGAAATTTATTTGAATCCCCAAACACAAAAAAAGAATGGGAAAATGCTAGGGCCTAATTCAGAGCCCTGTTATACATTATATGTAGCCTATCACTGGAAGAATATATTACAGTACTTTACTGTGCAGATCAGAAATGATTGTCCCAGTCAGAGCTTTGTTCGTGTACTGTAATGCTCAGATCAGTCTGCTTTGCTTTGTTATTGGTCTTTTGTCCATAAGCACATTATGTTTGTAAGTTTGATCTCTTAGATGCAAAGTATCTCACTTGTGTGTCTTTTGAACACTACTGTGATTTCAGCACTAATGCTAGTTTATCTGCCATAAATAGGTTTGTAATAATCCCATTATTGTATTAGGTGGCATTGTGTGTATGAAGATTCCATGTGCTTCTCAACCAACCAACCCCACCATTAAAATTAATATTGAAGCATATTAATGCAGGGGAACATTTACAGTCAGTTTAACGTAAAAGGAGCACTTGGAAAAAGAACTTTTTTGGTCTGAAACCAGGTACAGGTATCTATTCCAGCAGAGGGATTCTGGGGAAATGTTTAAAAACATAACTTTTCCAACTTCAATATAAATGCTTTCATAAGTCAGGAAAGAAACTGAACAATTTAGGTGGCACCTAGGTTTTTAAAAGGAAGTATTTACTCCTCAATCCTTATAGTTTACTCTTTAGCCAATAGTATGTGTGGCTTAGTTTACAGCATTTTGATTTTGCCAATTTGTTTGATGGGATCATATTTTCATTGTCCTGTGTTTTCGTATTCTTGTTTTATTTTCACTCTGTAAACAGCCCCAGGCTTCTTTTATTTTCCTGCACGCTACGTTTTCCTTTATATCCCATTCTACCCTTGGAGTTGGCCAAATGTGACCTCTTAAGTAGTATGCCAAGCATGAACAGGAAAGAACATAGTTTGTGTTCTTGCTGCCACTGTTGTATAACTGTGGAACTCCTTTTCCCTGGAGATTCATTTTATAGTTTCCTAGAAGTAATGTAAGACTTCTGTTTCTTCTTTTGTGTGTGTGTGTGTGTGTGTGTTTGTGTGTGTGCGTGTTTGTGTGTGTGTGTGTTTGTGTGTGTGTGTGTGTGTGTGTGTGTGTGTGTGTGTGTGTGTGTGTGTGTGTGTGTGTGTGTGTGTGTGTGTGTGTGTGTGATGTGCTATCAATCCTCTGTCTTGTAGCAACCCTAATAGGGAGTGGTTCCTTCCAGACTTGGTAGTTTATATACTGTACTATGCTATTTCGCAGAGTTTGGATCCACCAGGAATGTTCTCCTTAGCATGAACAATCTTAAATGATGCCTCTTTAACTAAGATTTCAAACAACATCTAATTATTTCCCTGGAGCACCTGTGTTTCTGGCTCTACCCTGTGTCTCTTGTTGTAAATGATAATAACTTTTGTTGTTTGGCACAGAGGCTGAGGAGGAGTTAGTAGAGGTGCCCCTCTACTAAATAAGGGGAGGGAGAGCTGTACTCCCTACCATTAATCTGGAAGCCTCTGTGATCATGACACAGCTGCCAACAGTGTTTTTGCCATCACTAGCCCAGAGAGCCTCCCCCAAAATTCAGGGGCCCAGTGGCAGACTCCATCACTTACATTTGCCTGCAGCTAGTGTAACTTATTTTCTCTCATTAATCCCTAACAGGAGGGAAATTTGCGGAAACCAGGTACCCTGGGGGGAAATGGATTTACTGCCTGGCAGGATATCTGCTTTCCTCTCTACACACATTTAAAATAGCTTTTCTCATCCACCTGGGTGCTAGGTAAGGTAAAGGTCCCCCCCCCTCCGTAGATGCGTGCTAGTCATGTCCGACTCTAGGGGCGGTGCTCATTTCTGTATTCAAGCCAGAGAGCCAGTGTTGTACAAGTCCATGGCCATGTGGCCGGCATGGCTGCACGGAAACACTGGTTTACCTTCCCGCTTTTTACGGCGGTACCTATTTATCTACTTTCGAACTGCAGGGCTGGCAGGAGCTGGGGTTATCAGCGGGAGCTCGCTCTGCTGCGTGGCACCCGGGATTCGAACTGCCAAACTGTCAATTTTGCAGCTGACAGTTTTCGGAACCTTACTCCGCTGACCCACCACGCCCCTCTAGGGTGCTAGGGGAGAAGGCTAAATTGGAAATCACCTGGCCCAAAAAAGAAAGTGACTGTTTCATCTGCTTTAGCAACATTCCTGTAGTTAGGAGTTGGTGTGGAAATAAACAAACACTGTTAAATATAAACTCTAATTTTGTTGAAGACAATGAAAATAGTTTGATTGTGTGAGTTTTACTTGATTAAGCTAATGATTTCTTATAATTGTACATTGGTGGAGGAGGCATCATCCAGGAAGTAGCTTTTATCCACTGTGTGAGAGAAAACACTGTCATGAATTGTTTAAGATGAAGCTCACCTGTAGCTGTTATGAGGATTGTTGTCAGCATGACAAATATATCTTTTGTTTCTCAGCATTACTGGTTCAGAGGGCTGACCCAAGGGTTGAGCCTAAAAAATGGGTGTCAGGTCCTAAAAATTGACAGGTGAAGTGGTAGGTTTATAAAATAACTGAATTTTGCATTGTAAGAAGCAAATCAGCAGTTAGTGAAAATTGTTTTAAATTGGTAGCCAAAGATTTTAGAATGACATTCGTTACTGAAATTAACATGAGGAGGGGAGTAATCTAATTTTACTTCCTCGGGTTTTAAAATTCTGTCTTTAATGTTTGGCAGTTTACAATTTTTGTCATATTGATGTTTCTTTTTGATGGGACTCCAACTTCTGTATATTTTTCTTTGTTGCTCATTCAGAAGTAGTTCTATCCATCATAACTTATTTGTCCGAATATAGCACTGCATCTTAATTTTCTAAAAGTGGAGGTAGCTGGAGTGTGTAATGTGGATGAAAAATGTGAGTAATCCATAATTTTTAGCTGACTGCTGAAAAATTGTGTTTGTCATGTATCCATGTGTAATCTTTTGATGTTAGTTTGGGACATCCAGCTATGATATGTGGAATTGTTTCTTTCGATTTATGTCAGGCCCTACATACATCAGTTACTTCTTGCTTCAAAATTATTTTCTGATAGTAAATCTGGGATTACCCAGATAGCAGTAGCAGTAATTGTTTCCTTTACATCTAGTTTTGTTCTGAGAACTGTCTTCAGTCTATCAGAGTAGTTGTGTTTGAGTAATGATTTAAGTTTCTTGTATTTGAATAGAGATTTTTGTGGATGCCTAGGTTTTCTGCTACTCTGAGCATTGGATAGTCCATTAGAAAGCTCGTAGTTACTGCCCTCCCTTAATGTGCCTCTTTTCATGTCAATAAAAGCACATTTCAAATATTATTACAACGATCACAATGATGACTACAAGTGTTTAATCAGGGACTTGGTTTAATTACTTAAACATTTCAGTCTATCAGTCTGATCAGTGTTTTACTATATTGATCTAATCTGTTGACTACATTTCAGAGCCCTACAAAAATGTATTACTTTCCTGGAAACTGAATCTTGTATATGCAAGATGTAAGAAAATCTTGCCTTTTTCATTCTGATATGGCTCCCCTGAACCAAATGTGGGAGTGTGACTTTAAATATGTTGCGGTCAAATGAATAAAGACCAGCCAAAGGATTCCCCATTATTAGAATAATGTACAGAGAACTTAATGAAAGTGTGAGATCATCAGTGCTTTATCCATAAGATGGTTGACTGCTCATTAGATTACATACATTGTCTTGGCTCATTGAAACTAACATAGGTAAAGGAAAGCTCAACCATGGGGCTCAAACCAAATAACAGAGACTGCCAGGAACAAGCCAAGCCAAGGACCAATGCCAGTAAAACTCATAGAGCTAAAATAAATTCAAAAATTTAACTGATGGACGTATGGATAGGTTTGCATGTACAGTATAGATACACAGAGATGTGAATATGAAGGAAAAATATAACATTTAACTTCTTGTATTGAAAGGAGGAGAATAAAATGTTTGTAAGATGATTTCATTGGACTAAAGACCTATTCTATGTATTTCCACTGATAAAAAGAGACATGACTGAGAAGCCTTTTCAGGGAGCTATAAATCAGTTCAGGGTTATGGTCATATGGCATTCCAGGACTCTTTGTTAGACAATCTGCTTGTCAAGTGAGACTGTGCACTCATTTGTCTAGAGCTTGATTTATTATAGATTATAGGAAGGGATTGGGCAGCTAAATCCAGGCAACAAGTATTACTTCAGCCTTCTTGGAAGAAGTCATTGTGAGATTACTCTTTAGATCTAGAGTTTGTAACAATAATGTCTACTTGGTTACAACAAGTACAGTACTGCTCCCTCAGAACTAAGAATATAAGAGCCCTGCTGGATCAGGCTGAAGGTCATTCATAGATGAAACATATTAAAGTATCTGGAACTATACGAGTCTGGTTTTAAGCCTTCTTTTGGCACAGAAATTGCCTTGGATTTCCTGATGGATGATCTCAGCTGGGAGGAGGATAGGAGAAATTTAACTCTGCATGTTCTCTTTGACCTTTTGACAGTGTTTGGCAGCTTCTATTATCTTTCTACCGTGTTTCCCCAAAAATAAGACAGTGTCTTATATTAATTTTTGCTCCCAAAGATGTGCTAGGTCTTATTTTTAGGGGGGTGTCTTATATTTTAGTGAGAGGCAAAACTTTAAGTAGGCCTTGTGTTCGAGGGAGGCCTTATTATCAGGGAGGTCTTATTTTCAGGGGATGCCTTATATTTCAGTGAGAGGCAAAATTGTAAGTAGGTCTTATTTTCGGGGGATGTCTTACTTTCGGGGAAACAGGGTAGGAGGGATGTCTTGCTAGGGATGCTGTACTTCACTGATTCTACTCTTCCCTATGAAAATTCTACTCTTCCCTATGAAGATAGACATTGCACGTGCTCCCAAAGGGAGGTGGAATCGATGGTACATATGTTTTTTCGTTGTCCCTTTCACCACCTTTATAGAGAGAGATTTATTCACTCATGTTTAGATAGACTAACAGTAGAGGCAAATGAGGTGGGTTTGGAAAGACTTTTAAGTAATGAAAACTCTCTTATTACTAAACAAATAGCCACATTTTGTTTATACCTGATTAAATTCCATACTAAGAAGACGGGCTAGTTTTAACTAGAAAATTCTCTACTTTCTTTTACTGGTTCTGTTTCCTTTTTCATTTTAATATTCTATGTATAGTATTATATCTACATTGTTTTTGCAACCCTACAATTTTGCAATCATGTTGGTTTTTAATGACTTTTATGGTTTTATACCGCAATAAAAACCTACTCTTATTTGATGGCTACAAGTGGAAAATGGCATTGTCTGAAGCCCCTGTGAAATTCTGGGGAGGAGGCAAAGTGATTGTACAATAAAAGGCTTGTGTGGAAGTATTCTTAATAAGAGATATGGATGCTAAGTTAGTAACTGGGAACCATTGCAGGAAACACATATCATTGGCTGCCCCTCCATGGGCAACTCAAAAGTACTGTATTTGTTCCCTAACTGGCTTGGGGCCTGTCTACTTTAAGGACCGCCCCTACATATATGAAATCCATCTGCAGAAGATCTTCTTCGTTTCCCCTCTCCATCTTATTTATTTTATTTTATTTTATTTTATTTTATTTTATTTGTATTCCTCGCCATTTGACCAAAGGTCACTCTGGGTGGTCTGAAGTTAGGCAACTGGTAACTGGGGAGAGAGCTGCGGAGGTCCTTGGCATTCAGCTTTCTCCCCTCAGAGAAGCTTACTTGGCACTGACTTTGATGACTTTTGTTTTGGTTGATGTCTTGATTTGACATTTTTAATGCTGTAAGATGTCCCTCCATTCCCTGTTCTCAAACTTGAATATGTCTTCATTGTCCTGGACTGTATATTGTCCTTCATTACTGTAAGCCGCCTTTTTTCCAAGGAGAAAGGCGGGGTAAAATACTCTAAATAAATAAATAATTTTGCCCAGGAGTTGTCACTAGGTTTTGCCAGCATATAACTGGTTTTAGTCTGGGGATTTCATAATAATAATAATACCTTTATTGTCAATGTACAACATGTACACAATGAAATTGGCTGTTGCGCCCATCCCTTTCAAGTTTATATGTATTTTAGCTGTACTTTTAGCTGGGTGGATAGCTCAGTAAAATAGGCATCTGGCTCCAGAGCCAGAGGCTGTGGAGTTTGAATCCCCCACTGTGCCTCCTTCAAGTAGAGCCATCCTGTGTTGCCTTGGGACAGCTGCACAGTCCCAGGGTACCCCTAGATTAGAAGAAGGAAATGGTAAACTACTTCTGAGAATTCTCTGCCTAGAAAACCATGGAAAGGGTTGTTAGTCGGTATCAGCTTGACATCACACACACACAGGGGAAAGAAAGATATGAAGAAGACCTAAGTACAGTGGCACCTTGTATAAAGGAATTACTTTGTTCCAAATTAAATTATGTTAAGCAAATTTTCCTTTATACAAATTTCCCATAGGAATGCATTGAAAACAGAGTAATCCCTAATCGCGACCATTTTTATGTTGTACGGATTCACCCCATAGGCAATTCTGTTAAGCAACTTTCCCCTATCTCCGGAATTTTTTATGTTGTACAAACCGTTTGTTATACGAAGGTCCACTGTGTAACACATTTCTTTGTTGTTGTTTTTTCATGTGCTTACCTGGGAAGGCAAAATCCTGTTATTCAGGTGGACATGGCTTTCGGTTGTCTCCCAGTTTGCTCCTTTTAGCCAGATTGTCACAGAAATGGGGGAGGAGGGGAAATGTAGATCCCAGGCACATTTTGATGTGGCTAAGCAACTGTCAGGCTCACAAAATGAAGGGCTCTTATTAAGATACAGGATAAAGAATTTTAAAAGGCCGTGTCTGCCGTCCCTCAAAGTCAGGGATAAATAGGTGTAGGAAGAGGAATGCCCTGACCATTTTTGCTATAGCCACTGACCCAGCAAAATGGACAAACTGCTTTTCCCTTTAAGCGAGTTAAAAAACAGATGACATGAAGCCCTCCTGGTTGTATAGATGATGGAAAACTAGGCTCTATGTGTGTTATAGTTTCCCCACACGAACAGATTGTTCTTGGTAGCTTAGTCCACTAAATCAATGTGAACCTCTCCCTAATCTCTCCGGGATTCTGAATTAGGCCCGGAATGACTTTCAAACAGAGAATTAATTTGATCTTAATGAAAAGCCAAGTGATATATCCTTTCTAGTCGGTTTCAACAAGATTTAAAAACAAACAAGCTGGGTAATTTATTGTTCCTTTTTGTATATTGCTGGAGTGGAATGCAGGTTAAATTCAGTTCAGAAAGCCTGGGCTAAAATGTTAATTTGAGTTGTCCTTCCCCATCAGGGATGTATTTATTGTTCTAACAGTAGGAGCCAAATTAGAATCCATTCCTTCAAGAAGACATTTATTTTATTGGATTTGAAACAGTCGATCATGTTGCAGGCTGCTCGGTTAATAGATGTATTTTAGTTAAAATGCCACAATAGTTACTGCCAGCTGTCGTCTTCTGTGCCTGATGCCTCTTTATCTCCAGTCCATTTCACAGAGAACTACTCAGATGGAATTAGATTGAAAGGCTCTATGAAAACAATGAGTACTCAATTTGGGAATGCAGCACGCAAAAACCATGTACGGAACTTAAAGTTAGTGACTGGATTCTGCGTTGCCCCCTTGAGAACTGCATTCACAGAACTCCGTTTTCAAGCTATGTCAACTGCTGTCTTTGATGGCAGATATATGAAGGTTCCTAGGCATCTAAGACTTTGCATTTGTGGAGCAGGTGAGAATAGAGGATGCTGCTCACTGTCTACTTGTCAGCTCTACCAAAACCCTAGGGAAAAATTCCTGGGAAACATCTTGGCTACTCCACAGGTGGAGAGCCCTCAGGCAAAGGTGGGGAGGATTCTCTTGGATTTTGACCCACACGTTACCTATAAAACTGCACTGTTTGCTAAAGCTGCTAGAAACATCTGCACTAACTTCCTGAGAGCCATTGCGGTCAACTGTGCAGGGGACCCCCCCGATATGATGGGGTACCTAGGTGTGTTTTTCCTTTTTCTCCCCTTCTTCCTCTGGCAAAGGTGACCATATTGGTTCTCCCTGTGAATAGGGCCCTTATTTTATGACTGCAATTTATTTGATTTTATTTAATCACATTTGTACTTTTATTGATTGTGACGGCTTTTAGCCAGTACAATAAATTGACTTGACTTGACTGGATCCTGCGGGTAAGAAAAGGGTTAACAGGGAAGAGCTGGGAAGTGAAGGCACTGAGGACAAGGAATACATAAAGGAGATCAAACAGGCTGTAGGCTTTAGAACTGGCAGCTGCTTATGCTGCAGCGTTTTCATAAGACATTTACAGTAAGTCTCCCACTTAGCAATCTACAGCATATGCTGGCCAGATAGCTCAGTGATTTAGGTATCTGCCGGTGGAGCCAAACATTGGGAGTTTGATACCCCACTGGGTCTCCTGGAAGAACAGTTAGTATCATTGTCAGGTAAGGGAGTCCAACACCTCAACCTCTCCCCAAGAGTCCACCAGCATTTTATAGACCTCCAGGGAAAGGTCTGATGCCTGTGTTGGTCACAGCAGGCATTTATCCCATTTTAGGGTTAATTGCAGACAATCTTTCTCAATTTATCTGAGTATCACAACATGTCTTTTCATTGTTATAATTCTAGACAACATCAGCTTATTTCATTCTACAAGCTTGATTTCTACATTGCTTCTACTGTACTGTATTTATTTATTTTAGAGCAGGCATGACCAAACTTCAGCCCTCCTGATGTTTTGGACTACAGCTCCCAGAATTCCAAGCCTGTATTCCCAATGGCAAAGGACTGTGGGAGTTGTGGTCCAAAACATCTGGAGGGCCGAAGTTTGGACATGCCTGATTTAGAGTATTTTCCACCCTACCTTTCTCCTTGGAAAAGGACCCAAGGCGGCTTATAGAAATGAGGGATAATATACAGTCCAGTACAGTGACCCCCCACCTATTGTGGGGGTTAGGGACCTGACCCAACCCACAATAATTGAAAATCCGCAATATGCGAATGCAGGTCGGATTGGGCCTGGTGGGGGGTTAATTGGGTGCTCTTGTACTTACCCCCAGCCTGATACTGTCCCGAACAGGCCTGCAAGGGCCTTCCCACACCTTCTAGAGGCCCCAAAAGGGCCCCCCTGTGAACTGGACGTGACTTCTGGGTCGCCAAAAATCATTTCTGAGGCCTCCGACAGGCCTCAGAAATTATTTTCGGTGACTTGGAAGTCACTTCCGGTTTGCAGGGAGGCCCTTTTGGGGCCTCCAGAAGGCCTGGCGAAGCCCTTGCAGGCCCGTTCGGGGCAGCCCCAGTCCTGGGCTAAGTATAAGAGGTCTGAAACAGACCTTTGCCCCTTACTCCAGGGGGCCTTTTTTTCATATACTATGGTCACGTGATATAGCGGGATCGCAGTATATGACCCGTGAAAGGGCAGCGGACCACTGTACAATTAAGACATATTCAGGTATTGATAACAGGAAATTGAGGGACATCTTACAGCATTAATAGACAAAACAGGGTGTTTTTTTTCCCTTTGTGTAGTTAGTTCTGATACATTCTTGAAAAGATGGGGGGCATTTCTATAGGTGGTATTTCAGTGTTTTAGACAATCCAAGTGTAATGGTCAGGCCTGGGAGGAACACTCCCCTGCATTCTCTCCACTCCTTCAATTACCCTCCATTTTAAAAATAATAATATATATAATTAATTTTTTATTTTATCATTATTTATTTTATTTAGAATATTTAGAATATTTTATCCCACCTTTCTCCTTGGAAAAGGACCCAAGGTGGCTTACAGTAATGAGGGACAATATACAGCCCAGGCCAGAACATTTAAGACATACTTTAACTTACAAACAGGGAATTCTGATTGGGAACTCCAGTCAGTTCCCAATCAGATCGGCAGCAGCAGGACCAGAGGAAGGGGGCAATGGGCTGGAATACAAATCACATTGCATCCAGTATAAACAGTGAACTCCCCAGTCAATGCATAGCCCCTGTGTGAGCGCTGGCTGTGATTTCAAACTTTATACAGGCTGTGTATCAAATCTAGTATAGTTGCACCCCCTTGAGTTGTGTCATAAATCTTCAAAAGTGTGTGTGTGTGAGAAAGAGAGAGAGAGAAACAAATGTTGAAGCAGTACATCTAGTAAACATGTCATAGCATTTTCTGAAACTATGATGAAGTGAACAGTATTTTTTAATTTATAAGAAAGGATTTTTAAAATTCATATAATGAATTAAAAATGTATACACTATCATTTCTGAGAGCCAATGTGGTGAAGAATATCAGATTAGGATTTAAATGATGTTTGTTCAAATCTCTGCTTGGTTGTGGAAACCTTCTGTGTGATAGCAATGGTGAACTATTATTTGAACATCTCAAATTATTTGAAATCCCTGTTATGATTGCTCTAAGTTAGAAGCAACTGGACAACACACAATAACAACATCTCCCTTTCTAACTAGAAAATTTGATGAATTTAGCATAATCCAGACAAGCAAAGCACTTTTAAAGAACTCTTCATTTTAGAAGGAGTCTGGTGTATAAACTTGAGACTTTGCCAATAATACCAGATGAATTTAGAAGTGGTTAATTTGATTGGCTGGAACACTTTAACAATGAGCTTATGTGCAAGCTTGCTGAACATTAACATTTCCTTGTCTCTGCCCAGTTCTTTAACAACAAGCAACAACAACAACAAAACAACAATAATAGAAGAAGAAGAAATATATTGCATGTTAGGTTATTAGTGACAGTTTTGTATTACATTAGATTTATTACAGAAAAAAAACTTTTTCTTATACAGTTACTTTTGGTAGGCAGAGAAGTTAATGAATTGAGACATGAATTTAAGTATGACCAAGACAAAGAAAACAGAAGTTGATTATACATTTGTTAATTTTCAGGATATCCTATGATTTTTGGTCATGTGGTCCCAGCCAGAGGAGACCTACTAAAGAAGTGGGACTTACATAAATCAGAGGGAAATAATTCCTTTGCTATGAAGCTTCCTTCCCAACCTGGGAAATATAGTAATACCTCGGCTTACGAGGATTTTACAAGACGAGCAAAAATTTTGGAACAATTCCCCCCCCCCGGTTAACCCCCAGTTAATGAGCTCATCTTGTTAAAACGAGCACTGGGGCACCTTACGGCAGACAAATAGAGAAGAAGTTGCTGTTCTCTGCTCTCTTTGCATATGGTTTTCTTCTACCTTCCTTATCCAGAAGAAATGCAGTATAGAACCTACCAGGCACTGAGTGCCTGAGGCAGAGACAACAGAAAGAGTGAGCAATCAGGGGACCATTTGCTTCCTCCTGGTTCATTGGATGAGGTGGGTCTTAACTGGGTTAAAGAAAATGTTTGTACTTTGCGTGGCTGCCATAGGTCTTGAATGTGTTTTGGTTAAAACCCTAAGTTTACTATGTGTTAAGCCAGAATGTGTGGCTTCCAGTTGCTCTTCTAAACGCCCTGTTAAGATGCTGAAATATTTTCCATGAGAGAATGGGAAAGCACATGAAGAAAACAAAGCAAAACCAACCCCAAACAAAAGTAAAAACAAGGGAAATGGCAATGATCTCTTTAAAAATGCAGCCAACTAACAAAGCAGCTTGGGTTATGACAAATGCATTATGTGGGTGACAGTTGAATCAGCAGTAGGTATCAGATCTATTTGGTGCTGGAAAAAGATGGTCAATCTACAAAGAAACCATTAGCTTGATTGTTTTCCTCCTATGCTTGAATGGAAAATAGCTTTTTAGTTCAGGGTGCAGGGTGACATCTGAGTACCGTTGTCAAGCCTTATTCTGTGCGCAATACAGAAGATGCACTTGTTTTGAATGTAGCTTGATTGAGTTGGAAGGTTGCAGGTGGTACGATTATTTTACATCTCCCTTAGCCAAAGGGAGAGGAGTAAAGCACAGGAAACATATACAGAGAAACATGATATTCTGCATGATGCATCTTTCATAGATGCAGACATGACAGGATAAAGTAGTTGTTTCATTTTGCTATCTGTCCTGTAAGCGTTTAAGGAAAACCATCTTCTTTACAAAGGTTTGTTCCTGGAAGATCAACCTTCTCATAAGAACACGTGACAACTTCTTTGTTGCACCAGGGGATGTTCTAAATCGGATTCTGTTTACTTAAATGGAGGAGAAAGCTGAGCAAAGCTTGTGTAGTCCTTTACAAAAAACGGTGATTACGCAGGCAATTGAACCACAGAATTTGAATGCAACTCCATTACGCAACATAAGTCTAAAAAGCCATTCCCACTTCAACAGCCACTTTGTTT
This sequence comes from Phrynocephalus guinanensis, assembly GCA_037367245.1. Lineage (NCBI taxonomy): Eukaryota > Metazoa > Chordata > Lepidosauria > Squamata > Agamidae > Phrynocephalus > Phrynocephalus guinanensis. The sequence goes on from CM074739.1 coordinate 90,992,508, forward strand.
CAGAGGTACTGTGATGGGGGATGCAGCCCAGTGATGAATGAGGCTGAAGGCAATGTTTGGCATCACTGTACATCTAACGAGCCTATTCAGGCCATTGTCCACCTAATGAGCCTATTCAGGCCGCTGTCCACCTAACAGAACAGATTGTACTCCTTACAGTCCTGCACTGATCATTAGCATGAGTGAAGCTTTTCCAGCTAAAGGACACATGAAATTAGGTGGAGGATGAAATGTGACCCTAGGGTAGAGTTGGCGAACCTATGGCACGGGTGCCAAAGGTGCCACTTGGAGCCCTTTCTGTGGGCACCCGGCATCGCCCCTTCACAGCCACCTGTATTCAGGTTGAATTGCTGCATTGGCACTTTGCAAAAAAATGTGTGGGTTTTGAATTGCAGTTTGGGCACTCGGTCTCTAAAAGGTTCGCCATCACTGCCCTAGGGGCATTCAAACTACATGCACGTCATTAGCACTAATGAGGAACAGCCTGGGTGAATCTTGAGCTTACACCCTTCCATGTTTCTCCTTTTCTACTCCTGTGGGAAGGAGGTCATTGGGAGCATTTATGGCAAGCAGGTTATGTGACATAACCTGGCATCATGTCACATCCAGGACAAACTGTCATTAGTATTAATTTAGTTTTGCTTGAACAAGCCAACTTTGAGACATGGTTAGTGATGCAGAAGGTCCTACAGAAGATGGTTTGATCTGTGTATGGCAGAGAGTTGCAGCAGCTCTAGAACAGCAGGACTTCCTTGAGAAATCCACCTATCTCTGTTACTTTTTATACTGCCGATTGTCAGACATGTCATTGAAAATCCCACTATCCATGGCCATTTGAAGTGTTTGTTCACAGAAAATAGAATGTCAGCTGAGAAATAATGCCATGTTCATGGCAAGGCATGGAGAGATGGGTGGGAGAGCCCGGCTTTCTCTTTCCCTGTCCTCTTGGAACCTGCTCTAAGACTGAGTAAGGCACTCGGTTTCCAATATACCATTGAATCCCAGCTTTGGGTAACCCATAGGTTTTTGGACTCCAAGAAATCCCAGCCAGCACAGCTAGCAGTGAAGGCATCTGGGAGTAGCAATTGAAGAACACCTGGGTTGCCCAAGGTTGGGAACCACTGCTCTATATGTTCAGTGTGAAATATAAGCCAGATCGAACAGAAATACTCTGACCCATTGGCTCCTGGTCCCTGATTCCTACACTACTTCTGGCCTTTTTCCTATCCTTTTCACCTCTTCTGTCTCTCAGAACAGTGTAACTGATAGTTACAGTGGGCAAAGTAGTTGAGCAGAACAGGAACAGGTGTTCTGTGTGCATGTGCTTAGTAGAATAGAGATGTCATGCACACACCCACATGAGTTTATTTAGACACCTGTTTTATGAGAGTTACCCTAATGATATCCAGTAGGAAAGATGCTTGCTGATTTTGTACATCAATGCATCTAATTATTAGAGTACAACCAATCATGAAAATCCCCTTCAACTGTATCAGAACAACATTATCTTCTTAAAAGACATTCCAAGTTCTGAACAACTCTATGCTTACCATTAGAGTCCCGTAAGTGTACAGCTCCCCAACTAAAATGCTTCCATTGTGGACCAGAATTCTGCAGCCAGATTTTTTACAAGACTGAGCGGACTGTCTAACCAGCGAGGCCAGCCTCGAGCTCCCGGCCCTTCTCCTCCGGCAGCATCGGCGAGGCCGAGGACCAGCTCCAGGTGCTCAGAGCTGGCCTCGCCAAAGCCGTCACTGCCGGAGGAGAGGAAGAAGGCAGGAGCAGTTTGGAGGCAGCAGCCACGATGCTGGGTTGTCACTGCCGCCCGATTCCGGGGCCTTGCACCAGGGCTCCGAGCTGTAAGTCAGAGCCCGCGATGCAAGTCAAACAGGCCCCTTCTTGCTGCAAGTCAAATATGCTGTAAGTCAAGCAGCATGTAAGTCAAGGTTCCACTGTACTGGGTATTTTCTGGGGTCCCACCTCGGTAGAGTAGCAAAGAACTGCACATCATTAAGGGAAGTTTTTTAAACCAACCTCAAGTGGTGGTTTAATAAACCGGTGAAAGTGCGCTTCCGGGGGTGTGGTCGGTCAGGGCACCAAATTACTTCCCTTCGCGGTTAGGACGCAATCTTTTACTGTGCAGTTCGCCACAGCAAAAATGCGCAGAAAACAGAGGTGAGACTGTGGCCTTGGAGAGTGGTGGCCCCAGCTTTCTAATTTCCTTCACTAGCCCATTTGCCAAATGACAACTGATTCTGCCTATTGTTACAGCATCTTTCCCCTCCCTGCCATTGCTGTTCATTTTATTTACACTTGATCGTTATTTACACTTGATCATTGAAAAACTGAGGACACTTTTTGGCTCCTGCTGACAGACTGGCAGCATAGCTGCCAAATCAAATGATTGGTCACCACCATTAAGAGAAGCCTGGCCACAAATTAGACAGCTATCTGAAGTAGTGTTCTTGCTATTAAAAGTGCATGATGGATAGCAGTTTCAGAGACAATGGCTAGCTGGCATGGAAGCAACTCAGAATTCAAATAGTTGTGTAGCTAAGTAGGTTCGAATCATTAGATAAGTCATTGCTCAACATCTTTAGCTATCTCACAGAATTATTGTGACAACAAAACAAGTCCATCTCCTCTCCCTTGAGTCTGTTGGAGGAAGTGTTGAATAGAACCACAGTAAATACAACGAAAGGAAGGTTTTGCCAGATTCTTGAGTAGATAGCTGTTTTGACCCCAGTTGGATACTATAATTGTTATCAGATTAGGATCACACTCTTGAGTTCACTGATTCTACAAGAATGCATTAAATCTAATAACATACATTTACTTGAACAGAGCCGTTTATGCACAGAATGAAATTGGAATTCAGTTCCAGGGCAAAATGCCTGCTGACATCTGTGAGATCCAAAGCTCAAAAAGAAAGAAAAACTGAAATATTTGAGTTGGAAAACTGGTTCAAAATTACTGCATGGTTACATCAGTCCACCTCCTTGGCAGCTTCTTAGCATCTGGTCAGCCCTACCTATTATATTTGCTTGCTGGTTTTTGTTACTGTTATTATTACTTGTGGTTGTCATTACATGGTCAAAATCAGATGCTTGTCCTGTGGATTCTCATTAGAGCTTTGTTAATATGCATAGGAAGTTAAGTGAATCTCACATAGGTCAACTATCCGAAAATTGTATACTAGAGAAGATAAATAGAAAAGTGGCTTATAATGCAGTCTAATACTTATATTTATTATATTTTATTTATGTTTATATTTGGACAACTTTGGTGGCCTTATAGCCCCCTCTCAACTTCACTAATCTATGATTCCATGATTCTTTGATGTTCAAGCTAGATTCAAAAAAGCAAAAGACACTTGAGATCACATTGAAAATCTCCTCTGGTTGCTTGGAATTTCAGAAGATTTGTGTATGTTCATGAGACACTTTGGGTTGTTCAGAAAAAAATGGGTGTCCAGATTGTTTTGATACATAACCTATATTGTGAACAAGAATACAGTATAGGAGACAGAATTGTTTCCTATAGTAAAGGCTACATTTTATCCCCTCATCTCGTACCCTCCCACTGACAGAAAGCAACAATGACTTGAAATTACTTTTAGTGAAAGTGAAAGAAGTGCCAAAGCAGGACTACAGTTGAACATTAGATATAGACCAAATCATGAATTCCAAAGAACTATATAACTCTAATGCAGACAAGGAAGAAATTGAAATCATTAAAGATTTTATATACCTCGGTTTGATCATCAGTCTAAACGAAGACTGCAGCCAAGAAATTAGAAGCAGACTGAGACTCAGAAGAGCACCAGTGAAGGAATTAGAAAAGACCATCAAGTGTAAGGACGTGTTGGCGGAGAACAAGGCCAAGGTCATCCACACTGTTGCATTTTCAATCACCATGTATGAGTGTGAAAGCTGGATGGTAAAGAAAGCAGTCAGGGGGAAATAATAATTCACTTGAAATATGGTGCTGGAGGAAATCTTTGTGAATATCCTGGGCTTTCAGCAAGACTGGAGGACTTTATTGCCCTTAACTAGACATTTAAAAAACTCCTGTACAGTACCATGATTTTAATTTCTAGTGAATCCAGTGGGCCTTAAAGATAGAGAATATGGAACATCCTCTTGTGAGCTTCACTGTTTGTCCTCTGCTAATCTTTTGCACCCTTCTGATAAATGAACAAACAGAACCACGTGATGCATAATTCTGCAACTGAGTCCCTGGCTGCTTGCTAGACCAATGAAGCTGTACCTTTCCCCCTTATTTAATAATGAGGTTATTTTGTCAGCAGAGTTTATTTTCCAAGACTCCCCCCACCCCCACTTCTAGCACCCCAAGGCACAGTCCTACTGAATCAGTTACCATCTGCTCCAGTTTTTGCATTTAGCCTGGAGTGTTTGTGATCTCAGAAATATTTCCTGTAAATGGAATCCCTCATGCCAGGCCTGTCGCACAATAGATATATAATTGGATAAATTCTAAGGAACTACAAAACAATAAGGCGAACTACATATTGTTCTGCACACAGTGCATGAATCTGTCCCAGATGAACTGCATTTTGTTGTTTACATATGAAACTACTTAAGTATGTTTTTGTTCATTAAAATAATAATAATGAAATAATTTAATAACTAAATTCATTGGTGGATTCCTTCTCCCCACCCCCCCCCCCCATCCCGGGCTGGCCAGCTTTGCTGGTTTAACATAATTTAAGCCTGCTGCTAAAGAGAAAAATAGATAGAAGGTCAGATCATTTTGATGGGTATCTTAAGTAAACCTCTGTGGGAATCTTGAAAATATAACTCTGTACATGAGGCTTGGCAGTGAAATCTTAAATGATGAAGTATATGGGTGATTGTGAGATGCTGACATGGCTTATATTTGTAAGGAAAGTGATAAGGAACAGGCTACATGCATGTGATTCAAAAAATAGACCAATTTGGAAATGTCTCTGAAACATTTAGTATCTTTAGAGTGCTGTTCTAACCCCTGCATTTTTTGGGGGGGAGGGGGGACAAGTCTCGACAGTGCTGCAAGCCAAACTAGACGAGATTTGGCTGCATAATTAGAAGGCAATAAATGTGATCATTCCAGAGATGCATTGCTTCAAAGCTGCTATATTTGCAAATAGAGCCCAAAGTTCCTTCCCAGTGACCAATCCTCAGACAGAAGTTTAACATATAGTTTGCCAAGCTGTGGAAATCTCACATTTGGATAGATGCACATGTTTTATCTGTCAAGGAAATTACGTTTTTAAACGTAAAGCTGGTTCCTTGTGTAGCCTGTTTCCAGGGTGGTGCATTGGTGGCACTCCATTGGATGTGAGGTGCAGTTTTACCATAGTGCCTGCCTACTGCCAGTGGGGGGGTTCTCCTACTAGCTGGCACAGTGGCCCAAAACATGGTTTCTGTAGGAAAGATCTAAAGGAACTCCTCTAGATGGATTCAGGGAACACTCACTGTTCAGAATATGGGTGAGAAGCTCTGCCTTTGGAACTTGCTACCAAATTCCCTCCTCATTTCTGAGCATGTGTATTGGGGTGGATATATGTGGATTACCACTCTGACCCTCCATCCTGATTGGTGTGAACTAGCAGTGGTCCTCCCTCCTCCCTTCCACCTTTTATCTTCCTCTGCTAGGGGCTCCTCTAACCCCCTCCAGAACTTTTTCTGTTAGTTGTCTGTTTCCTCTACTCTCCCATCTTACCTAGTTTCCTTCAAGTAAGAAGGGGACCTGAAGAGAGACTTCTGAAGATGACCTCAGTCAGACTGCTCATTGAAAGCAACAGGAGAAGAAGCTCTTGGGCAATCACTCATGCTGTATTCTATTATTTAAAGCAAATGTGCCTTCCATTAGTGACGTACTGAAAAGAAAAATCCAGTAAAGATGAGAGAAGCAAAATTAAGGAAACATATTTTTCCTTGCATAATGAAAGATAAAGGAATTGCATTGTGTCTGGATGCTTAAACCAAAAGTAACAGTAACAGCACTGGATTGCATATTGCATTTAGCCAGATTAAACAGAGCCTTTTCACACGACCCCTAAACTCCGCGGCAAATGGCTCCCAGCTCCGGAGCTTAAAATTGTTTCCCCACCAGCTCCGGAGTTTACAGATAATTAAGTGCGACCACGCCCACCTAAGCACGTCCCAGCGCACTTTTCAGGTACCTGCTCTCTGGGGGTGAAAAATCCCTGATGCGGATCTAACGTAGAGAGTGCCGGGCTCTCCTGGCGTCTGTTTGTTGTTTTTTTGCCCCCACCCCCACCACTTTAAGAGATCTGAATGCTGCCAGGAACAGAGCGAGACCGCAGAACGGAGCTAAGCCGGCATTCTTTTCTTTCTTTTTTTCTCCTTCCCCTCACGCAGCCAGCAGCCAGGAGTGCGGAGGGGGTGGGAACACAGGAACAGCGACAAACCCCCAAGATCTCTGGTCCGAATTTAAGTGGCCAGCGGATCTTAGGGGTCGTGTGAAAAGGCTCACAGTGTCATTCCATGTGCTATTCTAGACTTATTTGTGTAAAATTGAGACAGTGTACCAGACAGTCTAAAGTATTTAATCCCTTTTAAATTTAAATATAAAAGGATTAAATAATTTTATTGATGCTGCTTATCTATGTATCCTTCTAGCCGCCTTTGTCATATTCTTTTTCTGAACTATTAAAATTTTTAATATCGCAGTGCCTGTAATTTGGCCACTGTTTTTAAACTGTAGTTTCCAATTCTATTTTTGGGTGTCTCCCATAAATTATTTTCTGCCAAGAGCACAAAAAGTAACAAGGAAAACAAATCTAACCTCCCAAAACAGGGAAAATGTTAATAAAGTTGATCAATGAAATGGAATGTTTGTGTTCCTTACATATATTGCACATATATGTAAAAATGAATGTGTATTTTGGGAATAAACGCATCAACAGATCATGAAATAATTAGAGATCAGGTGAATAATAGCAGTACAGTACCCCCCCCTTTCGCGGTTCATATACTGCAGGCCTGCTGTATCACAGAACCGCAGTATATGAAAAAAAGGCCCCCTGGGATAAGGTGGGAAGGCCTGTCTCAGGCCTCCTATACTTACCCCAGGCTTGGTGCTGCTGCAAATGGGTCTGCGAGGGCCTTCTTGGGCCCGTCAGAGACTCCAAAAAAACTTCACTGTGAAGTGGAAGATCTGCGACATGCCCAGAAAGGCCCTCGGAGCCAAAAGTGCTTTCAAGTGATCTGGAGGTCACTTCCTGTTTTCCAGAAGTCACTTTCTGTTCATGGGAAAGCCTTTTGGAGCCTCCAAGGCCCCGGGGAGGCCGTCCGAAGCCCGTTCGGGGCAGCACAAGAAGCCCCAGACAGCCCCCCCCAAGCCCAACCCGACCCTGCATCTGAATATCGCGGATTTTCAATTATTGTGGGTCGGGTCAGGTTCCTAACCCCCATGATAGGCGGCGGGGGGTGTTACTGTATTGTAAAAAACTGCTTCTTCTGAATGCAAAATAGTTACTTAAAGGCATTTAATAGTCATATCAGTTATAAAAAGTTATAAAAACTAAAAAAAAAAAAAAGAATACAAAAACATTGTGGCACCATAAGTTGCTGCATTTTAATGTGAGCTTTCATGGATCAAGGCCACTTCTTCAGGCATTAGATGCTCAAATTAAAAGATCGCAGTTAGTCTTTGAGGTGCGACAACATTTTTTTGTTTTCTTTCTTGTTTCTTCTTATTTTCTTTTTGCCTAACATGCCAGCACAGACTCACACGGCTACCTCATCTAAAACCAAATCAAGAAAGGAGACTTGTCCAGTGCCCCATTTTGAAAATAAATTTCAATGACAGTGGCAATTTGGGGTTGTTGTTTCTTTTTTATCATTTTTGCCAACCCGTATGTTGACACTGGGTGTTCATTTCCAACATTTAATTGTTTGTGATTAAGGGGGTGGGGGACTCAGAATTAATCTGCAAAATGTATGGTGGGGGAGTGAGCCCTACTCACTGCCCAGAATACTGTACAGTATTTTTGGAAGCTCCAAGCAGTATACCCCTCATGTGAATTAGTGATGAGGTCGTTCACCTCATTGGGATAAGGAACCACTCACATCACCCATCACATTTTGGGGTGGCAAAAAAGGGTATCTTGCCTAGCACCAAACTGATCCCTCACCCTGCCTTATAATATGAGCCTTAGCAGGAAGAAACTAAGCCCTATTTGACTTAACAAAAGGAGAATCAGAACTTGTTTCAAAATTTAAAACTGAAGATTCAACATGCCCATTTCCTCTAACTGTTGTACACAAAGATTGTCATTACCATGCATTAACTTTCTTAACCTAGGAAATGTAATGCAGCCATAAATTTCACTAATCAAATTTATTATTAAACACCTGCTCCCACTATATTTATAGTTTGTACATCATAGTTTTGATTCTATTATGACCAATTAATATGACTATTAGGAAAACAGTATCCTCCAATAAGCCTAGCGCTTTGTTAATGCCATATTTCGTCTCCTATCTCATTATTCAGCCTATCCCCACAGTAACCTTAGGAAATGGGACCGAGCTGTAAAGGTTTGCTTCAAGAAAGTAAAAACAAGTTAAAATCTCCAATTTCCTTAGAAAAACAGGACGTTACCCTGCACCAAAACACTAAAGACTTATTCCACTTACACTGATTTCTAGTCAAGTCAGCTAAATTAAGGTCTTGGGTTTATATCCTGAAAATGTTGGTTTGAATCCTAGCATTGAGCCCTACTATATTAACATTAATTAGCCAAGGCCTTGCCACCATAACAAGTCTTAACTCCATCTACTTCTAACAGTTTGAACTGCCCTAAAATTAAATGCACCGGCTTTCATTATGGCCATTGCTAAAAAACATCCAAATGGTGCAGAAATTCAGTAAAATATTTTCTCACCCAAACCAAAAGTATCTGCCATTTTTTTCTCTGTTGACATCATAAATATATTACATACTGGACAATAAAGTGTAATGACATGTACTGATCAAACAGACCACATGCTTAACAAATTTAGCAGTCAAACTGACTCATACATTTTTGAACACCAGAAATACAGAAATACCTTGGTTTAAGAGCGTTTTGCAAGACAAGCAAATATTTCTTCTGAATTTTGCCTTGATCAACAAGCAATGTCTTGATATAAAAGCACTGGAGCAGGTCTCATGATCACATGTGAGCCTATGGTGGCTCTCCCTCCTTCTCTCCCTCTGCTGGATAGTGGGTGATTGTCTGGAACATTCTGTCTCAGGCAGGCTCCAAAGCAGAGGGAGGAAAGAGGAACAGAGGTCTTCCTTACACCAGCCAGAAATGTGCTGGTTAAGGATTTATACTCTTATTTTTATTTAATTTGTTTTCAACATTATTTCTTATTTTTCAAACCATTTCTACTAATTAGGCATCTAGTCAAATGTGTTTAGGGCTACAAATTGCACTTTATTATTGTCACATTAAAAACACAGAGTAAAATACAGTTGTTAGTTCCAAGCAGAGCAGATTCCTCAGCCAGGTACCTTAACCATGGTGTGGACATAGACTTCTATCCAACTTCTTTTGTGAGTTTTGGCATTTTGTGTGTACAGTATGTAACCCCAGAACAAATCATCTGAGTTTTCATTATTTCTTATGGGGAAACTTGCTTTGGTATAAGAGTGTTTTGGTTTACAAGCATATTTCCAGAATGGATTATGCTCATAAATCAAGGTATTACTGTACAGTACAATCCCCTTATCCACTGATTCACTTACTTCAGATTCAGTTATCCATGGTTGATGATAAGCTGGGGGGTGGGCAAGGGAAAAAAATTAAAAATAAAGCTTACCCCTGCCAATGTCCACTGATCTCCTCTTCGCCACCTCCGCCAGAGTCCAGCAAGGCACCCTCTGGAGGGGACTTTGAATTTCCCACTCAGGTCCCTGGTGACAGATCAGAGGTTTGAGCGGGAAATTCAGAACGTCCAATCGGTCGCCTGGGACCCAACCCGGAAGTTCAAAGGCCGGGTGGCTGGCCGGCCTGTGGTGGCGGCAGCAAGAAGGAGAGTGACAGGCATCGGGGTAGTAAGTTTTATTTTTTTATTTTCTCCCCTCCTCGCCACTGCCGCCGCTGGGCAACCACATATCCGGGCACCCACTGGACAGTCCTCCACCCCTCCAATGGGTGTCCGGCGGCAGTGGCAGCGAGCAGGGAAGAATGTTTCCTGTCAAGCCCCGCACACAGAGCACACACACAAACAGGGTTCAGTTCTTTGCCAAGATCTTTAGTGGAAAGCCAGGCAAGTTCAAGTCCTTTGCCAACAATCAAGTGCCAGATAAATAACATAATCCAACTCCCAGCAATTAACTGTCCAAGTCAAAACCAGAATATCTCACAGAAACCAGATGCCAAACCCAAGGGAACAGATTAATCTGTTGTCCAGGAAGCCAGTCCGAAATCAGGAAACAGAGCCAAGGTCACAGACAGGAACGTGGTTGCAAGTTCAAATGATGTGTTGCTCCCACAGAGAGCTCAAGGTGAGCTTACCAGCTTTATCTCAAAACAGGGAACACTACCTTACTTCTGGAAAGGCTCCTGCTAGTACTCAGGGCTTCCCGACCTGATTCCCCGTCTAGCATCAAAGACCCTTTCCCTAGCTCTCCTGGTAGCACGTCTTTGCAGAATCCTGCTCATAGCCCTTCTAGGGGGAGAAGATATGTTTTCAGCTGAGTCATCAGACCAAGCTGCCTGCTGACTTGAGCGGCAAGGCTCCTCTAGCAGCTCTTCACCATTTAACCCCTCAGAGTCAGGTTCTGTGACAGGTAGGGTCCTGGCATTTCCCCCCTTTCTTGTTGTCGCAACTGAGCAGCAAAGAGAAAAGGGAAAAAAGCTTTCTTCCCTCCTTGCCATTTGGAGGGGTGTCAAAGGCGAAAGCTTTCACCCCAGCACCCCACTAGCCCTTCTGCCACCGTTATCTGCATATAAGAGTGTTTGCTCTTATCTGTGGATTTCACTGTTGGCGTGGGATCCTGGAATCAATCCCCCACCGATACAGCGGTCCTAATGTATTATAAAAGTCCTCATTTAAAACACCCTTGGCCATTTTGTATATCATGTTTAATCAGCTTCTTCCAACAGTTCTCATAATCACAGGATTAATATCATTATTACTGAGGTAGAATCAGGAGAAAAAAATGAACATAATTATAACATTTCCCCCAAATGTTCATTTAGCTGCAATTACGATCTTAGCAGCAAACATCATTTTTCTTCATATTGTAATAACCATCTGCAAATTTTCTTCTTCTTTCTTTCTTTCCCTCAAAAACTTCCAAGACACAGGAGCTTTAAGAGCAGTTTCACCTGCTTGAGCTATATTAATAACAGTAAGACACATATTCCTGTGAGGATTAACAAAATTCTTACCCAAACAATTAAGCAAAGAACTAACAGCAATGAGAATTTACCAGGCTAATTACACTCACAGCTTTGCCAGGACTTTGCTGCCGAGCAGATCTTCAGTCCCAAAAAAACAACCATCCAACCCCCTCCCAAAATGGTGGTGGTGGTGTCCATTTTAGTTTTGCTGTTATGTATTGCTCTGGTACCTCTTTCTCAGTGCCCCCGCTGCCTGCCAGGTCCAGGGCAAGATGATGATGAGGATTAATCATGGCAGTGGCGCTGAGAAAGAGGAGCCGCTGCTGCCGCTGCCTGCAATATGGACCTTAAATAAATAAATAAAAGAAAGCAATGGACAGTTTTTTTTTCAGGAGAAAAGGAAATATTGTGTTAGCTGCCAGTAAGTGTTAGAAATGGAGAAAGTTGGGGCAGGAAGAGACACAGAGAGATTTGCTACCAGGATTCTGTGTAGAATTCTGTGTGCAAGAATTAGGGTTAGGGTTAGATGGAAAGGGAAATATGAAGTATCTGGGCTGAAATATTAGGAAAATAATTGTTTTTGATCTCTGTAACGTGGCAGGAGACAAGTAATGTACGATATATACTCAAGTATAAGTCAACCTGAGTATAAGTCGAGGTCCCTAATTTAACCCCCAAAAACTGGGGAAACATATTGACTCTAGTATAAGTCTAGGGTGGGAAATGCAGCAGGGCCTGGCAGCTCCTCCTTTGTAAGCTGGGGGAGTGGTGTGTGATGTTTAAAATGACTTTTAGCCACTGACCCAAGCACTTTCCAGGCCCTGATGCATTTCCCACCCTAGACTCCCCTGTGATGCAGAGGGGGATCATGAGAAGCGGCACACAATGTTTAAAATGACTTTTAGCCACCGACCCAAGCACTTGCATCATTGGTTAAAAGTATTGACCCGCTGATAAGTTGAGGGCCCCTTTTTTCAGCCCAAAATTAGGGCTGAAAAACTAGGCTTATATTTGAGTATATACAGTATTTGTTTTAATTTGTTAGGTTTAGAAAAGAAAAATATATATTTTTTGAAAAAAGAAATCCTCAGTACCACTCTTCAAAAGCAACTTAAGAATCGGTCATGACTGGTCACAGGCTGTTTGTAAAAAATTAAAAATGAAAAAATGAAAAAAGAGTAGGAGGGATACAGTTTCTGACCTAAAATAGGCCAGGAGCGCTTATGTCACACACTACATTTTAGGGACTAAATCCCCCCCCCCCGAGTTCAGTAGGACATCCTTATAACCAAGTTCCAGGTAGGTACGTTCCTGGCATAATATTCTGAAACATTGTTACATGCACTGTGAACAGTGTTCCTCAGTTTCAGAGACTTGACATATACAAGGCCCCACCTCCATTAACCCCCTCTCAAAGATATACAGTGGCACCCGTATCCACGTGGGATTGGTTCCGGGCTGCCCCCACGGATACTGAAAACCATGGATAAGAACAAATGCCCTTTCAGTGTACCCCTCCCAAATCCCTCCAAACCCAGAACCGTGTTTTTGTGTGATTTGCAGCAGCAGTTTGCAACAGCAACTTGCTTTGTGGCATCCTTTTGTAACAATGTATTTGCTTTATGGCACCTTTTTGCAACAGTGTATTTGCTTTATGGCACCCCTTTGCGACCGCAATTTATTTAATTATTATTTAATTATTTTTGGTGGCCAGCTGCAGATAACTGAATCAGCAGATGCTGAATCAACAGATACAGGGGTGCTACGGTATTGAAATAAAATATCCGAATTCATCTACAAACCTTTTCTATTTTGGAAATATATATTTTGCAGTATAGTAATTGAGACAGGGAGAAAGAAGTCATGCCATTTTAGAGACCTGTGATGTCTTAAAATAGAAATGATGTACCATTGGTTATTAGAAAATATGCCCTGTTAGTGATAAAGTAACACACACACACACACACACACACACACACACACACACACACACACACACACACACACACACACACACACACACACACACACGATGATAGAAAAGATTTTGGAATTCAGTGAGGTCAGGAAATATACCCAGAATACAGAAAATGTGCTGGATTAATTTATTTTTATTCTTTTGGGGAGAGGTATTCATATCCTGCTTTGGCCAGTATCCTATTAGTGACCCCAAGTAGAGAAGACACGCAATCGACTCAGAAGGTTTTATGTAAGTGTTGACTTGCCATAATTAATACAGTGGGCATTCTCTACCTAGATAGCCATAGGATACTGATTATTATGTTTTCCAGCTGTGAATGTTTAGATGGCATTTTTTGTCCTTTACAGAAAAACGCTTCTTTGGGCACAGGACATCTTTATACTCCACAATGCATTGGAGTCAGACATTAGACTTTAAGCAAAGCAAAGCAAAGTGTTCTGCTTATATACTGCCCCATAGCGCTTAAAGCACTCTCTGGGCAGTTTATAATTTAATTATGCAGGCTACACATTGGCCCCACAGCAGGCTGGGTACTCATTTTATTGACCTCAGAAGGATAGAAGGCTGAGTCAACCATGAGCTGGCTACCTGGGATTGAACCCCAGGACATGAGCACAGTTTTAGCTGCAGTTAACCACTGCACCACAACGCTCTTACTGTGTTTTGTTTTGTTTGGATTACAGCGACCAGCAATCTGCAGCAATTCCCCCAGCCAGACCTCTGGTATTACAGTTTTTAAAAAATCAGACACCTTTCATGTGTTCTTAATCTCTTATAGCTAAGTAGTAAAAACTTCATCTCAGACATGAAGGGTCTTGAAATAAGAGAAAGTAATGGGGAGAGCCTAAGCTCTGCAGGAGCTGCAAGGCATTGGGGTTTGGTAGTTTCTTAAGAGGTACTGTATCTTGTATAGAGCACAATGGGCAGAGAGAGTACTTGATTCGTAATGCCATGCAGCTCAAGCTTCCTCCATGTTCACAAAGACTTGCCATGCTTGAGATGGAGCCTTTATTCTTGAGAAGACTTTGATTGGGGGGGGGGAGGGGGCTACATCTCCTAGAATTCGGGAAAATCTTGCAGTCTTCTGGGGGCAATTGTCTAAAAATGTGAAAGTTGAATGCCTGACTGGAATTCTCATTCAGATCAGAAAATTCCCGCACAATTTGAACAAAAATGTGTTTGTTTGTTTTCCTGGTACAAGAGATGGCTATGACCCTCTCACACCACCTGTCTCCAAAGCTAGTATTTTCCATGACCAATTTTACTGTACTGTTTGCTCCATAGCATTTTAGCACATGACCTAGAGATGATAGGAAAACATTAGGAAGAAAAAGATCCAGACATGGTGATATCTCATTAGTTCTCTGCACTGTGTGCAAGTTCTGCAGTAAGCCAGCACCCGGTTGCTCCTATTTTGGCCTGGATGTTTCTAACATTAGCATGGAAACCCCTATAAATGGTCTTCCTCTCCAGACAGCTATAGCACATGCCTTTTTCTTTCTAGCCCTTAGGCCACTTTGACTAGCTGTACTAATTGAGATACAATATTTCCTTCCACTCTTCTGGAGAGTCTTTATTTATGGCATTAAATCATTTGGCTTCAAAACAAGATAAGGTTGACTCACTTGGATATAAAAATTATTTGGCTTCAAAACAAGCTAACTTTGACTCACGTGGCTACATTCTTACCCCCATTCCACCATTCTTGTTGGTTTACTTACACTTCTATTAACATATTCTGGTATTTTCAGACACCAGGGCATTTCAACACGTAGCTAGACTAATAATATGCCGTGGTCACAAAAAGAGCATTCAAAACTCGCAGTCTAGTACTTGTTGTGGGGCTTCCCCTAGGATGGCTTTATGGGCTTATAGCACATTTTAAAAGCATAGGGCTTTTCCCTCATTTCTTTGCCATTTCCGATATTTTACATAATTTCTCACTAAGCTCTAATATTTATGTCTACATTTATGAGTGGCCTTGGAAAGTACCCAGAAACTGCCCTATTGTTTCTTCTTAGTAAGGTTTCCCCAGTAATTTAAATTTAGAAGAGTCATAAAACCTGGCTCTTGATGTAATCAGGAGCAATTATCTCTATGCTCTTGGTATACCTCCTCCATTCATTCCAGTGTGGAAGTTCTACAAAAAACCCCCACTGGAATTAATTGAGAAGGCACAGCAGCTGTGTTGAGCAGGCTGAATTGTTTAGTGGGCATGTTGACACATCTGCTGTTATTAACAGTTCACATGGGAAAGAGCCACATCATTGGCTCTAGTCATGTGATTCCCGTGTCCTAATATTATCCGAGCAGTGTGGGAAGAAGTCATGGAGAATTGGTTCCTATTTTGCTCTGATTAAACAGTGATCTGCCCATGCACTTAGTCTTGTGGAACTCAGTAGTGTTTTGCCACTGTCTTTTCTGGGAACAGAGCTTCAGAGCTACAGTGACTTGCTTTATTTTTATTTTTTAATTAGCATCTGCCGTATGCACAAGCGCCGATAGAAGTGGTCATAAATAATTCCAGATCAAACCAGTTTCATCTTTACTAAAGGTTTAAGTGGGTTTTTTTAAAAAATCACTCAGATTAAAATTACTACTTATCTCATCCTTCTGGTTATTTTCAGTGCCTTTCTGACTTGGAGATGTAAAATAAATTCCGTAATGTTTTTTTCAGACGTTTTATTTCCTTTTTCCACGATAATCAGATCTTCTGACAGAAGATTAGGCCAATTTTCAAGGACAATAAATAACAAAGGAGAAAATGGTGCACTTCAGGGAAAGAGGAGTACACTGAAAGAGACTAAATTTGCTTGCCAAGTATGAGTATCAAAGGCCCCATCCCAATTAAAAAGATCTAAACACAACTGGAAAACATACAGCACTGATGTCATGCCTGAAAATATTTATAGTTTGCACTAAAATAATTACATTATATTGGAAGATGTTTATTGGTCAGTCCGATCTGGAAAATTATAAATAAAAGCAGTGGAGGCAAGAGGAAAAGAAAGAAATGAAAAAGGAAGCTTTTTTTTAAATTATAGAACATGCAGATACAACATTTATTGGAGCTTTCTTAAAACCTCATTCACCAGACCTAGTGGAGTCTCATTATAGACACATAATATTAAAATGACATTGTGAATTAGTTCCAAGTCCATTACTTTATTCCACAGACAACAAAGATGGTTTGTTCTCTATCCTAGCTGAACCAAATAATGCTGTGAAATGTATGAGCTAAACCCAGTTGGTAATCCCAGCAAGATTAGCTCCGTTTAACCTATTGCTGAATGATGAATTAACATTTAAGGCTCGTGGTACAGTGGTTAAACTGCTGCACTGCAGCTATAACTGTGTTCACAACCTGGGGTTCAATTCCAGGTAGCAGGTTCAAGGTTCACTCAGCCTTCTAGCCTTCTAAGGTCAATAAAATGAGTACCCAGCTTTCGGAGTGGGGGCAATGTATAGCCTGCATAAATAGATTGTGAACCGCCCAGAGGGTGCTTTAAGTACTATGGGGCAGTATACAAGCAGAATACTTTAACTGAATTTCATTGATTTAATACAGGCATGTCCAAACTTTGGCTGTCCAGATGTTTTGGACCACAACTCCCACAGTCCTTTGCCATTGGAAATACAGGCTTGGAATTCTGGGAGCTGTGGTCCAAAACATCAGGAGGGCCAAAGTTTGGACATGCCTGATTTAATAGGTCTGCTGCAGTTGGGACTGCCATTTAAATTGAGGACCACATTTGTGCAATTTGGCAGGCTGTTGTGCAGTTTGTACTTGGAGACACTGGCCATTTCCTCATAGTTTAAGGCCCTGCATTCAAAACTCTTTATTCCAGTCCTTGATACAAGTGGTACCTCAATTTACGAATTTAATCCGTTCCGAATGCATGCTCTTAAGTCGAATTACTCTTAAGTCGGGGTACCTATCTGAAAATTGAAAAAATAAGTTAAAAATAGAAAAAATGTAAGTCGAGTAGACCATATATAAAATTTGTAAGGCGGCAGTTAAAAACACTAACAATTTTTCACTCTTAAGTCAAATTGCTCTTAAGTCGAGCTGGTCTTAAGTCAAGGTACCACTGTATACTGGTGGCTTCATGCTCAGAATTTGGACAACTGAGTGAGTGTTCAGCATGTTGAGGGAAGTGACAAGGTTAGATTTTTCCTTACTTCCTACTGAAATAATTCTAAAACTTCTTGTCCTCAAGGGTTGATATAGGAGATGAAACTAGATCAGAGAATAATTAGAAATGGAATACATTTTAACAGACATAATAAGTTTTGTCTGACAAAGTCAAGGGATGCTACCCCACAGAATGCCAGGGATTGAACATCTATTTTTAAAGAACTGGAAATGTTCTGACAGGGATAGTAAAAACTTGGCAGTGGAAAAAAATGGAGTGCAAACCAGGTCAGCCCTTCTGCACAGTATGCTCATGCACACACCCCTGCAAGGCAGCCCCTTCATCTTAACCCATTTTTCATTGATTGATTGATTGATCATAGTAAGAAAACAGTCAAACTCTGGTATTTTCTAGGATAGGCATTTACAGTTACTGAATCCTGTGATAGGAAACCAGTCTACAATCAGTTTCCAATCTCTGATAGGACTTTTTGCCTTTTCTATCCTCTTTGTAATCTTCCCCAAACCTTCTGGCTGACCTTTCTTGGACAGAAAATCCAGGTCTAGATTCTTGCTTTACGTTAAAGTTTGCAATCTCACAAATCTATAATTTGATTATTTATGATTCAGAAGAATTATTGTATAGTATAACAACAACAACAACAACAACAACAACTTTATTTTTATGCCGCCTTTCTCCCCAAAGGGACCTATGGAAAAATGCAAGAGAAGATTTGTGGCTTCAGTAGCAGACAACTGATATAATGTTACACTGAGTATCATATATGTTTATGAAGTTGTACTCATGCGGGCAGTTGCATGTGGCTCCTTACATCTGCCTGTTGCTGCTTCCTGTCATTGCCAACCAAATGTGAACTGGCTGGAAGAATATAAGAGGAGGTAGAAATTTTCAGAGTTGGAGGAATTGGTCTATGAATAAATATAGTGATGATTTCCCTACGTGACTCACAGGGTTCGTGTTAGTAATGTTTTGTTCAAAATTGGCATAGAGTAATAACCAAAGAGAAACTCTAAAACTGAAAACTGGGAGAAAGAGGCAGATTACTTTAGAACAAATCAAACTTTCCAGATGATGATGAACGTCTGCTTCTGTCATTTCCCCTTGGTGATGGGCTGATGTCGCTGGTGAGAACTGAAATCCAGAAAGGTCTTGGGGCACCACAGCTTCACTCTCCTTTCTTTAGACCAGGAATCCTCAAAGTTTTCAAACAGTGGGCCGGTCCACTACCCTGAGACAACACTGGGGGCCGGACCACAGTCCCCCCCCAAAAAGGCCAATATGGAAAAAAGGGGAAGGGAGGGGCAAAAGGGCAGAGACCCCCCCCCCCACAATCAGCCCATGATCTGTGCATCTCCAGGACCCCAGCAATCCCTCCTGCTCTGGATTGCTGCCCTGAGGTGCCATCATTGGGATCCCTCTGCTGCTGCTGCTGCTCCTCCTCCTCCTCCTCCAGTGGCAGCGGCTGGAGCAGCTCTCTTTTCTTCCTTTCTTCATTGCGTCAGGAAAGAGGCGGCAGCCCAGGCAAACTCAGACCCCTCATAACTTTCTGGCCGGCCACTCGGGATGAGGAGCAACAGTTGGGGCAAGGCTGGTGCCACGGATCC
Source organism: Phrynocephalus guinanensis (assembly GCA_037367245.1). Taxonomy (NCBI): domain Eukaryota; kingdom Metazoa; phylum Chordata; class Lepidosauria; order Squamata; family Agamidae; genus Phrynocephalus; species Phrynocephalus guinanensis. The sequence continues at coordinate 91,011,618 of CM074739.1, forward strand.
AGCCGTGCGCCCTGGCCATCATGCCCTCGCTGCGCCCCAGAGTGAAAGCTGCCTCCTCTCTTGGCCTGGCCTGGTCCGGCTTGACTTCGTGTGGTGCAAGGAAGGGAGGGAGGCAAGAAGGCCTTCCGAAAGCCACCTGCAGCCCACTGACTGGCCAAGCCCAGCCAGGCTGCAGTGCTCTGTAGACTCGGCAGCCCGCCCATCACCAGCCGGGGACAAATGCAGCTCTGCCAGGCAGAACCAGACCTGGGCCACCGTTGGCCTTCCCTTCCCTTCTTTCTCCGCCACCTCCTCCTCACTGGTCTTTTTACTGGTGGTGGTGGTGGTGTCCTCAGCCTCCAGGCATGGCTGGGCTCCCTCCTCCCCTCCATCGCTCCAAGGAGCAAGGCAGCAGCTCAGAGGGGACTGGGTGGATGGGAAGTACCTCCATTTCCCCCTTGGTCGCCTGCTGTCCATCCTTCCGTTGGTCCACTGCTGTGGCTGCTCCAGCTCGGAGCAATAACACAGGCGGTGGCCACACAAGGCAGGCAGGCGGGGTGGAGGAGGACCAGGGGTGGGGCCTCAGGGCCATGGAGGGAGTGGAAAACCTTGCTGCAGCCCTCCCACTTTGAACTGCCCCACTAGCCAGTGTGCTGATCATCTGGGTGGTGGGTAGGGGGAGTGGGGGAAGCAACATAGCCCACCACTTTGAACTGCCTCAGCAATAGAAGCAGCTGTGGAGGCTGGGTGCTCACAAAGCAGGGGGTAGGTGGGGGGGGTCTGCAATTGGTCCTGGGGCCGGATTTAGGACCCGGGAGGCCGCATCCGGCCCCTGGGCCATAGTTTGAGGACCCCTGCTTTAGACAGAACAGTTTTAACCAGCCATGATTTCTTCCCAGCTTGTGAATTCTGGGAAGCATGGCTTTTGAAGAAGCAGGATTTACTTAGGCTTGGGACTGATGGTAGATTAAGGGAGCAGCTACAGCAGTTCAACTGGTTGAAGTTTGACAGCTTCTATTTTCACGCTGATAGTGGAGTCTGCGAAGCACATTATTTCTGTATCCAATTTGTAATGTAGCTTGATTCTTGACTGTCATTATAACTCATAAGGTGCGTGGATACTGACTTTCCTTTCTCTGTGGCTCCTGCCTGGAACTTTGTTGTTAACAGACAAATAAATTTATTTCTCTTTTTTACCTAGTATTTTCAGGATGTTCCTTGCTCACTCGGACTAATTACCGTATGTCTTTCCAAGCCAGCTGCCTTGAGAAGCTCCCAAGATGATGTTGATAGCTGTCGCCTGTTGTTAAGCTTCCATCACCTGGGTTCCAAAGTTCCCTTTTAGCTATCATAGCTGACAGCTGCTGATTAAACCTGTCCTCTAGCCAAGAATCTGTCCATTCTTTTTCCAAAAAAGGGGGGGAGCCATCTGAGCTGTTGGACATAAACATCTCAATACAGTGATCCCATATGTTGATATATTTTGCAAAGGAGAATGCTCAGAACATATTCTTCATGGACTGCATTGCCTAGACATTTCAAGGCCTGTAGCTTTGGGGAATTGTAATCCAAAAAGGGGAAAGGTAGCATTTCCAAGTTCTGGCAAAGCATCAACAAAGAGAGAAACTCCCCCTTTTCCCTTAGGCTACTGCTGCTGAGTTTGCACAAAGTTCAGGGCAAACTTATGCATTGGATAGCCATTATGGCATGCTGTCCTGTTTTTGAATTGGCGCATCCATGCCCTGTTTCAAGATCACGCCAGGGTATTCAGGAATAAATTTATTTTTATTTATTTATTTATTGGATTTCTATATCGCCCATCTGGCAGCAAGGTCACTCTGGGAGGTTTACAACAATTAACACATTCAAACAAATTTGCTTACAGGATAGATTATTAGCTGGCGTGCTAGTTGATAAGGCAGACTGGGGCACTTACTGCAAATAGAATTGCTGTGTAGGCAGACAGAATGTTCATTCGTCCACTCAAAATGCTGGGGCTTCTGGGAGTTGAAATCCAGCAACATCTGATGACCAGTGATGATGATGATGCACTCTACACCAGAGTGCATTCTAGTAAAATCAATAATATACAAACATGCAGCACATTTAATCACAACCTCAGTGTGTGTGTGTGTGTGTGTGTGTGTGTGTGAACCTGTACATCAACACAAAGCTCCTAAAAATAAGCAATGACCAAAAGTAATTAATCAACTGCTAAAGAGTTCATAATCAGTAATGTAAACAAGCAGTGGTCTTCCTGTTGTATTTTATAGGTGTCTTCCTGAATGAAGCCAGGTTGCACCAGCTGTTCATAATACAACGCTGGATGTGTAAATGTCATCTTAATATACTAAGCAGACCTGCATGATTTATTTCATACAAAAAGAGAAGGATGTGGGGTTTTTTTGTATTTGCGGACAGTAGCTCAGTGGGAATATTGTTTGACTACAAGAGAAAAATGCACTTATCTTCTAATAACCTGACTAGCTGACAGATTATAGTGCAGGTTTTCGTAAGTAGACATGAAAAGGATGCCAAATTTATCTGTTCTGGCAGCGATCAGGGAGGAATGAAGTTGGCTTAGAGTAGTGGGAACTGAAGATCAAATGGTTAAAAAATGTAATTACTTGCGGCTCTGATTCGTAAAATTAATGCTTTATGACATTTTCATTTGATTCTGTTCGTCTTTCCTAGTTTGCCGGCTGCCACCGCCTATGATGAATTTTGGCCTGAAGAACTGCATACAAATATGCAAGTCTACGGCAGTCAGTAATAAGGCCTAGCATTTATAGAGAATATTTCAGGTGTTCATAGTGTTTCACAACCACAAGCTGCTGGGAATAAAAGGGAAAGGACTAGAATAGGACAACTTGCTTTCAGGTTTCCCCTCAGACGTTAACCCCACACGCTAACAGATAGCCCAGAGAGCTGTGTTTCCTGGAAGACTAACCATTTTTGTTTAACAAAACATTTTGTGAATGTCCATTGCATCTGAAGAAAGGGGATGGGCCCTGCTTCTATCAGAAAAGCTTCACGTCATCTGTGATGCCTTCATGTAGCCCAGTGGTTCCCAACCTGGGGGTCGGGAGCCCTTTGGGGGTCGAACGACCATTTCACAGGGGTCACCATGAGCCAGTGAAGTGGCTTGGGTCTGGAGGAGTGGGATAAAGAAGGGGGGAGAGTGAGTTACAGCTTGATAGGTTGGAGGGGATGTCAGTCAATGGCACCAGAGGTGTGATTGGCTGAGGGTGTCTGAAGACAGAGGGGAGTTCTGGCACCTGCAGCAGTGGCCTGCCAAAGGGGGCTTGTGGCCTCTTCCAAACAGGGCAAGCGGTCACCACAACATGAGGAACTGTATTAAAGGGTCGTGGCATTAGGATGGTCGAGAACCACTGATGTAGCCCATAATGTTATGCAGATAACTGGGAATGCTCTTTAAATTCTTTTTGTGATCCATTACCAGTGAGGTTCAATTATGTTCTTTTTATTATTATTTTTTGGTTGATTCTATTCGTGAACTATCTTGAAGAAGGCTCATTTGCTTTGAAAAGCAGTACATAAAACCCCTTAAAATTATTGAACAAGGGTTCAGTCAGAATCCTAAGGATACATATTAGGTGCTACTCTCCATTTAACTCAGAAAGACTTACTTTTATCTGAACAAACTGAAAAATTGATCAAAACCTGACTCTATCTAACCTATCATCTGTTTTCAACCATGTCCAGTGTCTGGTGCTAGAAGGGAAGTGTGTACTAATAGAATACTCCAGTCTCGGTTGATCATTTCCAGCTTCCATCAGGCTGTTGTTTAGAGATGATCTCAGCAGGAGGACATGTAAACCACTGTAAGATTTTTAGCAGTCTGTTAAAACAAACACACTGTCTCACATTGCTACCAGATAGAGCCATAAAGAATTTGTTTGAAAATTGAAGTCTTTGGGTTGTTGTTGTTTTTGAAATTTTATCCTTCAAAAAAGGTAATACTGAATATGGGGATGGCAAAATGGGACTCTGTGGAATAAATTCGGCTTGTCAAACAATCTCACGTAATCCCAGAGAGTGCTGTCAAATATTGGGTTGCTTTGATGCTAGCCTTTTTCCTTATGTTGAAGTTGACACCATGTTCTCACTCAGTTAAATGCGGAGAATCCAGATCATGCTTCTTCCAAGCCACTGCATTTTGGGATTGTTCCTCATTATCCTCCTAGCTACAAAGCTGTTGTTGTACCTGCTGCATAAGTGTAACGCTGCATCACTAGGTAACAGCAGCTACTTGGCCCTGCAAGCATCTGTTGTTCTCTCTCTCACTACTGCCACTGCTTTTGGCTGTGTGCATGTGTGTGCATGTTGTGAAATGAACAAAATTCTTCATTGGCCTTCTGGAAAGGCTGGATGCAGTTGATGTGCAGCACCTCTTAGAGTCCTCAGGTTTTCCACAATGACATGGGTTGAAGCAAAACACTGTCAGTCCACCAAGATTCTCTTGAAGAACAGTTCTTAAAGAAAGCCACTTGGTTCTAAGCACTTTAACCTTTAAACAATGACAGCTCTGTAGTGGCTGGATTTTTGAAAGAGGAATGAATGCGTATCTCAGGATATCAGCAGCAATGGCAGGAAATGTGCAAGTGCTACAACAGGGAGAGAAACCCATATTTCTTGTCACACAGCTAAATTTGTTGAAGAGTTTTTAGTGAAGAACATTGCCAAAGCTGCTTTGAAAATCCAAGTACTGTTACCCATGTCTACATGCTTATCCATCTTATGTTTGTGGGCCCGAGTTTAGAGATAGATAGATAGATAGATAGATAGATAGATAGATAGATAGATAGATAGATAGATAGATAGATAGATAGATAGATAGATAGATGATAGTGGAGCCACATTGGGAGCTGCAACCTAAGTAATATTTCTATCCTCATTAACTCTGAAAGAGCTATAAACCGGACTTACTTTTATAGAAGCCATTTTGATTTTTCTTCAGCAAGACCTATCTTTCTTTGTACTCCATAATTTGTTGTTTCATACTTCTTTCCATGAGTTTTCCTGGAACAGAGTTTAACATAACTGGGCAACCTCCCGCGCTATTGTGTTGTTATGAGCCAGCAAAGTTGCTTCCAAATTATTGTCATCCTGATGGGGTTACTAGCGTGTGTGAGATGCTCAAGGAATAATTTATGGATGCCATTACCTGATGAGTTTCCATGCTGAGTGGAGATTTGGACCCAGGTTGGCTGAATCCTCATGTGATCTCTGTTTATTATACTACACTGCTTCTCCCACCTCTCGCTATGTTTGTATAAAGTTCGGTCTAGTACCCCATACACAAAGCCCTCCCTCCTGCCTTTGTTTTAAAACTGATGTTACATTTAGTCACTTTCCAGTCTTCTGGTTCAGAGGCTGATCATAGAGGCATAGACTCTTGACCACCTTTAGTCTATGATAGAATCCGTGAAATTACAACCAATATATGGACAATTGATTTGTTCTGCTCCCTGATGTTCAGCCAAAGAGAGCTTGGAGATGCAACAGGAGTAACTCTAGTCTTACTTCCTCCTCAACACATACAGTGGTGGATAAGTAACTGACATTACCTGGTGATGGGGACTACTTGTGGCCCCAGACCTGCTTGGAGAAAGGTAGCACCATGAAGGTCTCCATAACTGGTGTAGTAAATGCAAATACTACCACAAGGTAACTGAGTGGTTTAGGCATCTGTCCGAGGAGCCAGAGGTTGGGAGTTCAATTCCCCACTGAACCTCCTGGAGAGGGGCAAGACCAGTGGTTCTCAACCTGTGGGTCCCCAGATGTTCCTGGACTGCAACTCCCAGAAATCTCTTCCAGCACAGCAAGCGGTGGAGGCTTCTGGGAGTTGCAATCACAGACATCTGGGGACCCACAGGTTGAGAACCACTGGGCTAGATTCAGTGATCCATAGGGTCCCTTACAATTCTGCAGTTCAAAGACATTTGCTGCTGCTGTTATTATATTCATATAAGGCCATATTCACTGAGCAGAGGGCCTGTTTTCTTCCACTCTACCTCCAGAACGCTGCTTGTTTGTGCTGTGCTAACTTTATTTATTGCCAGTAGTAAACTGGCACAGAACACAGAAGTGGCAAAAGTCCTTGAACGAACCCTTTTAGGGCAATTTGATACGGACACGGTTTGCTGGGAGATGGGAGATGGGGCTTATGGGGCAGAGCGGTCAGCAGTTCACCAAGTGTGTGTGTCGTAGGAATGTGGTTGGGAAGACTAGAGGCACAGGGGCTGCTGGTGACTTTTCAAGTAGCACAGTGTTGCTAAAGAAATCAGCCTTGAAGAGAGACTTGAAAGGGGGAGGAGGAGTGTGGTATGCCAAATTGTGATGAGACAGAATTAGGTTCCTGGACCAGGGAACAGCCTGAGAGGCACAGAAAGAAGTGGAAGGACATGAAAGCCAAAACTGAAACAGATCATATGGAAGAACCCATTTGTATTTGCGTACAATTTGTTCCCTCAGTTGCTACTGCTGCTGGCTGAAGGAAGGAAGTGTGGGAGGAATTCCATAACATTGGATCATAGTGTCTTTCCATGGAAATATGATGATTTAAAACAAAAATCCAAGCACTCTAGAAAACACATTAAAATATATGTGGGGTGGAAAAAATACTCAGCATCTGGCACAGGATTAGTGGTGTTTTCTTAATAGTCAAGGAAGGGCAAATTCTAATTGCAATTTGCCTATTATTTTTAGCTGGGTTATAACAGATGAGTGTTCATACTTTGCATAAAACATTGCCATACCTTTTACTCTGTCTCCTGATAGCACTCCCCTGCATCTGGCCCTTGAAGTACCCCGGTTTTAAGCCTGGAGATTACACATCTCCCTCATGGTTTGTAACCTGTGATGGACTTTTCCTCCAGGAATCTATCCAATCCCCTTTTGAAGGCATCCAAGCCAGATGCCATCACCACATCCTGTGGCAGGGAGTTCCACAGACTAACAACGCGCTGGGTGAAAAAATATTTTCTTTTGTCTGTTCTTACTCTCCTAGCCCACAATTTGAGTGGATGTCCCCTAGCTGTGGTATTTTGTGATGCAAGATACCACAACTAGGTATCTTGCAAGTCGAGCCAGAACATTCAATTCCATACGCACAGCTACTGCGAGACGCCTGAGAAGGTGGCACATTCTCTAGCCAGGCTAGGCTAGGTGCTTGCCTTCTTATTGAAAGTGGGGTGGGATGGGGAAAAATTCAAAACAAGATAAACTTGAGGATAATGTCTTATTGCCCACATCACTCTGCCTCCAGTCCTGGCAGCTCTTCCACTCCTTGCCACCTTTGGATTCTCCTGTAATGGAGGATGAAACTATCCAAATATTGGGAACCACAACCATAAAAATCAGTGTTGTTCTCCGATTACATTCAAATACACTCTATATTTTATTTTTTGAGTATTATTACCCTGTCTTTCTCCTTGGAAAAGGACCCAAGGTGGCTTACAGTAATGAGGGACAATATACAGTCCAGTACATTTAAGACATATTCATGTTTGAGAACAGATAATGGAGGGAAATCGTACAGCAATAAAAGACAACATTAAAGCTAAAAGAGAATGTGAGCAGTTAAGGAAAAGAGTAAAAATTCCATTATGAGGGATGGCGCTAACATTGAAAACACCAGTGTATTTATGAAGTCAGTCAATATAATCGTGTAAGGTGGACGATCTAAAAGTTATGAGGGGTGGAAACTAACATTGAAAATGCAGTGCAATCTCACAAGGAGATATATAAACACAAAGTTATAAGTGGTTATAAACACAAAGTCTGTGTAGTCATCATGTATGGAAGTTTGTATAAAGACACATAATAGGTAGTCCATCATTCAGGGAAAGCTTGTCTGAAGAAAAAAGATCAGGGTTGCCTTCTCAATTCCAAGTTTGATCATTTACTATATTCAGTGAAGACAAGAGAAGGTTCTTCCTACAATTAAAGCCCCAGAAAAGTAAGAAGCCTGCCTGGAGACTTCCTCTACAGATTCCTACAACTCAAGCTCTTCATCAGAATTATTACACAGCAAGAAGATGGGAGAGATGTTTATGCAGATAACAGGAAAGACAATGTTAAGAAATTGCAAGGAAAGACAACGCAGTTGTTGAACTAAAATGCAAACTGTTAATAAGGAGGTAGAACAATAGCTTTCCCACTAAGTTAATGAGGATAATAAGAGCCCTGCTCAATCAAAGGCCTATCTGATCCTGCATTCTGTTTTCCTCTGAGATCAGCCAGAACCTGCTCTCTGAGGAAACTCACAAAGAAGATAGGATGGGATAGTGATACCGTCGTCCTGATCATATCCCCTGGCCAGCAGGCATTCAGAGGCAAACAGCAACAGCAAAAGGACTTATACTGAGATCGACTGGATGGTATTTTGAGCATAAAAACCTACCAGTAGATCAAACAAAGACCATCCAACCAAACACCCTGCTTTTGCTCCTGGCCAACCAGATGTTTCTTTACGTTCATGATATGAAAGATGACTCTTCCCTGCTGTACTCAGAATTTACTTTAGAGGCTGACATTGTACTCCCTGAACATCACTAATAACTGTTGGTTGAACTCACTCTTTAGGAGTGGAAACAAAATACCTTTTAAAAACCAACCTGTTTCCCAAATCCTTTTGTATTCTCACGTGACATGATGCTTAAAATGTAGAGGGGAACACTGAGTTTTTCCTTATTCTCTCATACTTTGGATCCTTTTCCAAAGAGAAAGGCGGGGTAAAAATACTCTAAAATAAAAATAAATAAATAAATAAATACTCTATGCCAAGTGTAAAGAGTTTTCAAGATTGTTTCATCCACAGTGAGAGTCAGACCACATGCCCATGTTCTTAAAAGTGATGCGGCAAATACTGTATCTGTTATTTCCCTTTTTGTGTGTGATGGCCTCACATTGGCAGTTGTTGACAGTATTCTGAATGGACAGCCACTTATAGCTGGTCTTACTGATAGATCATGGGGAGGAAAAAAACCAGGCAATTACGCCAGCTGCAGAAAACACTATGCGAGCAAAATGCGACAATTATTCAGATCTGGTTTATATTGCTGGTTTACAAGCAAATATGTGCTTTTGAATGCGCAATTAATCCAATTGTGAATAACAATACGTTTTAAACAATGATTTGTGTCTGAATACAAAACCTCCTTTTTTGCTTTTGTAGATGAATGCTGAAACATATTATAACAGTATAATGAATTAGGAGGAGAAGCACCTGCGGAAATAAAATAACAGTTTTTATTTTGCACAAAATAAAAGAACAGTTTTTATTTTGCACACTCAGTAAGCCCGTGAATGCTTTAATAAACTTTTGCTAGAAGCAGAAACATTTTTTTCTTGAAAGCCAGTGGCAGCTTGGGGACTGGCGAGCGGTAGGCACCTCAAAATGGTAGGAAAGGCATACTGTATATACTCAAGTATAAGCCTAGTTTTTCAGCCCTAATTTTTGGCTGAAAAAAGGGGCCCTCAGCTTATATTTGGGTCAATACTTTTAGCCACTGAGGCAAGTTTGGGTCAGTGGCTAAAAGTCATTTTAAACATTGTGCGCCACTTCTCCTGACCCCTCAAGTTTAAAAGGACTTTTTAAAAAGTCATTTTAAAACAATGTTTAAAATGACTTTTAGCCACCAACTCAAGCACTTGCCTCGGTGGCTAAAACTCATTTTAAACATCACACACACACACAGCTCACAAATGAGGAGTTGCCAGGCCCTGCTGCATTTCCCACCCTAGGCTTATACTTGAGTCAATAAATTTTCCCAGTTCTGGGAGTTTAAATTAGGGGCCCCGGCTTATACTCGGGTTGACTTATACTCGAGTATATACGGTATCTCTCCTGCTAAGTCTGCAGACTGCCCATATTTAAAGGGTGTCTGCTCATTTGTATAACTGCACAGCTCCTGTGAAAAGAAGAGTGAAAGGTTAATCCATCTAGTATTAACTGATCTTGCCAATTTGCATAAAACTGTGGTCACAATCTTTGTGAATCATTGTGTGGTAGAACAATCAGGAGGTGGTAGCTCTTCTTGGTTAATTACAGTAGAACAGCAGATCCACCAACTTCACCTACATTCTTCCACTTGATCAGTTTACCTGATATCTCCACCACCACCAAGTGTACTACTCTGTATCTCCCATCTTTTGTGCATTGTGCATTCCTCAAAGCACAGCTGCACTATAGGCCTAAACCACTTTTAAACTCGTTTAACAATCTTCACTTCCCCTGAGGAACTTCAGGAATTGCAGCTTTGGATGGTTGCAATATTATCATAGGGTTATAATTCCCCGAGTTCCTGAAACAGAGTAGAGGAGAATCAATACTGTTTTAAAGTGGTTTAAGTTTGTAGTATTGAGTTTCCTCGGTCCCTGTGCAGTTAAGTGTCTGTGCTAAGCGGGAATACATGTACCATTTTACTTAAACTCCAGTTCTCATAAAAGAGATTGAGGGGACCATACAGTCTGAATTTGAAAACCTCTGGCTATGGGTCATATAATGTGCTCAGTAGCTGTGTCTGATTTCTACTGATCTTTATTGTGTGAGATTACAGGCAAATTTAAGTTTAAATTTAAGAAGTGAGGGTGACGATGTAGGCAACATATTTAAGAATTAGGATTTAATTTTTGTGTGCCTTATTAGTTTAAAGATGTCTAAGTGTAATTTGGAAAGGATACCAGCACAGTTTAAGAAAACAATACTAATATAGTTAATCAATGGAGTATATCTGAGGTCTGTTACACATTGTTTACTATCATAAAAAAGATCCTCTCTTATTCATACTATCATATAAAAAGAATTGGTCATAACTTTTGACAGACAGGCAGACAAAAAGATATTGGTCATAACTTTTGACAGACAGGCAGACAAAGAAATTTTATGTGCCATTATACAGTGAGATGTATAAGCATTGGTTGTGTCTTTTAAACGAATTCCAAAAAACTCAATATCTGGTGTCTTCTTGCATTTATTCTGAACAATCTTTATTTATTTATTTATTTATTTATTTATTTTATTTTATTTATTTGAGTATTTTTACGCCACCTTTCTCCTTGGAAAAGAACCCAAGGTGGCTTACAGTAATGACAGATAATATACAGTCCAGTGCAATTAAGACATGTTCAAGTACTGAGAAGAGGGATTTGAGGAGCATCTTATAGCATTAAAAGACAACATTACATTAAAACTACAAGAGAACTGGAGCAGTTAAAAGGAGAGTAAAATTCCATGTAAAGTTATGAGTGATGGAAACTAACATTGAAAACATAGTGTCAATGTAATCACACAGGGTAATAAGTGGTTATAAAGTCTATGTGATCCTATAAATTGGAGGGTGACCCCATCCAGTACAGGTTGCATCCCTATCCCCTATTCTCCCTTTTGATTGACCAGAAGCACCTCTGTCTTGTCTTGGTTTAGTTTCATTTTGTTCATCCCCATCCAATTCATTACTGCAGCTAAACACTCATGTAAAGTTGAGATAGTACCTCCCTCAGAATCTGGAGGTGATAAGAGTAGAGCTGGGTGTCACTGGCAAACTGGTGGCACTTAACCCCAAAAATCCTGATAATCTCCCCCAGTAGTTTCATACAGATGTTAAATAACATAGGAGACAGAACAGAACCCTGGGGGACTCCACAGGTCAGCAGCCATGGTGTCAACCATGAATCACCTAATATCACTTTCTGCGTTTTTTCCTGCAGGAAGGATCGGAGCCACTTTAATGCAGTACCCTCAATTCCCATTGCAGAGAGATGAGTCAGGAGAATGCCATGGTCTATATAGTGTCAAAAGCAGCTGAGAGCTCTAGTAAAACCAAAAAGGGACACAGACCCCTATCCATTTCCCTACATAAGTCATCTACCAATGCAATCATATGTGACTGTGAACTTTATGCTTTTTATGCCAGAGAAGTTTTTGCACAAATAGCAGAATTTGTGATAAGGGGAAAACCCCACTACTTCTGATGTCACATCAGAGCTGAGGAATCTCAAAGGGCTTGAACATTTCTCACTGAGAGCTCAATCACACCTGGCAAAAAAAAAGTTATATTGATTTGGCTGGAGGTTTTTTTATATTGTTTTATAAATTTCTGTACACACAATTCATGGCCAAGATTAATTCATTTTCCTGACCAGCGGTTTATTTTCCCTCGCTGAGAGTGTGGTATTAAATTCTATTGATGATGTATTGGTTCATTTATTACTGGTACAGCATGTGTGCACATTCCTACTTATTGTTTTCCCATCCTTGGTTATTCCCTGGGAAAGGCAGCCATGGTAGCTGAACATTTGTGATTAATGTTTTTTCAAAAAAAATAATAATAACATTTTTCCCTCCCAAAAATTATGGCTGGTTATTGATTACATTAATAAACCAAGATCTACAGCTTTACAGGGACAATATCAGTACAAATTGACCTGCATATGCCATTTGTCTTGTGTACTGCTTGATAACTCTACTTAATGTCTGCCAACCAGCATGGCATTACAGACGGGGACAAGGACCATAGTGGGTTGTGACCATAGTTTGAATATACCTGAACAGAAATCCCTTTCTGCCACATGCGTGTATCAGTTGTGTGTTTTCAAAAATAAATAAATAAAAGTAAGGGCAGCATTGCCCCCAGAAACTTCAGAGAAAATAAATCAATTCCATGTCATAGACAGCCATAATGTTTCAAAAAGGAAGAAATTAACTGATGTTGTTAAAACGAATGGGAACATTCCTGATTGTTTATATACAACACAACCACAAAAACAAATGTATCAGTACAATAGAGGTATGAAAAACATCAGCATAATAGTGGGGTTTTTTCTCACATGTGATTGATCCCTGAAGTACATCACCGGGTTGAAACAGCACAAACTAATGAGAACAAAGAACTTTGCAAGTATTCTTCACATGCCTAGTAAAAACTCTAGCAATAAATCTCATACCAGAACAGCAACCTGGGAGTTCTGGTTTTTCAGTGGATAAGGAAAGCATTTTCAGACCATGCTATCTTCAGTTCTTTGTGGAAACCATGTAAAAATAATTTTTACGGTACAGAGGATAGTGCAAACTGAACATCGTCCTCGTTAATCTGTAGTGTACGGTGTTTGCCTATCGTGTAACTCTACATGAAAAAGGAAATCATGTTCCATGATCTGCAAAGACACCAAAGAGTTCAGTGCAAATTATTGTGATATTCATTGTGAGGAATGATTATAGAAGTATCTCATTATATACTTCAAGTTACACTTTTCTGCTTGCTACTTTAGTGATGCAGACTTGAGAGAGCTCTCTGATAGATCATCAGTGTCCTTGCAGTGGTTTAACTTTAAACCTTCTTGATGCTTGCAGTTTGTGCTAAGCAAGCACACTATTATTTTCACTTTGCGTGCAACAGTCTACGGTTATAGATAATTACTTAATCAGTTAATATCAGCAATATCAAATTCTAAATTCCATACGGAATTAACCCCTTTATAGGTCAGCGAAAAAGGTAGAAAAAGTACAAAGCCACTCTTCAGGAATTACATTTACAATTTAATTATACAGGCTAAACATTGCACACCCACCTACCCCATCAGCTGGGTACTCATTTTAACAACCTTGGAAGGATGGAAGGCTGAGTCAACCTTGAGCCAGCTGCCAGAATCTGCTGGGACTGAACACTGTCCATGAGCAGAGTTTTGACTGCAATTCTACAGTTTAACCACTGCACCATGAGGCTTCTCCTGGATTAGGTATCTGGTTGCAGAACCAAAGGTTGGTGGTTTGATTCTGCACTGTGCCTCCCCAACAGGGGCTGGATTCTTATAGTACTGCAATTCTAAAGACTATTATTGTAAGCCATTTTATGTCAGGAGAAGATGCATACACTAAGTTCCTGCTGATATGTAGTTTAGTGCTGAACACTGTGCATTATTAATCACAACCACCTTAAATGATGCAGATTGGGTGCCTCATTTGTTACAAGGTGGCATGATGCAAATATTGCATGTGCTTTATGAGCTCAGTACCATCTGAGCACATTAAGAATAAGAATTGCATTTATTATTTTTATTTTATTTATTTATTTATTTATTTATTTATTTATTTATATATCTTGTATGCCGCCCACTACCCAAAGGTCTCTGGGCAGCTCACAATCAAAATAAACAATTCAGACAATTAAAATATCAAAATTGCAATAAAATTAAAACAATAAAAACATTTAAATACAATAAATACAATATATTAAAATACTACACTAGAATCGCCATCACAATAATCAGTTTAAAAACTTATGGAACAGGAATGTTTTTACCTGGTGCTGGAATGTTATCAACGTTGGCGCCAGGCGGGTCTTACTTGGGAGGGCATTCCATAATCTGGGGGCAGCTGCCAAAAAGGCCCTGTTCCTATAATATCAAATTACCCTGGCATTCTTTTGTTAAGATACACAAAAGTATCTTAATACACGAGGGAGTCATACTGGACATGCAGTAGCTAAAATGAAACATTAGGACAAATGAGTGAAATCGGAAACAAAATATGGTTAGAAACCAGCATATGTTTCTTGACCTATTAAAGGCACTGCATTGAACAGCTTAAAAGAACATACTGAAATACAGAATCTATAAGATAAAAAACAAAAGAGTCAATCTGGAACGTATTAATGTTAGCAACCATTTTACATATATGACATGTTTATGGAGTTTCATCTTAATAAATCAAAAGGATGAAGTTTACTGAATACGTAAAAAGGGAAGGAGCAGCAGTGGACAAAGTCCTCTGTTTAAAAAAGCATCCTATTTCTTAATCATCAGAGAGAAAAGTAAAATATGCCAGCTTCTGTACACATTTGTTTCTTTGTATTTTATTCTTGTATTGTTTAACACAATATAAAAATTGAGCAACCCTTCAGCTCCACTGATATCAACGGAAGAGGAAAGAAATAAGCATGTGATTAAATCTCTGTCATTTCATTTTGCATGACTGACTTAGAGGAGTTGGATTGTAGCTTGACTGTACTTGAAATTTAAAATTGCACCCTAGTTTTTGTCAATTCCCTCCTCCCCAAACCAATATACCAACACAATTAATGTATATTTGCCACCAAAACAACTGAAGTCTAGACTGGGACAGGTATTTATCCTATTCCATACTGCAGGCCTTTAAAGACCTTTCAGTACCCCCCACCCCCACCATCTGCTCTATACAAAAAAAAATGAATACTACTAACAAAAACACAAATCTTTCTCCCACACTATGATTTTGCATGGTGCTAAAATCAAGCCACATTAAAGCCTGAAGAAATCCTACACATGCCAATCCAAGTTTAACCAAGAGGAGGGGAGAACAGCTCAGATTTTTATGATGTGAATTTTATTGGAACATTCCCTCCCTTCATGTGCCTAACATTCAGAAGGGAGTCTGGATTGAGTTACAGCTGTGCTGACTCCCACACATCTGCTTTCTTATTGTTAGAACTACCTTTCCTTTACTAGTTACCTTAAAAAAAACAGATTAAAGCTCACCTTTAGGTACATCATGCTGAAGATCAAACACATGGGCTTCAGATGTTCCAAGAAAGATACATGACAAGACGTCTCAGTTATGCTTTGAAGCTGCTTGGATGCTTTCCCCCATCTGATCTTTGTTTGAAAACTCCCAGTACCATGTAATTACTTTGTTTTCTCCTATCTGTGGCATAGGGGCTCAAAATGTAGGGCCTTGCATTCACCTGTAAAATCAGTCCTTTGCATCTTCATGGCACGCATTTGAAGCTGAGAATAGTATCAGATATATCATGCTCTGCAGAAAATACAGTTTTCTAATGTCACATGGTGTGCATCTATAAGCCTATACAAACAGGCCCCTATGCCTGCGAATCATTTTCTTTCAGGCATAGAGAGAGGCACCGTATAAGTTTCCTAGCAACATTTTTACAAACATCCAAGTAAATCTTGGTTCTGCAAGGTTCAACTTTACCACATAAGCTGTTTTGCAGGCTGCACAGCTGAAAGCAGCAGATGTCTGAAGAGGGAAAGTGCTGGACTTGCAGCAAAAATCTGGGCACCTAATGCTCCAAGGAACTGAATATCCAAAGCTGCAGGGTAAGGATGAGCAGGGTGTCTCATGCCCAATGTGGCGGCTGATAAAGTCAAATTTGGCATGCTGGCAAATGTGTTGGGTTGATAGCAGCTCCAGTGGCTGCCATGCAGCTGTCGGGCACAATTCAACCTGCTGATCTTAACCTACAAAGCGCTATACGATCTGGGCCCAAGCTACCTCAAAGATAAAATCTCACAGTATGAACCGGCTCAGGTACTAAATTCATCAGAAGAGGCCGTTCTATCCATCCCACCACCCTCATGGGTACATCTTGTGGGAACACATGAAAGGGCCTTCTCAATCCCTGCAGAGGCCAGGACGGCCCAATCTCTGCTGTCTTTCTGCAAACAGGCAAAGACCTTCAGTTGAGGTGCCCAGGTTGGTCCAGCTGTCATCCTCAAGGTCATTCACTGTTTAATGGCATTTGATGGAGATGTCAGTGTTATATTCCAAACCAGATTATTGCCCTTTTGTGTTCCCTGGTGCTTTGTTTGAATAACCTTTGCCCTTGGGCAGTTATTAGGCACCAGAGTAAACAAAGTTAGAGGTCAACTTTCAAGATCACCAGCTAAATTGTGACTGAAGTTCTCTCACTCACTCACTAACCCATTCATTCATTCATTCATTCATTCATTCATTCATTCATTCATTCATTCAAATTTTATAACACCCACGTGGCTGCTAAGGCCACAGTGGGCAGTTTATAACACAGTAGCATGGGAAAAAACCTGGTTTGACTTCGATCCCTTCTTTTGGCTGCTGAGCTCCTGTTTCTTGCCCTTTCCTGATTTGGTATCATCCAGATATGTTAGACTCAACTCCCATCATCCCTAGTCAGTAACATGTTGCCTAGGGATAATGGGAGTTCTGGCTCAATACATCCAGAGAGTGATGGGGTGGGGAAAGTTGTGGTAAATCTTCTTTAGGCCTTGGCTAGTGCCTAGTGATTTCATTGACTAATGTGAACAAGATGGTTGACTCATCTGAGGCTACCTTATCTTTTGTATTTTCAAGTCTTCTGTCAAAGCTCACCAAATCAAGTGTTCATTGTTTAACATTCAGTCTTTAGTCTTATACATACAGTAGGACCCCCATATCCACTAATTCAGTTATCCACAGTTGGCAGAGGAAAAAATAAATAAATAAATCAGCAGCTGCAAAGCAAGCTACTGTTACAAAGAGCAGCTGTAAAGCAAGCTACCATCACAAACAGCAGCTGTAAGGCAAGCTACTGTTGCAAAACAGCAGCTGTTAAGCAAGTTACTATCACAAAACAGCAGTTTGGGGGACATTTTGGCATTCTCTCTTATCCACGGTTTTCATTATCCACGGGAAGGCTTGGAACCAATCCCCAGCACATAGTGGGGTCCTGCTGTACTCACATGGGAATGTGTTGTTGTTCAGTCATTCAGTCGTGTCCGACTCTTCGTGACCCCATGGACCAGAGCTCTCCAGGCTTTCCTATCTTTCACTGCATCTCGCATGGGAATATATATGAATAAATAAATTCATTGGGGCTTTTTTATCAGAAGTATACGGGATCACTATTGTACATATGTTTTCCCATCTGACTCAACATGTGGGAAATGTGAAGGATCTTTCTGGCCTTGTTCTGAACCGTAATTAGTCATCTCTGGTTGTAGTGTTTAAGAGAGATGAGAAAAGCCTTTGTTCTTCAGTACTTACTGTATTTCTTACAACGGGGTTTGGAAAATGACAGAACATTAGCCTTCTAATCTTGAGGTAAAACCCACTTGCTCCTCTTTCAGTCCCACTACACACTGTGGTCAAGGAGGATGGAAATGCTAGAGGCATCAGATGTAAGGGGAAATGGCGAACAGCCACCTGAAAGAGAATAAAAATATGTACAGAGCGGTAATGTTCCTGCCATCTCTACCTCTTGATTCTGAATGCATATTTCATACATTGGTTTGAACCCTAAATTACTCCTTATTCATATCAGGGGAGAGAAAGGACTTAAACCATTTCCTTCCTTCTGTAGCCAACCACCGGCAGCTAACTTTTGCAAATGTTCTGAAGGTTACAAAGTTTTGGCCTACATCACTTTGAAAATGAGAGAGCGGAGGAAGGAGGGGATGCAAAGATATATACATGTGTGTGTATATGATGTGATTTTAATTTAATACATGTATTATCGCCTGTGAGTAACTTTCAGGCTTAAAATTCTTCCCTCGATAGAAAGAGATATTAAATTATGATTTCACATTTACATGTCAAATGGTGGAGATACGTTTGGTTCTACTGTAAATATGTGTTACAAGGAACTATTTTTCTGCCTTTTGAATGAATCAACTGGAAATTGTTGCTTCAGCATTTTACATCATTAAACTCGTTTGTAGAGAAACTGAAATTAATCCAAGCAGAAGTCAGTCCTTCTCATTCTATATATGGTATAGGAAGGAAGGGAATATTCTTACAAGAAACAGAAGACTAGACTGTTGAAATTTAAACCGTAAAATATGTGTGGCAATGTTGATTGATTTTAACCACCATTTGTAACTTATCTTATCTGAATTCCGAATGAAGGACAAGATGTTTGCACAGAAATCAGTATTTTTCAATACGAGAGAAAAAGGAAAAGAATAAGACTCCCCCCCCCCAAAAAAAAACTGTTGAAATGCACAAAAAGGTAACACTTCAGTGGCTAATATTGTCCAGACAATATTATATCCAGACTCTTTTTATTTGGTTAACCACAAATATGTGTGCTATTCACTTCCCACCCACTCTGTAGTAAGAATATTTTCCTGTACATGAGTAAATGACATATATTTGAAAATCCACCACATAGAAAGGATGACATAGAAAATAATGGCTTAAATCCAACATAACAATAACAGAGTGAAAATCATCAATTGAACTGTTTTATAGTGGACAAATTGTGTGCTCAGATGGATGTACCACACTTGAATGACTGTTTGTACCACAAAAACTATTCGTTACTGCCTTCATGTTATCTCTGTTAATGATGTGTGTCTTTCAATGACATTAGATGTAGGCCCTAAAATTGCGCCTGACAAGGCTTTGATCATCCAGTTGCCATGGATTTAGTGCTATATATGAAGAAACTAGGCTAAAGAATAAGCATGCTAAAATGAATGAATGCCCTAGCCCTGTGTCAGCAGGTGGTCATCAGCTCTTGAAGGGGAAGGAGGGGTCAGTCTAAGTAAAAACACTTGCCAGTGTGGGCTTTTCCCCAATCTAAACTGTGTCATATCATTTCAATATGTCAGTGTGTACAGGGCCTTACTTGTGCCAGAGCTGCCTAATATCTGACTCTGGTTCTTAGAACTCTTATGTTTTTTCTACACCATCCACAGCTCCATGCTGCCCAGACTGATGAAGATCTATAAAGTGCCATATATGATGTATAAAGTGCCAAACGCTAGTTTATGTTTGTGGTGTTCTTAATGGTCTACTTAAGGTACCACCACCACCCTTTCCTTTTGGACTAGATGCAAAAAAAAAAACCCCGACCCATTTCCCCTTTAAATCAGTTTTCCCCATCTGAAATTCATTTATTCTCCAAAGACCAGTGGGTGCAGGAGAACAGTTTGGAACCAAAAAGTTATGTTTGAAGTTTTTGTGATGGTTCTTCTTCTGACTTGATGCCCATCTCTCTTCTCTTCAGTAAAGGACTTTCAAAGTTTATATGAAATGGTTGTTTATTTTAACATCTTCAATGTGTGTGTGTGTGTGTGTGTGTGTGTGTGTGTGTGTGTGTGTGTGTGTGTGTGTGTGTGTGTGTGTGTGTGTGTTGTGTCGTTACAGTCGTGACCGACTCTCCATGACCCCATGTCCATGAAGTTTTCTTGGCAGGAATACTGGAGTGGTTTGCTAGTTCCTACTCCAGGTGCCTACAGCAACTGGTATTCCCTGGTGGCCTTCCATCCAAGTACTAACCAGGGCTGACCCTGCTTAGCCTCCGAAATCAGGCGAGATTGGATGTGCTTAGGGCATCTAGGCTGCTAACATCTTCAATACCAACTAAAAATTCAACATTGGTGTAGGTATGAGGGTCTGACCCCTCCGGCGTCAGGAATGGGTTATTCAGATTGTCCTTTAACTAGTCAGTTAATAAACTGGTTGCCTGTTTGCTGAGTTCGGGTAAAATCTCTCATAGGGGTTTCCACCGCATCCTCCATGGTACCCCTTCTCTCTAGGGATTGTTCCCAGGGTCCATTATTGGGTCTGTACGACCACATACCCCTCCTCTATTGCTGACCTTTTCTCTGGAAGCAGCAGGTTTTAATGTCCTTCCAATGGGACTGAGATTATGCTCTTTCGCCTACATGATCCTGGCTGCAACTCTTTTCTCCCAAGCTATCTGTTGCCGTATTCCCTTCAGTTTCTTTCAGTACTCACAAGCTTCCCTCTCACGCCAGTAGTAGCATTTCAGGCAATGGGCTCTCCTTTTATAGCTTTCTGCCTCTGGGTCTGGCATTATCATGTGCTCCCATCTGCCTGTGTCTGGATTTTTCATCCAGACCCATTGCCAGCCTGGTGCCAAAATCCTCTTTCCCCTCCTTACATCCCCTTCATTTCCTTCCGTTATTCTCTCCTTCGAAACTCCCGCCTTTTCCTCCCCTCCAATCCCCATCAGGTTGATCTGTTCCTGTAACCTCTCCACCTTTTCTTCACTGGGCTGTGGGTCAACTTTAACCCCTTCGCCCCTAGTCTTCGGTCTTACTACTTGCTGAGGGGGTTTCTCCTGGCGAGAGGTTGACGGCACTCCACTCTGCAATGGGTCCTCCATGGCTAAGGTTCCACAGCTATATCCCCCAAATCAAAGACAAATCAATCCCCTTCCTCACCCAAAACACAGACCCATTGAGTCACACTTTTTGTACCTTAACTGCTGTACCAACAAAGCAATACAGTGTGATACATTCTACAACATCTAAAAATAGCAGATTTGTGGCACAGTCCGATCCACAACTACATCTTTATCAATCCAGTCTGACTGATCCTTGCTGGAGGGAAAGAGATTGTGTTACATTTAGCAGCCTTAGTCATAGGCAATGAATTGTAGAGTAGGGCTCAACTTGTATATTTAGCTGAAACAGAAATAGAAGTGTTAAAACGATATGAATGTGGATGAAAACATTAGTTGGAAGCCTGACATGAACCTTTGACATACAGTGACTAGAGTCTCCATATGGTTTCCGAAACAGGAGTGGATACTAACATGTTGGTATTATTGGCCTGTAATTGAAAAACGCCTTCATGCAACATGTGGGACATGATCCAGAAATGTTTCCCAACTAGCCACTCCAGTCTTGCCATGCAAAACCTATGAAAAATAGGCAGATGTTTGTCACACTGTGTATACATGGAAGGATTTTATTTATGACATGTACTTTTATACAACCCTTCAGTTATAGTTTCTGGACAATTTGCATAGAATAAATAGCAAGATCTCTTACCTGAAGGGGTTACACTGCAGGCTTG
The DNA here is from genome assembly GCA_037367245.1 of Phrynocephalus guinanensis. Taxonomy (NCBI): domain Eukaryota; kingdom Metazoa; phylum Chordata; class Lepidosauria; order Squamata; family Agamidae; genus Phrynocephalus; species Phrynocephalus guinanensis. The sequence continues at coordinate 91,033,186 of CM074739.1, forward strand.
ATTTGCACTAGGATTACTAGTTTGTCTTTCTGGCAGTCCAGAGTATCAGCAAAGCATTTGTTGTTTCTGTAACTGTAGTTTCAGATTCCTGAATCAGATCTCCCCAACCTAGTGACCACTATATATTTTAGAGTCCAGGTTCCATCAGCTGCAGAAATTCTGAGTCCTGACATTTAAAACATTGAGAAAGCAGGATAGGTAAGGTTGCACTAGTCAGTGTGGCTATTGTGTCTTCATTAGTCTTGGCTCATGTGCACCCCATACTTAGAGCCCGGATCCAAATTAATTTGCTAAGAAACTGTTTATCTTTTTATTATCCTGAAAAGTAGCCTTGCCCTTGACAAACCATGGCAAACCATTTTTGCTATGGAAAGGGGTGTAGAAAGTTTGGCTTCAAAAAGGGGCAAGAGGGACTTCCTGTTCAATGAAGGAGACACATATTTATAAGGAGCTGCAAGTCATTGGCCTTGCTTAAGTGGTTATTTACATGCAATCCTTCTTTTGTTAACAAAGACAAGAGATACCAGTGATTTGGAAAAACTAGTTTCTTTGCTACAACTCACCTTTTGGAGACTACTAACGGAGAGTTGTAGATCTGTGAAAGATAACGTTTCCAATCTCTGGCAGTGCATAGCCCAAAATAAAAATGTGACTAAAGCATCAGTGTTTTAGGTGTCTGGCTGCAGAATCATAGAATCATAGAGTTGGAAGAGACCTCAAGGGCCATCTAGTCCAACTCCCTGCCATGCAGGAACCGCCATCACAGGACTCCCGACAGATGGCCATCCAGCCTCTGCTTAAAAACCTCCAAAGAAGGAGACTCCACCACCCCCCGTGGCAGCATATTCCATTGCCGAAGAGCTCTAACTGTCATGAAATTCTTCCTAATGTTTAAATTGAATCTCTTTTCCTGTAGTTTGAAACCATTTCCTCATGTTCTAATCTCTGAAGCCATGGAAAACAAACCAGTCCCTTCTTCAGTGTGACATCCTTTCAAATACTTAAACATAGCTATCATATCCCCTCTCAGTCTTCTTTTTGTGAGGCTAAACATTCACAGCTCCCTAAGCCGCTCCTCGTAAGACATTTCTTCCAGACCCTCAATCATCTTGGTCACTCTCCTCTGGACGCGTTCAAGATTTTCAACATCCTTTTTAAATTGAGGTGCACAGAACTGGACACAGTACTCCAGATGGAGTCTGACCAGAGCAGAATAGAGTGGTACTATCACTTCCCTTGATCTAGACACTATGCTTCTGTTGATGCAACCAAGAATCGCATTGGCTTTCTTGGCTGCCGCATCACATTGCTGACTCATGTTCAATTTGTGGACCACCAAGATTCCAAGACACCAAGAATCAGTGGTTGGGAGATTAGTTTCCCAATCTACCTATGGAGAGGAGAGACAGCTTCTGTGGCCCTGGGCAGATGCAAAGCCCCAGAAATGCCCCCAGAAGAAGGGGGTGACAGACAACATCTAAATACTATTTACCTTGAAAACCCTCTGAAGTCAGATTTTTTAACTTTAAGGATGTGTCACTGAAGACGTAGGCCAAGACAATCCACGCTATCATATTTCCAATTGGTGGAGAAAAGACTGGGGGGGGAATCATTTGTTTGAAATTTGTTGCTGGAGGAGAGCTTGGCAAACACCCTGGGTTGCCAGAAAGATGAACAAGTGTGCCTTGATGGCTTATAACAACATCCCCAGGTACAGCCATCAGCTTTCACCTAGCCAATTGGCAAGCAGAACACTTGGACCTAACACATACTCTGGTGATCCCATTTCTACTGCTGTCTTTAAGCAGGTAAGAAACATTTGGAGTCCCTTTCATAGGCGACAGACTCCCAGTTTCCTGAAAACAGCAGAGGACTCAAGAGAAGTAAGAGGTTTGATGAGGGTAGCAAACAATAGCTGGCTATTAAGACAAAGCAGCCCTGAAAGTAGTGTAAACTGGAAACTAACAAGTGTGATATTAATTTTTTGTTACCAGTTTGGTTGGGAGGGGAAAATCAGTAAGATTTTCCAGGCCTTGCCTATGCCTCTGTTATCACTCTTTCCACTGCACTAGTTCAAAAAAGATTAAAAACATTTAATCTTTGGTGGAAATGTACAGAGGAAGGCTTTGGATTTAATCATTTTGTCTTGTTGCCCTGCTGGCCTCAGTTGCTTAGTTAATCTTAGACTTTTTCTCTGACTGAAATATCTAATTGTTTCCCTTTTCTTCAAGAGTTCTAATTTTACAGCTGCCAGGACATATATGCATGGATGTGTGCTTGTATATATAGTACACTTTAAAAGCAGAAGAGATTTGTTCCTTTAAACTAAAAAGGAATGTTAAGGTTAAGGTCTGTACAGGTTTAATCACATTCATGTTACACACAGATCTGGAAAATGGATTAAAGGGCCAGACAATGTCTTATCAAATTCGAAGTATGCCCCTTAATCCTCACCTGCTTAAACATTCTCACCCTTCCCTCATATTAATTGTGACTCTATGTTGTGGGCAAAATATTCAGCTCCATCAAGCGGTCATTCTTTTTCTTTATAGACAAAATCTTCCAGTTCTATAAAATGGCAACTGAACAGAGTAGGACGCCTTCATATTTAGCCTGCTTTCATTCTTTGTTCCCACAGTGTTATTAAGCTAATCTTTCTGAATGTAATTGTTCTCCACCTTTTATTCAGGATATGAAGGGAGGTGAATAATTTTAAATATCTGTGATCCTACCCTAGTCCCAACAATATGCCACAAAAGTTTTGGGTGCTCTCGCGTATTGTGCAAATTAGACATCACTAGCCACTCCAGCACTCCTGCCAAGAAAACTCCTTGGAGGTGGGGTCACGAAGAGTCGGTCACGACTGTAATGACACAACACACAGTATAATATGCAAATCTTGTGCAAATTAACACATTATGAAAGTTAAGCACATTATGTGTGTTTTTTTCCTCACCAACTTGAAACTAATTTCTGTGGTAATCAGTGAGCTAAAATAATTCTTGTTTGATCACATAGTTTATGTGCTACCCTCTGGCCTACTTTTTAGACTGTACCATCTACAGTCACTCAGCCAGCATAGTCACTGATCACATCACTGACCACATCAGCACATCGGGGAGTTGTACTACAAGGAAGTAATTTTGTCAACTGTGTCTCCTTGTAAATACAGATATATCAGTTTCCTATGCATATTTACTCACAATACAACCCAATTAATTTAGCAAGATGTACAGTATATCTGAGTAAGTATCTCAGAAGAGTGACATGCCAGCACAAATGTACGTAGAGTTAGTTTCTGGAAAAAGGAATTATAATTCCCTTATCATTGTTTGCAATCTCTTTCTAGAAATGTAAACTGAACAAAAACAAGAAGCAGAAATTTACAGTAATCTGTACTTCTTCTAGTCTTCTCCTCTCTTCTCGATACCAATTCTTCCTTTGCTCAGGAAAAGCATAAAACTAAGCTGCCAGAAGCCAATGGAAGATCAAGTGGAACTTGGTGTTTCTGGCAGGCTGTATAATGACAGATGAATACAACTGTAGAGCTAGAAAGAGCCTGAAGTATTATCAAATCCAATTTCTTGCCAAAGCAGGAAGTGCAGTGTGCATAATATCAGAGTTCAGAAAAGTTCCTTTTTTGAATAATAGCTGCTGTAATTTCACAGCCTGCATTTATTGCCATGCCTTCTTTGCTTTCTATGCTGTGTTTGGATGCTGTTCAGCACACTGATTTCAATCTATTGCAAATCAGCTATAGACTAAGTACTCCCTTAATTGCAGCACTTGCTGGTTTATATTATAAAGTATATATGAAATCCTGTCACATTGTGAACAGCTTCACTCATGGGATAATCGCATGGAAAGATTTGCCATATAGCTGTGTGTCTATAAGAGCTAGATACTGACTTTTGATTATGATGATGATGATGATGATGATGATGATGATGATGATGAAGAAGAAGAAGAAGAAGAAGAAGAAGAAGAAGAAGAAGAAAAAGAAGAAGAAGAAGAAAATACGAAGGTGGACTTAGATTTCTTTTCACTTTGTAAACTGTCTGCCATATCCAGTCATCTTGTTGGTACTGTACTCTTTTCTGAGCTCTAGCCACCTACAAATTTGTTCAGTAACCCTGTAAATTGCCAAGAGGTCAACTCATGTTTGTTAGGGGGGGACTAGTATACTTATCTGGCACTATCAAGTTCAGATCTCAGAGGTTCCAGTTAAAATTCAGTTTGAATGAATTTATTTATTATTTATTTATTACATTTATATACCACCCTATCTTCCGAAGCGGAACTCAGGGCGGTGTACACTTAAAAACAAGCAGCAACAAACAAACTTAAAAATCAGCGGCAGACTACCCATAAAAATAGGGGGGGGGTGCAATCCCCTCCACAAAGGATGGCGTAGGCAACAACAGAAAAAAAACAGGAAAAAAAAGAGAGAATTAAATAGAAAGGTCGCCAAATGCCTCCTTGAAGAGATGAGTCTTCAAATCACCTGCACAAACAAAAAGGAGAAGCCTCAGAAGGAGCTCAAAAAGGTATAAATTGGGCTGCTCTGAGGACCAGCTAGTTTGCTCCCGCAAAGACATCGTCTGATTCCTGTCTTTAGGAGTGAACCAGCTTTCCCTGTGTGAAGAAGAGTCCAATACTTCAAATCCAAACACACCCAGCAAGATGCATATTGCATGCCAAGCAAGTTCCTCTTATTCAATCAAGGATGGGTTTTGCCAGGCAGGCTTTTCTCTTAGAAGTCAGGAGCCGGGTTGCTCTTTTAGGGTTACAACTTTGAATCTCTCTGTGTGTGTGGTTGGTGTTCTATGGATGCACTTTTGTGTGCTTGTTGTGCATGCTTGCCTTGGTGTGAGGTATACCCAAAAGGGTGGTGGAAGCGAATGCCCCCTCTGCACACGCTCAGAGGCACTCTTGCTGGGCCGAGAAAGCCGAGACTCAAGGGCCTTGGCTGGGGTGGGGTGGGGTGAAACTGGCCATCTTTCCCTCAGGAAAGCAAATTTGGCGGGCTGGGCTGGGGTGAGGGAAACTGGCCATCTTTCCCTCAGGAAAGCAAATTTGGCTGGCTGGGCTGGTGTGAGGGAAACTGGCCATCTTTCCCTCAGGAAAATCCTGAGAAAAAAGATGGCCAGTTTTTTTTTAACTCACACCCCGCCACTCGACACCAGCCCCAAACTGTTTCCTGTGAGGAGAAAGCGCGGGAGTTTCTTCCTCAGAAGCTGAGGAGAAAGAGGCTCGGAAGGACAAAGGCTGTTGAGGCGGCAGCGGGGGCTCCTCCTCCTCCTCCTCGCTCCGCACACAGCCCTCCACATGAAGCGGGAATGGAGCAGCCCCCTCCAGCGCCTGGGGGCCGGGCCAGGCGCTGGCTTCTGACTGGCCTAGGCCGCGCTCGTGAGGGGGCGAGGTGAGGCCGGGTCTGGGCTGGGCCTTGGGTGGCGCTCCACCCGGCCCTCGTGAGGAGGAGGAGGAGGAGAGAGGCTTATGTGTGATATAGCTCTCTCTCTCTCTCTGTCTATGTCTGTGTGAATGAATGCAACTTACGTGTGATACATCTCTCTCTCTCTTTGTGTGTGTGTGTGTGTGTGTGTGTGTGTGTGTGTGTGTGTGTGTCTATGTCTGTGTGAATGAATGCAATTTATGTATGATATAGCTCTGTGTGTGTGTGTGTGTGTGTGTGTGTGTGTGTGTAAAAACTGTTTTAAAATTCATATTGCTATTGAGTTCTTTAAATTCCATTTCTGGGAAGAGAGCACACTATAAATCAAATCAAATCAAACAATCAGTCAATCAATCAATCAATCAATCAATCAATCAATCAATCAATATAGAATAAACTACCGGTATGTTTATGCTTAATTAGAAGAGCCTGAGAGAGCCTTTAGCATACAAAGTCTTCCCTCTTCTTTCTCTCTCAGTATTAGAGATGGGGATGAATTGAACTTTTAGTTCATTTTGTTATTTGTTATTCGTTTTGTTAGCTAACAAAACGAATAACGAACCAACCCATCAAAGAGAAATGAAACAAAATGGAAATTTCTGTTTCGTTCCCTTCTCCCCCCCCCCCCCCCCGTCCCTGCCACAGTCCTCCTGGTCCTGGAACTCAGTGGGGGAAGATAGTCCAGTAGAGGCGCTGGTCCCAAGCCAGCGTCTCTAAAAACCCTGGCTGGGAACTTTTAAAACAAAACAGAAATGAAGTGAAGTGAAATGAAAAAGGAGCACAAACCCAGCCCCAGGATTGCGCGGTCAGAGCTCAAAAGAAAAGAAAAGAAAAGAAAAGAAAAGAAAAGAAAAGAAAAGAAAAGAAAAGAAAAGAAAAGAAAAGAAAAGAAAAGAAAAGAAAAGAAAAAAGAGGCACTGGCCCCAAGCCAGCACCTCAAAAAGCCCCTGACTGGGGATTTTTAAAACAAAAATAAAAAATAAAAATAAAAAAATAAAAAAGGAGCGCCGACCCGCCCCCAGGGGCTGCGTGGTCAGTGCTCTAAAATCAAGAAAAAAAAAATATTTTTTTTAAAAAAGTGCCACCCCAATGCTAGGAGCCGCGCCTCAGCGCTAAAAAAAAAAAAGAGTGCCGACTCAACCCCAGGACCGCGCAGTCAGCGCTCTAAAACAAAGAAATGCATTTTTAAAAAACAAGCACCAACCTGGCCCCTGGGGCTGTGTAGTAGGTGCCCCCCAAAAAAGAGGTGCTGGCCCCAAGCCATAAAGCCTCTGCCGCAGCCCGTTAAGTCGGACCCAAACCGGTTTGGCTCGATTCGGGTTTGTATGAATTTTTTTTAAAATTCATACGAACCCTAACCAAACCGAACCAAGGGTGGGCCCGAAACAGAAGAGCCCAAACCATGGGTTTTCTGTTTCGTGCCCACCTCTATTCATAGGTGAGAAGTATCTACTTCCAAGTTTAGATTAGAATATATTCTTCCTTGCCTTTGAATCCCAAGACTGGAGCAGTTCCCAAAGCTTCAGTGTCCCAGTACATTCTGCTCCCAGATCACCACTTAGCGGGCACTACTGAAAACATCATCATTAATAACATTTGGAAATGCAACTTTCTGATAGTAGAGCATGACAGCATATACAGACTTCCACATTTCCAGAGAAATGGGACAAAACAGAGCTGCCATATTTTCCCGTCTATAAGAAGCTCCCATGTATAAGATGACCCCAACTTTTCCAACCCAAAAATTACAGTTTCACAGGCACATGGTTCTCTCCTTGGCTTACTTCCATGTATAAGATGACCCTCACTTCTTAGTGTAACAATTTTAGAGAAAAATATAGTCTCATACATGGAAAAATACTGTATAACTCACACACTTGATGTATTAAAGTCAGAAAACTGGGCTGTCCCATTATAGTTCCTATATACAGTACATTGTTCGTATCTTATAGGTCCCTACTCAGTATACCATATCATTATATTTGAGAAGTTTTGGTTTAAACATTGTACCCTTTCCCCCCGAAAGGTAAGACATCCCCTGAAAATAAGACCTATTTACAGTTTTGCCTCTCGCTGAAATAAAAGGCATCCATCTGAAAATAAGGCCTCCCCAAAAATAACCCCCCCAAGCTACTATGGTAGGGGGAAGGGGATAACTGAAAATGATCATGGAAAAATAAGACATACCCAGAAAATAAGACCTAGCACATCTTTGGGAGCAAAAATTAATATAAGACACTGTCTTATTTTTGGAGAAACAGGGTAGTTACTTATTGGAATAAGCCAAGATAAAAAATAATGGTGTGTCTCAATAAACCATATTTTAAGACATAGCTTACCCTTATTAGTTAAGCCATGTGCTTTACTGCTTTGGTGAATGCTGGAGGTAAAGAAAAGATGAGTGCATTTCAACACCTTCTTTGGTGTTAGGCTAAGAAAGATAATCACTGCTTTGTATAGTAAAGGTCCCAGATTACTTCTTTGGTATTTCCAAGTACAGTAGATGAATACTGCTTTCTGAAACTATGAAATCACCATTGGGTGTTAAAGTCAATCTTATACGTTTCCTTCTCTATTTTCTTTCTGTTAGTTTCCCACTTTAATTCTGCCATCTTGCTGAGATTGATTAACACAAGTACTTCTTTGGAAATTCCCAATTGGCATAGAAACAATACAGAGCTTGGGTGGACCTGCTCTGTGATGGTAGAAGGCAGTTTCCTAGTTACCTATTATGGAGCAGACCAAAATATCATTATTGGTTCAGCTTGTAGTGTTGCCGGAGGCCTCTGGTAAAATCTTTCCAAATAGGACTTCTCTGTTATTAAGCCTAAATTTTCCCAAACATTATTTCTGCCCTATTATGGTTTCCTGCAATTCTGGCCGGCCTGCACATATTGGCTAGAAAGCTATGTGGACATCATAGCATTTTACAAGATTTTTTTTCCATGGCAGGTGGATGAATTACCATTTCTGGGAAGTCAATGTTGCCTCAGTCTGTGCCTTAGTGAAGACTGGCAGACGTGGAAGTACAGTAATGAGAAATTATTATTGAAGTGGAGAATGGAGTAATATAATTACTTAATATGAGTGAACTGCAGACCTAAAATATGTTTTGAAATTTTCATAACCTACCTTTATAGAATATAGTTCTAAAACCATCCCATAAAACAAAATAAAATTGATTAAAGCTGCAGTTCTTTAAAGATGTCAGCACTCTAATACCCATGGAACCCATGGCAATTAAGTGTGCCTAAGTTTGTGCCCTAGCAGTCTATTGTTTCTAAAACACTCATATGCAACAGCCTGAGCCATCAAATTCACGTGCAAAAAAAAAAAAGAGTTTCGCAATTTGTATGCAGTTGACACTCTAGTAACTTGTTTCTGTGTTTAGGACTGAGGCTTGGGCTGCATAAATATTTTTATTTTTAACAAATCTGGTGTATAAAAAGTAAACTGGAAAGGTGTCTTCTGTCTGACCTGAGTTTTTGTGGAGATAGTTGTTTACTTGGTGGATTTTGCAACCATTGCAGGCTACGGGAACTTCTTTGCAAGAGCATTTTAATTCTTCGTACATCATTTTCCAGTAGGGAGGCAACTGTGAAAAGATTTTGGAACTGATTGATTCTTCAAAGCTGTTGAACTGAGGGGTGAGAGTTGATAAACAGTGGTTTACAGACTTTATTTTCAGTCCTTCTTGTTCTCTGTGTCTGTTAGAAGCAAAATGGTGGTAGCAAGGGAAGCATAAAACAAAATGAATTTTCAGTAATGTGTGGAGGGTGTAGTATGGCAAAAATTATTGCACAAAAAGGATTGTGGATATTGTTATAATCTCCCTTAAGGAGTTTTACAAAATTAAGCAAAAGAGAAACTAGAACACATGTTTGCCTATACGTTTTTATATTCTAGGGCTTCCTTAAACTGATACTCTTCTGAGGCATGGCCTTATAATTTAATACTGAGATATACTACAATTTAAAATTTAATATGGCAGTGATCTGGCTTTATCTGTCTGTGAAGAAGATTATGTTCCAGATGGTTGAAGTTATAATCCAAGTCTATACTGGTCACCAAAATTTATCCTATAAATGAACATCAAAGGGGAAAATGTGAGGCATAATCCAGATGATCGAAAAAGTTGTGTTTTAGATTTTGTCGGAAAAGTCTGGGAACCTGGCTGGAAGGCATTAGCCTGATGTCCACCTTGATAATAATGGATGAAGGAAAAGTATTACTGGAGTACTGATGCTAATATGGGAAATTTGTTTCTGTGGACTAGACCTACGTGGATTTTCAAGAGAACATAGCCAGTAGCCATGCCTGTTAGGAGAATCTGCAAACTTAGTCCAAACAAACTAACTTTTTGAGGCTCTGAAGTTCTGAAAACTGATTTTATATAGTATTCAAAAGAGAAATTGATAGACTAGTGATGAGAAAAATACTTCTCTCCACAGGGTAGAAATGCCACCTTAGGGAAAACTATCTGCATCCCATCTATACCCTTACCCACCAAAAACGTAGTTCGGTAGGAAATACAGTGGTACCTTGTATAAAGGAATTAATTCGTTCCAAATGAACTTATGTTAAGCAAGTTTTCCTTTATACACATTTCCCATAGGAATGCATTGAAAACAGAGCAATCTCTAATCATGACCATTTTTATGTTGTATGGATTCACTCCATAGGCAATTCTGTTAAGCAAATTTACCCTATCTCTGGAATTTTTTATGTTGTACAGATTTTATGTTATACAAACCGTTTGTTATACGAGGGTCCACTGTAGCAGTAAACAGACTGAGAGAGATGTAGACATTATTAAGGAAATACTGACTTGTGTGTGGACACAGAGCTGAATTCAAAGCAGAGTTGAGATGTTTTAGCGGAGATCTCCCTCGCAGCTGATCATAACAACTGACTGGAGAATCTCCTCTTTTAGCTGGTTTCTTTTTTTTAAACCAGAACTTGTGTGCAAGGAAAACTAGTTGATAGATTCACAGGCTTGTTCCCTAAAAAGGCTTGAGGGTTTTCTTGCTTTGTTTGGTTTTGTAATAATTGCTGCTGGAGCACTGAGAGGAGGTTAAACCAGTGCTTATATCCCACTTTCCTCCCTTTGGTGAGTTCCCTCCTCTGGGTGGTTTGGTGATTTCCCCCCCCTTTCATTTAAACTCAGTCTGTGGTATGAACTCACTTTGTTTCTGCCCACATCACTGCATTCCTGAGATGTTTTTCACAGGCTTGAGCGAGATCATTTGACAGCACCCAGCGAGTCAATGAACTTTATACACAATTAAACATCAGAAGCCAGGAGAATTTGTTACTGAATAGACATTCCCACCACCACCACCACTGCCGCCCCCACTCATTTTAGGAGTGCTATGCTCTCTGTTCGCCCTCCATGAGTATAGACTGAATGTTGCATGTAGATTTGGGCTAGTTTCATAAGATTTAATACTGAACAGACTTAAGTAAGAAGAATGATTGCATCCTTTACATGGGCCCCACAGAACAGTTGCCTCCCACACTGTTTATTCAGACTCGGAGCTCAGCCATTCACTATTTAAGCCAGAGATGTGTGTGTGTGTGTGTGTGTGTGTGTGTGTGTGTGTGTGTGATTCATGAACAGTCCTGAAGCAAGTATTCTTTTAATGCAAAGTGGAGTCAGTCTGTTGCTTTGCTTTGCTTTGCTTTGTTTTGTTTTTGAAGAAGAAAAAGAAATAATAATCAAAACAAGGGATTTTGAATTACAACTGTTGCAAGAAGCTGGACATTTTTCTTTCAACATTCAGCAGGACTGATCCAAGCCACATCTCTGTTGATTTATTTATTTATTTTGTCATGTCTGGGAGTTTGTATCCAGTAAAATTACCTGGGTGGAGGTGAAATGCCTCCTTTTCAGCTTTCCTTTTGGCCGTTTAAAAAACTCCTCGTGTCTCAAAGAGATGGAGCAAATCAGTGCAAAAGTTTCGTGCAAATCTTAAGCAGAAGCCTCTTCAGAGCTATTTTACATGAGCCTTTGGAAATGTTATTTAATTCCCAAATACTGTATTGCCTTTTTAATCAGAGACAGTCAGGAACCTCAGCCTGGAGGTTTGTGCCTGTTTATACACATGGCACTACAGGTGTCACGCATTCCCTTCCCCTACCTCCCCAGCCCATGATCCACTCACCAATCAGAGCATGCTCCTCTCATCCTCCTCTTTGGCTGTTCAACTAGTCCCTGGCAGGAGCATGGATGTGCCTGCCCTGCTCCTTGTCTGAATGAATGATCAATCAAAGAGGCAGGGTAGGGAAGCCCATGCTGCTGCCAGAGACTAGTTGAAGAGGATCACGCTTTGACAGGTGGGGGGATTAGAGATGTGAAGGCCTGGGGGGGGGGACCAGAAAAATTAAGAGGAAAACACATTTTTTTCATCATGGGGGTGGGGACGGGAATGCGCAGCAGTTGTGGTGTCCTGTTTAGGAACTGGTACAAACCTGTGAACCAAGGTTCATGTCCATCTCTTCTTAGAATTATGGAGAAAGTTTTGTAGACTCTTATTAAAACTAAAATAAACATAGAGCAGTTGCTGAAAATGAACCTGTGTCCTGGATGGCCTGCTAAACTGCATGTAGCTCCTTACCTATATATTGTGCTTCTTCTTTTGACAAAGACTTTGTTTGTTTGTTTGTTTAGCAGTTCTATATATGCAGCAAAACCAAAAATTTTCCCTACTGAGAGGCCATGCATGGTTGCTTAACTGAGTTTGGCTTGATGGATGACAAGATGCTCAAATCAAACCAGGGGTGGCACCGCAGATTGCAGTATTCCCAATTTTCTGTCAGTTTTCCATTTTGGCAAGAGATTATTTGATCTGGCTACTGCACTGGCAGTCCTGTTTTGGAAGGCAATTGTCCTCCAATTTTTCCTGGTGTTCCTTTGTCTAACAAAACTGAAACCAAGAGGTTTGTGTGTGTGTGTGTGTGTGTGTGTGTGTGTGTGTGTGTGTGTGTGTGTGTGTGTGTGTGTGTGTGTGTGTGCGCGCACACACACACACACACACACACACACACACATGCACAAGCACACACACCAATTTTCCTCCCCTCACCCCACCTGTTCCTTTCAGAGTGCCCATAGGTTATTTTTTGAAATTGGCAATTGTATATAAAATATCATATAATGACCACACAACACAAACCATATCATTTAATAAATGAATTGGTAAACCAAGTCAAAAAGCTAGGAAATCTCCTTTCTGGCTTTGAAGGTCCATTTTTCCAATCAAATGTTTTGAACCCTAAAGTGCTTTTCACCTATGATGAAGCAGACTTAAAACAATAGGGTTGTTGTAGTTTTAGCACATAATTAAGTGTGGCAATAAGGAGCTTATACTCTGGTACATGTAGGATTAAACTTTGGAAACCAAGAAATGGTTGAATCTTGAGTTAGATCTTGGAGACACTAGGAGTGGAAGAGTCTAGCTGTGGATTCAACCCAAATCCATCATATGTATTTTATTTATTTATTTATTTTTATTTATTTATTTATTTATTTATTTATCTTATATCCCGCCCATCTTCCCACTGGGAACTCTGGGCGGCTTACAACAATAAAAACAGGTAATAAAAACACAAACAGAAAAGCAAGACCAAGCATAGTTAATGCAGGGGGCAAGATGGTGGCAAGACCCATGCATAGTAAAGCGGGGGGGGGGAACCAAACTAACTGAAAAGGCCGCCAAACGCCTCCCTTAAGAGGTGGGTCTTCAAGGCCTTCTTGAAGGCGGGCAGGGACTCTGTCAGGCGCAGCTCACTGGGGAGATGATTCCAAAGCATGGGGCCCACCACAGAGAAGGCGCAGTCTCGCGTACGCGATTTCCGCGCCTCTCTGGGTGTGGCCACCCTCAGTGAGCGCGCCTGCGCCAGTCTCGTGGGTCTGGACCTGGTTGACCTTTGAGAGATACGCTCCACCAGGTACTCTGGTCCCAGGCCGTGGAGGGCTTTGAAAGTCAAAACCAGGACCTTGAACCTGATCCGGAGGACAACGGGGAGCCAATGCAAGCGAGCCAGGACTGGGGTGATGTGCTCGTATCTACGGGCACCCACCACCAGCCTGGCCGCCGCATTTTGCACTCACTGTAACCTCCGGACCAGGGTCAAGGGCAACCCCACGTAGAGGGCATGGCAGTAGTCGATCCTTGAGATCACCAGGTAGTTCCATTATCCACTTGATCATGTTGGATATGCTGCATGGGAGTGCATACTTGTGAAGAATCAAGTTTGAAAGTCTTTCTATGTTTTTATGTGGAATAATGGACACTGCTGGAGCCAGCCATCATTGTCTTTGTCTTTCAGAATGGCATCTCCCTCCCTCTCTTTCTCATGAAAGGTCTTTTCTTTCAAAGCCATGCCAGCGGGGGTTGTATGTTCCCACTGAGCACAACAGCTGTACCAGCTGGGGCTGTATGTTCCTTCGGAGCACATGGAAGTGCCACTAACATTGCAACGAATGGGCTATATCCTCTCTAGACAATCACTTCCTTGTTTGTCGGCTAGACTTTGAATCTTGCCACACAGGAGGCCATTTCCCAACATTTTCTCTGCAGTAGAGTTAACCCAGCTCAGTTGTTAAGCAAACAGCAACTATGGGCGTTTATACACGACCTCTAAGCTCCGCCGCAAATGGCTGCAAGGTCCGGACCTTAAAAATGTTTTCCCACCAGCTCCGGACTTTGCAGACAATTAAGTGCGACCCCGCCCACTTTAGCACGACCAAACAGCAGTTTTCTTGTACCTGGTCTTTGATGGTGACAAATATTTGATCCGGTGTAAGGATAGTGAGTGCGGGGCTCTCCTGGCTTCCGTTTGTTCTTTTTTTGCGCCCCGCCCCTTTAAGAGATCTGAATGCTGCCAGGAACAAAATGGAGGTAAACGGGAATTCTTTTCTTTCTTTTTTCTCCCTCCCTCAGGCAGCCAGCAACCAGGAAGTGCAGAGGGGGGTGGGGACAGAGGAAGACAGAGGAAGAGCGACTAACCCCTAAGATCTCTGGTCCGAATTTAAGTGGCCAGCGGATCTTAGGGGTCGTGTAAAAAGGCCCTATGATAATGAATGATAGAGGTATTAAATGACTTAAACCTCGCGTTGTTGGAAGAATTATGCTGTGGGAAGAGGATGGTGGGGGTGGAGGGAGGATTTAAGAGTTTAATTCTGGACATAAGTCTTAACTTCCTTATGGAGACTGGAACCAGAGGAGAATTAAGGGGTGGTGGTGGTTTCAGGCCCTCCATACTACAAGAACTCTTTTCTTGTCAATTAAAATGCACGGAAATCTGAACTCGTGGCTGTTGTGGTTTATCAGTTACAGAAAAGGATGCTTTTCTAAGAATATACAGTCTCTTCCTGCTGCATTTCTGAGCCAAAGAACTCCCCCCTCCCCCGGTGCCCCGTCACTAGTTGTCAGCTGTGAGAATTTTTGGTTTAAAATAACTGTTGGGTGCAAATAAAGCCAAACAGTCCTTGAATTTGCACTGCAGGTGACCTGGGCAGAAATTATATTGTCTGAAGCCACATTTAAGCGCATGACACCAATGTTACATTTGAGTGCATGCCAAGAAAAATGCAAGCATTGCTGAAGCTGGCCGCGAGGATAAGGGATTAACTTGTCCTTCTAGGTCCGTAATTGAGGCCCTCAGACAAGTTTTCCACTTGGAAACATGAACACCATGTGTTTACAGCGCAAATATAAAGCATTATAAATCCACTTCATTTATTAATTCAGCAGAAATCTGTATACCTTCTATTGCTTTGTTCTGTTTCCACTAAGTGGGTCATTCTGTCTTCTGTTCATAACAGAAATCTGCCGTGCACATTTGGGGTGAAACTGCACAAAAATTTTATTTCTACACATATAATTTATATGCAAAATAAAGCAGCTTGTGGCAGATTTGAAACCACAGACCAAATGAAACCCTTTTAAAATATCCATTACTTGCCTTCAGAAATATATGCAACTTTCCTACAACACAAACTGTCAGAATTTCCATTTTAAGATACGGAAGTAGTCCAAAAGCAGCATTTTCCAGATAAGAAACTAGGAAATAGAGTAGAGGCAGGAAATTGGGAAGGAAAGGTGTGTGTGTGCTATTATATCATGTCATGCAAAAGAAACAAAGCTGTGTTGCCAGAATGTTTTTGTTTGTTTTTAGCAAGGGAAGTTTGGTTTCTGTTGTATAGTACAGTATATGTATGTGATTTAATTTCCATAACTTGACATATTAGTCCCACGACAGCAATACAGGGTGGATCTGAAAAGTTTACCATCAACTGAAACAAGTTTGGATATACGATTTCCAAAACTATTGACAATATTCAACAGGTCAGCAGTCCATAAAAGGGGTTTTCATCATGCAATCACTGAAAAACAACCGTAAAGCTGTTTATGTAGATTCAGGCTAATATATGCATTGTCCACCCAAAGGACCCGATACCAAAACAAAAAAGGAGCAATATAGTATATGCGGTCCGCTGCAGTGAGGAGTGTGCAGACCTCTACACTGGAGAAACTAAATAGCCATTAAACTGAAGGATGGCCCAACATAGGAGGGGTAACAGCTCAGAACCAGAATCAGCAGTACACCTCCATTTGAAGGACAAAGGGCACTCATTCAACGATGAGGATGTACACACATTAGACAGAGAAGATAGGTGGTTTGAGAGAAGGGTCAGGGAAGCCATTCATGTGAGCATTGAAAACCCCTCTCTCAACAGAGGTGGGGGCCTCAGGCACAGTCTATCTGCTACTTATCAGGCTGTGCTTTTAACAATACCCAGACAAATCAAAAAGCCTTCACCATCAAGGCCCTAGCTAACGGCCCATACTTTATGGGTTTCAGTACTTTAGACCATTGTTCATCTTATGAGCCTATTTCAGACGAGGGTGACAAGAGATCAAAGCAGACTATAAGATGGAGGACTCACAACTAGCTTTATTCAGACTAATGAAGCTGTTTGGATGAGCAGCAAAACATTTCTATCTATCAAGAAAAAGAAGTCCAGTTGCCATGGCTCAACTTCCAGATAAATATCTTAGCTCTCCCCACTAAGAATCATTACTTAAAGAATATTTTATTTTAAATTGTGCTGCTTAGTGAAATAAATTGCACTAAAATATCGTATATACTCGAGTATAAGTCGACCCGAGTATAAATAGAAGCCCCTAATTTAACCCCCCCAAATTGGGGAAACTTATTGACTCAAATATAAATCTAGAGTGGGAAATGCATCAGGGCCTGGCAGCTCCTCCTTTGTGAGCTGGGTGAGCGGTGTGATATGTTTAAAATGACTTTTAGCCAGCGAGGCAAGCACTTGCCTCTGTGGCAAAAAGTCCTTTTAAACATTGTGCGCCGCTCCCCCTTTATGCGGGGGTGGGGGGGTAGGCGAAGTGGTGCTCAATGTTTAAAATGACTTTTAGTTACTGACCCAAGGACTTGCCTCAGTGGCTAAAAGTATTGACCTGAATATAAGTCCAGGGCCCTTTGTTCAGCCCAAAATTAGGGCTGAAAAGCTAAACTTATATTCGGGTACAGTGGTACCTTGTATAAAGGAATTAATTCGTTCCAATTGAAATTCTGTTAAGCAAATTTTCCTTTATACAAATTTCCCATAGGAATGCATTGAAAACAGAGTAATCCCTAATCATGACCATTTTTATGTTGTACAGATTCGCTCCATAGGCGATTTTGTTAAGCAAATTTCCCCTATCTCCAGAATTTTTTATGTTGTACAGATTTTATGTTATACAAACTGTTTGTTATACGAGGGTCCACTGTATATTGAATCAGTGAATCAAATGGACTTACTGGTACTCCAACTGCAACTTACTTTAGCATAGCGAGTCACAGTTAGAATAGGCCCATTTGAATCAATGGAACATGTGGAGGAGTTGACTCACTAAATCCCCACTGATTCAATGGGCCTACTCTTGCATAATTTATTACATTAAGCAACCAAAGTCCAGCCAATAACTAGTGTTTGTCTTTTAAAGTAATTTCTAGGAATGGGAGTTCCATATTTTGTGAACCACACATGTAATTATCTAGTCTGGCAGTTCTGCCTATCTTGCAAGCCCTGACGAGGACATCAATGTGGTGGTGCCCCTAGCAAAGAGGCCTACATGGGAAGGCTTAGAGGCTCGCCCAAATAAGTATCCCACTCAGAAAGACTCCTCCCATATACCTGTAGCAGCAAAGCAAGAAGAAGACATGTTGGAAAGGAGCAAACCCAAGGTGACCAGATTCGGAGCACTGTCTCTGAGCACTAAATCCAATTATTTGCCAGATGTGGCCTCATCCTCTGCCTTGTCTCTTTATCTGCTGACCTATCCATGCCGTTTCTGTTCCAGCAGTGGCTGTACCCAACTGAGGAACACTTCGAGATGCCATTGTGCGCTGAGGTTTCCTCTGTTTTCAGTGCCACATTCAGCCCAAAGACTATTTATTCGACAAACCTAAATCCAACTCCTGGAGTGGAATTCTCAAAGCAGTTTACTGGTTATATTTTAAAACACGCCAAGAAACAAAGGCCTTAACATGCAGTAATCAAAACAGAAAAAGCAGTGTTATCTGTTGGAGCCTCTTTTCCCAGTGACATCTGCCTCACCCACCAGATCGTCTCAGGCAAGGCTCCTTGGTAGAGCGAGCCTGAGAGAAAAAGTGTTCTGCTTATATATCACCCCATAGCATTTCCAGTACTCTCTGGGCGGTTTACAGTGTAATTATGCAGGCTACACATTGCCCCACCCCCCACCCCCAGCAGACTAGGTACTCATTTTACCAACCCCGGAAGGATAGATGGCTCAGTCAACCATGAGCCTGCTACCTGGGACTGAACCCCAGATTGTGAGCACAGTTTTGGCTGCAGTACAGGCATTTAACCACTGCGCCACGAGGCTCCTACTAACTCAGAAGTCACCTACTTCTCAGTAAGGCCTTCTCAGTGGTGGCCTGATCGTTGTGGAATAAACTCCCAGAAGAGCTAAGCCTCCTTTCCTCCCTGTACTCATTTAGGAGGGAGTTAAAAACATTGCTTTTCATGGAAGTCTTTCACATCAACCCCGGATGAATACCTTGCCTCCAATCTTGCCTCTCCCCAATATTTGAATTGTGCCACTAATTTTAAGGCCTTGTGTTTTTATATCATATTTGGTGTTTGTTGTTATTTGTGGTTTGTTTTAACTGTTGTGAACCACCCAGAATAGTGCTTCGGCACTATTCAAGTGTTTTAACTGTTGTGAACCACCCGGAATAGTGCTTCAGCACTCTTCAAGTGATAGATAGATAGATAGATAGATAGATAGATAGATAGATAGATAGATAGATAGATAGATAGATAGATAGATAGATAGATAATGGAGCAGGAGAAACATCTGATATCCTCTCTCACAAGGCAAGTTGATGGCAGTTGGGCATATGGGGGGTAAAAAAAGAATCCAAGGACCCACTTATGGTCTATCAGTCATTGCCTCCCTCACTCTCGCAACATGTTCCCATTAACACCTGAGGATGAGAAGAGTAGGCTCTCCCTAACATAACATTGAATGAAAGAGGTTCCTAGTCACCAGGGTTTAATGAGAGACTCTGAGATCAGAAGTATGCAATGATAGATTGATCTGGGCCCAGACATGTATCCCCCCCATATCCCAATTAACCGTGGTCCTTGGTAAGCCTGAAAAAAATAACAAATTCAGACATGCCGGTCTGAAAAGGTCCTACATCCGTGTGTAACTAGCTTGTTGCAGTAGAAAACATTATCATCACTGAAAAGTGTTATCAGTTCTGCCTCAGACGCTCATCTTTTCTGTTTCATTTGTTCTTTCTCTTTTAAGAGCAGGAAGCCTCAGTAGATGGGGCAGGACGATTTAATTCTTAGAATGTAACTATACACCACTTGATTTAATTCTTAGAATGTCGATGTGCACCACTACCGGTGTTCTTGGGAGTTCAGAGTATTTCACTGAACAAACAGAATGTAACGCAAGACGCATTTTCCCTGGAAATGCCAGTTTATAGCCACGAGTATGCTTTCTTCAGAAATGAAAATAAAATGCATCAGGCAATCGACAGACAGTTTGAAACTCATGCATTTATAAATAGGGATCACACACAACATTTGTTTTATGCTAGAGTGCTCTCACTTATTTTAATAATACTGCGGTGAAACAAACTGGTTAATAATTGCAGTTTTAAGTATAACTGTGAAGAACAGGAGAGGTGGAGTACAGTTATGTCATACTCTCGTGATCAACTCTCTAATTGTTTTTCTGGGTTTTCAGATCTCCATCCCCTTATTATTTACAAAAAAAAAATAGTAGTAGTAGAGCTGTCAGCACTTTGTACAGTACTTGGGTTTGCATTCCAGGTTCAGGAAACTGCTAATTCAAATTACTTTATGAAAAATAAACAACCCACCTTCCCAAAATTAATTAGGCATCCAGCGGTAGATTAAACAACATCTAAAGCAGGTATGGGTGGGCTGAGTGTGAAAGGATCCAAGACAGCTGGTTAAGATTAAAAAGTAAGGGTAGATTTATGACAAGAATTCACATGGCAAGAGCTGTTTTTGCTCATGTGTAGAGCAGAAATTTATCCTTTTTTTTTGACATATTTTTAACCATGCAGATAAAGTGATGAGGGAGGGACACATACCCCTCTGCTTTAGTAACACTTAGGCAGGTAATGACTGAATATAGGTCTTTAATTACATTTGCTTTCGTCAACCATTGTGCCAGCACCATCTAATTTTCTTACTTCATTCAGTTCTTTTCACCTAAGCTCCTTTGTATAAGCCAATATGGTTTCTTCCTTCTTCCTTTAATTTTCCCAGGTTTTACCTGTATGTAATTGGATATTGGATAATTTTGGTTTCTTTGTGCTAAATCTGTCCAGGATAATGGTTTAGGGAAACTAATCAAAGTTGAGTATATGTTTCTCTTATTTCAATCCAGAAGGAGCTGATACTATATCATACATACATACAAACAAACAAACAAAGCACAGAGATTTCCAATATTTCAGTAAAATAAAATACGTACTATTAATCTCTAGTAGGTCAATGTATGTGTTTTAAACTGGAGGCAAAGAGGCAGAAAAAGTTTATAGTTTTCAGAAAGATTTTTAAAGTATTATTTCCACATTTCCAGCTCTACTTTGAGCTTTAATGTCTTTCACCTCATGTTTTCTTATTTGTGCCCTGTTTGTTGTTTGTTGTATAGGGACAAAGGTCACATTCAGCACATGGTTAATTTTACACAGTACCGTGTGTCTATATTTGTGAACACAACCTTGTTAAGATCTGTGCCTAGTTTCCGCTTCAGAAGGATTTGTTCCCAGAGATATCTTTACCCAGAAATACAGCACCTGAATTCATGGGATAGCTCATCATGATAGCCCAGCACCCACAGAAACTTATGATCTAAAACTGTTTCTTCTTTCCATCTGATTGCAAAGAAGCTGGCACCGGTTCCTTTTTTGGTGTTCAAATATTTTACTGTTTTCCCAAAGCACACTGAATGGTTCTTGAATACATCAGTGAGGCATACAGTGACCCACTGCCTATCGTGGGGGTTAGGGACCTGACCTGACCCGCAATAGTTGGAAATTCACAATATGCGGATGCAGGTCGGGCCGGGCCTGGGGGCCCTAGCTGGGGGCCCTTATACTTTCCTCCAGCCTGGCGCTGCCCCAAGGGGGCCTTGCTAGGGCCTTCCTGGGCCTTTTGCAGGCCCCAAAAGGACCTCCCTGCAAACCAGAAGTCACTTCCGGTTCACAGGGAAGATATTTTCCGGCCTCCAGAAGGCCCGGGAAGGCCCTAGCAGGCCCCCTTGGGGCAGCACCAGTCCTGGGGTAAATATGAGAGGCCTGAAATAGACCTTCCCCACTTACCCCAGGGGGCTTTTTTCATATACTGTGGTCCCGCAATATATGAACTGTGAATGG
The DNA here is from genome assembly GCA_037367245.1 of Phrynocephalus guinanensis. Classification (NCBI taxonomy): domain Eukaryota; kingdom Metazoa; phylum Chordata; class Lepidosauria; order Squamata; family Agamidae; genus Phrynocephalus; species Phrynocephalus guinanensis. The sequence continues at coordinate 91,054,610 of CM074739.1, forward strand.
GAGGGGGACCACTGTATAAGAATGAGTGTATACATGTACTATTGAATCTCATTGGGAAATAGGCAGCAGCACACCTGATTTTGAATCCTCATTCACCCATGGAAATTCACAGAGGTAGAATGGCACCCGTAAAACCACTCCTAGAAAAGTTGTATTAGTGTTGCTAGAAGTCGCTTCCAACTTGAGGGGACACAAAACACATACTCAAACCTAAAAGATGTCACTCGTTCCCATTTAAGTAGTAGAAACCTATTCTTCAAAAGCTGGACTGACAAAACATTTCAAAATTTGACCAAATCATCTTATAATCAGGATAAACAGTGTTAATAAGATGACTCTGTTAAAAAGTTTCCTGCAAATCTCTCCACAGTGTGAATACAGCGTTGGAATCTAATTTACGCAACTCAAACTCTGATGAGATTTGATGGTCAGTGGTCACCCAAGTCCCATTAACACAAATTGTGGAAGAAAATTAGCCAAAGAGTTTGAGAATCCATAGGTGGACTTCGGTCGTTCTGAGGGGATTGATTTTGTCATCCTAGCGGTTCAGAGTAAAAGGCTCTCCTTTGTGACAGCCATAAAAGGGAAGTTGAGAACACAAGATAAAAATCTTGTCTAACATATCTAAATCTTGTTATAAAGAACATGTATAGATTTGTGCAGGTAGGAGGAGAATGGAGGGATTCTCTACATGCTCCAAGCAGCCGTGTTTCCACATATTTCCTGTTAAGGATCTTCAGAGTTGACTAGCTGAATTCATCTAGTTTGTTATTAGCCAAGCCGTTCCCACAACAATAATATATCAGCCTCATAATCTTGGAGTAGATATCTTTTGGAAGGTGGGAGATACTATGCCCTGCTCTTTGAATCATTATTGGTTGCTATATCTATTTACAATGGCTCTTTATTTTGAGGTTATTAGAATGGTCATTTCAGAAGGTTGAACAGTGATCTGAATCAATAGCACTGGTCCATCAGTTGCCTACATAGTATTAATCATTTCTAGCCCAAATACTGTAGTCTGCCTCCAATGTTAAGGGATGCTAGGGAAAGTGAAATCCATGGGCTACGTTCTCTTTTGGTAGGTCCTTTTTAAGTGGTATAACCTCATTCTGAGCGACGCTATAAATTTCTTAAGTGGCTGAGTGTAACCACCATCTTCATTTGGTTTAATACCTTACATTGATTTTTGAATGTGGGCATTGTTGGACATTCATATAGCATCTAGAAGTAACTGACTGGTTCTTTATCAAGCATGAGACTAGAACTGAATTTTAGTGGAAGGTCAGGAAAGAGGGCCAGGAAAGGTTTGATGGAGAGTCTACTATCAAAAATGCTGAAGAGAAGCACAAAGAGAAATTCCAGGCATGGTATTAAAATATGATTACATCTCACCCCCTAATGACAACATCATGCAAACATCAGTTCCTTTCATGCACTATTTGCATCAAGGGTTACAATGTGTAGAAACTGTTGTAGGGCCAAACCTGTAACCACACACCGACAGATAGGTCTTCTCAGACATGCTTTTCCTTGAGCATTTAAAGTGGAAATAATTTGCACGGAAACCTCTGTGCATTAATGCTTCCCTGCATTCTGAAAGCTGGTATCTAAGAAGAAATGTCTGCATATAAATGCCCATCTATGGAATGGTCACAGATGCAAATGGAGATAAATGCCAGGATACTTATTAGGTACTGGGAGTGAAACTCAGAATGCTCAGATGTATTCCAGGATATGCTCTAGGCCTCGGGTGGAACTGGAACAGGGGACTGCTTGCTGTCTAGTCTCTACTTAAATCAGTGGTACTTTAACCTGTATTTATTTTCAAAATGTATGTAAGCCATCTGTCCACATGATTAAGAACCCAAGTAATTTTCAACATAATAAAACATCCTTTTTAAAAAGTACATCCTTTTAAAACAATCAAAATCTTGGGATGGAATAGAGCAAGGTTATTGTAGGACTCAAGTAAAAAATGTAAAATGTACACATACATATATGTGAATGAATTATAAAATAATATACTTCAGTGGCAATGTCATTAAATGTCATGGGAACAGTCAACTATAATATTAGCCAAATATCAGAATGTCTGGATTGGGCTAGTAGGATTAAAGTTGTTTTTTTCCAAAGCATATATATCTTGGAACAAATAACCAGAAATTTGCCTCTGGTGAGGCAAATTTTAAATTACCTCAAAAATAAGTGTCCTCCTGAACTATAAAACAAAAATAGTGTTTATTTTAAAGATAAAAAAATATTTGGGGTGAACAAGATGGAGATAGCTCATCATAATGGCAGCATAAACATAAGCCACTTGTATACATAACTAAAATAAAACCTGCGGCTACCATATTTCCAAACCTCTTATCTTTTTATTAAATGATATAACTCATCTTCTCCCCGGTAAATATGCATTCCCATTCTACTCCTTCCCATTTAACATTGCTACAAAAGGGTCATTAGGGCAGTCTCTGGACTTTGAAGGGCCATCCCTGACAAAGCCCTTGCTTGCTTGCGTAATTCCTTGTACTATCAGATCAAGTCCTATCCTGTTTTTAAGGGGGTGGGGGATAATGGCTGGAAGATAGACGCGATAGAGAAAAGTGATGCCATAATCAGTATCCCAGGTAGATTAGTCTGCCATCTGGGTGGAATTGAAAGTTAGCGGCAGCATTACAACTCTCCCCTAAAGAAAAATATGACTAATACAGTAATTATTTGGTCGAAATGCATTTATCAAACCCATCCAAGCCAGATAACACAAGACGAGCAGGCTGCATTCGCAGTTGGGTGAGCGAGAGCCTGTGAATAAATATCTAGAATAGAAATCGCAAGGCAGCCACTCTTCAAAGGGCTCCTAAATATTAAAATATTATTGAAAACTCCTTTGCCATATGGGTTCCGTCATTAACATGCTCAATGGTTATTATTATGTGCTGCCAGTGTGCTTCAAAGTTATGGTGATTCTCGTAGGGGTTTCTAGGTATAACGTGCTAGTACCTTATTTTAGCGGTACTCGGGGATTGTGAAACTTGCTCAAGTTTGCACAGGTGGCAGGGCATGTGACCCCCATTTAGCCACACACGTTCCGGGTGTTCTTCCCTGGCCATTTTTTCTGAAAGGCACAGCAGGGTTTGAATTCCTGCTGGCTTGGCTGCCAGGTGCTTCAGCCTACTAAGCTGTACCAGCTGCCTAACATCCTATTAACTAAAACTGAAATTATCTGCCATCAGGTTGATTTTCAACACTGCTAGAAATTTCTGGCTATAAAGCATTCAGAAATGATATACCGGTCCGTTTGGGTGATGGTCTTGCCACTTGCACAAAGCCACCCAGGTGGCACAGCATTTAACCTTGTCAGACACTCAGGCTTTGGGACACTACTTATTAAAGGCTGAAAATGTTTGGGGCCAAAATTCTTCTTGTGGAGTTAGATTGACAGGGGGGAAATGGCATAACTCACAATGGAAAAATTGCAGCTAATTAATGAGTCACTGCTTGGATTCTTTATTGTGTGCCCCATGGGAGGCTTGTCGTATGATCAGGCACCACAGTGGTAGCTCAGTAACTAAGCAGCAGTTCTGTTCTGTGAGTTATGCCATTGATGACACAAAGATTTTAATGACCTTTTCTAGTTCCTTTCAATAGTTGCTGTTCTAAGTCAATGTCTTCTGATTTCTTTGTTGCAATCTGCATTTTAATGAATGAACTGAGATATAGTTTCAATTTTTTCATTGTCAACATTAAAACTGTGTAATCCTATAATCATGATTTATGTCTTTTTAATGTCTAGCTGAAATTGTGTGTTCGCTCTTTCTTATTTCAAGTTATTGCTGCTTTCTGCCAATCTGGTATAATCTGTATATACTCACTTATTAATGCTTATCCCTTCAGTTTTCACTCTTCCTTCACTTTTCCTTCCATTTGTGTGTGATAAATTCTACACATGGATTGAACAGGTAAAGAGATAAAATACTCCCTTGTTTGATACTGTGGTTAAAAGCAAAGTGTGCTGCTTATAGAACACGCCATGGTGCTGCTTGAGCACTCTCTGGGCTGTTTAAAACATAATTATGCAAACAACACCTTGCACCCCAGTGAGCTGGGTCCTCATTTTACTGACTTCAGAAAGATGGAAGGGTGAGTCAAACTTGAGCTTGGTTACTTGATCCCACTTGGCCCACTGGGATTGAACCCAAGTCCTGAGTGGAGTCTTGATTCTTTTGAGAATAAATATTTCTGCAGCCTGGATTCTTCCCAAGTTAAAAAAATAATCTCTTTCAAGATAAGCAACATTAGTATCTAAAATTTATATGAGCTATTTTTGCCCAAACATCCCCAAATTTGGAAGACAGCAAGATCTGGTGCTGATTCAAAGTCTAATTTGAAAGTTACCGTTGTGTTTTTTTTTTTATTTGGGCTGCCCCCATTTCTAGAATTGCCTCGGAGAAAATGTTGTTTTGCTCTGCTGCACATTAACATTGGGCCTTTTTACACGACCCCTAAGATCTGCTGGTCCCTTAAATTCGGACCAGAAATCTTGAGGGTTCGTTGCTGTTCCTCCGTCCCCACCCGCTCCGCACTTCTTTGTTCTGTCTGCGTGAGGGGAGGGAGGGGAAAAAAGCCTTAGACAGAGACAAAAGAATGCATTCTTACCTCCGGTGCTGGTGGAGGTTGCTCCGACCTCCGTTTACTTCCTGGTTCCTCTTTAAGGGGCGGAGGCAAAAGAAAAACAACAGAAAGAAGCGAGGAGAGCTCAGGCACTCTCCGCATCAAATATTTTTCACCATCAAAAAGCAGGTACAAGAAAAGCGGGGTCGCACTTAATTGTCTGCAAACTCCGGAGCTGGTGGGTAAACATTTTTAAGGTCCGGGGCTTGCAGCCATTTGCGGCGGAGCTTAGGGGTCGTGTATAAACGCCCATTGTTGAAGTATCCTGCAGCTCTAATATAATAATTACAGTTTCGAGGCTGGGTTGCCATGTCATAAGTGTGGGATTTCACCTACAAAGATCCAAGCCCATGTTGACAGTCTATTTTATACTCGGGGGAAAAAAGTCACTCAAGTCATGCCTTTTAGCTCAGTCCTGAGTCTTTCTGTGAATGATGTTCGTTGTGAAACTTGGCAATTATAGCTATATGAATGCAGGTTCATGGCAGCCACAGGTAGGTCTGAAACTCTTTGAAGTGAGTTGCCAAGAAATAGTAGCGTTGCCAGAGTTCACATTTTAAACCGAGTCTCATGGTGCTTAGTGCTTTTCTTTAAGCCTCAATTCCCGGAGTTATGTAATTGGGTGAGACTATCAAATTTCTTTTTTTTATTCTTTATAAAAGTACCTTTACCTCGTGTTTGCCAAGAAAATGCTGGAAAACATGACCCAAGTGTAAGCTAAACCTTTAAAATCAGAAGGCAAATAAAGTAAACCCTGCATATAACAGACATACTGTATAAAATCTGATTTGGAAAATAGAGACTGACTCATGGGTTTTGACTATGTGGATATTGCTAATACCAAAAAATGGATTGGCTCCCATGATATATCAGCACATATTGACACCAGTAGAATGATAGGAATATAATTATTTTCCTTTACTTTCATGTACTTAGGAATGGATGCAGATAGAACTTGTAATTTGTACATACTTACTTGAGAGCAAATCTTACTTAGGGATGAGGTCCCCTTCTTCTGGTTCACATCTGAATAAGAACTCACTTTATTTGTACATCCTTGCATGTATTATATGTTTATTTGCTTATTTTACTTATTTATTCTGCTGTTCATTTAATTTGCATTGTTTGTTTCTTATTTGCATTTATGTAAACCACCCAGAGTCCCTTCTGGGAAATCGGTGCAGTATAAAAATGCAATAAATAAATAATAAATCCCAAACTATTATTCAAAATATTTTTACCCCACCTTTCTCCATAAAAGAACCCAAGGTGGCTTGGCATGTAAATAGTAACACAATTACAGTATCCTTTGATTTTGTGCACATTCGTGAATTTTGTGATGTGATTTTGCAATTTTAAAAAGTGGGAACAATACGTACATTAGTGAAAGTTGTATACAAATACAGGAAGGAAGTTATATACAGGTACATAGTCAGGTTACAAATGACATACTATACTGGCACATTCTGTATAGGCTTGCGCAAATGGCGAAAAGAGCATACAGAAATATATATGAATGTTCATTGGCATAAATGGTTTTTTAAAACAGCATACAAATCTTCATGCGAACACAACTCAGATTGATTTTCAAAAGTGAGGTAGAGCAACCAGTGCTTGAATATACTGCAAATACAGAAGAAAGCAAAAGAGGTACATTTATTCATCCTTCAGCCCAGTGAACTCTGATTAGACTTGTACAGGACTAGAATGTAGTCTTGTTTGAATGGAGCTGTTACCGAAATCAATGTTTTGACTAACTTAACTCAAATTAATATCAGAGAAGCGCAAGAACAGCTAACATGTAGTGTATTCAAACATGATGGCATTAAACTTTTCTTCAGAATTCATGTGTAGGATAGTGCAGATGCAGCCATAACCTGGATCTAGCTTTTGTTTTAAGGGTACAATGCCTTATAAAAGAGATATTACATGGCATACCCATACAGATTTCTCCACAGATTTCAGATCAAGGTCTAAATATTACTTTTTGATACTACAATAATGCCATGACACTTTGCCTCATACTTATTTGTTCACTTTCTCACATCTGGATATTTTATTTGGCCCTTCCCTCTTGGCCTACATTCTAACCCTTCTTTCCTAGACATTGACCTGATAGTCTGTGGCTGTTCTGCTTTCCAAGTGTCTGCTGTTTTCCTATACCAGTATTTCTTAACCTTTTGGGGGTCGTGACCCTCTTTTATTGATAGCCAAAAAACTTGTGAGCCTCTGCCATATTTGCATTAAAAGCAATGGGTAAAGAAAACACTACCACTTCTTATGCTGCTACCAAAACCTGTTCAATAATTGTAATAGTGATAACAATGAATTGAATATAGTTCATCTGTGAGTGTTTGTGTGTGTATGTGTGTGAGTGTGTGTCTCTCTCTGTGTGTGTGTGTGTGTGTGTGTGTGTGTGTGTGTGTGTGTGAGAGAGAGAGAGAGAGAGAGAGAGAGAGAGAGAGAGAGAGAGAGAGAGAGAGAGAGAAAATAATAAACCAGGCATAGATCGATGTCTGGTTTGAGTCTGGTTTGAATTCTTTTATGTTTTGTGGGATTAAAGCAAGACTTTTATATAAGACATTCTAGATATTTTTCTCCTGACCTCTGATTTTTAAGAAAGATTTTCTGTTTTCTATACACAAACATGAGGAACAGGAAAAGCTTGTTTGGATTTGCTAAGAAAAACAGACAAATGAAGCCAAGTAAAGGATACAAAATGTTCAGGTAAAGTCTAATTTCCAGTTTCTACTAAAAACAGGCTCTCTTCTTCTATTATTTTAAACCGCCTTCTGTGTGTCTGAAATAAAACTGAGAAGGCAATTCCAACACAGCCAGGGTAACATTACTAGCCCCTTTCTCAAAGGATGGTTTATAACCAAATGGTGTCCTAGTTTCCCCTTTGCTGCAAGATATAAAGATCCCATTCACTGGTAGCATGAATCTACTTAATGAAGGCCAAGTTACCTTAGTTTGAATATGATCAGTATTCTTGGCTGTTTGCTTTAATCTTGCCTTTGGGCATGGTACAGAGCCAATTTGGATTCCTGGTTTTAATCTTCACTTGAACATCCTAGTTGTGCAGCAGTATAGGGCTATTTTCCAATACTCTCACCCCAACCACTCCCAAAAAGTTAGATTCTAGGTTACTGGAAGAATCCAGACAGGGCTTTTTACCTACTGTATGCGAAAGTTCACTATAGGTTCTTTCTACATTCGCACAATTTGTGTTATGTCTTTTTGCACTTTGCTTCCAAATTCAGCCTTTGGCAAAGTGTCCCATGATCATCAAGCTAGATAAGGGGTACCACAAGGCCCAGTCCTGGGCCTGAATCTCTTCAAATTTTTTATTAATAACTTGGGTAAGGGAATGCAGGGACTACATTTCAGATTTTCAAATGACACAAAAGGGAGTAGAAGAGCTAATATCATGGAAGACTGGAACCAAATGCAAAAGGGATGGGCATGAACACAGGGTGAAAACAACAGAATGAAACTTAAGAGGAATAAATGCAAAGCTCCACAGCTAGAGGGGAAAAAACCCAAATGCACAGTTGCAAGATATGGGAGCCTTGTGGCGCAGTGGTTAAATGCCTGTACTGCAGGTACAACTGTGTTCACGACCTGGGGTTCAATCCCGAGTAGCAGGCTCATGGTTGACTCAGCCTTCCATCCTTCCGAGGTAGGTAAAATGAATACCCAGCTTGCTGGGGGGGGGCAATGTGTAGCCTGCAATCTTGAAGTGGTATGGGGCAGTATATAAGCAGACCACTTTGCTTTGCTTTACTTAGCTCAGTAATACTACAAGTGAGAAGGGTCCTGGGATCAAGCTGAAGATGAGCCAACAGTCCAGTGTAGCTGTTAAAAAAGGCAAATGCTATGTATTAATAGAAATATAGTTTCTAAAGCCCCTTCTAGGTACTAGTCCCTCTCGATTTGGCACTAATTAGGCCTCATTTTGAATACTGTATCCAGTTCTGGAACATGCACTTGAAGGAAGATGCCAGCAGACTGGTACAACAAGGGGGCTGGAAACCAAGCCCTATAAGGAAAGACTGAAAGAACTGGGCATGTTTAGCCTTGAGAAAGGGAGACTGAGGGGAGATGTGATAGCACTTTTCAAATACAGGTACTTGAAAGATAGTCATACATAAGAAGATAAGGATCTGTTCCCAATCATCATAGAGTGAAGGATGCATAATAGATATGGGCATGAAATGCTAAAATAGCATTTCATTTTGTTTTTTGTATCATCCCGTTCATTTCATTGCATTTTGTTTTAAATGCCATTTCGTTTTTAGTTTAGTTTAGTTTTTAATTTTTAAACTGTGTATGTGTATGTGTGTGTGTGTGTGTGTGTGTGTGTGTGTGTGTGTGTGTGTTGTGTGTGTGTGTGGTGCTTGTGCAACTTTTTTTGTGTGTGCAGTGCTTCTGCAACTCCCCCCCCCGAAGCTCCGCGCACCAGCTGACCAGTGCTGCCTTCAGTAGGGAAAAAAGTTTTAAAAGCCCACCCTTTCCCATCACCTGATCGGGTGGGGAAAAGGGTGAGCTTTAAAAAAAAAAAATCCCCCGCCAAAGCCAGTGCCAATCTGCTTGGGGGGCGGACTTTTAAAAGCCTGGGTCTTTTTAAACTCCCCCCCCCCTTTTTCCTGCTGAAGACAGCACTGATCAGCTGGTGTGCGGGACTTGGGGGGGTTTTTTAAAAGCCCCAGGCTTTTTTCCCCACCTGAAGCCCCGCACGCCAGCTGATCTGCGCTGAGGCAGGGAAAAAATGTTTTAAAAGCCTGCGGTTCCCCCCCATCAGGCGTGCCCAAGTGCTGATCAGCTGGCACGCAGGGCTTCAGGCAGGGGGAAAAGGGTAAAAAGCCCGTGGTTTCCCCATGCTCAATTGGTTTCCCATAGGAATGCATTGCTTCAAAACAAAAACCGGAACGGAACGGAAATTTCCATTTTGTTTTCATTTTGGTTTTCATTTTGTTAGGAATGAAATGAAAAACGAAACAAAAATTTCATTTCATGCCCATCTCTAATGCATAATAATAAGCTCAAGTTACAGGAAACCAGATTTTGGCTGAAGTTACAGGTTAAGCAAATTTTCCTTTATACAAATTCCCATAGGAATTTGAAAATGGAGTAATCCCATTTTTATGAAGGCGATTATGTTATCAGGACAGATTTTATGTTATAACAAGCTGTTTGATACTGTGAGAGCAGAACGACAATGGAGCCAATTAATGGAGGCATTCCAGAGAAAATTGGACAACTATCTGTCAGATCTGCTGTGGTTCGAATTGCTGCATAAAGCAGGGGGTTGAACACAATGGCATTAGTGGCACCTTCCAACTCAATAATTCTGCAATTCAATTATTCAGTTATTCTGTTCAGTTATTAAATTATTCATTTACACCCCCTCTTGCAGAGGTTGAAGAAGAAAGCTGATTGCAGTGGAATGAAGGAGCATGCTACCATGACAAGTCACAAAATAAAACACCCTCACTGCTGCCTTGAAACAATCCAATTGATAACATAAATGGTTCAAAATAGTTGTGAAACAACACATGTTCCTCTCTAAATAAGGATTTTGCAGCACAGAATTGCATGCAAAGTATGTCAGGTTACAGTGTCAGTCATTAGCATGATAAAATATATCCTGTTTCTTTATTATGCGAGCCAGAATCATGACAGTAACACTGGCTGGCTTGTCCCAGGATAAAGAAAAGTATATCCTAGTATGGGTAAATAGTAGGGATGGTCTATTCGTTTCAGAAGCTACCAGTTTTTAAACAACATGCAGGAGCCCAGGTGGTGTTCAGAGGCCTCCAAAATGCAATCAGCCAATCCCTTATCTTGCTCTGTGCGCACGCAGAGCTGAACTCCAACGAGGAAGAAGCCTCTGATGTCATTGTTCCTTCTCCCTGATGCTGGCCAATCAGGAGCTGTGCAAGAACGTGCATCCTCCTGCCTCCCTGTCTGATTGGCCAGCACCAGGGAGAAGGAACAATTATGTTGGAGGCTTCTTCCTCGTTGGAGATCAGCCCTACGCGGACGCAGAGCAAGGTAAGGGATTGGTTTCGGAGGCTTCCGAACACCAGTTGGGCTTCCGCGTGTCATCTTGGAACCGGTAGCTTCCAAAACAAATAGCCCATCCCTAGTAAATAGTTGTGTGGTTGTATATAAGTTGAAAGAAGGGTTTGGCATTGTGTTCCCAATCTCCATCGTCACCTTAATGTTCAGTTGCTGTAAGTAGATACTTTACACATTTATGAAAAAAAAATATGTAGACTTTGATGAGGCCACCAAATGAATTCAATGGCCGAACTTCCCAGCTTATAGTTCATTCTCCTTAACACTATACTATGCTGTAGCTGGTGCTGAATTAAAGTTAGAAGTTAACCACCTATTTTATCTCCCCACTGCTTCCCATCTCATCCAGCTCCCTGGTACTGAAAAAAGGCAGAGGTGGCTAAGTATTTTGATTACTCCCTACCCTGACATACTGTTCCTTCAGGCTTAGCCGTAACTGTTTGCTCAGCAGTGAATCTCTTTGATTTGCACTAACATACAGGAACTGAATGGATCTTACCATATGGAAAAACATCACTGAGAACCACCTGAAACTTTTGCCATCTTGGTTAAATCCTTTTTTATTTCTCCAAGAGAGTACAGGCCAGCTTTGCTTTAGGTCAGAAAATGTTTCTCTTATGTCAGTGGGATGATTAGAAAAAGAAAAATGTTATATGTAGGGAAAAATGCAAATGGTCACTGAGCCAGGTGGTTGTGCATTTTGTCACCATGTTATGTATGCAAACCAAGATGCACAGAAAACAGTAGGATAAAGAAGAGGTGACCTGAAATATAGAGGCCATCTGTATTCAAGCCACAGTCTAGTGGTTTACCAAGTACCTGTAAAGGCACTGATGATGCCAGATTTCTTCTTAATCCTCACTCAGGTAGATATAAAAATATTTCCATTAAGTGACCTGTGAGGTATTTTTCAAAGTATTTTGAAGTGCTGTCTGAGGTATTTCCATGAAAATTCTAACGTATTGAGGGCTATCTGGCAGTCTAGTGTTGGGTTTCATGGAGGTTTGTATTTCCTGAAGTACTGAGCATTTCATTGTCCTCTCTGAATGGGGCCAACCTACTTATAAAGATGATAAGCCTCTTCTGGCAGTCAGCTTAATAAATTGCTGGAAAATGACAGGGGTTTCCCCCTCCAAAATGCCATGTTGAGTAGGACAAAAAAGTATCCTGCTGGCAAAAACATCGTCGTCGTCGTCGTCGTCGTCATCATCATCATCATCATCATCATCATCATCATCATCATCATCATCATCATCATCATCATCATCATCATCATCAGTATTTTAGACAATTTTGATTCCAGAAGGTTTTAATTTTTAAAAAAGTGCATATTTATTTTTATCTTTATTTTTAAAATATTTTTACCCCACCTTTCTTCTTGGAAAAGGAACCAAGGTGGCTTACAATAATGAGGGACAATATACAGCCCAGAATATTTAGACATCTTCATATTAAGAACAGGGAATTAAGAGAGGCATCTTAGACATTAAAAGGTAACATTAAAGCTACAAAGAGCACACAAAAAGAAAAAAGAATCATTATGAGGGGTGGAAACTAACATGGAAATAATAATAATAATAATAATAATAATAATAATAATAATAATAATAATAATAATAATAATAATAATAATAAACTTTATTTTTATGCCGCCTTTCTCCCCGAAGGGACCCAAGGCGGCTTACAATAACAACAAAGGAAATCAACATAGACAATGTTAAAATATCAAAAGTCAATGTTTAAACAACAATAAATACACTCTAAAATATACTAAAAACAGCAGAAAGCAGCAGAATTTAAAAGGCCCTCAGCCCCTAAAAACTAAGAATTAAGATGTTAAAATAAAATTTTTATAAAAGGCTGGCGGCTCAGAAAGCTTGCCTAAATAAAAACGTCTTAAGGCCTCGCTTAAATGTTTCCAGGGAGGAGGCAGTTCTTAGCTCAAATCACTGTTGTTCTTATGAAATCAGTCATAGCAAGTTCTCTGACAGTAACTCTGAGTCCCTTAGTTTATCTGCCCTAGACAGGTGTAGCAGCTAAAACTGGAATCGTTCTTCACAAATTTTCAATGGGAAATATAATAAAATTGCCCTTCTGTTCCACTTTTTCTCACCAAGATTCTAGCATCTACTGTAGGTCTAATTGAGCTAATGTGTGTCTTGTTCAAATGTACAACAGCAGCAGCAACAACAGTTTTTTTAAAAATTTTTATTGCAAATCTAAAAGAAAGAAAAAAGGATTAAAAGGTAGGTCACATTTCCCCCAAAATCCAATCAAAGCTAGCATCTGTAAAATATATATTCTTGGACAGCGAAAGCAGTAAGAACATTGGACAGTTCAGTGATAGATGGTGTGTATTTATCTTTTCATCCTTGAAATTAAATGGAAAATGATCTAAACCACCGTACATTTTTCTTTCCTTCACATCACCTCTTCAAACTAAAAAACTAATTGGTTAGAAATCTGTTACCCCTTACCACTGATTCTTTAAAAAAAAAACTCTGTTCAGAAGTTGTTGTTGTTTTGTTTTTTGTTTCATTCAGCAGAATAAGTATGTAGTTTTGGCTCTTCTTTAATAGACATATGGAGTACTGTAAGTGTTACCTCCAACTGCAACATCCCCAGAGTACAGGGCATATATGCAAAGGCATGTTTAAATATTCAGAGCTTCTGGCCAAAATATTTTTAGAAAGCTGTCTTTCAAAGGAATTACTTCTGTTTTGGGGATATTTGGACCTGGGACATGGGTAATCCTTGTGATGCATGGAACACTCCCCATTTATAAGGGCTGCACAGAGCAATTCCACCCCCCCCCAAAAAAAAACTCTTTGAAAAACAGCATCGTCCTGTGTTGGAGTGAACGGAGCAGTACACTGCATCACTGCATTAAGGCAGACCATTTTATGATTATTTGCACTGCATACACATTTGTTATAAACGGTGAGTGAAATACTGGTCAGGAAAATCCTGTGCGGTTGTTCGATTTGTAGCACAACTCCAGCTTTGTTGGATTAAGGGGATGTCTTTAGACTTTGTCCGCATGATGAACAAGTTGGAAAGAATTCTTTTCATGTATAAGGATTTGATTCAATTAAAAAAAACATTGCTTAGGCTGAAGTTTTGGTTTAATTTCTTTTATTGAGTCCAGCTGACTGGATCGAATATTGTTAACAATGGCACTTCCTCCCTTGAACATAATGTAGCATTTTAAGTAGCTGAACCACATGTGGGTCCAATAAAATGTTGTTGCATTCCCATTCTTGTGGGAATGGATTTCCCCTCTAGAAAACAATGCACTATATATACACTCACGCAATTGTCTTTGCTCCTCGTTCCGGCAAACTTTCTGTATACAAATCCCCACGGTCTACTGAAGGTTAAGGTCTATTTGGTTTTAGTTTAATCCACTTACACCAAATGTCCTGTGTCATGGCAGTCACAAAGCGCCTTCAGCAAACTGCTGCGTTTGAATCAGTCCACCCCCTTCTCCACGTCAGTAATGTAGAGACAGTAAGTAATGCGGCTTACTTTTACAGCATCATTGTGATGATGAATTGATCGATGTATGTGAAACGTGTAGAAAATGTACTGTATAAATTATCTCTGTGTCATATGAATTTATTTTAGAAGATGAGACCAGCACAGAACATTGTTTTGTTTCACTTAAAATATTTATATGGAACCATTCTGCTTTAGATCAGCTACACAAGGTGGTGAACATTAACATTTAATACAGTACTGTTGCACAATCCCAAATGTCACAGTGTTTCCTTTCCCCTACAGCTCTGCTTGTCATCTGAAAACATGCACCCGGAGGGTCTTCCAGTCCTCAAAAGCAGGTATTGAGGATACACGGAGGCTGCTTGGGTGAGAATCTTGTTCTCCCAGTTCTGCAGGTGGAAGTCATCCTGGCGGCAGATTAGCTCCACTATGGATCCTACAGATGTCAAATAAAAATTGACAAATTGCTACCAACTGCAGAACGAAATAGTGGAAACAAAATGATATCTTAATAGTAGATATCAGAAAAAAGTAGCTCTCCTCATGTGTATGATGGGGAATTCTACCCTTGAAAGAACAGGAGGATGTGGAGTTTGCAGCTGGAGTTGCTTCCAGGCACAACAGAGAGATACTGACTGCCCTTTCTTCTTCCACCGGCACCAAGTAGGATGTTGAAGTGTGTTCCTTTGGCTGAATTTCCCCCAGTAGTACGCCCTGGAATCAGCTAGGTTAGTCCTCAGTAATCCCAAGTGTCCCTGCTTGAAAATGCCCATATGGCCGTCCTCTCGTTCACTAAAATCTCTTCGGTTTTGGAATCGATACTAAATGGCAAGTATAAACAAAGCATGCGAGTTTCATTTATTTTCCCCCAACTTCTCATTATGTTCTGATTTTACAAGAAAAGTGGGACATAAATACCGCAAGTCTCGTGCCTGTTCCTCTGAAAGGAACAAAAATTATGGCTAATTGCAGTGAACGGATGAAATGTGCACTGGTCACAGAGCTGTCATTTACACTTCTAAGTATGCATTAATCATACGATCTTATATTAGAACATCTTCGTGGTTAGGCTTTGTCCCTGAAAAAATTGTAGGAGTTTTCCCAAGCGTTGGTGTGCATTGTACCCAATGACAGTGCAAAAGCATGAGGGAACATCTGTTTCATAGGTGTGAAACACCAAGTTGTAAATATGGCTCTCAAATGCCATCAGCCTGATCCCATATTTCTGTTTTACTGGGTTTTAATGGGACATAAGATCCATTCAGGCCGCCTCTTTAGCCTAGCTAAAAAGTCTGTCCTGTTGCATGATGACAAGCTTAGAGTTTACCAACTGGTGACCAAAGGCAGCCTTGATGAGATATGGCATGCATATTCCTCCACTTCCAATCCCAAACGCCTAACTGGTTTGATACTATGAAAAGTGAAGTTCATAGAAAGGAAAGGCTGTGTGTGACAGTTGAGCATGTCATGAGGTTACCTTACGGGACCAGAGACTTGGAGTCCTTGGACCTCCCTGCTCAAAGTAGTCATCTTTGGAGTAATATGATTAGTCCCAGCTAGATTACTGTAATGCACTCTATGTGGGGCTACTGATGGAAAGTATCAGGAAACTTCAATAGGCCCTAAAATGCAGCAGCCAGATTGCTGACTGGGGCAGGTTACAGAGATCACATTACACCTGTATTAAAGCAGTTCCACTGGCTGCCAATCAGCTATCGGGCACAACTCAAGATGCTGACCTTGACCTAAAAAACACTGTATGAACTGGATCCAAGCTACCTCAAAGATCGAATCTCACAGTATGAACTGGCTTGGGTGCAAAGGTCATCAGGAGAGGCCTTTCTCTTCGTCCTGCCACCTTCACAGGTGTGCCTCAAAAGATCACATGAAAGGGTCTTCTCTGTTGCTGCTCCCAGACTTTGGAACTCCCTCCTGCTGGAAGCCAGGACTGCCCCATCTCTGCTGTCTTTCCTGAAGCAGGCAAAGACCTTCTTCTTCAGGCAAGCTTTCCCTGAATGAGGGAATA
Organism: Phrynocephalus guinanensis; assembly: GCA_037367245.1. NCBI lineage: Eukaryota > Metazoa > Chordata > Lepidosauria > Squamata > Agamidae > Phrynocephalus > Phrynocephalus guinanensis. The sequence continues at coordinate 91,070,898 of CM074739.1, forward strand.
CCTACTATGTGACTTTTGTATGGATTACCATGCATGATTGCATTGTTTGATTTCATAAGAACATCAGTGTTTTCCATGTTAATTTCCACCCCTCATAATGGATTGTTTTTCTTTTTGCATGCCTTTTGTAGCTTTAATGTTACCTTCTAATGTTCTGAGATGCCTCTTCGAATTCGCTGTTCTTAACTTGAATATGTCTTAAATGTTCTGGATTGTATATTGTCCTTCATTATTGTAAGCCACCTTGGGTCCTTTTCCAAGGAGAAAGGTGGGGTAAAAATATTCAAAATGCTGATTTTAGTGTAAGGTTTTTATTGATGATTTATTGATGTTTTACTTTTAATTATTTTAAATTGTTTTATTCTTTGGACTGTAAGCCGCCCAGAGACCTTTGGGTAGTGGGCAGCATATAAGTTAAATAAATAAATAAATAAATAAATAGACAGACAGACAGACAGACAGACAGACAGAACAAGGCATTGAAGCAAGGCATCGCTTCTCAATCTTTGGCCCACCAATGGTGTCAACTTCAACTCTTTTGGTCTTCATCGTGCTAGTTGGGACTTTGAGGAGTTGAAGTCCCCGACATCTGAAAGACCAAAACCTAAGAACTACTTAAGGATAAGATAGCTTGCCAGGTAGTAAGTTACTATGATGTGCACTTAGCCACTCTTGCGGATTGCTTTGAGTGAGAGACATATTACTCTTTTATCATTTTATTTCTGGTCCTTTTAATTCAAGGCTGGATAGCTCAGTGGTTTAGGTCTCTGGCTGTAGAGCCAGAGGCTGGGAGTTTGAGTCTTCTGTGCCTCCTGTTGGTAGAGACACCCTGTGTACTCTTGAGCATGCTGTACAGTCCCTGGATGCTCATGCTAGAAGGGAATGGTAGCAACTTCTGAGTACAGTGGTACCCCGACTGAAGAGCAACTGTACTTTAGAGCAATTCGACTTAAGAGCAGAAAACTGTTGGCATTTTAACTGCCGCCTTACAAATTTTAGATATGGTCTGCTGGACTTGAAAAAAAATTTTTTTTTTTTATTTTTTTAACTACTATCTATTTTTAGATAGGTGCCCCAACTTCAGAGTAGTTCAACTTAAGAGCATGCATTCAGAACAGATTAAATTCATAAGTCGAGGTACCACTGTATTCTCTATCTAGAAAACCCTGATTATGGATCACTGTAAATCAGAATTGACTTGGTGGCACATGATTACATTATTATAGGAAACTTTTGCTGCATATTTGCACATGTTGAGAAATCTAGAGAAGGAGTCAAATATTTAATTGTCAGGAAAGTACAGGCAGCCCATATAGGCAAGTAGAAGGCCCCAACTAGGGAATATTCTGTTCCCTCCAGTAGCTGGGCCATTTGTAGCATCCAGATAAGATTTCTCTGGCAAGGAAGTGTAGGTGTGGGGTAAAAGCTGTTCAGAAAGGCTGCTTATCAGATAGTTACCTGCGTACTGTTATAGTTCCCCTGTTATCTCCTGGGAAATGGCGGCTCGAATTGACTTGCGTTGTACAAATGGTTTCGGCATAAATGAAAGGTCAGTGGAACCATTAGCTCTATGCTTGGTGTAAATAGTCTGCAGGATGTGTTAAAAGGATATAACAGCTGTTCCCTCATGCTCTTTTTCAGTTAGATCTATGTCTTTCATGACTGATTATCTAATGATATTTTTTTCCACGAGGAGAAGCAGAAAATTTGCCAAAGATGTGAAGTCTTGATACAACTTGCCACCTCTCTCTCTCTCTCTCTCTCTCTCTCTCTCTCTCTCTCTGCTCTCTCTGCCTCGCAAACACACACACACAAAACATGTCCTAACCCACATGTTTATAATATCAAATTTCAAATCATGGATGATTTAGCAAAGGCAGGATGGGGCCACTGTTTGTTTTAGAGAACCACAGAAGCTGCATTTAGAAACTATATACTGTATTCCCTGGGGAAATATCAGTGAGAGACTTGCTTACTAAATTGGGTCCATGCAGGGATTTCACCAAATGCAAATGAGACAACACACAATACGTGTGATTCAATGTATCCTTTATGCTTTCAATGTTCTCAAGTGGAAGATTTCATGATAACGCTGACCTTTCAAAATGTTTAAAACCCACATTGTTATGATGATCAAACATTCTGAAGGGCCTGCTCTCAAAGGCTGTGTCAAAAAGTGTGAACAGAGCTCCCAAAGGTTCTCACTCCTTGTAGATATCTTAAGGTCAAGTATAGCATAGGGGTTAAAGTTGGAGAACTGGTTTCAAAATCCCCACTTGGCCATTTTATTCACTAGATGACTGTGGATTCTTTCAGTCTGACTGAGGAAATAACGATAAATAATCAGCATCCACGAGATGAGGACCAGTCTGCAAATTGCAGTCAACATGAGATAGTTGATGGAAACGTCATCTACATGTGCATGCCAAGTGTAGAAAGTTACCAGATGGATATTCCTGGTGGTAGCTGGCCATGTCAGAGGAATGCTCTCTGGATGATTGAGCTGGTACCAGCAGAGAAAGCTCTGGCTTTGCAGAGACTCTTTTAACACAGTCTTCACAGGGAGACTGTGATGTGTACAATGATCTTCAAGCAGATTAAGTCTAAGAACATAAGAGTCTACTTTTATCAGATCAAAGATCTGTCTGGGATGGAGTGGGCAATCTTGGCTGGGTTGGGAGCCAGTTTTCCATGTGGCCAGCAGCCAAGGGACCACACTCATACCCCTAAACACTGCGCAAAATTGGCAGTGCGATTCACCTCCTGAGATTTGCCAGCCACTTTCTCGGCTTTGCAGTGGCTCGGCAGTTTGTTTCACTTGAAGCTGCTAAGTGAAGAAATATTGCCTACCAGTTTTCTTTCCATCCCCAAATACATTTATTTATTTATTTATTTATTTATTTATTTATTGGCCATGATTATCTTAATTAGGTGGGGCTATTTCATTCTGAGGAGCCCCTTCCACTCTAATTTGTGACTTGCTGTTACATTAACTCCCCGTCTATCACAAGGGTTAGGGACCGACCCGACCCGCAATCATTGAAAATCCACGATATGCGGACACAGGTCAGTTCGGGCCTGGGGGGCGCGTGTGATGTTTGAAATGTCTTTAAGCAATGGAGCCAGCTTGGCTCCATTGCTTAAAGACATTTTAAACATCACGTGCCACTCCCCCGACCACCCCCGGGTGCGGGGGAGTGGCGCGCAATGCCTCCATGGAGGCAACCCCCGGGCTCCAGCTGATTGGCGCTAGGGTGGGGGAGAAAAACCTTTTGTTTCCCCACCCCAGTGCCAATCAGTTGGAGCCCAGGGCTTGGGGAAGGGGAGGAGGTTTAAAAAGCCCCAGCTTTTAAAACCTTTTTCCCGCTCCCTCAAGCCCTTTTGGGGTACTGCGATCCCACGATATAGCAGAACCGCAGTATATGAACCGCGAAAGGGCGGGGGACCATTGCATTTCCTATTGCTTTCCTCAAGGGTTAGAGGTGGTTTAGGTATGATTCCCAAACATTTTCCTGTCAATGTATTCTCGAAGGCTTTCACGGCAGGGATCTGATAGTTGTCGTGAGTTTTTCGGGCTGCTTGGCCGTGTTCTGGAAGTTTTTCTTTATGACATTTCGCCAGACTCTGTGTCTGGCATCTTCAGAGGGCAACAACAACTACCTGTATTTTCCTCTCAGTTTTCAATAGAAAGAAAAGCAGTAAGAAATGCTTCTTCACTTAGCAATTAAAAATAAAGTGAAATAAATATTGCATCGTGGCTGCCAAGTCTAGAAAAGCAGCTGGGAAGCTGCACTGCTGAATTTCTTAACACTGTGATGTTAAGTGGTGGATCACAACTCCCACAGTCCTTTGTCATTGGCAATACAGGCTTAGAATTCTGGGAGTTGTAGTCCAAAACATCTCGAGGGTCAAAGTTTGGCCACTACTGATGTAGTAGCTTTATTTATTTATTATTATTACATTTGTATTGTGGGAGGGGAGACAAAATGGCTAGAGGGCCATATGCAGCAAATAGGCTGTATGACACCCATCCCTGCTGTAGTAAGCTGATATCCAGTTTCCAGCTGTTGGATACTCTAAAGATGCCATAGGCGGGCAGGAAAACTGCCCTTTCCTGTTCTTATCCCCTTGTGATTGGTATTCAGAGGTACACTGTCTTGGAGCAGCTGAAATCCAGCAGTAAGCCACAACTAAAGTCAGCCCATTGAATCATTGGGGATTTGGTGAGTCCACACTTACTCGATCGTCCTACTCTAGTTGTGACTTACTATTAGATTTCAGGTAGTAGTTAGCTCCTGGGCCTCTATATAAATCAGTGTATTCATCCACCACACAATGACATATTTGTCTCTACTGAGGTTTCAAAGTACAGCTTCTGCAGTCCTTTGGCATCATCCCTTAGAAGCTGAAGTCTGAAGAAAAATGTCCCCTGCTTCTATCTTCACCATCACTATATGTAGATTAATTATACACTGTGTACATCTTCTTTTCTTCAATAAGGTTCTGGTATCATGTGGTAAGAAGAAAAGATTCTGACATTCTCCATTTCCTCCCCATGCAATTTTGGAAAACTCGGTCATGGCTCCAACAATCACACACACCCCAAAATGTTTACAAGCAGACATTTGGAGTTGTACCAGCCGAAAGCTGTCCCAACTTTCAAATACAGTGGACCCTTGTATAACAAACAGTTTGTATAACATAAAATCTGTACAACATAAAACATTCCGGAGATAGGGGAAATTTGCTTAACAGATTCACCTATGGGGCAAATCTGTACAACATAAAAATGGGATTAATCCGTTTTCAATGCATTCCTATGGGAAATTTGCATAAAGGAAATTTTACTTAACATATAATTTCATTTGGAACAAATTGATTCCTTTAAGGTACCACTGTATAAAACACATTCCCCATTTTCTGTGAAGGCCACATTTGACACATATACAGAAGGATTACAGTGAATTTGTTCCTCAACAAAAACATGGAAGTGCACCCTAAAACACACACATGCACACATACACACACATATATACTACCATCCAGTCAGAGGGTGTTTGAGGAACTGTTGTTGTCATTCATACTTTATATGTTTGCTGCAGGAAACAGTGCTGGACCTGTATGACAAACACAATTGCTTCATACAGTGTAGAGCAGGCATGTCCAAACTTCGGCCCTCCAGATGTTTTGGACCACAACTCCCACAGTCCTTTGCCATTGGAAATACAAGCTTGGAATTCTGGGAGTTGTGGTCCAAAACATCAGGAGGGCCAAAGTTTGGACATGCCTAGTGTAGAGGCATCCAGAGGATGATGTAATCCAGTGCACTGGATATTTAAAGCTTACTGTAGTTCATGTGATTGGGGTGATTCCCTCACTGTGCTTACAATGACTCCACAACTGTAATAGTTCCATAAACCTTAGAATCTGCTATGCATCCCAAGCCAAGTTTTTTGTGGAAGTGACCAAAATAGGACCCACGGCTTCCTTCCCTTTTGGCAAAAATAGTCTTCAAGGACAATACCAGAAATGTCAGTCTTACTTCAGCTTACTTGTTGATATGACCCAATTTGTTTTCACTTGCCCTGCTGAAGATGAAGTGGAGTGGTATTTTAAAAGAGCAATACTCTGCTACTCACGAATAATAAGTCAACTGGCAAGGTAGTTGTAAAATGCATTGCCATTACATTATTGGCAGCTTGATCTGTCAAATGTATTGATTCCATGGAAGAATGTGGCTACTAATGCCCACTAACTCTACAATAATAAAGTCTTTCTGCCGTTGCCCTTGCATATCACAGTTAGCTTCCTAAGAGCAATCCTCCACCAGACTATCTCACAAACAAGCACACCGATCCATGCATTGAGTCTTGCTGTCCTATGTAAGTTGAAAGGCACAACCTGCAAATCCAGTTGATAAGGTTGAAGCATGTCGCCTGCACTGGCAGAGCAAGCAGGCTTCAAGAATCACATGTAAGAGTTAAAATCGTTTGTTGTGGTGGTGGTGGGGTGTGGGTACATTGAGTACAAACATGGGAATCCCCTAGGCTGATATGTGGCTATTTGCAAATTTGTTCAAGATAGTTTCATTTTGTTTTTTGTTTTTTGCTCTCTTTTTTTAACAAGCCAGCCTTTTAAAAGAATCTCATCTTGAAACTAGAAAGGAAGGTAATGAAGGGGTAAGTACTAATATCAGTGTGTTGGAAATTCCCTTTTTCAAAGATTCTAATTAACTCTAGTAATGCATTACCCTGGTTGTGCTAAAAAAAAGGGGGGGGGGGAAGAGGGCCATATTTTCAACTAAAATGGCTATCCTTTGGTGCGAGCAGAAGGAAGGTGAGCTGTGGTGCCTTTCATAGCAAGAGCCTTGATGTTTGGAGTGTGCAGCAGATAAAAAGCAGTTTGTCCTTGCTTCATGGTAGTTGAGAGAGAGAAGTGTGGTGATCTGCTAATCTTTGCAGAAAAGATACAGAACCAAGAAGGAAGGGGAATGAACTGACAGCGCTTAGTGCACACATCACTTTAGCTGAATGAAGGCTACTAGTGCAAGTCGTGCCCGACTCTAGAGGCGGTGCTGATCTCCATATTCAAGCCGAAGAGCCAGTGTTGTGCAAGTCCGTGGCCACATGGCCAGCATGGCTGCAAGGAAACGCTGTTTTACCTTCCCGCGTTTTACGGCCGTACCTATTTACCTACTTTCATTTACATGCTTTCGAACCACTAGGTTGGCAGGAGCTGGGGTTATCAGCGGGAGCTCGCTCCGCTGCGTGGCACCCGGGATTTAAACTGCTGAGCTGCGGACTTTGCAGCCAACAGTTTTCAGAGCCTTAGTCCACTGAGCCGCCACGCCCCTATCACTTAGAAACAACCTAATTCAATGAACCAAAGAAAACCAATGTGGGGGTGAAAAAATAAGAGATCAACTATCCCTCAAACTGTCTACTGCAGATCAAGTGGGTTTAGATCACAATGAAGGCAGAGTTGGAGCAGAAATTTGTGGTTCGGACTGGACTCTGTTTTCCTAGAAAAAACTCAACTGGCTGGTCTGGGAATCTAAATAGAAACATTGCAACATTTTGTTGGCAGCCTCACTTGTTAGATATCTTTCCATAGTTAAATTATTACCTCTAGTTTCTGAAATGGTTGTATCCCCTTAAAAACTTAGAGGCATGATCCAGCCAACATTATCCACTCTTTAGTTCCACTTATTATAGTAGAAAGCACATCCATATATATACAGTATGTTGCACCATGTCCTTGTATTTTGCTGTATTTTGGTTTTTAAATAAAGGCACAATGCTTCTGTAAAAAGAACACAATGAAACCAGGCAGGTTTAAAATACTGTACACTGGGTTAGCGTATTGAAAATGTATGTGCTAAATTAAAAACACATCCATCTGGACATGTGTATCAAAGCAAAACAACAAGAACAATCCATGTCTGTTGTCAGCCAGTTGCTGCCTGTTACCACCCACTGTTTGCTCAAAAACACTCACCCTTCTTCCTGACCCCAATCATAAATCCAGGTTAAACAGATACATCTTCTGGCTCGTTCCCTTGTGAGGCAAAACATTGCTGATGACAAAATCAGCTTGGCGTTAAAGCAACTTGTCTTTGGCTTTAAACAGGCTCAAAAGAAATTCGGCATTAATAAAGCGTTTCTGGAGATCCAAAGCCTTTCATATATATGTATATAATCTCAATAACCCTGACAATGAGTCTGAGTTAAGGCACCATTATTACTCTCATCCCTGTGATGCACATTGGGTTTCTGGGGCTAACTAAGACCTAAGAGGGTGACTGCATTGGCCTGCAGTTTATGTCAGACTAGACACTCAAGAAGTCAAATTAAACACAGTAACGATACAAGGTAAAGGTCCATGTGGAAGGGGGGGATCATCTTTATTTTGAGCAGCAAATTGCCTTTGTGGTTGTTTAGCCAGCAGGGATGGCTGAAATTTGTTGCGTTCAGTTTGACATCCTTTTTGTCTGCTTTCTGAAAGTGTGGTTGCCTGATCCAGTTCATTGGAAGGGAGAGGGGGGACTCATAAGTCTGTCAGTTCTCTTCATCCAAGCACCTATTGCTTCCAACCCATTTTTGGGGGGGGGGGGTTGTTGTTGTTTGGAGGGGGTTAAGTTTCAACTCAGCCCTGGAACAGAGTTTCTCTAGAGCCCATTGAAGAACAATAAAAAAGAGAGAAAGACAGGTGGTATGTGCTAAGCAATGCTTGTTAGCACATTAAGGCAGACTGACTAACTCTGTGCCTCTGCCCCTGCTGACTCCTGCAAATTGGCCTTTAAACAGCCTTTTCAGTTTAAAAAAATTAGTCAGGACCCTCATTTCCTTGCTGCCAGCATCCAGCAGTTGTAGCAATAGATTTTAAAAAAATGAAATGGCACTGATAATACTGCTGGAATTCAATGCAAACAGAGCTGTCTGCCCCTGCCCCTTGTAACTCCTGCAAATCGACCTAGGTGCTACATTGATTTCATCCAGAGAAATCAAATTTCTAGGGGTGCTAATCACAAGAAATCCATTGGTATTTTTCTGCTGTGTAGGTGCACCCTGAGAGTATAGCTATAGTATATAGCTGCGGTCTGGTACCAGTGGCTCAGCCCTATAGAATCCTCGGGCTTCTACTCTGGTGAAGGTGGAATGCTCTGGTATACTTCTGGGGCACGTACTCAAACTGTCTAGCAAAGAACCTAAGTGTCTCACTGGATTATATAGATCCTAGGATTCTGTAGGGTAGAGCTGTGGTCATTAAAGTGTTATCATTAAACATCTGTAACTTTGTAGTGTAGATAAGATCCTAGTGGCTGGCCTACCGCCCTGTGGTATGTTCAAGGCCAGTTTGAAACCAACTGACAATTCGCACTGGAAACAGCGCTTGGAAATTTAGCTTTGAACATTATTTCATTAATGTTACGTGTTAGAATCTGAGGAATATTTTGTTGTTAATATTTGGTGATCAAACTGAGGTGAGGGAGGGGTTGAAAGAGGATAGCGCAAATCCAGCAGGCATTGGAAGAGCCTCAGCAGCCATCATCTCTCGCCCCTTCCTATTTGGGGGTGGGGGGGTTCAGCTGTTTGACTTATCTTTTCAGAGAGCCAAAAGAACTGGAACATCCAAAGGAACCAACAAGTCAAAAGAGACAAAGTGTCAGGATGCTAAGCAAAAAAATCCTTTATTGAAACAAAAGCCCAACACGTTTCGTCTTAGGAAGCCTTCTTCAGGGGCTATGTTTAACTGCATTAAAACAAAGGGACAACTAATGAATATCTATTATTATTATACAGCAAATACTGTAAAATAAATAGTATATGTAGACATTATAGACATTAAAAATATATAGGATAAATGGTCATTATAGTAGATAGGTATTTTTACTTTTTACAAACCCAGTAGATCTATTGTTAAGATATTCACAGTTTAAAATATAAGTAAGGTATTATATTATATTTTACAGTATTTGCTGTATATTTGCTGCATCCCCTCCATGTAAGATTCTGGGAGATGTCATTGGGAAAAGTAACTTTTCTAAGCTCTATTTGTGCAGGTTGGGGGGGGGAATTGCCCAGAAGCACTTATGGCTCCTTAGAGGCTAATATTCCAGCATGAGCCATTGTAACTTCCAATTTAAAATACAGAAATAAAACATCCTTCTGAACATTATCCAGTTGTGTTTTGTTGAAATCCTCATGATTCTTAGCTTCCTTGCAACTGTGGTTCTTATGCAGAATTTCTCTATAATCCTTGCCTTTTAAGGGGTGGGATCATCATCCAATCACTATAATTTAATCTGAAGTTATTGCTGATGATTTTGTGTTTCCCCTCCTCTCTCTCTCTCTCTCTCTCTCTACAGGTGCATACACAGCACATAGTGATACAATCATCTTTATGAATGGTTAATTAGCCCCAAAGAATGAGAGTAATGTTTTTCTTTTTACTGCCATGATTAAGGCTTGAACGGAGAGAAAGTCTTGGCAGAACAAGTGCATCTTTTGTTGCAAGGGGTGCAGAACAATGCTGCCAGGCAGATCATTTTCCCTTCTCCTTTTAAGGTATTCTTTGTTATTGCTTGTCTCATTACCATTCTGAAGTGCTTCCATTATATTGCTGTCCGTCTGAGGTCATAAATAGCTTTCTGTCTGTATGAAATATGAATCACTTTAGTTAATTGAATGGAATGTGCAATTTTCTGACTCCAACAAGCAAACTTTGCACTATAATAAATTTGCAGTGTGCATTAAGAAGCAAAAGTTGTGCGAACTAAATCAAGGTCTGTACAGTCTGTTCTGTTCCCAGTGATGAACAGCTAAAAGAGAGACGTAAGACTGAAATGTAGAACCCCTCTTTCTGAGTGCCAGTGCAAATGTGATGTCAGAGATCTAACTAGGGAACCTTGCCTAGGTTTTCTCTTTCTCTCATATGGAGGCATGTGTGTATCTGTCCATCTGTTGATCAATAGATATAGACAGATTCACACAGAGATGAAGACTTAACATTTGAAGATAGTTGGCTGAAATTTGTGTGGCCTGCTAGGGGGTCCAGGTTTGGCATAGAAGAGACTAATTACCTTTACATTTTTCTTAGTACAGTATCTAAAATCACTTTCAACTTTGTTGATATAAAGACACTATCATGTTTCTCTGTTTTCTTCCCATCTATGGAGAAAGATGCCTCTGAGTGATTGGTTTTTGTATGGTTTTTTGGGGACCTGGCTTTCAATTTGTTGAAAAGGGGGGGGAATCAACCGTTTCTTGTTTTCTTCTTTTTCTCCCAGCAGTCCTATGATTAGTCCTAGGTACAGGCTGAAACCATATTCAAATCAAACAAATTTGAATATTTGGAAACTGTTCTGTTTCTTTATTTAATCTTAGACCTATGAACTGTTGGAGTCAGATATTGCATATTCAGCATCTTGGCGATTCATGACTTAACCCAGGGGAGGGGAACCTTTGGCCCTCCAGATGTTTTGGCCTACAAGTCCCAGAATCTCGAGTCTATATAGCCAATGACAAAGGACTATAGGAATTATAGTCCAAAACATCTGGAGAGCAAAAGGTTCCCCTCCCTTGACTTAAACCTTTCCTCCCTCTCCCTGTATGCTTGCACAGGGCATTTCATAACGCCTTACTTGATAAAAAGATCTGTAGTTCCCAGATGATAGGGGCACAGAAGAATATTCTGGTTTAAGAATTTAACCCAATGGTTTGCAGTGAGCACAGCTTCTCAATTTAGAATAGCTTTGGATAAAAACTAGATCAGCAACATTATATGAGGACGTGGCACTTGAAGAAGTCCCCACATGGTTGTGCAGGTTTTTCACCTTTAGTTGGACAAATGGAGATATTATTACAGATTCTGAATTTTTTTCATTATAGTCAGTTTAACCACTTCTGTACTATTTATTTATTTATTTATTTATTTATGTATTTATTTATTTATTTTTACAACGTATATGCTGCCCACTATCCAAAGGTCTCTGGGCGGCTTACAATCAAAAAATTAAAACAGTTAAAACATCAGATATCAATAAATAATTAAAGCAATAATAAAAACCTTGCACTAAAATCATTACACTAAAATTGCCATCAGAGGACCCACAGTCTATTTTGTATCAATTAAAAAACTTCTCGAACAAGAAGGTTATTACCTGGTGCCAAAATGTCATCAATATTGGCGCCAGGCGGATCTCACTTGGGAGGGCATTCCATAGCTTGGGGGCAGCTGCCGAGAAGGCCCTGTGTCTGCAAGCCATCCCTCTCACCTCCTTGAGGGATGGCTCTTTCAAGAGGCCCCCCTGGCTCGATCTTAATTGCCGGGTAGGTTCGTAATGCCTGTTAGCTGATAAATGTATGATCACAATCCTCTTGCACATTATGCATGCAGAGGAGGAAGCAGCAAAGACACTGGGGTATAATTGATTCTAAACTGGCCAGTTCTAGCAACTTGGTTCTATACTGACCTGCCTGAATTGTGGTGGTTACATGTTGGTTATTTGTCAGGTCACATGCCTGGTCTGATGCTCGACGGACACCTGGCCCCTCCTCAGCTAGGTACAGTTAGTCATGGCAGCATCTGTACAGTAGGACCCCCATTATTCACTGATTCAGTCATCCATGGTTGGCAGAGGAAAAAAATTAAATAATTCAGCAGCTGTAAAGCAAGCTATTGTCACAAATAGCATCTGGAAAGCAAGCTACTGTCACAAAAAGCAGCCATAAAGCAAACTACTGTCAGGAAACAGCAGTTTGGGGTGGGTAGGCATGTGTTCTCTCTTATCCATGGCTTTCATTGTCCACAGGAAGGCCTGGTACCAATCCCCAGTGGATACCGGGGTCCTAATGTACTTCCTCTTCTGCACATATAAAAATGCAATAAGATTCTAGCTGTCTACAAAACAAGCAGTAGAAATCAGGGGTGCTTAAGTGCAGGGATTAATGTTCCCATTATAATTTACGTACATTATTTATACAATATATGGTAGTCATGAGATAAGGTATCAGGGTTTTTTAAAGCATGAAAATATAAAGGAATTAGCAGAGTTGATTTGAAGCACTTGGACAGAACATTCTAAGTACACTTTCCAGGGAGTAAGCCTTATTGGATGAAGTAGGACCATTAGTGCATGGTTGCACTGCTCTGCATGAAATAATTTTGATGGATGGCTCTGGATTTTAAAGCTATGTTTATTCGTATAACACAGAAACCACTTCTGATACTAGGTTGATATATACTGCTATATATCTATTTCCTTAATTGCTGTTTTATGTGCTATTCTAGTTTTTCATTTCTTGCTCTGTTTTTGATCTGATATATCAGGTATTAATCTTGTAGTAACTGTGGTAGGAGCCTGACAAATGAGATAAATTACACCATGTTCTCTTGCCAAGGCAATCAAAATTAACTGGAAGATCGCAATGACAGGCTGAATTAAAATTATACGTATTCTTGTCTGTTGCTCTCTGACTTGGTTTCTTCATCTTAGCCACACAAGCTTTGGTATGTCAATACTTAGGGAAGTTGCATTGGTTCAGAGGATCTACTTTAGCTGGGAAAAAGTGGCTTGGTTTATACCTCAGATTCCTGTTCAACTCTATTTGGGCCGAGCTATATGAACTTAAGTCATTGCCACCCTAACTTGATACGGTATACAAGTCACTGGATGCAGTATCAAGTGTCGTGTAGATTTAGCCAACAGATTTAGCTCCCTTATTATACAGGATCTGACTTCTTGGGTCTCCTTTTACTAATGGGACCCATGGAGCAAATTGTATAGAACCTGTACCTATGCTTAGTTCCAATTCAGTCTAGAATACATGGATGAAAATTTGCCTATATACAAGACAGGCAAATCTGGTTTTATTTGATTTTTTTGCCCTCATCATTTCCATGTATTTAGTGCATGACTCCATTATCTTTCAATCAATCTATTATCTTTCAAGCATTATCTCAGAGTATTATTTGAACACTGTTAAACTGAACACTGTTGTACAAAATATTTTGACAGGTATCATTTGCTAAGAACATTGTTACTGCATTCAGAGAAGTACAGCTGGGGGAGGATGCGTTGGCAGATAATCTGGGAAGTGCTCTGGGATTATGACAGTCAGACTGGCATTATTTTCCATTGACTACATCATGTAAAAATCAATGTAAATCAACTCAAATTTCTCCACACACCCCTGAATGTTTACCTTCTGTTGGAGCTTTTAGTTTTTGTTTATTTGTTTTTATTTTTTCAATTTTTTATTTTTTTATTTCTTTTTTATTTTTTGGTAGTGAATGCATTCTCATTTATTCAGGGAGTGCAGTCACTTGAGTCAAAATGAGGGGTGGGATTGTAGTTTTTCTATTTCAAACTATTCCACTCAGCTACAACAGCAACGAGAGAAGTAAGGCATCTTCCACTTGAACCCACTCCACCCCAGATCCAGTGCCTGGGCCTGCTTCTTTTCATTTAGTGTGCTTCGCTTCCCTTTCCCTTTCATTCTGTTGCTTTCTTTCTTTAAAAAAACAAACCCTGGTGGGCACCTAGGTGACCAAAAAAAGGGGGTTGCGGAGACAGGAGAATGAGAAAGAGAGAAGAGAGAGGAAGAAATTATCAGTCAGCCTTGTTTACAGAATGCTAAAGCAGCTGTTGTTTACGGATTGCTAAAGCATACCTCCTGCAAATTTGGACAGCCACAGCAGTGCTACCTTAACAAGCTGCAAACAAGGCTTATTTTATTTCATATGGCATAACAGAATGCAGCATTCTTGCATTCAAGAATATAGACAATGTAAAAGATTATAAAATGTAAATCCTTAAAAGAACAAATTGTATGAGATTTTAAAAATATGCAATACAAATAATAGATGATTAGTGAAATACATTATGTATGAACAGTTACTAGAGTGACTAGGCCTCAGGCCAGATAGCTAAATTATTTAACCATTGAGCAGCAGTGCCCTCAAGATGTAATTCTTTCAAGGAGCCAGGGAACCTTCTAAGGGGGCATTTCATCACGTGATGTAAATGTTGTTGAACTTACTCTAAGTTATCAGGCAGTCCCCAGTTTTGTTTCCAATATTGGCATCTGCTGAGGTTAGTTCAGATCTGGGTAAGCACTGTCCAGATTTTCCTTGGGATATCAAAGCCATACAAAGATTATACTGGATTGGACACTAAATGAAAGATCTGGGTTAGATGTGATCAACTCCTGGCACCATGCTGTCTCAATGTCAACATCTTCTTTGACTAGTTGCTGACCAGGTTTCCATGGTGGGTTCCAATAATTGAGTCTAAGTATTTGATCACGACAATACTCATGCATGGGTAATAGTTGGTTTGCCTCCCATTTCTGCCACTCCCTTTTTAAAGATATGGGTATGGTATGTTGGATAGCACTGGCAGCCACTTGATTGTCATGGCTAAATAGTCTACACATTTCAGCTGCTGGACCCCTTACAACGAATTCCCAGCAAGATGCAACAGCATGAACGTCAAAATTAAAAACAGTGACAACCAAGCTGATGGCCTATTTCATCTTCTCTCTCTGCTGACTTCTCTTTGGTTGGTTAAAGCAACTCCCTAGGTATAGCTTCACAGCAGATCCAGTCACATTTCTCCATTGTATTATTGCCACCTTATATAGCCACATTGCAATCTTTGCAGAAATACAACAGGTTCTGTTGATTGTTTGGTCCAACATTAAGTTGTTGTAGCATGAGTCACATTTCATACTTTAGATATCCCAGAAACTTCCATATATTTTGTCTAATATTTCTTTGTAATATCCATTTAACCCCAAAGATTCCTAAAACAAAAGTATTTCAATACCACATTATTTTAGCTTATCCAGAATAGTTTTCTAAAGGTTTTCTGTTTAAATTGTGGGTATACTGCATCAGCTTCTGATTAGATTTCTTTCCTATTGTATTAGCTGTGGCCATAGCTCAGGAAAGCTACAAACAGCATGGAAATGTCACACAAATGTAAAATTATTTTGCAATAGAACTTTGTATAGGGTTGGTAGCTTAGAAAATATGTATAAAACAAAATGACACGTTCTCATTCTCCTTTTCATGAGTCAGTTGCCAAAATTACTTCAGCTTAAAATGAGATCTTGGAAAGATATTTTTAAAAATTAATTAGTCATAGTTATAGTTTCATGAACTGCATTACCCCATAATTGCTTGTCAGTTGTAGTTACATTTTTTTAAAAAAATGACTTGTGAAAAATAACTGAAATTAGTATTTAAAGAAAATCATTGGAATGTTTTGGGCCGTTGTATTGTACTTCAAAATACACATAGGTTGTGAGGTTATTCTATCCGCTATAACATTCTAGGTATCACGAAGGATATTAGGATTTTTTTAATGTAGCTTTTCCAAGCTGTGACTAAAGTGCACACATTCTGTTATGTGTTTGGTTAAGTTCTGCAAGCAGTCTTCCACAAGCTGATTCAGACCTAGTGTTCAATCACAGTTTAAATTACCTGCTCACACTTGTGGCCTGGTTGTGAAGAGATAAGAAGCATCTGCTTTTATTTTTAGTTACCTGGAGTTTTTAATATTTACTATGGTTGGTTTTAACTGTGGTCTGTCCAAATAAGCCAGGATGTAAAATCACAGCTTGATACAAATTATCTTTAAAAGAGAAATAAGCAGCCATGGTTTGATCTCAGGATAGGCAAAAGAAGCTATCTAAAAAACCAAAGTGAATTGCCCAAACTCTTCTTTATAGCTGCACTAACACCATGGAGGGGGGAAGTGCAAAGAGTGGAGGATTCTTCATGTAACACTAAACTGTGGTTTGTTGTGTCCCAGTGATGGCGGGAAGATGACCTGAGATCTCAGTATCTCAATTGTTAGCATGCTGATGAAAGGGGGAATGTTGCAGATATTTTACTGTACCAAAGGCATGTAAACAAATATTGAGGAAAACTCCCTTTTGTTCCTGAACCTCAAGTGCAATGCACAGCTGATTACTCAAGTTTGCTAAATGTCTTTGAAAGTTTCCATGTTGATTAATGTAACTGTCAGAACTAGGACTACACATGCTAGTGCAAATAGCTGTTGGGAAATATTTGAATAACAAACTAGAATGTCACTCTCTTTCATTACACAACTCTTGAGCCATGCTCTGTACCTGATGCTGTTTTATCAGTTTGTTTTGCTTATTTGTACTCACGTTAGCTACACATACACCCCTAATTTCCTTCAGTAAGCTTAAGGCAGAGTACACCCACTCTCCTTTCCCCCACTTTTATCCTCAGGCCAATCTTACAAGGCCAGAGTTAGCAAGAGTGACGGGACCCCAGATTAACAAAACTATTGATGATTCATGGCATCAGCAATACATGTGCCACTGTAGGAATGTCCTTAGACTAAGATGTCAGGCCTGTATTCCAGATAATACTGCTTTGGATCAGGCAATCACACTGGCAGAAAGTGGGCAAAAGTGATGCCAAACCGAATAGAACAAATTTCACCCCATCCCCACCCCCACAAACTGAACAACAAACAGCAACAAAGATTCTCTGTTCAAAAAAGACAATCCATATGGGCTCCCCTGCATTGAGCTTTATGTCACGTAGTCACTGGGTTTTAATTCAAATACCCAATCTGACATCATTTGCAAAGTAAATGGTCAGTGTAGTCATCCCCTCAATCTCTTTGGTTAAGGGTGATTTGTGACCAGTGTTGTCCCTCTGTCATCAGCCTTCATAATTTCTTCCCTTTTCCAGGAAACTTGAGAAACAACCTCTAGAGGCCTTCTGGATTCACCACAAGATGATTAGTTAGATTGGGAGAATGGGAAATAACTTTTGGCATTACTTTTTGGATCTGTAAAGTATCATAAAAGGGTGACCTTTCAGGTCTCTACATCAGGCTGGGAACTGCAGAAGTCTGAGTGCACAAATTCTTCTTGGATACATGTTTAAGTTGCTGGTTTTGTAGTTAAAATTCAAGGATGGGAACTGTGAATGTGATGAGCCAACATCCGGGTAATGGGGTCAGGTTTTCCCTTCGGGGGTGTGTGTGAATCAATGAACTTTCTCTGTCTCTATACAGTGGTACCTTGTATAAAGGAATTAATTCATTCCAAATGAAATTATGTTAAGCAAATTTTCCTTTATACAAATTTCCCATAGGAATGTATTGAAAACAGAGTAATCCCTAATCACAACCATTTTTATGTTGTACGGATTCGTCCCATAGGCGATTCTGTTAAGCAAATTTCCCCTATCTCTGGAATGTTTAATGTTGTGCAGATTTTGTTATACAAGCCATTTGTTATACAAGGGTCCACTGTAGTTGGTTTTGTGTCACTAGGTCGCATTCTAGCGACTTTGATGAATCTAATAGCTTTCAAAAGTAAACACCGTACCCTGGTCTGTAGCACAGCGGCTCCACAGGGTACGGTGCTTTCACCGTTCCTTTTTACTCTCTACACCTCGGATTTCACCTACAATACTAGCAGTTGTCATCTCCAGAAATTCTCTGATGACTCAGCCATTGTTGGATGTGTGTCAGAAGGGGAGGAGCTGGAGTATAGGTCAACCATCATGGACTTTGTTGACTGGTGTGAAAACAACCACTTGCACTTAAACACCAGCAAGACGAAAGAGATGGTGATTGACTTCCGGAGAAAGACACTACCTTTTACACCAGTGAACATCCGGGGCTTAGATATTGAGATGGTGAACAGCATCAAGTACCTGGGTGTTCACTTAAATAATAAACTGGACTGGACTCATAACACTGATGCCCTATACAAGAAGGGTCAAAGCTGCCTCCATCTCCTGAGGAGACTGAGGTCCTTCGGAGTGTGTAGGCCTATGTTACGGATTTTTTATGACTCTGTGGTAGCTTCAGCTCTTTTCTACGCTGTAGTCTTCTGGAGTTCAGGTAGTACTGAACGGGATAAGAACAGACTGAACAAGCTGGTCAGGAGGGCTAGCTCTGTCTTGGAATGCCCTCTGGATTCTGTGGAGGAGATGGGTAAGAGAAGGATGTTGGCCAAGCTGACATCAATTATGAACAATACTTCTCACCCACTGCACCAGACAGTGGAGGCTCTGCGTAGCTCCTTCAGTGGCAGACTCAGACATCCCCAGTGTGGGAAAGAGAGCTACCGCAGGTCCTTTATTCCCACTGCTGTGAGACTCTTCAAGTCTACAGTTTAACATATTAATATGGGGTATACTGTAGCCTCTCTTTATATATATTTATTTTTATATGCAATTTTAGTGTAATATTTGTATATTGGGTTTCTTATTTTATTTAATCTCTATTAGTTATTTTTCTCTCTCACACACACCTTACACTTTTTGTGCACCTAGCCATCTTTACTTGTTTTTTATATTGGGAGCTGTGTAACAAGTAAATTTCCCCAGATGTGGGATCAGTAAAGATTTATCTTATCTTATCTTATCTTATCTATCTTATCTTATCTTATCTTATCTTATCTTACCAACTATTTTAACTGTGCTTCAAAATGGAGAAAAATATACTGCTTTTCAAACATACTAACAAATATTATTGGCTGAAGAACCTGGAAATTGAGAGATTGGTTTGCATGTGATACAACATCATTGTTTTGACCCTTCACATACATAGTCAAAATAACCATGATGATGTCCGGTCTTCAGTAAGAAAGGGTCATCAAGAAGAAGCAGACACCTAGCTCAGCATTATATAAACTTGTTAATAGGATCTGAGGCAAGAGTCTTTCCCAGTCCCACCCAGAGAGGATGAACCTTGTGATTTCTTCTCCACTGGGCAATAGTCCTTCTGAAGAACCTTCAGGCTTAAATCTGTAAGCTCGCTTACCAGAAGGTCAGTCCCATTAAATTCTAACATGCTTTGAGTTGCATTATTATTTACTCATTATTTTCATATGCATATAACAATTAGTTTCATGATTAATTTATTCTATGTTCAATGTGCATGAGACTATGCACAGTGCTGAAGTGACACTGGGCCATGCCTAAAGCTTGCTTTTTTTTTAAAAAAAGGCAAAAGCTTTTGCATTATTAGAATTGATTGATGATTATTCTAATGCTCCTATTTGGAATAGACTTTTTTTTTGGCTCGGGATTGTGTGACAAACTGCAGAACTGGAAGATGTTCACATACAAAAAGCAAGGAAGCTTGCTTTTAGCTGAGGCTGCATCGGTAACTTTCCTTCGTAGGACTGATGTTATAGATTAAAGATTAAAAATACATTTGCCCTCTTTGAGCTGACAGAACGAAGATATAGGCCAAAAGCTAAATAATTAAACGTTAGAACTTCAAATGCAGATTCTGCTGGTATATAGATGTGGAAGAGGGAGTATGGAAAGTAAGGGATACATTAATCATGAGCATTTATATAACTCTGGAGAGCAGTCCACATACGTTTCTCACAGTCATTACAACAGCCCTCTGAAGTAGGTCAGTCCTGTTATTCCCCCAGTGCAGAAAATAAAAAGGCATAGAAAGAAGAAGCCAAGGGGAGAGCTTAGAAATGAGGGCTTTTTTGGACTACAGATCCCAGAATGGCATTCCTATTCTGACACTTGCATTCAAAAAACAAAAACAAAAACAAAGGTTTGCAAGCTCTGCCGAAAAGAGAGTGATGTTTCTCAGACTTCATAGTAGGTTCTTCGCAGCTGCTCAGATGAAGTATCAGTCAAGTGTTCATTCATCATAGCTGTTAGCATTCATTCATACCATCATTCATCATAGCTGTTATACTCAAAGGAAGGAAGGAAGGAAGGAAGGAAGGAAGGAAGGAAGGAAGGAAGGACATAGTAAGATTAGAATATAAAACATCTGTCTCATCAAATAAGAGAAAGCTACAAATCTAGCAATATATCTTGCTGGTTGAGTTCTAAATCACTTCTCTCTTTTAATTCCTTTTTTCCTTTGTTGCTTGACACATTAAAGAGAGAGGTGATCTTGAGCAGATTACAATTCCAGAAAAGAAAAGGAAAGAAAATACTTAGCCAGCAAGGCTGTTGGCCATGCATGCTAGAGGATTCTTGAGCTGGAGTCTCCCTCCCCCCACCCCACCCCCCAAAAAGAAACCTTTACAGGTTGCTGGATTTGTCGTTCTTCAAAACACAGCTCCCTCGCCAAGATTCGTGTATGGATGCACCTTGCATTTTGCACATGATGGACATGAGCGCTAAGGTCCTGAATCAGTCTGCATGTTCATGGATGTTGCATTGAAGGGGAGGTCTTTGAAGGGGAGGTGTGAATGACTTGGCCACCAATAGAGAAGTTGAGAAAGCTAATCTTGAGATAGGTATCAAGCCCCAGGATGGAGATGGGAGCCAAAGGCACTTCTGTCTTGAAAGATATTAGTATCTGGGTATTAAGAAAAGGAACAAGCATCTGACTGGAGAAGTGGACTGAGAACCAAGAGGCAGAGAGTTCACGTGAGTCGGGTGATAACTTTGCCAGCTCATTCTGGCTCTGTCCTGCTTCATTCACAAAATTTTTGCTTGCTCAGAGACCAACCCCAGCAAGTTCCTATTAAGTATATAATGCTCCACCATGGATTTTTCTTCCATAGTCAGTTGCTTCCTGTTTGAATTGTTCTCTCCTTTAAATCTCATTGTGCATCCATTAGTCACCAGCACTCTTGTCTTTTAATATAGATGGCACTCCAATTTTGGAAAGAGACCAAACAATCTTGCCCAGGTTTGAGAGTGTGATACCTTTGGTATTTGAAGAGTGAGCAGTTTTGCAGCCAGAAAGGTACATATATTTCCAGTGGAATATTTCAAGAAGTATTTTCCCATTCCTACAGAGGCAGCTGTAGGGTTTCCTCTTCTCTCAGTTATTAAAAGATCTACAGATCCAACTATTGGCTTCCTTTAAATGCTGAACATGTTTCTCTCATATATATATCAGACCAATCAGAACAAATGTTCTGCAGTAGCAACTTGCTCATGCCAACAGTGAACCCAATCTGTTTTGGGACATTTGGTTTAATAGCTACTTTCAGTTCCCATTTCTCGGATTGTGTTGTGAATTAACTCTTTTGATGGTAGCTTGAAAGTAATAGGTGCTGGCAGCTAAGACATGTAAGGAGTGTGAGTAGTTTGTGTTTGGTTGGCACATTGCAGGAAAGGTTCTTACACTTGGGCTGCAATTTCACATCTGGAGAAGCATCCAATTGCTGCTGTAGCATTGATATGTAAGTTATTAGTTTTCTGTGATCTACTTGCAAGATTGAGAAGTGTAGCAATGTGGCCTTCTCTCTCTCTCTCTCTCTCTCTCTCTCTCTCTCTCTCTCTCTCTCTGTGTGTGTGTGTGTGTGTGTGTGTGTGTGTGTGTGTGTGTAGCTGTGGCTGCTGTTGTTTTTGCATTTTTGCTGATCCCACCAAAGTAGATTTTTTTAATCCTCAGACAACCACGATTAACTGCTGATTTCATAATACTGTTGCAGCTGCTATGCTGGTGTCAGATGTATAATTTCATTTATATATATATATATATATATATATATATATATATATATATATATATATATATATATATATATATATATATATATATATATATATATATATATATATATATATATATATATATATATATATATATATATATATATATATATATATATATATATATAAAGAAGTGGCTTTTCCAAGAATGGAAGCAAAGAAAGATAGTACCCAGCCACCCTGGAGCTATCTTTTGGATACTGCAGAACAGTACATAAGTGAATTAAGTTGGAGACGCCAAGACTAATTGCTGTAACGTTTCCCAGGCGGACCTAGCTTAGCAAGCATCAGGCTGGAGTGGAGTCTCTCAGACTTGTCATATACAGACACAGACAGGCGCTCAGTCTCTACATTGATTGCAAAGTAGGCCCCTCACTTCTGGAAGTCCCAGAGTGTTCAAGCATTGCTTCCAAGGAACAATGGCAACACAAATTCCTTGTAACACTGTCCAGAAGCAGGGGGGTTTTCTGAGGGTCAAACTGTACATTACAGACGGCCCATTGTTAGAAACGGAACTCAACTTGTGTTTTGGAAACATAAGATAAACTGGTCTTCATGACGGATCAGTCCAACATGCCCTCTAATTCTCTTCCATTTGTGCACAATCAACTCCCCTCCACACACACACAGATTCTGTCTGTCCTGGAAGAAAAAGAGTCACAACGCATCTGCAGGTGTGAAAAATTCCTTCATGGAGGGTGCGAGAGGCTTGCCTAGTCACGCAGCTTATAGGGAACTGTGGATCAGCCATATGTGTAAACACAGCCTGCACTGTCTGGTGACCAGTCACAAAAGAAAGCACACCTGATTTACTACCTGTGGGAAATATGAACGTCTTCTGCGGTGGCAATCAGATATTCTCAGCACCCGAGGAACTCATTGTTTTGATGAAATATTCTCTGCAGTGTACAGTTTGTTCCTCAGCCTTACCCTTTTTCAACTCACTGTATTTTGGACATCTCCCAAGATGGCATCCATGAGAGGTATGAAGAATAAAAACGGAAGCTACAGCCATCATATATGTAGATTTTAAACATTTAAAGTAGGCCATTTTTGTTAGCCCCATCCTACAAGCTAGGGAACCCAAGAGTGGACATCCAGAGGCAGCAGTAGACCAACGAGTTCAGTAACGACTCTTAGGAGCAAGTGTTCTTCTTCCTGTTCCTAGTGGACACTCTTACATTGAAAACAGAACATCCTGTACTTTAAGCCTGAGTTGGTCTCATCCAAGAGGGCTATTCTGATTGAGTAGATAAGCAAACTATGTGACTTTCCAAATCTATGAGCACATATTACATTAAAGAGATAAGTAATGTCCAAATGCGGCAGAAAACAAAAACAAGAAATGGCTTTGTTGCTTTGATGTTTTGGCAGTATGTTGTGGACCAAATCCAGAGCCCTTGTTCCCTGATCTGTATCACACCAATATATATCAACAGTGAGGCCAGCAGTACAACATCTGAACTATAAAGAATACACGGCGAGAAAGAACCTCTGTGGAGCTGCAACATGTTGAATTAAGGGTCAAGTTTAAAAAAAATCTCTAAAAGGACAAATCCCACTCACCCCTGTCTATGTGTACTTATTCCATCATTGCTGGCTTCTACCGCTGAACGCTACTGACACTTCTTCTGTCACACACGCAGGTCACATCTTTGTCAGAATTGTCCACATTTTTAGTAGTTGAGGTGTTACTTCATCAGTTCTTTGTAAATGTCAGAATAATGGAAACTGGTTTAAGCAAAGCAGACCTGTCCTAATTTGCTTGCAGCAGAGACAGATATTTGCATTAAATGGGCACATGCGCAGATAGATATATTCCATGTAAGCCCTGCTTGAAAAGCAAGATGGAATTGGCAGTACATTCTTACCATTTTCAGGTTGACATTCTGCCCCACCCCACCGGTCAGTTGATGGGGGCTTTGGAAAGCCAACTGGGATTGTTTTATTATATTTGTTAAAATTATTGCTATCTGGTATAGCAAGCAATCTATCAAATAGCAGAAATTTTAAAAACATGGACCAAAGGGGCTCGCATATGTGGAATCAATTTCATTGAATCAATTCTAAATCTGTCTTATAATAAACAGACCTCTGACAAAGGAATCAAAAAACTCACTACCACTCAGAATAACATGATCCTGTCCCATTACTCCACATGTGTGCACATACCTTGTGTGCCCACCAAAATTTAAATCAAATTCTTTTAAGCAGAACCTGGTTAAACAGCAGTTCTTATAATCATTGGGACCAGACTCAATAAATGTTAGGCTGGATAAACCAGATTTCCTGGGCTTTTTCCCATACACCAGTTCCTAACTCATGGGGTTCTAACAGTAATTATTCAAACACAGTTGTTATTGTTATGTATCATCAAGTCACCTCCAGTGTATGGTTAACCTAATAGGATTCTCAAGGTATGTGAGACATAGCATTGCCTCCCATGAGTTTCCATGGTCATGGGTGGATTTGAATATAGGTCTCCTGGGACCACATTGGTCCCCTATTGAAAACTGCAACCCTGTAGAATAAAAAAACAAAACACAACAACAACAACAACAGTGAATCACCCCACGTAGTGTAGTGGGTCAGCCGTAAAGTGAGCAGACGTGAACCCAGAAACACAAAACCAGATTTCTTTTTCCCCCTTATACAGTGGTACCTTGTATAAAGGAATTAATTCATTCCAAATGAAATTATGTTAAGCAAATGTTCCTTTATACCAGGCCTGCCCAACAGGTAGACAGCGGGCTACTGGTAGCCAGTGAAGGGTTCAAAAGTAGCCCGCCAGCCATCAATAAAAAAAGTGAGGGGATAAGTTTTCCACCCCTCCCTCCCCCATCCCAAGGACCATGACTGCCCCAGCAAAGTTCTGGGTCTGCCAGCCCACTGTCTCAGCCAAGCAGGGCAGTTCAAGGGCCATGACGCATTGAAATCTGTTCCCTCCAGAACAGATTAATTGGTTTTCAATGCATTCCTCTGGGAAACCGCTGCTCTGCTTACAATTTTTTTTTTACTTATGAGCATGTGCTCAGAACGGATACAATTTGTAAGTAGAGGTTTTCGTGTAGTGGCCCTCAGGCACTTTGGGCTGGAAAAAATAGACCTTGGCCTGTTCAAAGTTGGAACAGCCCTACTTTATACAAATTTCCCATAGGGATGCATTGAAAACAGAGTAATCCCTCATCGCAACCATTTTTATGTTGTATGGATTCGCCCCATAGACAATTCTGTTAAGTAAATTTCCCCTATCTCTGGAATTTTTTTATGTTGTACAGATTTTATGCTATACAAACCATTTGTTACACAAGGGTTCACTGTATGAAGGTATGATGTTTTTAAGGAGGAGGAAATGGAAGAAGATTGTTTTGGTCCTTGTTCACAGATCAAGTGTGCATCGTCATACAGAACTCACATGATGTCATACAGAACCAGTTCTTTCTGGCTGAATGCTAATCTTGAGCCAGGTCACCCAGTCTCACATCCATCGAGTATTCTGTTCTGTTCTTCAAATGCTGGCCTTAGCATTATTTACTTGTGAGTCACAGACAGGGCAAGCATGAAGGAGCTGCAAGGCGAGTGATTGTGCTCTGCCAAGCCTTGATGGAAGCCTTGCCAGCTGTCCATTCAGCACACTGCGGCTGAAGAGGATATCCTGTTGCAGTGATAACCAGGGAAATAAAATCACTTCCTCACCAGCTGTTTGATTTAAGTGGAGAAAAAAAAAGAGAGAGAGAGAGCGCATAAAAAAGGAAGTCAGCTTCCTCTGGGTGTACGTTCTGCCTACCACCCACACACTCATAAATGCAAAGTGTAGCACTGAGGAAACTGGCTGTCCTTCCCCACCTCTGTGTTTATATGCAGCAGAGATCAATAAGGTAACTGAGCTATCAGGAAGGTATTTTTATATTATATTATATTATATTATATTATATTATATTATATTATATTATATTATATTATATTATATTATATTATAGAGTATTTTTACCCCATCTTTCTCCTTGAAAAAGGACTCAAGGCGGCTTACAGTAATAAGGGACAATATACAGTCTAATGCAATTAAGACATATTCAAGTATTGAGAGTAGGGAATTGAGGGACATCTTACAGCATTAACAGACAACATTACATTAATGCAATCACAAAGTCTATACACACAAAGTCTATGTGATCATGTATGGTGTGTGTGTGTGTGTTGTGCCATTACAGTCATGACCAACTCTTTGTGACCCCATGTCCATGGAGTTTTCTTGGCAGGAATACTAGAGTGCTATAAACACAAAGTCTATGTGATCATGTATGGTAGATTCATATAAAAGTCACACAATAGGTAGTCCAACATTCAGGGAAAGCTTGCCTGAAGAGAAAGGTCTTTGCTTGTTTCCAGAAAGACAGCAGAGATGGAACAGTCCTGGCCTCTAGTGGGAGGGAGTTCCAAAGTCTGGGAGCAGCAGCCAAGAAGGCCCTTTCATGGGTTCCCACAAGACATACCTGTGAGGGTGGGGGGATGGAGAGGAAGGCCTCTCCTCGTCTCAACACCTGAGCCGGTTCATACTGTGAGATTTGATCTTTGAGGTAGCTTGGACCCAGGTCATACAGTGCTCTTTAGGTTAAGGTCATCACTTTGAATTGTGCCCAATAGCTGATTGGTAGCCAGCGGAGCTGCTTTAATAGGGGTGCAATGTGATCTCTGTACCCTGCCCCAGTCAGCATTCTGGCTGCTGCATTTTGGACCCATTGAAGTTTCCTGAGACTTTTCATTGGTAGTCCCACATAGAGCACATTACAGTAGTCTAGCCAGGACGTCACTAGGGCATATGCCACTGTGCCCAGAGCAGGTTTCTCAAGAAATGGGCTTAACTGGCGTACTAGTTTTAATTTTGCAAATGCACTCCTGGCCACATTTTGGCATCTAGGCAAAAGGATGAATGAGTCCAATACTACCCCCAAGCTGCACACCTCTTTTTTTAATTAGAGGGAGACCCCATCCAGAACAGGTTGAATCCCTGTCACTTGTTATCCCTTTCGAATGACCAGAAGCACCTCTCTCTTGTCTAGGTTTAGTTTCATTTTGTTTATCCTCATCCAATTCATTACTGCATCTAAACACTCATGTCAAGTTGAGATAGTAGCATCCTCAGAATATGGAGGTGATGAGAGGTAGAGCTGGGTGTCATCAGCATACTGGTGGCACTTATCCCCAAAAGTCCTGATAATCTCCCCCAGTAGTTTCATATAGATGTTAAACAACATAGGAGACAAAACAGAGCCCTGGGGGACTCCACAGATCAGCGGCAGTGGTGTCAAACATGAATCCTATAACACTACTTTCTGCGTTCTTTCCTGTAGGAAGGATCAGAGCCACTTTAATGCAGTGCCCACAATTCCCATTTCAGAGAGTCAAGTAAGGAGGATACCATGGTCTATAGTGTCAAAAGCAGATGAGAGATCTAGTAAAACCAAAAGGGAAACAAATCCTCTATCCATTTCCCTGTGTAAGTCATCTACCAAAGCAACCAATGCTGCCTCTGTCCCATAGCCAGGCCTGAAGCCAGATTGAAATGGATGCAGGTAGTTTATGTCATCCCGGAACCTCTGGAGCTGCAAATCCACAACCCATTCTAGGACTTCCCCAAGAATGGGATATTCGATAACGGTCGATAATTGTTCAGTATCATTGGGTCTAAGGAGGGCTTTTTTAACAGTGGTTTTACTATTGCCTCCTTTAAGCCTGACGGAATCCTGCCCTGTTGTAAGGAGGCATTCACTACTCTTCCTGACCAGTCTGCCATGCCTTCTATGGCAGCTTTTATGATCCCTGAGGGGAAAGGATCCAACACACATGTGGTGGCCCTCACCTCCCCAAGTGTCTTGACCACATCCAGCTGAAGGCGCGGAAAGTCATCCATTAATACAGGACAAGCAGGGCAGGGTGTTTTATTTACAGGCTCTGGATCAATAGCAGCATCCAGGGTAGCCCAGATCTGTTCAATTTTGCCCGCGAAGAGTTGTGCAAATTCTTTGCAGCAAGATACAGAGTGGTCTGTTTTATCCACTCGTGGGTCAGTGTGTAGCAGACTTTTGACTATTCTGAAAAGCTCCACTGGGCAATTTTGTGCCAAATCAATGGTAGTAGAGAAAAATGCTTTCTTTGCTGCCTCCACAGCCTTGGAGTAAGCCTTCCAAAGGCATTTCACTGTTTATTTGTTCTGTTTCAATCTGGGTTTTCCTCCAGTGCCTTTTGCCTCCACGGGCCACCCGTTTCAATTTTGCCAATTCCCCAGTACACCAAGCAGCCAATTTGGGTCTATTTTGAGGAAGGAGACGTTAGGAGCTATCTGGTCGTTTAAGAGCTATCCTAAACTATTAGTGCATTAGTCAAAGACACAGTTGGTTGCAACCACAGTAGCATTGGCCAGTTGCTGGAGGAAGGTCTAGTCTTCAGTTTGGTGCTGACCCTCTTGGGCAATGGTAGATCTCCTTTCTGTAATTGTAGATCCTGACCTAGGCTGCTGTTCAAGGTATCTTCCATAGTCAAGCAGAAAAGATGCATGGCTCTTGTGTGCAACCTGAAAACAAGAGTGTTTGAGACCTTGGTTAAGCTACTGAAATATCATCATCACTGCCAAATGAAGGTGCCATTGGTTCCATAGGGCTACAACCAACATAGGAGTGCTACCCTCCTGGCCCCAGTCATTTCATTTAGAGATGCCATAGGCCAGTTTTGGCGAACTCATGGCATGGTTGCCAAAGGTGGCACTCGGAGCCCTTTCTGTGGGCACCCGACATCGCCCCTTCACAGCCACCTATACTCAGGTTAACTGGCTGTATTGGCACTTCATGAAAAATTAGTGGGTTCTGAAACGCAGTTTGGACACTCGGTCTTTAAAAGGTTCTTTATCACTGCCATAGGCTGAACTGCGTCCAAACACAATTTTTTCCATCTTCTTAATATTTGATTCTTAGCACATGGGCTTAAAACTCTGTTGCACTGAACTCATTATGGACTTGGGTTGATTTAGATATCTCATTTCCCATACACAACTCCCCTCCCTGAAGTCCTTGACGTGTCATGTATCATTTCAGCATTCTCATTCCCATCCAAGGTTCTTTGGAATATTGGAGCATGGGAACATTTAGGTAACTCAGAATACAGAGTTTCGGAGGGGATGGTTGTACAAAGCATTGTCTCTGTTTGGCCCTTTACTGCCTGGTATGTGCATGCAAATAATCCTTGGGTGGTGATTGAATCCTTAAATAAATGCTAAATGGTTATATTTTATAAAGGTCCAAAATGGTAATGGAGTTTGGAACCTGCTGTCTTAGGATCTCACTAGACAAAATGCTGATTCTGAACTTAGAAGGAGTATGTCCTTGAGAAAAAAGAGTGTTCATTCTTACATGAACTTACTTCAATTCAAAGCTGTCAAGTTAGGGTGTAATACTCTAATATTGACAAATAGTACAGGAATTGGTCCAGCACTGGCACAGTTAGATTTGTAGTATTTTTTTTTTACTGACTGCACAACATATAATTCAATGTGAATCAGCCTGAACTTTTCCCCTCCTAATTCCATACTTTTCCCCACTTCCACTGGGTGGTGGTGGTGGTGGTGGTGGTTAGCAAGTGAATGTGTGAATGTGTTTGCATTGGTTGAGATGTGTGTGATTGCTTGTGCAAATGTAGAACAGCAAGGTGAGTGTGTGTGCGTGTGTGCAGAGATCAGTTTGAAAGGATGCAGACATGCTGTTGAAGGTGTTGTCTGAAGTGAGGTGTATTCTCTGTGTCTGTAGGAAGACCCACTCTGATAAGCTCTCTTATTTTCACCCCTGGAATTAATATTGTAGCAGTTACAACTATTTGCCCTAGCACTAGATGATCTGGTTGCTGCAATCCTAGAGTGCTTCCTTTGCATTAGTCCCCCAGTTACTTACCAGAATTACCTCCTCAACTGGTCATACCAGCTCTTTCTACAGCACAATTTTCTTTTGCTATGTTTAGCTTCTTTTATTTCACAGTCCTTACATGAATTTCTAAGTACTTGGCCTATTATTTCAAGTACAAGTCCTGTTGTTCTGTGTTTCTGTCAGATCTCCCATATTGTTATGACAAATTAGTTGTATGTACCTTTAGAACTAGGTTAGCGTGGTGGGTCAGCAGACTAGAGCACTGAAACAGTAGGCAGCTCGGCCTTTCAAATCCCAGGTGCCATGCAGCGGAGTGAGCTCTTGCTGTTAACCCCAGCTCCTGCCAACCTAGCAGTTTGAAAGCATGTAAATGCAAGTAAATGCAAGCGGGAAGGTGAACAGTGTTCCATGCAGCCATGTCGGCCACATGGCCATGGACTTGCACAACACTGGCTCTTTGGTTTGAAAATGGAGATGAGCATCACCCCTCGAGTTGGACATGGTTAGCACACATGGGGGGGACCTTTACCTTTTAACCTTTTGCCTGTAGAATGAATGAATGAATGAATGAATGAATGAATGAATGTGGAAAGGGGATTGCATTTGTGCAGTGTGTTTATTCTGTGAGGGTGTGTGTTCTGTAAAACTCACCAGTGCTGGCTGCGAAACATAAACAAACCAGCTGCTGATAGCTGAGATTAAAGAAAAGAGAGCGGAAAGGGGGGGAGTGGAGAAACTGGGGGATTGGGGTCATATATCAAACCACAGTATATCTGCATCCATACATGAAATGAGGACACATGAAACAAAGGTCATTCAGACTCTTTGACTTCTACATGGGGTCATCAACAATGCTTTTAAAGCAAAAGAAGGCTTTAAGTCTACCTCAGCAGATCTGAATCTGGATGGTTGAGATCCTTAGTGTAGTCACACCCTTAGCTTGCTTTTCTTGGTGCACATGATTATCCGAGAGATAGTCCAATTCTCTTTGTATGTCTGTTGTCTCATTTAAAGAGGAGGAGATAGTTGTTTGCCTTATAGTGTGCTCCAACTTCAGATGTCTTTGTGTGAGAAATATTCTGTGTGCTCCCATTTTCACCACAATTGTGTTGCTTGGTTGTAGAATTCGGTCTACAACTACACATCTTGACATTGGTCTATCAAAGCCCATTCCTGTCTTAAGTAATCACTTGTAGATTAACTGTAAGAGAATTACAAAACTTAGATATACTTAGATATCCAAGCCTGTAAGGCTTTTCTGGAAAGTGAGCACTTTCCACATTCATTCAGTTATATTTCCCTCTGCATTGATTATCTGTAAAACTCTCTTTTGATAGAGCTGCCTGGTATATTTGCAGGTAAACTAGCATACTTGCATCAGACATCCTTAAGTTACCACAATACGGAACATGGTGACCAGGAGCAACATAGCTCAGCTGTAGTGCACTTACTTTGTATATAGAAAATCAAGGACTGAATCTGTGCTACCTCCAATGAAAGGAAAACCTGAAAATGTGTTTCTTTGCCAGAGAGGGACCCTGGAGGATATCACAGAACTGGAAAAATTGTAAAAAAAAAAAGTGAACCAAAACATGAAGGGGCTGGAGTAGCTCTGCTGTGAAGAAAGTTTATAGCCAAAGTTTTAAAAAGTTACTTTACTGAGCTTGAGTTCCCAGAACTAACTCCCAGTTGATTCACTCTTAGACGCAAAT
Organism: Phrynocephalus guinanensis; assembly: GCA_037367245.1. NCBI lineage: Eukaryota > Metazoa > Chordata > Lepidosauria > Squamata > Agamidae > Phrynocephalus > Phrynocephalus guinanensis. The sequence continues at coordinate 91,102,519 of CM074739.1, forward strand.
TGCAACTGTAGTTTGAACACCTCCCAGCAGCCACCACTGGCTAGGAGATTTTAAGGAGGTTTTCCTTTTTAAAAGTCATGTTTCTGAACTCTGCAGATTAGGCTTGACTTACAATCTTGGGCGTTTGCTGATGCACAGCCCTCCCCACTTCAACTTCTGCATGTTTAGTGTATAAAGTAGGCCTAGGTGTTTGTTTAAATTGGGTTTCAAACTTAAACAAATAGTGACAGGCTGTTCAAACAAGCTTCGGAAATAGGTCTAATCAGGATGTTTGAGAAAACACCAAAGAGGAAAGAAAGGAGTCATAAAATAGTTACTTAAAATATATGGGGCAGTAACCATAAGGTAGACACTGATGGTCAACGTTGTCACTAAGAACCAGAGTTTCCTGCTGTGCGTTTTCTGCTAATGTTTCATATCTCTTGCTGTAACTCAGAACTTTCTGTATAATGCTCATTGCGGCATTTGTTAGTCAGAAGTGCAGCCAAGCATGAGAAGACCAGAGGTGGTGCACCATCTCCTCCCATTCAAAAGCGTGAAAGACATCCTGAAGAGACTGTGGATTTGATAGACCTGAGGGTGGGAATAGCCGGTTTGAATACAGAACAAATGAAAAGCCCTATATTTGAAGGACAGTTAGATTTTGTGGTTTTGGCGGGAAGAGAGATACAGCTGAGGGAGGGCAGGCAGTAGAATGCAAGGCGGAGGCGAAGAAAGGAGGAGCAGGGGAGGAAGACTGGAAGGAGAGAGTGAAGGAAGACCCGTGGACAGGCAAGTGGGTCGCCTTGAGGGCCCTTAAGGAAGTGGCTGAGGCTGAGGGGAGAGAAAAGAAAGCCTAGAAACCCCCTGTTGAGGGAGAGAGGAAATAGGAAGCAGAGGAAGAAACAAAGGGAATATTTGGAGAGAGAAGCCCCTAATTGCAGGACCCCAAAATATCTGTCTTCCCATGGGATCAGTCCTGGGATGAAACAGGCCTCCTGGTCGGAGGTCACAAAGGCCCAGACAGGATGGTTTGGTCATTGACAGTAAAAAGGATGTCTCATCCCTGAGTGGAGGCTTATTAGATAATAATTGGACTCCATCTCTAGGGGCTGATAGGTTATTACCGTCCCCTTGTCTCCCATGATACAGGGAGTTACCTCAGGTTCCATCGTGGTTTGATAAAAATGTTATGTTGAAAAACTAAAGCTGCCTCTAGTTTTGTGATTGAGGGACAGGATACTAAGAAGGATGTGGGCTTGCCACAACATGACATGACGCTTTTACAGCACCAACAACAGTTAAGCCAAATATCAAGGCTTTCAGTGCAGAGTTTGTGAGGTTCTTTAGCTACGAGAGCCGTAATAGAATTTTTTGTTTATACAGTATATGCCTATATGGAGATGCGTTTATTCAACACCAATGTATTTTCTAAAGTCAACATCTTGTCAAATGTCCACTAAGCAAAATGTACTGCCAGTGTAGCAAATAAAGATCCTGCCACTTGGACAAAGACTGTTAAACTGTAATCACAACAAAGAAAGCACACCTTCTTCTTGCCAGCAGCGACAAGGTGTGCAAACTCTGCATGACTGGCAGAAAGGACTTAGTTGGGCATCAGTTCAATCGTGGTCTTATCTCCCAGAATTCATTAGGTTCTCTCACCAGACAACTCCAGTTATGACTGGCAGGGGCTGTAGTCCAAAAAAGCCTGGAAGGTACCATTTTAGACAACTTAAGTCACAAAACATATTGGTAACTGCTGATGACTTGGACATAAATATGTGAATCTGCTCTGCTGAAAGGCTTGTGTTTAAAGTGTAATTACCTGTCTGTGATATGTATGTGATCTGTGGTAGGTCATTCATATACAAACACCTCCTTGATATGATGTCTTCATGTAATATATCCCAAAGCAAGACAATTCCTAGCAAGTTTGTGTGTAGCTATATGAGGACGAAGGCATTGTAAGTAGATACATGAGACCCTCAAGTTCCACTCCCCTGTTTACACTGCATGTTGTTGTACAGGGTAGCAATGATAGGCCTAGTCTTCTCCATCTAAAATCATAGTTAGTTTTTTCTTTTGTTTTTCCCATTTTGACAACTATGAGATACCAATACAGTACAATTAAGAGAAATTTCTTTTAACACTGCAAGAGTTTAAGCTACATCTATCTTGATATCTTGCCATGACTTTGTCGCGGCTGAATAAGAAGGATGGAGCAAAGAGACAGCAGAAACTGCTCTCATCCAGACCTTTAGTTGTGCAGCGCATTCAGTCATGGAGCAAGTGCAGCAAATCCAGCCACTGTGGAGTGTTTCCCTCTCCCACTCAGACCATAGGCTGCTTGTGGAACCGTGGCTTGCCAGTGCTTTTGTATAAGTGGACGAATGAAGTGGTGCCATTTCCTGCATTGGCCTCCATCTTAATATTCAACACATCATTCAGGTGGCTGGTGTAAACTAGATTTGGAAAAGTGACATTTCGGACTACATCTCTCGCTCTCCTCTAGCTGGCATCTCCAGTGGGTCATGCTGTTTGGGAGATCCTGCAGTGGTAGCCCCAAAAGTCAGCTTTCCAGTTCTGCAAAAGACCAACAAGAAACCAAATAATGAGGACCTTCTCTGTGACAGCACTTGGTAAAACAAAGGGCTTTTTAAAAGATATATTTTATGCTATACATTTTCTTCCTTTGAGGTTTTGGATTATTTCTCTAATAATAGATCCTAAAACTACCTGTTCTACTGATGTACTCCAGTTGCAAAACCTAATCTATTCTGCCATTTTGCTTCTCTTTGTGACTGAAAACAAACATTCCCTAGAAGTGTGGACTACGCTACTTTGCTACCGTTAACAAACTTTTTTGAAATTGAAAAGGTTAGAACATATCACAATTTAACAAAAGGTTACCCATTGTTAGACAATTGACTCAAGTGCACCTACTTCTGATTTTAGTAAGGTTAAGAATATTGGATTTTGTATGTAATTTACGTTAAAAGCAGCCTTTGAAATAATAACAGTTCTTATTTATGTGGAAAGGATTGGAATTCAAGCAACAGGAAACAAGCCAGACAATGTTGCTTGTCTTTTTGTGGAGATAACTCGGTTCATTGTGGAAGTGTGTCTTATTCCAAGATTGGAGCTGCACAATGTGAGAAGGTTAAGACGCCATCTTGTGTCAGATGTTAAATGTACCAGTAAGGCCTTGCTGGATGAGAGAAACTAGATGTAATTTTTAAAAAGTTTTGATTCTAAGCTCTGGCAGAACTCATATAGAAAGAGAAGATTCCTGCTAGCATCACCATCCTCTGCTTATATCCCCCTTGCTGTTAAAACTGCAGGCTTGTGCCACATTTGTTCCCAAGGCTCCTTGGGTTGCCTGAGAGAACAAGCAGAACACCAAACAAGAATTCAGGCGGTGGATAGTACAACTGACTTCAATCCTCCATGATGAATCTGTCTTTTGATATGAACTGAATGGAGACAATTCAGGTCTTGGCAGTTCGGTAATAAAACAAAACAAACAACAAACCGAAATAGATTATCCAATTTGGGGAAAACATTATTGATGGGGCAACTGAGGTAACTTGGTACAAAGAGCAACACCAGAAAATCTAATTTGGGAATGTGGAGGTGTTTTGAAGACCATCATTAAAGGATCATGATACAATGCACTCTCTATATAGAACCTCCATATGCTGTAATTGAAAGTGAGGGAAGTGAATGGGTGTAGCAGGAACTATTTAGGGCAGGGAAACCTTGGCACTCAAGATGTTTTCGACTCCCAGTAGGCTGAGTCAACAGGGACAATGATTAGGGATCATGGTATTTGTAGTCCAAATTATCAGAAGTGCCAACATTTCCCCAACCCTCACTTAGAGAGATTATCCCTCACAGACCTTTGGCATCATCTTGGTCTGACAGACCAGGATTGTGCTTGAGGTTTGGCAACCCCAGTGGTGCCGTATGCAGCCAAAGACAAGGAAGGGAAGTATGTCTTCTGCAGGCATGCCCCCTACATGTGTGCAGAAACCCACATACCTTACATTCTTCACTACCAAGAACAAAACGACCCTGATAGAATGCTTTGTGCTTAATGCAAAGTTCATCTCCTAAGTGAAGAACATCCTTCTCTGCTAGTGCTTTCATCATGTTCTGTCCGATGATTCTGATCTTCTTTCTCTCTCTCCCCATCCTCCCATCCTCCCCCCTTTTGTTCTTTTATTCAGGATGCCTTTGTGGAGCTGTACAGCAACAACATGAGGCCTTTGTTTGATTTCTCCTGGCTGCCTCTGAAGACAATTCTGAGTCTGGCTGTCGTGGGTGCATGTATCACCCTTGGCGCTTATCTGGGGCATAAGTGATTTCTACCAACTTGCAATCAATCTGATGGAAAGTCTTTTTAAAGGAACTGAAAAGAGAAGAGGGAAGAAGAAAATAATATATGGTGTGGTTTTCCCCTCTAGCATAATGCTATTATTTTATGAGCCAAGTAGTCTCTCTAATATTAAATCAGCTATTACTGCCAAAGGGAATATTCATTTATTTTTTACATTGCAGGATAAGAGTTATTTATTAAAGATATTTTACATTTAACCCACTATTTTCCTGAAATTCTGCGAAATATAAGCAAATACACCGTAATGTTGTAATGACATTTCAAGGAGACGCCAAAGATCTTTGGCATTCTAGTGATGTATCATTTGACAGACCATTTTAGCAACGTGGACGCCAGAAAAGGTGTAGAGACATGTGTGCTTCATCTTTGCAAAAGGCTGCTTTCTGTAGTATGGTTTTGCAGGTAGGCTTTTCAGCTCAGCCCATGAAAGGGGTCACCTGAAGATTACCACATGGGTGATCATCTGAACCATTTCCAGCCAATGCCACCTTTCGAAGATTGCGATTCAACATGGTACCTCTCCACTATGATAAGATAATGTGACATGCAGGCCAGTAATAGCCCATAAAGCGTAGTACCACCATCCCACCCTCACACTTTCCAATGTCTTTTGAAGTCTTCCTGAGAAGATGACAGCCGAAAATGCAACTTCACATAATCTATGCAGTCTCTTGTTACATGGCACGGTGTGCCACTGCACATCACACTTGGCTCTCATCGGGAAGGACCTACCACTGTTTCCTCAAGCAACAATGTCAACGTCTGGTATGAAATCCTTGGAGATTGCAAGAAACACGCCACTTCAGCATCTTCATCAACAGTAACATTACCATTCCATGCAACTGTCAGGAAACCATAAGTGCCTGTATTTGCTTCACAGAACTGCAGCCTCCAAGTCATGCCCTGCATCCCTGTTCTCCTCATTGCTTTCAGTACTGGGTTCTTTTTTCTTTTCTTTTTTAAGCATGTGGGGTTTGAAATCAATTTCCTTGGGTTACTTAATAATATCTCAAAGTCAGAAAGAAGCTCAAGAGTCATTTGGCAAGAAGGTGCAATCAGCTGACGGAGATTAGCTCTGTGTTTCCCTCTGCAGTGGAATGAATGCCAACATTAAATTATCCAACCCTAATTGAAGCTTTATTTCCTTCAGACGGATTGTATCCCGGTTGTTTCACGAAGCCATCTTCAAAAGGAAACAAAATAAAGAAGCCTTCCAGTGCCTCCATCTGGAGAGCCTCATAGGCATCCAGCTCGTAGAGATGCCTGTTATCTTTTGTATGGAACCCTGGAAAGGAAGCTGAGTGGAGGCGGGGGGGGGGCATTATTTAAAATGATTCGGAAAGAGATGAATGCAGCATACTTAATAAGTCAGCTCTCTTTTTTTGAAAGAATATATTGCTTTATTCTTTGATTCTAAGTCTACAGGCTAAAACTAATTGGTGAAAAGTAGAGCTGGCCCCAGAGGTCTGCACTGGACACACACACACACACACACACACACACACACAACCCTGGTGAAGTCCCACTACAGATCACCAGAGTTCTCCAGCCCTGCTGCTCCTTGTTGTTACTGCAATGTCCTCTCCTCCACCTCGAAGCGTGCAGGCAAGTACAAGGGCAAGGAGTAGGTCCATCAGCCTCCATTTTGCTGGATCTCCCCTTCTGGGCTGAAGTGAAGGCTGCCCCTAAAGGGGAGGACCAAGGGAACGGGACAGTAGTGAATGTGGGACTTTTGAGAGCGTCATTCCCAAGGAATCTGTGGCCAGTGGTCCCAAGAGGTGTAAGTGGACCTTTCGTGGCTAATGTTCTTTAAAAACTAGATAAATGTGCATTTGATAAGAGTTAGCTGAGGTAGACTCCGCCCCTAAAGCAAAGCAAATTGATTGGGATGGGATAATCTGTTCTGATCAATGTATTCAATCATACCCGTCACTGTAACAAAGATACCTCTAGGTGGGATTCCTTCCAGTGGCCCATTATACCTAGTTAATAAGAACCATGAAGGCATCTTGACATCACAAGGATACATTAATGGCCAGTTGTTGTTTTTTTAAGTAAGAGGTCTGTATGCACGGCTGATAGTTTTGCACATGCTCGGGGCTTTGGCAGTTTTTGTTTCCGGCAGCTGCCCTTTGTATTATGTAGGCCTGTGCACTTGAGGTTTTTCCCCAGCCCCTGTGATTAGTTTTCGGGAAGTGTTGGGGTGGGGGCTCCAAGTGTGGAGCCAGGAAAATCCCAGCCCATGTCATGATGCCAACTCACAGTTTGTACATTGGATCTTAGCCAGCGGGTATAGGAGCAGTAGGAGTGCTATTAAAGCAGAGGCTTAGTCAATTTCTGGAAGGAATACAATTCCAAAAGGAACAATTTCAGAATTATAGTGTGGCGGACATGTTTGATTTCTGGATTTCCTCCTCATTCTTTTTGTAAGTGTTTTCTCACAAATGGGTTTTTATTTACAAAATTATAAAGAAATGGAATTTATGAACAAATGTCCATCTGCTGATAAAAAACTATGGCTGAAGTACAGTCATAACAGACATGCTTAAGACTGATGTTTCAACAACAGCAACAACAAAACCCTAAAACAAAAATGTATAGGCTCAACAGCTCTAACTGAAATATTTTAATTTTGTGGCATTATACGCAAGCAAAAGTACTAGAGAATGTAATATTTTCATAGCTGTGGCTATAGTTAATATCATATCTTCAAAGCTGCTTTTTAAAACGGGCAAAAATCCACAAGGAAGCTTGCTTTTATCCGCTTCGTTTCAGTGGATCATATGCAGGACAATTTCCTCGTGGGTTGTGTTTAATGCCCCTCAACCATTGTTGTAGCTGCTCTATTGTTTTGTCATTTGCATCCAGATTTTCAAGAGCAACAGTAAAGCAAAGCTCTTACATTTCATACTAGAAATAAATGTATAAAAGTAGATATATAGACTTCAGCGTATAAGGCAGTGTGTGTTTCAGCTTCCAAAGTTCTAATATTTATCTTTGCTGAAGCTAAAATATTTATTAATGCACCTTACACTGTACATCTATATTAGGAACAAGTTGGAGAAAGCTGGGTGTATCCTACGGCCTACACGACGTATAGTCCTTGGATTTTAAACAAGCCTATCAGCAGCTGGGTTTTCCAAAGAGTAAACACATTGGGAAAGACAATGAAAAATCTTGTGGTACCTTGCAGACTAACACCCTTAATTTGGCACAAGCCTTTGTGGTACTGTAACCTAATTTTATCACAGCCAAGATGTATGCAAAGAAGCGGGTTATAATTCCCAGACATTTATCCCAAATTGAACTAGTTAGTTCTGAAAGTTGCTGCAAGACTTTCCCATGTTTTTGCTGTGCCAGATTAATGCAACAAGCCCTTTTGACTTGTGGGAAACAATGTGTTTCGGGACTAACCACATGTCCTGTGAGTTCATGTAAACTGTGTGGGCCTGTGTAAGAAATACACCAAAGGGTATGCTTTTCCATTGCACAGAGAGCCGCCCATTCAGTAGACAAGTCCAACATTCTGTGATTGGCTGCCAACTGTTTTACCAAGGGCTGGTTCACACATCCATGCCTATTGCTTCGTTTTTCATCCTGTCTTGATTACTTAGTACTAAATAGAATTCACTGCTCAGTCCTGGGTTGAGTTAAACATACTGTATGCAATTAGACCTGCTTTGGAGCAGACTTCCTAGAACCCCACAATATGGGAGTTATAGGGTATTTAGACAACCAAACAACCAATAAACAATTTTTGGCTTCAGTCTTACATAATGCATAGGGCCAGACTGTCAGTTTGATCTCCATTTTAAAGTACAGTGGTACCTCGGATAACGACTTTAATTCGTTCTCTGAGGTTAGTCGTTATCCGAAACATGTCATTATCCAAAACACGGTTTCCCATAGGAATGAATGGGAAACTGATTAATCTGTTCTGGAGCCTAGAAAAATGACACAGACACCTGGTGTTTTGCTCAAAACTCTTTATAAAGTGCACTTTAAGCGTACAGATGCAGTGCCACCCGGGATAACTCTTTTTTACTGATGTTGGAAATTTGTTATCCGAGGCAGTCCATAGGGAAAGTTCGTTATCCGAGGCAGCCTATAGGAAAATTCATTATCCAAGGCATCCCATAGAGAAAATTCGTTATCTGAGGCAGACCTATACCTAGAATTGTGATTTGTTATCCAAGGCAGCCCATAGGGAAAATTCATTATTAGAGGCAGTCCTATACCCGGAAATTTGCAGTTTTTATCTGAAGAATTCGTTATCCGGGGCAGTTGTTATCCGAGGTACCACTGTACTATATTCAGGATGGCATAGAACAGTGTTGACGAACCTATGGCATGGGTGCCAAAGGTGGCACTCGGAGCCCTTTCTGTGGGTACCCGACATTGCCCCTTCACAGCCACCTGTATTCAGGTTAAATTGCTGTATTGGCAATTTGCAAAAAAATTAGTGGGTTCTGAATCACAGTTTGGGCACTCAGACTCTGAAAGGTTCACCATCACTGGCACAGGGTGATGTGAGTCCTGGTTCATCTCAGCACATAGGTCATCATCACAAACAACAACAAAAATGATCAAGTCAATTTATCCTAAAATGCTGTCAACACAGCAGCAACCAGTATTGGACCACATACTGTGTCTATTCAAGAGTGCCATGGGAGATATGGAGCAAGACGAGACTCAGGTATCAAGGCTCCCAGAGGCAGGCTTTCTCTCAGTAGTTTTAAAAAGCTGGTGGACTTGGTAGTTGCAGCATTCTGGAATGTGTATTTCAAAAATGTAGCCTTTCTAACTCTGGTTTCTCCTACCCTTTGAGCCCTGGACCTACTCTAACACTCTCAGGCAGATACAAGATATGGTACAGCATCTCACCACAAGCAAAATCAGCATGAGTTGTGTTGTTTTAAACTAGCCAATACCACAGCCATCCTGGTGTAAGAAGCTGTTCTCTCTAGAGAGGCAGAAGCAGATGTTTTAAAGCCACGCAGATAAGCTTTTTTAAAATTGCCCTACGTGTGATGCTTTTTCTTCTGCATCACTGTCTCAGCACAGAAGATTGGAGACTTGGAACAGAGCACAGGCTGTGGCTTTTAAGTCTTCAGCTCCACATTCTTGTGTTAATTTTCAAACAGTGACCATAAATTCCAGATTACTAGCAGGCAGGCAGCGTTTTTGAGGTTAGCCCTTCACCATTGCCTGGCCCCACCACCTCAACCATGCGTAATAGCAAATTGTTTATTACCGAAACAAAATTTTACATTGATAGAACTATAAAATGCCTGTGCTGCTATACAACTGTGGTTATCTGAACAAGGATTAGTTTTGTTATATCCTCCAATACCAGTATTTTCTTCAAAATAATTTGATGCAGTCATATCATGCAGGCATTTAGGTAGATGCTGTCAGTGAATTTTGTGTATGTCACTGTCTACTGGTCTTCTCACTATCTTAATTAGCTGTATGCCAGAGACATCCAGGTGGCTTTTGATAGTCAATGTGTTGAACAGATGGTCTGTGGCGAACCTTTTGTCAGTCTAGTATTTGCTGCCAAATTGCACAGTATTGTGGCTGCATCCTCTCTATAAGAGCAACTGATATTGGTAATATTCATGATAATCATATTTAGGTAAATTAAATACAAATATAAATGTGAAATTCTCTTCCCCCCTGCAGCTCCACTTCTCAGCTTTTTCACCATGACTGAAAGTCTTTTCCATTTTCCCTTGTTGTTCTTCTGCAGTGTTATTATGGCTTGGAAAGCAAAACATGAATGTTTAAAATCATCTACAGTATATACTGTAGCATTCTTATTTGGATTCCTTCTTTACTGTATTGCTTCATAATCCTTGTGAATAAAGACATCTAATTTTATCACAAGGGACCTGGGTTGCATGACCCAGCCTGCAATTCTGTATAGCACTGGTTCTCAACCTTTGGGTCCCCAGATGTCCCTGGACTGCAACTCCCAGAATCCCCTTCCAGCACAGTGAGTGGTGGGGACTTCTGGCAGTTGCAGTCCAGGAACATGTGGCGACCCACAGGTTGAGTACCACTGCTGTATAGCAAGGTAAAGGGAAATCCACCCTTCTTGTGATGTTGCACTCAAATCGCGATTAGAAATTGCTTGACTCCTAGGGAGGTGTGATGAGAGTAGTTCATCGGCATTTGTAGGGTGAGAGGTTCTTTCCTTCTCAATATAAAGGCTTATATCCAATCCAAAAAGCTCAGTGGGGACTTACTTGTCAGCAGTTATCCAATGGAGTGCCTCACTGATGATTCTCCATAGTCAATACAAATGACCTTGCAAAAAATATGAGATTTGCATACATGCCTCTCAGTTCCAACCCTAGTTTTTTGTCCGTATTGGTTCTTACTACCTTTATTCAGGTCCCTGCCCCGTAATCTCCAAGGGCCAGCTCCAACATTCTTAATACGTATTAGGAAAGAATTGCTTAGAGTCGTAACATACCACTGTTCTAAGTAGCTGAAAGTACATGGGACAGAGATGAGAGTTGTTTTCTGACTTCTCTTGTGAAAGCTGGAAGAGGAAGGTTCATAATAGTAGCTCAGTAGTAGAGTGTATGATTTGCAGGAAGAACTTCCTGGGTTCAATCCCCAACACATCTGGTAGGGCCAGGATGGTCCTGGAGAGCTGCTTCCAGTCAGTTCACAAATGTGGGCTAAGGAACTTGAAATAAGGAGCATCCCATGTTGCAGGAAGTACAGAAAAACCACCTCCAAAACGTTCATCCCTCCTACCCTCGGTAATCTTTGCCCCTAATTCCATCCCAAAAGTACCCTTTGAAATGGGACTCTGAGTACACTTCCTACATTTAAAGTCATCATCATCACGATAGCATTCTGTTAAGTTAATTAAGACTTACCTTGACTCTTTCCAGTTTTTTTGTTTGTTTTGTTTTTTGGCAGAAAGTATTCAGAGGTCTTTTGTCATTCCCTTCTGGGGTACCCTGCAACTGTACTGCTTGCCCAAGATTACAAAATCTGGCTGTCCACCCAGAAGACATAGTGGAGAAACTGAACTCCTAACTTCAGGTTCCACAGCCAGCATTGAGCTGTCCAGTGAGATGTTTGACATAGGAGTGCTCCAATGCCAGCATTGCAAAGTTGGGGAGCATGCGGCTGTGTGGCTCTTTAGATGTTAATAGATTGTAATTCCTGTCATCCCTCACCCATCAGCGCTGCTGGCTGAAGGTGAAGAGAGTCGCAGGAGGGCTACATATTCCCTAGCCCCATATTGATTGAGCATTACACCAAAGTGCAAGCACAGACAGGAGCACTCCTTTTTGCCTTGATTCTTGACATATTGTCTAATAATGATGTGACCTAAGAAAAATCACCCAGAAATTGTGTAAGATCAAGTAGTATCTCCACGGAGGGAGTGCAGAGTGTCTTATCTCTCTATCCTAACCTTGGATTACAATACCACCAGTTCCATGTACAGCTGCTGTTAGTTCCTGGACTACTAATAGCTTTCAGTTAGTGCTTTTCATGGGGCTGTGAGAGAAGCGAGGCTTACTCTCCCTCCCATGGACCAGAGCTCTCATCCACACATACATCTAGTTTGGCCTCTGTGTGGATCCCAGTATTTGCTAATGCATAACCCTTGCTGCAGACCCTGGTGGGTTGTGCAGTTCATGTATATCTTGCAGCCTACTGTTATGTGCAGCATTGGACCATTTTAAGCCAAAGGCTGTGTGGGATAGCTGCTCACCTGTGTGCACCAGTTTTAAATTCTCCGTAACAAATACAGTGGAACCTTGACTTACATACTGCTTGACTTGCATCATATTTGACTTGCAGCAAGAAGGGGCCTGTTTGACTTGAGTCGCAGGCTTTGACTTACATCTCGGAGCCCCGGCGCAAGGCACCGGAATTGGGTGGCAGCCACAACCCAGCATCGCGGCTGCCGCCTCCAAACTGCTCCTGCCTTCTTCGCCCCCTCCTGCAGCGGCGGCTTCGGCAAGGCCAGCTCAGAGCACCTGGAGCTGGTCCTCGGCCTCACCGAAGCCGCCGCTGCTGCTGGAGGAGAAGAAGGGCCGGGAGCTCGGGGCTGGCCTCGCTGCTTAGACATTCGGCTCAGTCTTGTAAAAAATCTGGCTGCAGAAGTCATGGAAGCATTTTAGTTGGGGAGCTGTAAAGTTGTGGGACTCTAATGGTAAGCATAGAGTTGTTCAGAACTTGGAACGTCAGGTTAAAAATCAGTAAAACTTAAATGTTAGACATTGTTGCTATGAACATTAAAAACTGGAGGCATATAACTTGTGGACTATAATTCCACTGCCTCCTCCTATCTTTGAAGAGACATTTCATTTACATCCCCAGAAGGAATCTCCTATCCCAGTCAAATTTGTGTTAAATTTCTGTTTTCGGGGGTCTTTTTCATCATCTGGAACAGATTAATCCGCTTTCCCATTACTTTCTATGGGAAACGTTCGTTTGACTTAAGTCCTGTTTGACTTATGTCTAGACAACTGGAACGGATTAATGACGTAAGTCAAGGTTCCACTGTAGAAGAAAAGTGCAGTGATGCCAGGCAGCTGAGTTCCTCGATCTAGAGTGGTCTTACAATTCAGCAGATCTGAGAATTTCACAATTCAGTCTAACGATAAATGGAAGGTTCATGTTGAGCAGCAGTCTATTCTAAATATCAAGTTCTAGGAACAAAGAATGTGGAAGAACTCTTGTCTTCATAGCAGTCCTGCGTGCTTCCCCAAGAGGTCAATCACGGGAGTTAAAATAGCTGGAATCACTAGATCTTTCATCTCATTTTGTATGGCCCTTGGTACCCAGGACTGTACCTTTGTAAACTCTTGCATTTGTCTGGAAGAATATCCAACCTTTGCCTCAAAATGCAGGCCAATACATTTCAAAACAGAACCTTTTATTTTACACGGTGATAAAGGGCAGGTTTAAAAGTTCCTCAGTTTATCAAAGCTAATGCAGCTTCTGTGAACATCTTCCAACCATAGAAAAACCTTTTGAGTCCTTAACCAACCTGTTTTTAAATTGAAACATCTTTTGTCACCTTTGCGTCTTCATGGGCATGTATAATGTGGCATTAGAAGGAATAGGAGATTTGAGGGTCTTTAAACAATCCCAGTTTTCTGTGTATTGCAACTCTGATGCTGCAAAAGCACACAGGACCTGCATTGATATGAGAGGATGTGCAGAGAAGGACATAAAAACCACACTAAGAATATTTCCATTCCCCCTAATTACACAGGGGGTGGGCAATGAGTGCCTCTCCAGATGTTCTGTCACTATTGTCGACTACAACTGATATTAGTCATCCAGCTACATCTGGAGGACCACAGTTTGCCTATCCATCTTCAAGAAAATGGCAACACTTCGTCTTAAGAGCAAGAGCACTTCCATTTGTTATGGAGGATTTGAGACTTCGTGAGCAGTTACACTACACTGTCTTTGGCTTAAAATGCAACCACCACTTCACCTGGACAATATCTGTTTGAACTTGCATCATTGTAAGGCACAGATCTGAGTTTATTTCAATGTTTGGCTGTTGTATGCAAAGGTTAAGCAAAATTAGTTTATCTGTCTATTATCATTCATTAAAATAAGTACATTTTTAAGCTGTCATAAATCACATGGCTGTTAAAACATTCCACATCTTCAGCTAATTTTGTAAGAAAAATAAAAGAAAACAAAACACTGTGATATGTTGGCATGTTGGTTTCTTCCTCACCAAGACAGAGCTCTAATGGTGTGATTCTGAGTCTTGGAGAGTTAAATTACCATATTTTTCTTTCTATAAGATGGCCCCCACTTTTCCAACTCAAAATTACAGTTTTGCAACCACGCAATTCTCTTCTCAGCATACTTATAGCAAAGCAAAGTGTTCTGCTTATATACCGCCCCATACCGCTACAAGTAGTCTCTGGGCGGTTTACATTTTTTTAATTACAGTGTGCAGGCTACACATTGCCCCCCCAGCAAGCTGGGTACTCATTTTACCGACCTCGGAAGGATGGAAGGCTGAGTGAACCTTGAGCCTGCTACCAGGGATTGAACCCAGGTCGTGAGCACAGTTTCCCCTGCAATACAGGCATTTAACCACTGCGCCACGAGGCTCTTTACTTATGTGTATAAGACGACACTCAATTTTTAGTCTAACAAATTTAGACAAAACTATAGTCTTATACATACTGTAATAGGGTTTTAACAGTAAGTGGGACATTTAAGGAGTGGTTTTACCAATGGCATTCCCCCACTCCATATTTTCCATGGCCAAGCAGAGATTCAAACCAAGGACTCCAGAGACCTAGCCTGCCACTGTATCCACTATCATAAAGGGGTTCCGCGACTGCTGTAATCACCATCCAGAGTGTGGGTGGCCAGGAAGGTATCCTTGACCGTAGCCTCCGTGAGCTCCAGATTCAAGTTGTTTGAATTTGTCTTCATTACAGTAGTAGAACAGGGTACAAAAATTGGTTGGACACCTGGTTCTCTCTGTTCCATCAATCCATAGAGGGGTTCTATCCCCTTGCTGTCTTCTACTCCCAGCTGGCTCTGAATTTCATTCACTTCACCCACACCCACCCCAAGCATCTCCAGCCTAAGTCCAAGGTCTAGCTCACAAACCTTGTCCCAGCCAGCTGATGCCATTTAGGGAATCCCTGTACTGCTGGGACAAGGTAGATCCCTGAGCTCCAGCTGTTCATCCCACCTCCAGAAGATCTGGCAGATGCTAATAGTGGCACTTCTTCCACTAGGGCTGCTCATGGGTTAGGGAGAGGCGGGTGGGTTGGGGCTGTGCCATCATGACAGGATCTGCAATTGTGTGATGACCAGTGCATTCTCTCCACCTGATTTACCCAAAAGAAAGCGGGTATATGTGCCTGTCCATGAGTCCTGGAGCAGCCATTCCCTGCCAAGGGTAAAGAAGATGAGAGGGGGGTCCTCTAAGGCCTCCAACCAGTCCTCCTCCTCTTGAGTCTATTGAAGATGATGAGTCTTCCTACTCCTTTAAATATAAATCCTGCCAACCTGTCCAGAGCTCTGCTCCTCTCACCAGGTGCAACTCATCTGCCGTTGCCTCCTCACTCTCACCTGGGATTCCACTCGCCTGTCCTGCTCCAAGGATTGCTATGAAGTTGCCAGAAGGCAGAGGTCCAAGACAGATGGCTTGCTAGGGACAACCAGAAGGCCCCCCACAGGTACATATTAGCATTACCCAGTAAATTCCAGGGCTGAATGGAGACTGAATTGGACCCTTCATCTCCCAAGTCCCAGATTACCACTCTGACCACACTGGCTCCCTCTTGAGCCTGGTGATGTACAACATTAAACCATTCCTTTAATTGTTCACTGTGGGTTCTGAATTGTGGCAATCATCCCATGGCTTTCTAGGTTACTACTCAAACGTGGTTTGCCAGTCCCTCTTTCTAGTGGTGCTCGTGTAGCTGCACCGTTTGCCCAAGGCCACATAGGTGATTAGGCACTCACCTCCAAGAGGCGCACAAGCTCCAGGTGATCTCATCTTTCCCTCACCAGAAGCATGGAGAGGATTCACACGCTCAGCTTCCAGCTCTGCAGCAGGTCCATCGACCCACTAAACTATACAAGCTAGACCCTCTGTCTGTGTACCCCAATACTGCTCAAGTAGCAGCATGTCCACAGGTTCTGAGCTGTCCATGACAGATCAGGAAAGAGACACTGGTGTGCTGGCGGAAAGCTCAATGAAAGTGTCAACCCGGTGTGTGGTGGCAGTGAGAAAGGCCAATTCAGTGCTATGGATAATTAAAAAGAGGCTTGAAAATAAAACAGCCAATATTATAATGCCATTGTGCAATCGAAAGGCTGCACTTGGAGCATTGCGTACAATAATGAGACATAATGGAACTGGAAAAGGTGCAGAAGATAGCAACTAAAATGATGGCTAGACTGGGACTTCTCCCTTATGAGGAAAGGCTACAGCATTTAGGGCTCTTTAGTTTGAGGGGGGACATGGTTGAGACTACAAAATTATGCAGGGGATGGATAAAGTGGAAAGAAGGAAGCTCTTTTCCCTCTCTCTCAGTACCAGAACCAGGAGTCACCCACTCAAACTGAGGTTTGGGAGAGAGAGAACAGAAAAAAGAAAATATATCATTACCCAGTGTGTTGTTAGTCTGCGGAACGCCTTGCTGCAGGATGTGGTGATGGCATCTGGCCTGGAAGCCTTTCAAGGGGGTTGGACAGATTTCCTGAGGAAAAGTCCATAACAGGTTACAAGCCACGACGGGGATACATGTTATCTCCAGGCTTAAAAGGAGGGTACCACATAATGCAGGGGAGGTATCTCAGACTGGTATCTAGTCTCACGGGCTTGCAGAGGCATCTGGTGGGGCCACTGTGAGATTCAGGTAGCTAGGCTAGATGGGCCCTTCTCCCTGATCCAGTAGGGCTCTTCTTATGTTTTTATGACTCATCACCTGATACTTGAGTCTTTTCCATCTTGAGGCCAAAGAATAAATTTAGGCCTTCAGCAAACGAAGTGTAGACTCAACTGCAGATATATGGTTTCTTCCTATTTGAAAGTCACATGCTTGGATTCCCACAGCCTTTAACCTTCTGCTGTAAGGCACAGAACCCAGCTGTCATGTGCAGAGAATTAACCAGCAAGACATTGGACGCAGGAGGAGTTTATAATTTAGCTCTTAGGCCAAGCGTGTGCTGTCTAATTTTACCATGCAGATGGTATCTTCTAAGTCATTGTCTGGAAAGACTTGCTGACTACATGAGCATCTTTCCATTTGTAGTTATGCAAAAAGTTTTGGCAGAAAACCAAAGTGCTCTCTCTCTCTCTCTCATGTGGCTGTAAATTAATGTTACCAGTGGAATCTGACAGGAAACTCCCGTGAATCAGTTTTTTCCCCTTCAACATCTGGAGTCTAAACTTTGAATTCCCTTAACGTGTATGGATAAAGCAGGTGAGACACTCTCTCCCTTCTTAACATCCTCTCCTCATTACTGACTTCCTCTTGTCCAAGTCTTTGGATTTTACAAGAGAAATTTTCTTTACTCGTTTTTCTGTCTTCACAAAACCAGCTGTTATTTCTCCACAGGAACATTCAAGGGTCCTCCTCCCAACACACACACACACACACACACACACACACACACACACACACACACACACACACACACACCTACACCTATAAACTGTTGTGCACTTTCCATTCTATAATTCAATTGTTAACAAAGCACAAATGTGTCTCACATGTGCGTCTCTTAACAAAAGCTCTTAGACGTTAAATATTTAAACATGGCTTGATGTGAGGGAGGTGTAGATTTGACATAATTTTGTTATAACACATTTGAGACTCCAGGATAATAGAAACTGTTATCTGGCCTTGATCCTCTGGATTCACTGCCCTTACTGAGGTAACCAGAGCTGGCCTGAGGGGATGGACATGCTGGGTGGTTGCCGGGGTGGCGTGGGGTGGGGAGGTTGCTGAGCTGAAGGTGTGTGTGTGTTAAGCTAGGTTCAGTGGTGTGGTGTTTTTTAATGTACTGTCTGCAGTGAGCTACCCAAGGTAAGGTACTGTTATAATCTTCTAACAAATGTTAAAAACAAAACCTGCAGTGATTCTGCTGTCCTACATCAGGCACTGCCGCTGCTCAGAATGTGACTTCTTGTGCTTCAGCTGGTGTGTGAAGTGGAGAGAGCACAGTGGCTAAGAAACAGAGTTTGGTGCCATATCACTTGTTATTTATACCTATGTATATACCTATACTTTATATGTGTACCCTGCAGATTTGTTAGATGATAACTTATATTGCTTCCACCACCAATAGGTATTGGACTACCAATCTTCTTTTTCAACAAAAAAAAAAACCTTGCCTATTCATACCCCAAGATGATACTAGGCACACTAGATGATACACTGGGCATTTGTCAATACTGCCCCATATCAAGAACCCGTTAGGAGGATCTCAAGGGCGTGTCCCTCTTAGGTCACAGAAGATGCTGTGTTTCTAGAATCATAGAATCATAGAGTTGGAAGAGACCTCAAGGGCCATCCAGTCCAACCCCCTGCCATGCAGGAACCCCCATCACAGTATTTCCAACAGGTGGCCATTCAGCCTCTGCTTAAAAACCTCCAAAAAAGGAGACTCCACCACCCTTTGTGGCAGCATATTCCACTGCCGAACAGCTCTAACCGTCAGGAATGTTTTCCTAATGTTCAAATGGAATCTCTTTTCCTGTAGTTTGAGACCATTGCCCCGCGTCCTAGTCTCTTGAAGCCATGGAAAACAAACCTGTTCCCTCCTCAATATGACATCCTTTCAAATATTTAAACATAGCTAGTTGTCCATTGCTTTATCTTGGTTGACAGCTCCCACCCCACCCCAGGATGTCACCTTTTATGGTCTTATCATCCATTTTCTAATCATTGAGTTCTATTCTTTTAATGTTGTAAACCATGTCGAACTATTTGGGGGGGGGGGGGAGCAATATATTTTAAGTAAACAAGCCTAAAATTATATGGGTGGGTGTTGCTGTACCTGCTTTATCCCTTTTCCGTTCCCCCTCCTTAACATGAGAATGCTGTTCCTTGGTCATCTACCATTCCTCCTTTGTTACTACAGTAGGACCCTAGTATCCGCTGGGGATTGGTTCCAGGCCTTCCCATGGATAACGAAAACCGTGGCTAAGAGAAAACACCAAAACCCCCAAAACTGCTGTTTTGTGACAGTAGCTTGTTTAGCGGCAGCTGTTTGTTACAGTAGCTTGCTTTACGGCTGCTATTTTATGACAGTAGCTTGCTTTACAGCTGCTGTTTGTGACAGTAGCTTTCTTTGGGGCTGAATTGTTTATTTAATTTTTTTTCCTCTGCCAGCCATGGATAACAGAATCACTGGTTAATGAATTAGTGGATACAGGGGTCCTACTGTACATTAGACCACATCCTTAATCTACAGCTCTCTGCTTTGACTTTCCCTTGTTAACCTACCATCTTTTTCCTCCCAAAAACATTTTATTTTCATTTACTGTATATACTCGAATATAAGCCTAGTTTTTCAGCCCTAATTTTGGGCTGAAAAAATGGGTCCTCGGCTTATATTCGGGTCAATACTTTTAGCCACTGAGGCAAGTTTGGATTGGTGGCTAAAAGTCATTTTAAACATTGTGCGCCACTTCTGACCCCCCCCCCATGTTTAAAATGACTTTTTTAAAAGTCATTTTAAAACAATGTTTAAAATGACTTTTAGCCACCAACTCAAGCACTTGCCTCAGTGGCTAAAAGTCATTTTAAACATCACACACACACCCAGCTCACAAAGGAGGAGTTGTCAGGCCCTGCTGCATTTCCCACCCTAGGCTTATACTTGAGTCAATAAATTTTCCCAGTTTTTTGGGTTTAAATTAGGGGCCCCGACTTATACTCGGGTTGACTTATAGTCGAGTATATACGGTATATCATAAATGTATGAGCAGAAACAGTTTTAGTTTCAGGTATGGTACACTGCCCAGTAGTTATGGAAGTTTTGTTTTTTAAAGATAATTTAAAAACAAGTGAAATAGTCTCAAATACCTGATGAGTATTTCTGTTCAAAACACTAACATTTACTTCTTTAGCTTCTATGCAGTTGTAACTGAATGTGCCAAACCCATATTCCAATTGTATATCTGCATATATATTCATTAATGTATTGCTCATTTATTACATATATCTCCCTGTTGCCTCACTCTGAAAACGTTAGTACTATTATGTGGAAGGTAGCATCGTGATACTGGACTGCTTGTACTAATATTTCTGCTTTCATTGGTATCCTATACCTTCACGCGAGGAATCACACCAAAAAGGATGCAAGGGTTTTGATCTAGGTCTGTGCTACCTCCATTGAGGGCAAGATCTGGCACTGCAGAGTGAGGCAGTCATCTCTCTTCTTCAGTTTCTTGTTGTTTTATAGTATCAGTTACATGAGCCGGTTGCCTCACTTTGCAATTATGGTTATGACCAGCCCTACAGAAGAACAGAAATATTAGAAGTATTCTATGCCACGCATGCTCTGTGCCATACAGAGTTTAGTTACTTTTCGCCCGATTATGACTTTCTTCTATTGTACACCTGATTATTAATTTTATCAGTTTCTTGGTGAACTGTTTAATTATTATTTTTTCTTGAGAATTTTACAGTAGAAGCAAAAAAGGATGTAAAACTCTGTGGAAAGTGGAATATAAATTACACATAAGCCAATAAACTATGTTTTGTTCACAAAGTGAGATCAATACTGATAAGACATTTTGGAAGTCACATGGGTTTGACATGGATCAGAGGTGTCTTGATAGCCCATAACAAACAACAACAAAAATTTGCCCCCCACAAGTCCATTTGGTAGGGCACTAGAAAGCGGCAACCTGCCCCTTAGCATTCTATGCCAACACTTACTGTAGAAGTAGACAGAGACCGCACGTTTTTGTTATCACTATTATTGGAATAACATTTGAGTGGAAATGCAGAAAACACCTGTACCTGCAAACTCAATACAATTCCTCAGGCTCCTTCTCTTTTACTGAAACTGATATTTAACTCTAGCTGGGAATCATCCCTGCCAATTAGATTGCAGTCACAGATGCCACTTTTATGTTGGGGTCAAAAGGCTGGCTTCTTTAACAAGAGAAACACTTTGCAATAAGGTCTTATTACCTCGACACCTCTTAGTGGGCCAAAGTGTCATTGAACTCCTTTCCCATAGAAAGAGAATATTTTCAAAGAACTAGACTCTTCAGAAAAATGTGGCCAAAAAAAAAAAGTTGAGAAAACAAAGCAAGACCTGTCTGCCCACAAAAGATAAGCCAAATTATTTGTGTGATGAGAACAATTTGGGACTTTCTGGGACCTATGGGTGATTTGCAACAGTTGATTAAGGACAATAGCAACAGCAAAAAGCCTGCAGGCTGACTTGACCTATCCATGGGCAAATGATGTAACTCTCAGCTTCAATACTCCACCCCCGTAAAATGGTGCTTTGTGATTAACAAGAGTTGGCGCAACTTGACAATTCATAAAACGGCATTTAAAAGAAAACTTGATCATAGTTGGCCTTGTGCTAATTGCTTGTTCATAGCTTTCCTCACCTATAAAATGTGAGTCTTGTTAAGTGCCTTTTGTGGTCCTCTCCAGCACACTCAGCCAGCCAGGCATTCTCCGGAGAAGACATTAATTGTGGTGGAACTAAGTAAATGTTTTTTTGGGTAATCTGCTAGCACGAAAACAAGGCCTCTTCCATCAGCGCTTCTTCTAGGCCTCCTACTGCAGCTGCAACTTTTACGTACTGACCGGGGATTCTAGCTTCCAGAAAAAAAACTTGCCTTCATGTCTTGCAACAAATTATCCTTCATGTGGCATAAGGTGCACAGTGATATTATCTTTTAGTACTAATTGCTTGTGTTGAACTAATTTTTGCACAGTTCTTCCCACCAGATTTGTGTCCTGTAGGGGCTCTCTATTTACAATGCCCTACCTTACAGTCCTCAGCTTTTACAACCATTTCAATATTTGTGGATGCACCGCTGGCATCACAAGTAGGAGTGGATCTGTGAATCGGCACATTCATATCACCAAGCACAACAGCAAGGCAATGGAAGACCAAGGGAGTTGAGAGTAGGGGTTGCAAGAGAGCACACAGCGAGCAAACAATAGAATGTAGGGTGGACAAGAAGTGAGAAGGTTATAAGAGTGCCCAGCAGCCACACTAGAGAAGAATGGGTAATGGAGAAAGAGAGAAGGTAGCAGAAGTTGGAAGGGACTGCAGAGCAAGCAAGTTAGAGAGAGGAGTATGTGGAAGATGTGAGCAGAGAGGTGTAGAGCAAGAAAATAGATGTGAGAAGACAGAGAAGACAAGAGCAAGAAAATATGAGGGTGAAAGAAGACAGCAGAAGCTGCATTTACAGATCTAGAACCAACCTCTATTTTAATATTTAGCCTAATGGGAAAGTAGGATTTGATTTACAAACACTTGTTTTTACACATTGTCAGGGAACCCATTAGGTAGTAAATGCAGAGGACAGTCGTGCAGGCTCTCGTGATTTCGAGGATCCACTACTGCAATGCCCTCTATGTGGGGTTGCCCTTGACCCTTCTTCGGAGGCTCCAGCAGGTACAGAATGCGGCAGCCAGACTTGCGGTGGGTGCTCGTAGATTCAAGCACATCACCCCAGTTCTGGCTCGCCTGCATTGGCTTCCCGTTGTCCTCCGGATAAGGTTCAAGGTCCTGGTTTTTATTTTCAAAACCCTCCATGGCTTGGGACCAGAGTACCTGTCGGAGCGTATCTCCCAGAGGTCAACTGGGGCCAGGCCCACAAGAATGGCGCAGGCGCGCTCACTTAGGGTGACCACACCCAGAGAGGCGCGGAAATCGCTCATGCATAACCTACGGAGGCAGAGTATGGGGCTGTGAGTGACTTGTGTTGTGAGTTAACCTTGGTGGTGCAGTTGTTAAAGGATGTAAATGTAAATGTTAAACTACCAGTCAAAGTGTATAATGATTCTTTTTCATGTATCCAATTAACACAGAATCAGAAGGTCGGATCCAGAAGCAAGCATATTGGTATCCGTTACCAGAATGTCAAGGACTGCATAGAACAACATTTGATTGTATTAGAATACTGTACTAGTGTCGATAATTATGCTGATATATTTACAAAGCCTTTATGTAAAGATAAACATGTATGTTTTAAGAAAAGGCTAGGTGTTGAAATCTGTTAAATATAGGAGGGGTGTCAAGATATGTAAAAGTTGATAAAATATATGTTATGTATATTTAACAGATAGTGGAAAGAGAGTTGTAAAATGGAGGCAGTTAGATTCTGCAGTCTCATTATGTTAATCCACAAGTGTAAGAGACAAGTAATCACAGGCATGTTACGTGATGAAGCACAGGTGGAAGAATTTATAACTTAATGGTTACATCAGATTGCATCAGATTGTAATTAGTGATGACTCATATCTGATGGGTGCTGAACTGTATAAAAGCACTAGCTTGCCATATGTTCTATGGTCTGTCTATGGTGAGAGACAGAACCCCACACTCTGTTGTTTGTATATATTGCTTGGATGTTATGCTGTGTATATAATTTTGATGTATATATGAATATATGAGTTTTTACTCTACCCATTGTCATTGTCTTCCGTTAACGTAACTCTGCAATACTTTATATCAATACTGACATTTTATCTGCACGCTACTGCTGCACTGCTCTGTGCCAAACACATTTAAATATTATATTTTTTGCTTAAATCCTGATAGAATCATCTGCCTAGTGAGCTGCGCCTAGCACAGTCCCTGCCCGCCTTTAAAAAGGCTTTGAAAACCCATCTATTCAAAGAGGCTTATGGCGACCTTTTTACTTAATTATTTTTCCTTTCTTTTCTTTTTTGCCACCCGCGTAGTCTTTCATGGAGGGTTTTGTCCCTCCTTATTTTATTAGCACTTGATGTGTTCTTTTCTTTTCTTTTTACTTTTTATTGCTTGTGTAATTATAAGCCGCCCAGAGTTCCACCCAGAAGATGGGTGGGATAGAAATATAGTAAATAAATAAATGAATAAATAACTACTGATCTAGACCCAAGATTTGGGCATGTCACTTATTATGGACTGCCATAAGTGACTGCTAGGAACAGGAAGCCTTTATGTCAGGTGTTTTGGGGGAGAACCCAGAGGGGAAAGATGCAAAAGCCAGTTGAAGGACCGCTGTCTGGGGTTCGCGTGTTTGGCTTTTGGGGGTTGGGGAATCAGTTCAGAGAAAAAGAGAGAGAGAAAGACCTATAGGCCCTTAAAGGTGCAAGACCCGTATCACATTTTGCCTTAATTGTGTCCATTGAAGGCTTCCCAGCGAGTGAATGATTCTGGGTCACTCTTTTCAGCCATGATGAGATCCTGGGGGTGGGTCATACATGATGGCTTGTTAGGTCACATGAAGCATATCAGTTGCACAATTCCCTCCCCTGGGCTAACTGCCATTTCCTTAGACTCAGCTGGGAATAGGAATGTACAACAGGTGTATGTCGCTGGTGTAACTAGGGAGGGGCGGAAGAGTGCATTTGCCCCAGGGCTCATAGCAATCTGGGGGTGCCTAGAGGGGGAGGGGGAGGGGGAAGCCATTTGCCATCCCGCCAACAGTCCTCCTTTCGCCCCTCTAAGGCTTGGCGATCCTTAATTGGGGGAAAGGAGGAGAGGGAAGCAGACGATTTTTTTTCCAAAGCAGCACCTCCGTTGATTGCTCCCTCTTCTCCTCCCCCCCACTAAGGCTTGGAGATCATTAGCCCAGGGAAAGGAGGAGTGGAAAGTGTGTGACGGAGGTGCTGCTTGGGGGGGGGAATCCCATTACGGCCTTCCCTCTCCTCCTTTCCCTGTGCTAATGATCACCAAGCCTTAGCCAGTGGAAAGGAGGAGGGGGAAGCGTGCTGTGGAGGTGGTGCTTGGAAAAAAACCATTGTCAGCTTGGCACTATCCACACGCTGTGCAGTTTACACAGGAGAGCCTTGACTGGAAAGGAGACCCACAAAGAGGGCATGAGAAGGAGAGACCCTTCTTTCCCTCGCTCACTGTTCCCCCCAGGATCTGCCCCCCCCTTGCTGGGTGGTGAGGAGAGGGCACAAAAACTGACTTTGTCCCCCAGCGCTCCAAACTCTAGTTATGCCAGTGGTGTATGTGTGTGTGGGATAGGGGGGTAGGAATTGTCAGGCAACATGTGGCCTTATGCCCTGCATGTGACATAAAGCCCCATGTCTGATCTACAGAGCAAAATCTTCAGCCCCGTGTCTGATCAACCCATCAGTAAATACTGACGGCTTTTGCCTCACACTCTTCCCATCCCCCATGCTTCTGATATAGATTTGGTTGAGGCCATTTATATTTCCTCTTAGTTCCTGATTAAAAATGATGTTTTTATTTTAGTTCCTGATTGTTTTTATTTTTTATCTTAAAATATAATAACAATGGTTCTTTCAGAATTATCTTCCAAAAGGGGAGGGGGTTATTTAGCTAAAGGGGGTGGAACCTCTGTAGAAATTTGTCAGCCTGACAGGAAACAGGACAGCTTGCAATGAAAAAGAAAAGGAATATGAACAAGATTTGGGCATATTTCAGCCGTAATCAAGGAGATCCAATAGTTGAGACGGTGAAGAGGACAGGCAAGATATTATTAACTTCAAACAGTGAGGTTTTTCCCCTACTAAGGTTGTTTTATTTTTAGCTGCAGCTGTACTTAATGGGTTTGTGCAAAAGCAGATATCAACCAAACTGAAGAAAGCAGTAACACCCCCTCTTCCAATTAGTCAACTGAACTGGTGATTTGGTGAATCAAAAATAACCCCATCCAATTCTGAGCTAATTGCAAATATATATGTGTGTATGTATATACATACACACACACACACACACACACACAGAGAGAGAGAGAGAGAGAGAGAGAGAGAGAGTTTGTTGATGCCCACACATTATTATTGAGAAATAATGTAGCATTCTGCCAGAAATCCATTTTCTGTATGCCGTAATCGTATTATTTGAGAAAATACATTTGCCAACGGCAGAAACACTAATGATAAACTTTGACAGCGAGATGGAACTGCCATTCTGCTAGATACCGGCCTATCCCTATGAATCCTGCCCCTTGCCCTGTTCATAATGATTCTGGTAGCTTTCAGATTAAGCTCCCCCCTTTATAGATCCAAATCGATTCATTAAATGTGGTATTCATGAGGAAGAAAAGATTAAGTCCTATCTTAAAAAAATATATTAACATCTCAAGTCCCAAGCATTTGCCCATGGATTAACCCTTCATGCTCACCACCCATCTGTTGTCTGTGTTTTTGCACAAGTATCCAGACATATGGAAATAATACACATTCAGTCTGAAGACAGATTCAGTAGGGACTTACATAAGAGCGGTAAAGCACTGAGGTTTAGATGTTGGACAAACATGTTATTTCCTAAACAGAAATGCTTTTTGAAAGATTATGTCTAGATTCCATGAATAATAAAAATGCACCTTATTGTTTGTTTCTTTTTCTTGCATTTCAACCTATTTAGCCATAAATGTTGTCAGTGTCTGCTCCAATTCAGTTCTGGACTCCGGAGACACAATCAAGATGTGTGGCTCCCATGGGCCAGTTTGCGTAGCATAATTTTGCCTGGACTTGTATAATCTTGGATATGTACCGGGAAATAAATCCCTGCGTTGACAGCTCCCTGCATAGGCAGCCTCCTCACTCTCTCTGATGGGAGAGCCAGCCCCAAGAAGTGGTTGAATGAACAGGCCATTCATTAAGGTAGCATTGTGACTAGTGCTTTCATGGATTTATGAGGAACCAAATGGAGGTGAACAACAACTTGCTACCCATTATACTTCCCATGTGCTTTCAACATTAAGTCATCTTACAGCATTAACACTGGTGTGAAACTGAGATGGGAGAACACATCTTGCATCCTAGCCAAAGGAACTCAACACTGTCCCTGCTGCATTAACGTGCAAAAATCAACTGGCCCCTTTTGTCTGAGAAACAATTCAGTTTTGCTCAGTGAACCTGGGAACCAACTTTCCTTTTGTAACCTTTTCAATAGCAACTCAAATCACGCTGGCAGAGTGTGGAGGAAGGGATGTCCATGACCCACTTTTTATGTCAACAGAGAAAGCTGGGTGGTGGTGGTGGTGATGATGTATTTTTGGTTTACCCTAGAGCGTCTCTCCCTGCTTGTTCCTTTTATGAAAGTGGACTGCTTTGTTTAACGAATCCCCAGCTGTTACAGCTTCAAGTGTAGGATTAACAAACTCGACAGTGGCTATTCAGCTGGCAGTGCCATATGCAGAGAAGCTCAACTCTTGGTGGCCAAGGAAGAAGACCCAGCAAGGGAGATGTCCCTTCTCTAACAAGCAGGGTGTTATTATGACCGTTTGTGTCCCCTTGGGAATGAAGCATTCCAAACCTTGCAATCTTATGGATTCTTTCATTAAATTCAAGAAAATTGTCGGGGGTGGGGGTGGGGGAGCAGCTTCTTGAAAGTTACTAATTGCTGATCACGATGCCTTCATGTTCTCTCCAGAATCAGGGACAAGTTATTCTGAAGGATAAGAAATGGGTGTCAGGCTCTGATTGTGGGCTTCCCATTTGGCTGCTGATTCTGAGAATCGGGAGACTAGATGAAGTGTGTCTTCTGTCTGAACAGATGGATTCTGAATATTAGAGCAGCTCCTCATCAGACAATTATAGCAGCTCCCGGACGCCATGAAGCCACCTAGGTCATTACCAAGATAATGCACTAAACTCTTCATCCCCAAGTGGAGGGGAGGAAGGGAGGAAGGGAGGAAGACCCTTATGGATCTTAATGCATGCTAAGAAAACCTCTGTGATTTTGTCTATTATGCCAATAAACGTTATCTTTTAAAAAAACTCTTTGTGCTTGTTTTTAATTTAAAATAAAAAGTTATTAAGTTTGTGCCTATTTTTAAAATAATTGAATATTTGCATAAATGGAGGTTGATTATGGTAAAAGAGAAGGGATGCAAGAGGATTTTTGGAAAATCAAAAAGAGGGTGCAATGCTGAAAAGTTTGGGAATTTTGTATTAAAGAAAGAAACTAAACAGGATAATTCACCAATGCATTGGACATATGTAGGGGATACATTGGGACTCTGCTGTATATATGGCAGATTTTATTCTCTTTGACTTTGATTCCAGCCCCATGTTTCCACTTGCAAAAGCCCCTTCCACCTCATCATTGCTTCCAACATTTTGCAAAAACAGTTTATGTATGCCACCTCACTTAATTTCTGTGACTCATGCAAGTCTCATAATTCTTTTTCTTATCAGGAGATAGTGTAATTCAGCACTCAACATTTTGTCATTTGCTGTTTGCCATGACGACAAATGCTGTGACACACTGACTTACTTTCTAAATTCATACTTTTCACCCTTTTATTCTAGTCCCCCCACTTCTCACACAAATGCCCATCTCCTCCTATCACAAAGCACAGTCTAAATTTTACATGGCATTAAGCAGCAAGCTGTGGCAAGCAGAGCATTAGTTTTGCCTTTGTGTATATGAATGCTCAGGGACAAATGGCAACCTTCCAGAGGTACAAGCTGCTTGGTTCAGGAACTGCTAAATCTGTTTAGCCTGGGGGGCGGGGGGGGGAACAGATCACACAGTGAAGGACAAAAAAAAGACACAGGCCAAACAAACTCTCTTGTATAGGTAAAACTTCCTAAGATAGTTGCTACTGGAGCCATCTTGCGGTTCAAAACAAACAGTCTTGAGAACAGATTTGCAAGGAACGTTAACCTGCACAGCTGAGTAGATCTTGTTTGCATAGTTCTACATATATTTTAGCCATGGGGAAACCCATACAGGAAGATTGGAACAAAGATTGTTACAGTTGCATGTGTGTCTCAGCAAATAAATGAAGGAAACTTAGACTAGCACCACTTTCCGTAATTTGGAATGAGTTTATGAAGAAACAGATGAAGTAGGAGCAGATTGAAAAATATGGGAAGTGTATGGAAAATATGGGATGTGTTGAAAAACTTTCTAAATTCCAGAGGTCATTATAATGGAGAACTAAGATTTCACAATAAGACAGATGTTGGGTTTGTATGTGTTATCTTGGTGGTCTTCTGACTCTTGGAAGGAAAAGATGCGGCCATCGCCTTGTTGACAAAACATCTTCTCTTGTGAAGCCTTTGAAAATTGATAATAAAAGATTTATTTTATTTACTTAAGTAACTCATGATTGTTCATGAATTTTACACGTCTTTAGCAAAGACACTCAGTACATTACATTCCTTCTTCTACAGAGTTCAACTGAACTGAGCTTTACAATAGTACTTTATTTTTAAAATGTTCCTAGTTCAAGTATTCTCAATTTGTTGAGGGGAGATCTTTTTGCATGCACATTTACTTATGTATTTCATAATACATCTGTCCAGAATCTTCTATACTGGATTTGTGGCTTCCTTTTCTGTTCATTTGTTGCCTTGTACTCCATGGAGGGAAATGTTTAATATGCTGTCAAGTTGGAACCAACATCCTGTGGCTATAATAAGGCTTTCAAAAATATTTCAGGAGTAGTTTTGTCAGTTCCACATACCCAATGAGCATCCATGGCTAAGCAGGGATTCGGACCCCAGACACACATAGCCCGAGTCCTAGTCCATCACTCAATCTACTACACCACACTGGACTACCACTCTTCAATAAAATTGTCCTTTTTCTATGCTGTTGACATCTGTAGTGCTTGTGTTAGTCTGTCCAATTTTGCCCTTGTCCACTACTGCATCATCCATATATTTAAAGACACTTTAGTGAAATATATCCAGTGTGGAAGAAACGTCTTATGAGGAGCGGCTTAAGGAGCTGAG
Organism: Phrynocephalus guinanensis; assembly: GCA_037367245.1. NCBI lineage: Eukaryota > Metazoa > Chordata > Lepidosauria > Squamata > Agamidae > Phrynocephalus > Phrynocephalus guinanensis. The sequence continues at coordinate 91,132,300 of CM074739.1, forward strand.
AATATTTAGCCTTACAAAAAGAAGGCTGAGAAGGGGATATGACAGCTACGTTTAAATATTTGAAAGGCTGTCATGTTGAAGAGGGCACTGACTTGTTTTCCATGGCTTCAGAGACTAGGACGCGGGGCAGTGGTTTCAAACTACAGGAAAAGATATTCCATTTGAACATTATAGGAAGAACTTCATGATGGTTAGAGCTGTTCAGCAGTGGAACATGCTGCCACAGAGGGTGGTGGATTCTCCTTCTTAGGAGGTTTTAAGCAGAGGTTGTATGGCCATCTGTTGGGAGCACTGTGATGGGGGTTCCTGCATGGCAGTGGGTTGGACTGGATGGTCCTTGAGGTCTCTTCCAACTCTATGATTCTATGATTCTATGAATATATTCTTGCTACTATCGATAGTAGGTCTGCAATACTTCTTGAACTACAAGCCATGTAAACTCTTACATATCCTGGAAGGGTGGGAGCATCCTCTAGAATAACGGAAATGATAGTTTGTCTACTGAAAATAAAAGCTGTGGGGGGGGGGAGAACAAAGCAGCAGCTGTTGTTGCAGGACCCACTGTACAGGTGCTTCTATGCCAATGGTCGAAGCCTCCGAGCAAAGATGGGAGAACTTGAACATTTGGCAGCTAGGGATAACATAGATATAATACCATAACAGAAACCTGGTGGAATGTGGAGAACCAGTGGGATACAGCAATCCCAGGCTATAAACTCTATAGAAGGGATAGAGAGGGGCGGGTTGGAGGGGGAGTGGCCATCTATGTCAAAGAAGGGGTAAAATCCAGCAGAATGGAGATTGACAGAGGGCCTGACCCCACCGTAGAATCACTGTGGGTTAAACTACCAGGTCCAAGGAGTGGTGTGATAGTTGGGGTATTCTATCGTCCACCAGATCAAAAACTTGAGAGGGACCTTGAAATGAGGAGAGAAATCATGGAGGTGTCTAAGAGGGATAGGATAGTAATCATGGGATAGGATAGTAATCATTATCCCCACATTGACTGGGCCAATGTGAGCTCCTGGCAAGAAAGAGAAACCGGGTTTCTCGACTTGCTGAATGACTGTGCCTTAGAGCAACTTGTCATGGAGCCCACCCGAGAACAGGCAACTCTGGATCTAATACTGTGTGATACTCAGGACCTGGTCAGGGATGTGAATGTCACTGAGCCTCTGGGGAACGGTGACCATGCTGCAATCTCCTTTGCCATGCATGTTGGAGGAAGAGTATCAAGCAAATCAGACATAAAAACCCTTGATTTCTGAAGGGCAAACTTCCCTCAGATGAGGAAACTAGTTAGAAAGAAATTGAAGGGGAAGGTTAGAAGAATCCAATCTCTTCAGAGTGCATGGAGCCTGTTTAAAACAACAATAATAGAGGCCCAGCACAAGTGCATACCACAAAGAAAGAAGAGCTCCTCTAAGTCCAAGAGGGCGCCAGCATGGTTAACGAGTGGAGTTAGAGAGGCTCTAAAGCGCAAGGAGAGGTCTTTCTATAAATGGAAATCCTCCCCAAATGAGGAAAATAAAAAGGAACACAAACTCTGGCAAAAGAAATGTAAGAAGATGATAAGAGAGGCAAAGAAAGATTTTGAGGAACGCATGGCTAGCAATATAAAGGGTAATAATAAAAGCTTCTTTAAATATGTTAGAAGTAGAAAACCTGCCAGAGAACCAGTTGGCCCTCTGGATGGTGAGGGAGGAAAAGGGGAGGTTAAGGAGGACTTGGAAACTGCAGAGAAATTAAATGAGTTCTTTGCATCTGTCTTCACGACAGAGGACTGTGAGCAGATTCCGCTGCCTGAATGGCCCCTCTTGACTAAAGAATTAAATCAAATACAGGTTTAAAAAGAGGATGTTTTAGGACTAATTGATAAATTGAAGATTAACAAGTCACCAGGCCCAGATGGCATCCACCCAAGGGTTATTAGGGAACTGAGAAATGAAATTGCAGACCTCTTAACAGTAATATGCAACTTGTCTCTTAAAACGGCCACAGTGCCGGAGGACTGGAGGATAGCAGATATCACACCATTTTTTATAAAAGGAAGGAGGGGGTACCCGGGAAACTACAGGCCAGTTGGCCTTACATCTGTCCCAGGGAAGATGGTGGAAAGCCTCATCCAAGAGAAAATCTTAAAACACATACAGTAGAAGAACAAACCTTGCTGAGAGAAAATCAGCATGGCTTCTGTAAGGGTACGTCTTGTCTGACAAATCTTTTAGAATTTTTTGAAAAGGTCAATAGGCATGTGGATTTGGGTGAACTGGTGGATATAGTCTATCTGGATTTTCAAAAGGCTTTTGACACAGTCCCTCACCAAAGGCTGCTGAGAAAATTGCACAGTCAGGGGATAAGAGGGCAGGTCCTCTTATGGATTGAGAACTGGTTGAGATCCAGGAAACAAAGAGTAGGTGTCAACGGGAAATTTTCACAATGGAGAGAAGTGAAAAGCGGTGTGCTCCAGGGATCTATCCTGGGACCGGTGCTTTTCAATCTGTTCATGAATGACCTGGAGACAGGGATAAACAGTGAGGTGGCGAAGTTTGCGGATGACACAAAACCAGAGAAGATTGTGAAGAACTCCAGAAGGATCTCTCCGAAACTGGGGGAATGGGCTGCAAAATGGCAAATGTGATTTAATGTAGCCAAATGTAAAGTAATGCATATTGGGGCCAAAAAACAAAACTTTATCTATCAACTCATGGGCTCTGAGTTATCCGTGACAGATCAGGAAAGAGATCTTGGTGTGTTGGTGGACAGCTCCATGAAGGTGTCTCCCCAATGTATGGCAGCGGTGAAGAAGGCCAATTCCATGCTAGGGATTATCAAAAAGGGGATTGAAAATAAAACAGCCAACATTGTAATGCCATTATACAAAACAATAGTAAGGCCCCACCTGGAGTATTGTGTACAATTCTGGTCACTGCATCTCAAGAAAGAAAGACATAGTGGAACTGGAAAAGGTGCAGAAGAGAGCGACTAAAATGATTACTGAGCTGGGGCACCTCCCTTATGAGGAAAGGCTAAAACATTTGGGCCTCTTTAGTCTGGAAAAAAGGCACCTGAGGGGGGATATGATTGAGACGTACAAAATTATGCAGGGCATGAGTTAAGTGGCTAGAGGGAAGCTCTTCTCCCTCTCACAAAATACCAGAACTAGGGGACATCCACTCAAATTGAGGGCTGGGAGAGTAAGAACAGACAAAAGAAAATATTTTTTTCACCCAACACGTTGTTAGTCTGTGGAACTCCCTGCCACAGGATGTGGTGATGGCATCTGGCCTGGATGCCTTCAAAAGGGGATTGGCCAGATTCCTGGAGGAAAAGTCCATCACAGGTTACAAACCATGATGGAGATGTGTAATCTCCAGGCCTAAAACCGGGGTACTTCAAGGGCCAGATGCAGGGGAGTAGTATCAGGAGACAGATATCTAGACTCATGCGCTCCCAGACGCATCTGGTGGGGCCACTGTGAGATACGGGAAGCTGGACTGGATGGGCCGTTGGCCTGATCCAGCATGGCTCTTCTTATGTTCTTATGTTCCAGGATGCATAAAGCCCTTGGAGGTCTCAAATAAAATCTGTCTCTCAGCCTTTCCCTTGCTACTGGTGTCAGTTCACAAAAGTGAACAAGGAGAGGCATCCTTATGCAACCTCTTCTGAGCAGATTTAAAATCTCATTTTCAATCCCCACAGTCATTGTGTGTGTGTGTCTGCAAGAGAGAAAGAGAGAGATGGACAGATGAAACAAACAGGGAAAATGAGAACGAGTAAGAATGAGAATGATTCTTTGGGTATGGATGTCTGGTGCATGTATCAGTATTATTGTTTCACTTATTGGGGATGAAAGCTATGTTAGTCTCTCAGGTGCCACAGAACCTCATGTAACCAACCAAGTTTTGCATGTTTCATGAGAGAACACCCTGCAGTGCTTAGACCCTGGGGGGAATAACGTTCAGAAGGCCAGTCTGTCTAAAAGCATATAAATGCATGTCCATGTATGTGTGTACATACAGCCTATATTCCTCTAAGACCATTTGTGTGGGGATTTTCTGTCATTACTAAATGAACAAACAAAAGTACTCTATACCTCCAACATACAGAGCTGGTTCAAGATATTTTGCTGGTGAGGCAAAGGACAAGGCCGTGTTCTCTCCACTCTCCAATCTGAACGGGATAGGATGCTAAGTAGAGAGGGAGGTGACTCTTCGTCTAGTATTGGTAATGGGATAGTGGGTCCTATGGTAGTGGGTAATGGGATAGTGGGTCCTATGGTAGTGGGTAATGGAAGGGATGCAAAAGTTTAGAGGGCATGGAGCACTATGTGGTGCACAGGGCACAGTTCATCAGATATCCCCATTTCTCCCCACTCAGCCTCCAACATTTGCAACCTAAAGCATTTGCCTTCCTCTGCCTGATGGTAGGGCTGGCCCTGCCAGTCATGCATTCCAAATACATTTCAATGGAACCTAACAATGAATTAAGCGCTGCACAGAATTCAAAATGTTTGCTTTGTGGTGTCATTTTTACGCCTCTGTTCAATAGCACTTAATTACTCACTTGGTTATTTATATCCACTCTTCATCAAATGGGTTGGCAGCATCTTAAAGAATTCTGAATATTGTATTTATGTCTCTCATTTATGTAGGTGAAATTATAGTGCACATTTGAGCTGAAATCCAAAGGTCCCATGTGACAACACTACTTGTTTAATTTTAAACTACCTCCAGCATTCTGGAGATTTTTACAAAGAATGTAAAGAGCTCAGGAGCTATACCAGACCAAGCCTGTCAACAGCAGAATTCATTAGCACCAGAACATAGAAGTAATCAATTAAAAATAGCCAATATCTTATCCTCTCATTAAAAAGATATAACTAAGTTACACTATGATCACAACTTAACAATAGATAACATCGCCCTTTTTGCAGCATAACTTTTAATTAATTTGAGTTATGGGAGAGAGATTCACTTGATAGCACAGAATAAACATTGCATGGTTCAGCTGCTGTCTATGACAAGTGGAAATTTAAAGAGTAATGTTTTAACATTGAAACTATAATGATAACTAACTTCTTTGGGAAGTCTTGGTACTATTAACAATAAACTATTAGCTTTTTAGAGACCCCCCCCTCCCGCGCTCATTTTCCCAACCACTGGTACCAAAACCATTATCGTTACTAGCAATGAAAGCAAGATATGAATATTAGGATCAGTAGACATCAGTTTGATGGAATAAATCAGTTTTACCAAGGGACACAAAGTTGGTCCACATGTATACGTACATTTCCCAACTCGTCAATGACTTGTGATGTCGTTTCTTTGAAAATTGTGATTTTTAAAGTGGATAATAGGAAATGAAATTCCACACTCCACCCTGTGTTATTAGATCTGTGATGGCTTTTTCATTTTTAGTGAATAATCACCTGATGTTGCAGACATCAGAGGATGAACATGCTACTGGATAGCTCTCTGGATTAGGTATCTGGCTGTGGAGGCAGAGGCTTGGAGTTTCCTTCTGCCAAGGCCATAGCTAACAACCCACACTTTATAGGTTTCAGCACCTTAGGCCATTGTTCACCTTTAGTTTATGGATGCTGTTGTCTACCTAACAAGCCTGTTCAGGTCATTGTTCATCTTATGAGCCTGTTTCAGACCAGGGTGACAAGAGGTCAAAGCTGACTAAGATGGAGGACTTGCACTAGCTGTATGCAGACTGATGAAGCTGTTTGGATGAGCAGTGAAATGTTTCTATCTCTCAAGAAAAAGAAGTCCAGTAACCATGACTCAATTTCCAGATAAGCTCACCTGGGTGACTGAGAATCTTCACAGACATTCTGCACTGTGCTTTCCTGACAGGGTCTGGACTCAATAATCTATTGTGTCCCTTCCAGCTCTGCAGTTCCACCTTTATAACTTATAATGATGCTTATGTGATCAACCAGTTCATATACAGTGGTACCTCAACTTACGAATTTAATCCATTCCAAATGCATGCTCTTAAGTCAAACTACTCTTAAGTCAGGGTACCTATCTAAAAAAATTGGAAAAAATAAGAAATGAAAAAAATGAAAAAAAAATTGTAAGTAGAGCAGACCATATCTAAAATTTGTAAAGCGGCAGTTAAAACGGCAATTTTAATAAGTCGAATTGCTCTTAAGTCAAGCTGCTCTTAAATCGGGGTACCACTCTATCTCCTTATTAAAAAAGAGGATTGCACTCCTTTTGCTATGAGACATATTGACCACTAGATGGTGCACTTGCATTGCCTTTCATAACAACTAGACCCAGAATGAGGTTGAACTGGCTATCTCCTCTTGCTTGAGTAAGGACAAAGGCTTTCCCTTCTCACTACATTTGTTAATCAGCTCATCGTGCAGGAATGTTGTATTACTACTAAAAGTCTTTGACCTTGTTTGCTTATTATCACTGTTTATACTTTTTGTGGTTCAATTTACCCTGACCTCACTGATTACAGTCACCTACTCAACCCCCCCCAACTACTTCTATTAAAAAAATAGGTCAAATGTGGCAAAATTCGAACCATTTGATGAAATCGGCTGCAGTGTATAAAAGCTTATCTTATAAATATTTATGAAAGCTTCTGCACTTATTCTTGTGGGCATGAATATGAGGTGTAATTAGACTGTGGTTTCATTCTAGTCTGCATGTTGGAATAATGCAGATGTGTGTTTCGGAGCAGCAATTTTGCACCATGCTACTGATTCAGGTATTATCATTCACATACTGTAGACTGCAGTTATTTATAATTTCTATAGGTGTGGAAATTGAGCTATGGATTTGATAGGATAAAACATAAAAATCAGGAAAATCTGTGTAATTCCAGTTTCATAGTGAATGTTCTTTAATAACCTCTATTGCTCAAACACATATGATATTATTTTCCCCATATAGTGGGACCAGCATTACAATGTATTCAGAAGAGTCAGTGACTGTCTAGCTCCTGTATTTTGTTAATTACATCATGGACGGGCAAAGAATCAAGGCTCTCCAGATGGTGTTGAACCCCTGTTCCTATCTTTGACAGGGTCTGGACTCAATGATCTATATAGCAGTGGTTCCCAACACTGGGTCCCCAGATGTTCATCATTAGCTGTGCCGGCCAGGGTTTCTGGGAGTTCTCCAAGAACATCGGGAGACCCAAGGTCAGGAACCACTGATCTACAGGGTCCCTTCCAGCTCAGTATTGTTAAGGTATTATTAGTATTCCAAAATACCAGACATGGTCAATCAAAATTGTAAAACATTGACGAGCATTATGTTATAACAGATGCAATCGTGTTGTTGTTGCCGTCATTTTCAGTGTACAAGACCAATGACCAAGTATTAAAGCTTCAAAATATTTATTTATTTATTTATTTATTTATTTATTTATTTATTTATTTATTTTTATACTGCCCATCTGGCAGCATGGCCACTCTGGGCAGTTTTCAACATGACAGTACAAAGGGGAATCAGCAGATACATTAATAGCAAGTGGGCATAGTTATGGGTAAAGGCATTCAGACAGGTGAAGTGGCTTGGTGTTGATTGGAGTCCTATTGCCTTCTGCTGCTGAAGAAACTAATGAGGACCCAGTAAAGGAGTGGGCCATCTTCCTCCTTAAACCTTGATCAAACTCAGTCTAGATGGCACCACACAAATCCTGAGATCAGTGGCAGAGAAACTTTGGCCCTTTGATGCTGCTTCTCTCACACTCCTTTCAATTTTCAGTGTGTGTGTTTGGGGGGGGGGACTCTGAGTCAAAACATCTGGATGGCCAAAGGTCTCTCACCCTTGTGTTCAGTGAAGATAGACAGCAGTCTCAGTGGTGCAGTATTGGGATTGGAAATCTGTGATGTTAAAGTATTTCTGCAATTCTGGATTAAAATTATTTTACAAAGTGCAGGCAGCCTTACAATTAGATGCCGTGCAGTGGCTGTCTCCTGGAGGAGAACCTGGTGGTCATGAAGGCATTTTAAAAACAAACACACACCAATTACTTCATTTCAAAAAATATAAAAAGAATTATTGCATTTTACTCCCAGAATAGGGGAGATTTAGTCTTCTGTGGAGATTTCTGAGTCATCCAGGTGAAGTTATCCGAGCCTTGCGTCATGGCAACTAGACTTCTTTTCTAGGGTGATAAAGTGAAACGTGTGGATCCCACCAGAAAAGAAGTCCAGTTGCCCTGACTCGACTCCCGGATCCTGTGCTTCAGGTACCAAAACAACTTGGGCGCCTTTGGGTGATACGTGCACTTGGATAGGTGAGGGGGGGAGGGAGGAGGCATTTGGGGCTTGAACCCAAGGGGCGTGGGATGTGTGCGGGGTATCTCTGCCTCTCCCCCCCTCCCAAAAAAAAAAGTCTTATAGCCCCAATATTTTCGGAGGTCGTAAGTCGTCTCTCGCCGCTTGTCGGTGCCTGTCTTCCTCCTCCCTCCTTCCCTCCCCGTCGTCGCTTGAGGTTCAACAGGTCGCTCCGCTTTGTTCCGAGCAAGCTGCGCGACCAGGCGCGCTCCGAAAGTCAAACCCGTCGCCTCTCCTCCAAAGCTGCCGAGGCCGGAGGAGGCGGAGGCAGGAAGAGGCCACCTGGGAGCGGCTGCTTCCCACCCACCTCCCCCCCGTCCTCCCTGCCCCGTCCTCGGCCCGGCCCGGCCCGGCCCAGGAGGAGGAAATGCCTCGGTCGCTGCCTTCCCAGCGGCGCCCTTGAGATGCCGCCCGCCGGGAGGGGGAAAAGAGAGAAGGAAACCGGCAGGTGGGAATAAAGGAGAGACCGGGGGGGGGGGGGGTTCCTACTCCGTCCGCCTTGAGCAGCGGGTGTGGGGGGGGGGGAGGGAGTCCTCGGCTGGTGGATGATCTGGGGCAGACGTCCGGCTCTGGCTTCGTCCGCGCGTGAGTGAGTGGCCGGAAGACGGGCGCGGGGTGGAGATGGGCCAGAAAGAGGGAAGGAGCCCAGAAAGGAGCGCTTTTGCTCCCTCACCTCCCTGTGTGTGATAACTCAAGGGTGGATTTAGGGAGCCCTGGAGCACGTCCCATCTCAAGCTAAGCAGGGTCGGCCCTGGTTAGTACTTGGATGGGCGACCACCAGGGAATACCAGGTGCTGTAGGCGCCTGGAGTAAGGAACAACTGGCAAGCCACGCCTGTATTCCTGCCAAGAAAACCTCCGTGGACATGGGGTCACCAAGAGTCGGTCACGACTGTAATGACACAAGAATAGGGCTTTAGCCAAGTCCCCCCCTCCTCCATTTTGTGCCAGCCCTTCCCTCCCCACAAGCGCAACCTGTTGTATGTTTGGTAGCAGATTCGTAGGGCAGCCACTCTCCTGGGGCTTTTTTTATTGTTAATCTGAAAGTGAGTAGCTTCTATCACTATCACAGAGTCCGCTTTCTCACCTCCTGCTCCGGAGCCATGCGTGTGTGGTGCGCAAGGTCCGGACCTTAAAAATGTTTACCCACCAGCTCCAGACTTTGCAGACAATTAAGTGCGACCCCGCCCACTTTAGCACGACCAAACAGCAGTTTTCTTGTACCTGGTCTTTGATGGTGACAAATATTTGATCCGGTGTAAGGATAGTGAGTGCGGGGCTCTCCTGGCTTCCGTTTTTTTTTTTGCGCCCGCCCTTTAAGCGATCTGAATGCTGCCGGGAACAAAACGGAGGTAAACAGGCAGTCTTTTCTTTCTTTTTTCTCCCTCCCTCAGGCAGCCAGCAACCAGGAAGTGCGGAGGGGGGTGGGGACAGAGGAAGACAGAGGAAGAGCGACGAACCCCTAAGATCTCTGGTCCGAATTTAAGTGGCCAGCGGATCTTACGGGTCGTGTAAAAAGGCTCTTAGATAAAGGTAAAGGTATCTCTCCCCCCCCCCCATGTGTGCTAGTCATGTCTGACTCTATGGTCACGGTGCTCATCTCTGTATTCAAGCCGAAGAGCCAGTGTTGTGCAAGTCCCTGGCCATGTGGCCAACAGTGCTTTTCTTACCACTGCCTTGATGCACACACATTGTCTCAAACAGTAGCAGCACATGGCCTGATGTGTAATTTATTAGCCTTCCCTGGCCACCATAGAATGGCAACTAAGAAAAGGCGGGGTGGTGGCTGATCATGTTGGGATTTATGACTGAAGAGACCTGAGATCCCGCATGAGCTGGTGAAGGAGGAACCAGCCCTTCCAAAATCTCCAGGAGGTACACATGGATGCTGTAGTTACAATCTTCAGAAGTTTCAGGGATTCCCCCCAAGCCTGACTTGGCCAACTGTGAAGTTGCAAGTTTTAAACATTAAATAATACAAGTGTTTGTCTTTCTTGCTGAAGAAAAGGCTTTGCAACCAGTTTAGCAGGTCTTCCAGCGTGTTGAATTAGAAGACCTATTCATCAGTCTGTCTTCTGCACTGGCAGGTAACTCCAGCAAAACAAAAGATGTCTTCCTTTGAGAGGCCCCACCGAGATAAAAATTACAGGTACAGGGAGAACCCTGGATCCCACAGATATGTTGATGAAAGAAGTATGAAACCTTACCCTCCAAGTGGAAGGTAAGTTTTTAACAATTGAGAGAGTGAGAGAGAATGGGATACTGTAGAACTGAAATGGTCCACAGTGAAAGTTATTCTTTGCTCTGTTTCTTCCCACTTTTAATCATGGTGATCTGTAGGCTAAAAGGAAGCCATTCCATTTCACTCTTGTTACAGTTCTTTCCTCTGCCTTTTCATTGTGTGGTATCACAATAGTTCTGCTTATTAAGAAAGTGTTACATTATTAATGGTCAAGGTGACATAGTTTCCAGTCTTAAGCAGATGTGTACTGCGCAGGGTGATATAAATTTAGACTCACATTCTGCCTCCTTTTAGAAGGAAAAAAAATCCCTGAATCTTACTTCATAGAAGACCTTTATTAGGATGAGCCAAATGCACAAAATGGTGCAAGGATGAGTATATCCAGGTGGACCAGAGTTTCATGGCTGATGTCCAAATACCTTTTAAATGGTCATATGTTTTGTGTTTTGTTCTGTATTTTAGCACCTGTGTAATTTTAATTGGGCACATACTCCTTGTCTGTGCGAGTATTACTGCCAGTTGTATTGTATGCTTTGATGCCAATAAAGGTCCTGACTGACTGACTGACTGACACAAAATGGTGAATAGTAAGAATGCCAAGACCAGGCAATAGATTTTGAAGTCTTTTTAATGCCTTCCTTAAAACAAAAAGCTACTTAAACTGGATGAGCAGCAGGTAGCAAAATCATTACAGTGTACAAGAGTACAAAGTCATTATTACACCTTGCCAGAAACCTCCAGGATGAAATCTTTGGAGGATAAGAGCCTGTAAACAAGGATTCAGAGATTTCTTGACCAAACATGCTATCCAAGGGCGTTTATACACGACCCCTAAGCTCCGCGGCAAAGGGCTGCAAGCTCCGGACCTTAAAAATGTTTTCCCACCAGGTCCGGAGTTTGCAGACAATTAAGTGCGACCCCGCCCACCTAAGCGCGACCCAGCTGCACTTTCTTGTACTTGCTTTTGGGAGGTGAAAAATATTTGATGCGGAGAGTGCCTGAGCTCTCCTTGCTTCTTTTTGTTGTTTTTCTTTCGCCTCCACCCCTTTAAGAGCAACCAGGAAGTAAAACCGGGGCTCGGAGCAAGCTTCCACGCATGGGAGGTAAGGGTTTAAGGGTTTCTTCTTTTGTCCGTGTCTAAGGCTTTTTCCCCCTCCCTCCCCTCCCGCAGACAGAACAAGGAAGTGCGGAGGGGGTGGGGACGGAGGAACAGCAAGGAACCCTCAAGATCGCTGGTCCGAATTTAAGGGACCAGCGGATCTGAGGGGTCGTGTGAAAAGGCCCTTAGAAAGGGGGAAAGGGCTTTAAGGATCAATACAGGGGAAAAATTAATAAAGGTGAGAAGATTGAGAAGAGGAAGCAAAAGGCAACTGTCTGAACAAAGGACAGAAGTTTAGGATTTGAAGATTAAGAACATAAGAACATAAGAAGAGCCATGCTGGATCAGGCCAAAGGCCCATCTAGTCCAGCTTCCTGTATCTCACAGCGGCCCCACCAGATGCGTTTGGGAGCGCATGAGACTAGATATCTGTCTCCTGATACCACTCCCCTGCATCTGGCCCTTGAAGTACCCTGGTTTAAAGCCTAGAGATTACACATCTCCATCATGGTTTGTAACCCGTGATGGACTTTTCCTCTAGGAATCTGTCCAATCCCCTTTTGAAGGCATCCAGGCCAGATGCCATCACCACATCCTGTGGCAGGGAGTTCCATAGACTTACAACACGCTGAGTGAAAAAATATTTTCTTTTGTCAGTTCTTACTCTCCCAGCACTCAATTTGAGTGTATGTCCCCTAGTTCTGGTATTTTGTGAGAGGGAGAAGAGCTTCCCTCTATCCACTTTACTCATACCCTGCATTATTTTGTATGTCTCAATCATATCCCCCCTCAAGCGCCTTTTTTCCAGACTAAAGAGGCCCAATTGTTTTAGCCTTTCTTCATAAGGGAGGTGCCCCAGCCCAGTAATCATTTTAGTCGCTCTCTTCTGTACCTTTTCCAGTTCCACTATGTCTTTCTTGAGATGCGGTGACCAGAATTGTACACAATACTCCAGGTGGGGCCTTACTATTGTTTTATATAACGGCATTATAATGTTGGCTGTTTTATTTTCAATCCCCTTTTTGATAATCCCTAGCATGGAATTGGCCTTCTTCACTGCTGCCACACATTGGGGAGACACCTTCATGGAGCTGTCCACCAACACACCAAGATCTCTTTCCTGATCCGTCACGGATAACTCAGAGCCCATGAGTTGATAGATGAAGTTTGGATTTTTTGCCCCAATATGCATTACTTTACATTTGGTTACATTAAAACGCATTTGCCATTTCTCAGCCCACTCCCCCAGTTTGGAGAGATCCTTCTGGAGCTCTTCACAATCTTCTCTGGATTGATTATGAACTAAACAAAGCCAATAAACACAGGAAGCCATTGTGCTTAACCTATGCTGGCATCTGTTAGTATTGAGTCAGTTGACTATTTAATTAAGGCTACAATCTGATTTCAACTGGCATGGGAGGAAGTCCCATTTTATACAGGAGGTGTGGGTGTGTTCTTCTGGAATTAGACAGGCATATGAGTGTGTGGTAAATTAAACCAGATTTGCAAAGCCATAACATAATTAAGGAACAGTTGTCACTGATCTTTTAAAGTAGAGCTCTTCCTGGTGATGAAGATTGTTGTGTTCTGCTTTCTCAAATTTATCCCATCTGACAACCATTTTTTTTGCCATCCTGTGCAGTCTCACAAAATTAAATGGGTGGACTCAGTAAAAGATGGCATGACCTGTAGTTTGCAACAAAGCTGCTGAGGACGGGATCGTTTGGAGGTCATGTACAGGGTCATCATGTGTTGGAAACTGATGACGCATAGCCACATTGTCACAACACCTCACTACATAAAAATTGGAACTTGCCTTCCTTAATCCATAACTTTCAATGTCTTGCTAAAGCCTTGGGAGATGGTCACATCACTGCAAGCTTAGTATGCTTTTCTCTCCAGTCAGTGAGCAGAGATAAGAACCTACTTAAAGACCAGGAAGTTTTTGGATGGGAACTACTTTGCAGTCATGGGACCTGTTGATTGCATGTGTGTAAAAATGAGCAGCTGTTTGTGTTCTTGAAGGCTATTGCTCTGAGCATGAGAGATGCATGCTGTATTTGGGGAATGTCCAACTTTAGTAAACAATTCAGTCTGGTCATGGCCACCTTGCCCTGTATTCTTATCACTACTCACTGCTGGACTGCACTGTTAAGATGCTTCATGAATGGATAGTGGGACCAAACCAAATATTATATCCAGCTCTCTTCCTGGGACAAATGGATAAGGACATTTATTGTAAAAGATAACATCACTGTTATCTTGTACTAAAAATATATGTTTTCCAAGTAGGATGTTCAAACTGTACAGAAGATCAGTAGCTATCGATATACCCCAATGGTTACTTCTCTAAAAACAGGAATTTGTTTTATTCCATCTCAAATACTTTTACCCTATCTTTTTGCATCATGTAAAACACTACATTAAAAGCTAAAATAGTAAATTATTCAAATAGTAAAGATGAATTAATAATCTTATGTTAAAAGTGCTGAGTATAAAGCATTGCAAAATAGAAGCAACAAAACACAAACCATCCTGCCCCCCCCAAAAAAAGAGCTTTTAATTCAATTTTATCAGAGTAATCATTATGGGACTGGCATGTAGCAGAAATCAGCAGATATGACTTCCCGAGAGCCAAGGGTGGGCATGTGTGGTCCTTTGGCCTCTGAAGGTTGTCCATCTCTGTCTTAGAAATATAGTTTTTTTAAAAGGAGGAAATTACTTTCTAATTTTAATACACCTCGCTACTTCAGCTAAGTTTGCATTGGCCTTTACAGAACGCCCTGCATCCCAATTAGCTGACCTATAACCACCTGGAGGCTGGGAGTGGAAATTTCTCAGATGGGAGACTTGTAAAAAGGTTTTTCCGGCTGCCATTTCCATTAGACTCACAACTCCCTGATAAGTATGATTAAGTAGGAGGTTTGATTCCACTTTCCCTGCAATTTTACCTTTTGGTAAGGGACCTTGATTATCTGAGGATATGGTGGAGAAGGGATATCACCCACTAGCTCCTTCCTGCAGCCTGGCTCCATCTTAAACCCAAGTACCTTCTGATGATGATCTGGCCACTGGTTATGCCGGCTGAGAGATTCTGGGAATTGTAGTCCAAAAAGGCAACTTTCTAGCTCTTGGAAAGATGAGGTTTGCTGTAATACTCATACATTTTTCTGGCTAGTCTCATTAAAGAGGAAAGAAGCTGCATTGTTTGTATCCAAGGATTTGTGTTTATGCAGTGGAAAGACTTAAAAGATCACAAAGTTTATGTTTACACCAGCTCATAATGTATACATGTAAATATAGAACCTAATCAAGGTCAAAGAGGTTACTGTCCAACTACAATAATGCCTTGGTTTAAGAGTACCTTGGTTTGTTGAAGTGGTATGGGGCAGTATACAGTATAAGCAGAACACTTTGCTTTTTTGTGAGTGTTTTGCAAAACAAGCAAACGTTTATTCTAAATTTTGCCTTAATCAACAAGCAATGTCTTGCAATAAAAACACTGAAGTTGTTCACACGATCACAAGTGAGCCAATGGTGGCTCTCTCTCCCCCCACCACTGGATTGTGGGTGATTGTCTGGAATGTTCTGTCTCAGACAAGCCTCAAAGCAGAAGGAGGAGAGAGGAAGGGAGGTCTCCCTTGCGCCAGCCACAAAGATTTTCAAACGTAAATGCAGGTTAGGGGTTTGTTTTATTTTTCTTTATACAACATTTATATTTTTCTTTAAAAAATTTTCAACATCCGTTCTTATTTTTCTAACAATTTCTAGTCATGGGACAGCTAGGGCTACAGATTGCATTATATTATTGTTACATTAAAAATACAGAGTAAAATCCACTTGTTAGTCCCATGCAGAGCAGATTCCGTAGCCAGGTACCTACCAAGCATGTCCACACTTTGGCCCTCCACATGTTTTGGATCACAACTCCAGTAGCCCTTTGTCATTGGCAATCTAAGCTTAGAATTGTGGGAGTTGTGGTCCAAAACATCAGGAGGGCCGAAGTCTAGCCAATATTTTTGTGCGTGTTGGCATTTTTTGTGTACAGTGTGTGGTCTGTGGGGCCCCAGAATGAATAATCTGAGTTTTTATTATTTCTTATGGGGAAGTTTGCTTTGACATAAGAGTGTTTTGGTTTACATGCATATTTCCGGAACGGATTATGCTCGTAAACCAGGGTATTAGTGTACACTAAAACTATGCTCTACTAACAGCCAGTTTTATGTTTGTTCTTTTTAAAATATCCTTGCCTGGAGAGACAAAAATAAGGGTCCCTCTATTTGAGAGAAAAGGGTAGGAATAAATTATATTACATTAAATAAGAGGTAAAGTGGATGAAGCTCATAATTACCAACAACATGGCTCCTGGGCAAGGCTATTGCTGATAAACACATAGATTGCAGTGAATTGCTATTATTATTTTTGTCAGTGAAAGCTGATGACAGGAAAATCTGTAGAAATAAATGCTGACTGAAAGACAGGAGTATAATCACGAGCAATTTTCAGAATGTTAAGCTAAAGCCAGTAATGATCTGGCCGTGTCTGAGAAAGCAACACACCAGACTTTAAAAACAGAACAGCAGGGGAGTTATCACTATGGTAATAATAACTGTATGCTGTTAAGTTAATTCTGACATATAGGAACCCTTCCTGGGCTTTGAGATATAAAGGAGTGGTTTATCACCTTGAGGATTTCAGTAGTCTTTTGGACTGTGTAGCTTCCCAGTCTTGGAAGGGTGTGTGTATCCCCATCAGCCACCCATGTTCTGCCTGTTCTCAGCAGGATCCTTTCCTAGGAAGCACAGTGGGGGATTTGAACTGTTGACCCTTGGATTGCTAGTCAGGTGCTCCAATGAACTGAATTATGCCAGCAATTCTTATAATTCCCTTTGAATTACTGAGTATGAAGGGACACCTCTGGCCCCTGTCAGGGAGACACAATGGGGAATTGAACTTCCAACCTCTGGCTTCTCAGTTAGATGCCTAAACCACTGAGCTGCCCTGCCTTTCTTCACAGCTATATGATGTAAGCCAGGCATGTCCAAACTTCAGCCCTCCTGATGTTTTGGACCACAACTCCCAGAATTCTAAGCTTAGATTGCCAATGACAAAGGACTGTGGGAGTTGTGGTCCAAAACATCTGGAGGGCCAAAATCTGGACATGCCTGATCTAAGCTGTTTCGTGGCAAGACTAACAGCCATTGGGAAGAGGCATTTTAGTTTGTGTCACAGAGCCTTAATTTATACAATTTAATTTAACCATATGTCTTGTGGGGGTGGGGGGGAGGACTGCCACACACATCTGTTCTAATGAAGATCCTTGTGTCACCTTTAAGACTGAACAAGTCAATCTAGTTGATGTACTGATCTACAGTTCATGAGTGTTGGTGCTAAATAAGAACCAGTTACTTACTTGTAAAGGTGGTTCTTCGACCTCTGGCGCAGGGGCGCCTGGGAAACCCATCTGTGTGGCTTCATGAAGGCCACGATGGAGAAAATGCATTCTTCTTTAAGGTAGCAGAAGACTGCAAATCTCAACAAGCCTTTCATAATTATAGCGCTGGAACTTTTAATTAAATCCACAGCACTCCCCACCCCCGCCAAGAAATGGGTGTAGCTATCATGGAACCTCCTTCTGTCTCTTTCTATAGGTTACCACCAGGTGTTCTTGAACCTTCAAAGCCTTCCATGGCTTATGCGGAGCCCTACCTGAACCACCCAACAACAACTCATGGAGGTTCTGAATCCCTACCAGAGTCTTATCCACACAAAGAGACCTGTTCTGAGAAATGCTCAAACCTGTGCTCAAGAAGAGGTATGCAAAGGGGTTTTCCTTGACCCCCCCAATTTTGATCAGTTGTATTCTCTATCTAATTTGGTGTGAAAATAGTTTTTTTTTCTGCTGAGGTCTGTCTTGCTGGTGGGCCATAGGTATGCAAAACAAAAGGTTTCAGCTTTCCTTGAACTCCTTTTCAGGAACAACAAAGAGCAGAAGTGGGCACTTTAAATTCACAGCTTGCAGGTGAATTTTGTCTACAGTAACACCCCCCCCCCGGCCGCTTATCACGGCGGGGGGATAGGGACCCACCCGACCCGCAATCATTGAAAATCCATGATATGCGGATGAAGGTTGGGTGAGTGGGCACAATGCCACTGGGGGGGTGCGGGCGAGGGGTGCGAAGTTTCAGTTCTGGCGGCGGAGCCAAGCGCTTGTCTCCTGAGGGGAGCACGGACCAGCGGTACAGGATCTTCGGAAAGGACTCTGGCTGCAGAGCCAAAACTTTCCCTCCCCTTTCCCTCAAGTCCTTTCGTGGTATTGTGGCTCCGCGATATAGCGGGACTGCATTATATGAACCGCAAAAGGGCGAGGGACCACTGTATAAGCAAATTCCTGTAGATAGCAACACTTGCATAACAAGCCCTGTCATATCAAATAATCACTGAGAATGGTTTAAATAGCAGTGAATTTTCATGAAGATCTAAGTGACCCTGGGATCAACAATGTCCACTTAATCTCTTTTTCCTAGAATTCAGCATGGATAAATATGTCTGTGTGTTTCATGGAAGGATGGTAATCATGATACTTGGCCTCTTTCATTATCTAAAAGAACACAACATATACCCCTTTTTTCTCTCTGTTACCTAACATTTGTAATTCAGTTGTTAACAATGAGAAGCTCTATCTTGAGAATACTGGTGGAACTTGAAGTGTCTTAAGGTCCATTTCATATAGCTAACAAGTAAGCTGTTCGGGGTGGAGCTGTGCCACCGAACACACCTCATTTAAGGCCTCAGTTCTGTATCCACCTGCATCCGAGTAAGCCCTGTTGGCCTTCATGTTCAGCTTCCAGTAGAACAGCTAAGATTCGGGACAAACCATTAACGCTGAAAAGAGAGCATTCCACAATTTGGCAGTAAATACAAAAGAAGGATTGCTAGAGCAGTGTTGCCATATTTAGCTACCTTGGTCTACACTTTATTTTTAAACTGGTGATTTTTTATTTTTATTTTACTGTATTTTATTTTAGTGTTTGACAAGCTGGTCGACCAAAACATTCATAGTTTTAAAAAGCCAGACACATGTCTAAACATAGTTTGCTTGGATAAATGCTTATTGATAAAATGACCACACTGAGAATGTGTTATTAAAGAGCAAATGCGTTACTTCTTGATAGAAGACTGAAAAATAGCTTCTCAAGACATCATCTGAGCCTCAGGGAGATTTCACTGTAATAATGTGTCTAGAAAGGGATGCAGAGATTTAATAGTCCCCATTGTGCTGAGATGCTATAAAGACAAGCAAACCTAAACAACAGAATTATCTCTGTGTTACCCATCACTCAAGTGGATGATCTCTTCTGAAGGCAAATTCAGCAGCAGCAATCCTATACTAACTCACCTGGGATTAAGCTCCATTGCGCTCTGTGAGACTTAATTCTGAACAGACATGTATTGGATGGCACTGCTAGTGGTTTGTTTTCTGGATTCTATCCTGTTTGACCTGGTAAGTCACCTACAACCATTTTTTTTTGCAGTTCTCCCATAATGCTGAAGGCAAGACTGGCCAGGGAGAACCTCAATAAGATTATGCTTCCCCTGCACCACCCCCCATCACCCTTTGACTGAAACCATCAGAAGGATAAGATTGAATTCTCTGCAATGGGAAGAGTTGGTCTTGCCACCTTCTTTAAGCTGCTTTTCAGACAAGTGCACAATGTGGGACCTCTTTTCCCTCCTCAGATTATCCAAAATGGTGTTGCTTCAGGAAGCTGACAAACTCTGGTCTAACAGTAGGACCAGCCCTAGCTCTCAAGGAGAGGTGATAGGATCAAGATAGATGAGATGGTAATGAGCTGGTTGGACAAGTCATTTGGCCTATTATAAGGCAGATTCCTGTGTGTCCCCTTCCTGACTAGCCTAGATAGCATGCATGCATACATTAATTAACTAAGCAAGCAATCATCTGGGCACTATATGGTACTTGAATTTAACCTCTAATTGAAGCTGAAGCTTTCTAATCCACTGTTATCTCCACTGATCCAGAGAAGCTAAAAATAAGGAATGGATGTGTTATACAGCACTTCTAGATGGCTTCCAGAAACATTGGAGAAGGCTCCATGGGGCATCCCTATGCCACTACCAACATCCAGGCTCTTAGCCACAGGTGCATTCTGCTGCTGCCCCTTTTACTGTATTAAAAAAAATTGAGCACCAGAGTGATTAACAATGCTCATTTTTAGTGCCGGTCCACTTTGGATTGCAGTCATAGTCACTGTTATTATAGCATTAATGTCTCATAGTACTCCCAGATCCTTCACTTTTATATCAGCTTGAAAAGTTACATTTTGGACTACAGGTCCTGGAGCCCTTAACAAGGTTCTGTGGAATTCCCTGCCACAGGATGTGGTGATGGCATCTGGCCTGGATGCCTTCAAAAGGGGATTGGACAGATTCCTGGAGTAAAAGTCCATCACAGGTTACAAATCATGATGGAAATAATCTCCAGGCGTAAAACCAGGATACTAAAAGGGCCAGGTGCAGGGGAGTGGTATCAGGAGACAGATATCTAAGTCTTGTGCACTCCCAGACACATTTGGTGGGGCCACTGAGAGATATAGGAAGCTGGACTAGATGGGCCTTTGGCCTGATCCAGCATGGCTCTTCTTATATAACAGGATGGCCGCTAGAAGTTGAGTCTAAAGAAGTAACTCTTCCAAGCTTTGTATGCCTCTCCTAGAACATTGTTCCTGTTGTTTCATCACCAAACAAGTTGACCGTACTTCCACGTTCTTCCCCATCTTTGGGGCTTATATTTGCATAGACCGGTGGTTCCCAGCCTTGCATTACCCAGTTGCACTGCAACTCCCAGAAATCCTAGTCAGCACTGCTAGTAGTGAAATCTTCTGGGAATTGCGGTCCAAGAACACCTGGGTCACCCAAAGCTGGGAACCACTGAGGGTAGGCATAAGTAGGATTGCCCTGTTAGCATGTCGCCTCTGAGCAAGTGTCTTGAACAACTGTGTTCTGGTCTCAGCCCTCACAGTGAGTGTCTGCTCTCCGATTGCCATCTATTTGCCTCAACAAGGGCACTTGCCATTTACGAATTAGCAAGGAGCTAAATTAAATTTCACCAGCAAATAAGATTAGGAAATAGCTGCAAAGTGATTTATTTTCCCCCTTTGGGATATGTTCATGCATTAAGAACCCTGCACAAAGCCATGCGTGTCTGGAGTACTTTCCCCCTGGCCATCCATTCAGTCTCAGATATCAAATCAAAATCTTTTCACCAAAACAGAGGTTATACTGTCCTTAAAGAATGTCCACCCTCGTCTTCAGGATCAAAGTCATTGCTAAAAGTATTCAGATGCGTTGTGGCATCAGGATCTCAGGCTTGAGAAAAGGAGCTGATGTTGTAGCCCTTCAGATCTGCTTGGGCCATGTTTTCCTAGCTTGGAGCTACAGTCCAACAACATGAGGAAGGGGGAAGATGATAAGTTTCCCACCTTGCTTTATATGTGTGTGTGTGTGGGGGGGGGAGTTCTGTGCAACACAAATCAAGAATGAATGGCACAGATCAGGCATTATGATCGTATCTGTGGGTGGTGACATAGTTGCATAGCTGAATAGGTTCTACAAACAAGGGAATCAGAAAGGCATCCTTTCTCTCTATATAAGCAACATAGAAAGTACTTCTGAAGGTGGACCTTGTTTATGCTACAGTACTCCTTTCCCGTGACATAATATTTATTGTAGGATGACATACTGTACTCTTATGGGATTCCATTAAAACAAGTACCAGTAGTTCTGTCAACTGGGGTCAGGCCCACGAGAATGGTGCAGACACGCTCACTAAGGGTGGCCACACCCAAGGAGGCATGGAAATCGCTCACGTGTAACCACGCCTTCTCTGTGGTGGGCCCTACGCTGTGGAATCATCTCCCTAGTGAGCTGCGCCTAGCAGAGTCCCTGCCCACCTTTTAAAAGGCCTTGAAAACCCACCTCTTCAAAGAGGCATATGGCGACCTTTTTGTTTAATTTTTTTTCTTTTTTGCCGCCCGTGTCATCTGCTGTGGAGGGTATGGTCCCTTCTTTTTTATTATTATTTGTGTTTTCTTTTTTTGTCTTTCCTGTCTTGTTTTAATTGTAAACCACCCAGAGTTCCGTTCGGAAGATGGGCAGTATAGAAATATAACAAACAAACAAATAAATAATAAATAGTTACTTCTGTCCTAATTCTCTAAGGAGCTGGTGTTGGTATACAGAAGTCTACATGCTCTGGACTGGCTTTCCGTTATCCTTAGTGATGCATTATGGATGTCCAGTGTGGTATAGTGGATAGAGTGATAGACTAGGACTTTGGGGAACGCGGGTGGTGGTGGTCAAATCCTTGCTGAGCCATGGAAATTCACTGAAGGAGTAGAAACGATAAAACCACTCCTTAAAGATTTCACTTTTGAAAGCCCTATTAGGGTTCTAAATTGGTTCTGACTTAACAACACATGCACATAATTTTAGATAATAGATAGATAGATAGATAGATAGATAGATAGATAGATAGATAGATAGATAGATAGATAGATAGATAGATAGATAGATAGATAGATAGATAGATAGATAGATAGATAGATAGATAGATAACAGGCAAAATGCCCCAAGCTATGCTGTGTTGGCGAATTCTGGGAGCTGTAATCCCAAATCAGTAATTTATCTCAAGGTTGCTTTTATTGATGGACCCCATATTCTAGACCAGCCCTGTAAGATAGAGGCATAACCCCATGACTGTCCCTGGCTCCATTTCTTCTCTGTTGTTTCATTTGGATCATATTTAGCCTTACAAGTGGCATGGGGTCTGGAGCACCCTTTCACTAATTCTGGGAGGTTGGGTGGGGTGAGACAGACAGACAGACTGGCCAAAGGTTGCCTAACAAACCATTAGCTTGAAAAGGGATTTCAGTCTTTCAGTTAGAGAAGCTTGGAATAGGAATGTGGAGTTACACATTCAAGTCCCCAGGCATGACAATTATCTTGGGCCAATCACATCATTTTGCCACCTCACTGTGAGGATGAAAATGTGAGGTCACCTTGAGGTCCTTTGGGGAACTATTATTCTAGGATCCTCATTAGGGATGGGCTATTCCGTTCGGAAGCTACCGGTTCTGAAACAACATGTGGGAGCCCAGCTGGTGTTCAGAAGCCTCCAAAACGCAATCACCCAATCCCTTACCTTGCTCTGCGCCCACATGGGGCTGAGTTTCAATGAGGAAGAAGTCTCCTGACTTCATCTGTCCTTCTCCCTGGCGCTAGCCAATCAGGAGCTGTGCAGGGAAATCCATCATACCGCCTTCCTGTCTGATTGGCCAGTGCCAAGGAGAAGGAACAGTGACGTCGGAGAGGCTTCTTCCTCATTGGAGCTCAGCCCCGCATGGGCACAGAGCAAGGTAAGGGATTGGCTTATTGTGTTCCGGAGGCTTCCGAACACCAGCTGGGCTCCTGCATGTCATTTTGAAACCGGTAGCTTCCGAAACAAATAGCCCATCCGTAATCCTCATGCAAACCCACAACTGTTTTCCAAAGATGCTCTGGGGTCCTGTAAAATCCTCCAGATTCCTTTTCTAGTCACGCACTGCCATACACAGCTTCATTGTTGACGCTCTTTGAATCAGGGGTGTGTGTTCACTGCTGATAGAAATCACAGTGGGGATGAAAATTGCTTCTATTGTTATGAAATGTCTAGTCCTTAGCTGAACTTTCTTATCACTAGAACAATTTAAAGGATAAATGAGGTCCTTGGTTGCTGCCAGAAATCTTCAGGGAGCATGAGTATTTTCCTTTCTTTTCATTAATCTAAAATTGCTTGGGGTCAGCTGTTGCCACCTCAGCATACATGGAAGAGTTAAGCAGATACAGGATTGGATGCAATTTAAGTTAGCTGCCATGAAGCCCTCATTGGATTCAACAGGAAAAAAAAGTTATTCATGACTTTTCACCCTAATTGTAATTAGAAATAAGTGCAGGTAATGTAACCCACCCATCAGCACTGGCACAGATCAGTTCATCGCTCCTTCTATTTCCAGTGTTCAGAGACAAGTGCTGTTCTCTGTACAGCCGTCATGATACCATCTACACCTAAGGGAATCACACAGGCTCAAGGAAACGACAAGGCTCGCAAAGTCAGCTATGGTTTTTCACATCCATAAAAATCTCATCCTATTTTAAAAAAAAACTGTTAGTCTGTCAATTCTCACTGCAACAGGTTAAAACTAATACCTGCTTAGAAATTGTCACAAGGTTTGTAGAATTAATAACACTTGGGGAGACATCAAGGGGAAGGGGGAGTCTTAAGGACTGCCCAGTGAAAACCAAACATGCTGTTTTTTAAGGGATGGAGAATTGAATGCTGAAAGAAAGCTGGGCAAATGCTGACCAGTAGCAACATTGCAACATAAGCTCCCACTTAACCCTCTATCTTTTTTTTAGCTGCTTTAAGTTTGAGGCCATGCTATCTTGACCAAGGCAAAATATATATACAGTGGTCCCTCCAGTTATGAAATCAACCCGTTACAGTTGGGTTTTCTTAACTTGAAATTATTGTAGTTGGAAACATGGTTTCCCACAGGAATGCACTGAAAACCAATTAATCCATTCTGGCAAAAATGGGAAGGGATGGATGGGTTTTCAATGCATTTTTATGGGAAGCCTGCCCCAACACAGCAAAGCAAAGGAAAAAGCTTCCCCACTTTGCGGGGTTGATGGGAAACTCCCTCCGTCAACCGGGCGGTCAAGGCTGTGGAGCTGTCAAAATCAGCTGCTCTTCCCCTGCTTTGCTGGGTTGGGGCAGGCACCCAGGTGGCTCCTTTGCCACCAGCTCCCCTCCCCCTAGCACTTGCTCCCTGACATGGTGGCAAGTGCTGGGAGGGTTTCTTCCTGCTCCCTGATGCCCTGGTTTTGCCTTGGAAGCAGGCATAAACTGCAGCTCTTCTGGTTTGTGGGGCTTCTGCCTGCTTGCAAAGCAAAACGAGGTGCATTGGGGAGCAGGCAGTCTTTCCCCCAGTGGCTTTGCCTCCCTGCCACCCTCCTCCTCTCAGCTTTTGGGTGGCTGGTTGCAAAGCCTTTCCTGCGCTTTAAGGCTTTGCAACCAGCCACCCGACTTTGCCCGGTAAAACTGCTTCCCCCCTTGCTGCCCCCGCCACCACCCAGCTGTGGCGCGTGGGCGCGGGGGGGTGTAGCTTCCCCAACTCAGCAGGGGGCTGAGCGGGCGAGGGGTGAAGTCACTTCTTGCTCACTTAGCCCCCTTGGGTCAAGGAAGCCCGGATCCAGGCCGTCCCAACGCAAGGGGGCTGAAGTGGGTGAGAGATTCACAGCTTGCCCACTAACACCACTTGGGTCGATTATGAATAGAAATCCTCCTCTAGGATTGGGGCTACCCCCATACCGGCAGAGATTTCTATTCATAACTCAATTTTTTTGTAATTAGGGTCATTCTTATTTGGAGATACTACTGTATGTGTTCTGTATCTGGGCCAAATCCCATGGGTTATTCTATGAGCAGAAGTGAAGCTCAGAGCAGTATTGCAGGCTTTGTTATACACTGAAGGGATCCACTGATCGATGCGGGGAGACCTGAGGCTGCAGCAATGTTAAAACCAGCAGCAAAAATCCTGTTAACATATTAAATTGCACTAGACTAGACCTATTGAAATGAAGGAGATTTGGTGCGTCAACTCTTCCATAAGTGCCATTGATTCAAATGGGTGTACTCTTAGGGCCTTTTTACACGACCCCTAAGATCCGCTGGCCCCTTAAATTCGGACCAGAGATCTTAGGGGTTTGTCGTTCTTCGTGCATCTCCACCCCTCCGTACTTCCTGGCTGCCGGCTGCGTGAGGGGAGGGAGGAAAAAAAGGGACAGAAGAATAAAGCCTTACCTCCCGGTGTTGGTGGATGATGCCGGGGGAGCCCCGGTCACTTCCTGGTTCCTCTTAAAGGGGCGGGAGGCAAAAAACAAAAACAAAAAGAAGCGAGGAGAGCCCAGCACATCCGCATCAAATATTTTTCACCTCCCAAGAGCAGGTACAAGAAAAGTGTGGTGGGTCGCGCTTAGGTGGGCGGGGTCGCACTTAATTGTCTGCAAACTCCGGAGCTGTTGGGGAAACATTTTTAAGCTCCGGAGCTTGCAGCCATTTGCAGCGGAGCTTAGGGGTTGTGTATAAACGCCCTTAATTGCAGTTTACTGTGCTAATGTGAGTCGCAGGTCCATTTGAATCAATGGCATTCATGGAGGAATTGACTCACCAAATTGCCACTGATTCAGTGGGCCTATTCTAAGTGCAGTTTACTTCACTAAGCAACAGGATTTTGGCCACTAGGTAACAGTCTTTAACTACTCGGTAGATAACTGGAGTACCCAATTGGGATGCTCAGCTTTGTCTGGTGGCCTTGGCTTGCTTTCACACAAGTGCCTTTGAGGTGGAACGCTCACCTTCCATTTTGGTGTGAATTAATGGATAACAACATGGCTACGGAGGGTCCAAAAGGGATCTTCTTAGTATTGAAACCTGATCTATTGTACCAAGCTTTCCTGGCAAGATGATTGGCTTGCTACTGTTACAGACCGGTATCATTAGGAAGCCCTCTCTTTAGACTTCCGAGCATGTTGTTAAATCAGGAAACAGCATCTTAACAGTCAGAGTGTTTAAATTTAGGCCTCAGTTCTGCAGCTTCTTTATTCAGTGGACCGAAGCCTGGCAGGGGCTGATGGGAAAGGGCAGTCAGCCCAGGGAGAGATAGGATTACATAAAGAGTGCAGGGAAGGGGGAAATTCCAGCATCTGGAAATGAAACTTATATATGATGATCTTTTTTTTTTTTAAAAAAAAATCTATTTTGAAGTGTTGCAGTGATCAAGGAGGTTGATTAACAGAGACTTGTTACATGGTACCAAGACACTTCTGATTTATGGGAACCCTATTAATTAGTACAAAAGCAGGAACAGGTGGACAAAACAAAATGATCTTTCGATGGTCATTCACCTTCCTCAGGATGTGCACCAAGTTCTTGTAGTTTTTTGTTTGTTTTCTTAATTGTCCAATGAAGGTATCACCCTATTCCTACATTTGTATTGTTTTGAGGACCATGCCTATTAATTAGTGACCCCCAAACGGTCCCATGATTAACAGTCAAGTCTTGCCAACCAAATGTCATGGCTTCTTTTGTCTTCCTCATTCCCTACGGGGAGAAAGGTGGCATAGAAATAAAGTTTATTATTATTATTATTATTATTATTATTATTATTATTATTATTATTATTATTATTATTATTATTATTATTTATTTATTTATTTATTTATTTATTCATTCATTCATTCATTCATTCATTCATTCATTCATTCATTCATTCATTTTCATTCAAACTTTCCTGGGATTATTGTCTTTTCTTGTGAATCTTGGTCTTCCCACAGTGGGCTAGAAGTATAACAGCCTTAGTTTAGTCAGTTTTACTTCTAGAGAGAAAGAGTGGCCTGATTCAATACAGACTAATTTGTCTTTCCTTCTGTAAAGCTCTCATCAAACACTGCATTTCAAATGACACAAATTTCTTTTTTTAAATAACCTTTTTATTTTAGTAATGAAAATGGAAAACAAAGACAACAAATGTAACTTTCAACTAAAAAAACCCTAGTCATTTGTGTGGGTGTACGTCATATTGGAGCAAATTTCTTCCTATCAGTGTTCATATCCATGCCTGATCATGGTGAATATCGGTACATGAATCATCTTGGCCTTGGTCTCTAGGGACACATACTTACCCTTGATAATCTTTTGAAGTTCCTTCTTGGCTGCTTTTGTAAGCCTCATTCTCATCTTTTGATATCTTTCCTGCAGTCTTTGTCTGGACTGATAGCTGAACCAGGATGTAGGAAAAAAAACTTGTAACAATTTCACTTTCTCCTTAAATTTAATTCTCCCATGGCCAGCACTGTCTTTTAAATACTGCTTGTGCATTTTTCTTCTACCTTCCTCAGGAATCCTCTCAAGTCATTGCCGATTTCTGCTATTAATAAATACAGTGTTTTCTGCATATCTTACATAACTCAAGTTTCTTCCACCAGTTTTCACTCATCCTTCACCTGAATCTAATACACCTTTGGTTTGTTTACTGAACCAGGCAAGTGGTTTATTACTGCTTGTCCCTCAGGAGCAGGTAATAAAAACGCTAGACCGGTTTAGCAAGCTTCCCTAGGTCAAGTCCCTGGATGAGGATTGGTCCTGTGAAGCTCAGTACAACAGGAAAATGTTACATGCAGGTGAACTGCCCCCTAGTGGCTGTTAGACACCTGGGGGTGCTTCAAGAGAGGTATGATCCCATTTGCTCATGAGCTTTTGGAGAACACCTTCTAAAACCATTGCAGCTTCACACCCTTGGGAAGATGAGTATCTCTCCCCCCCCCCCACCATTTCAAAGCACTCAGCTGCTGTTTTATTTTGTTGCAGGAGTACAAAGGACAGTGGTTAAAAACATTGTTCAAAATAATGTAGGTTGCATGTGCTTAGGCCTGTTTTTAGCAATCCTTGGCCAAATGGCTTAACACTTGGGTGATGAGGTAGGGTGATCCCCGAGAGGTATTAATTCATCTTTTTGGCAAAGGAGACAGAACTCCACCAAAAAGCACTTGGAAGGCACTCTTCTAAATGACTTCAGAAGGTCTTCCAGAGGGTGCTTGGTTTTTTGAGGCCACTGCTTCAATATAGGGCACAGTAATCTTTGTAATCCTTAATCACTCAAATGGCAACTGTAAATATCATTTATATTGTTGCCATTATTTCCTTTATTTTCTCTTTTGAGCTCAAGCTAGCATACATGGTCCTCCTTTCCCCCAATTTCTGGCCAAATGAGATTTCAAACTACTTAAGTCTCCTGAATCCTTCTATAATCACCACACCACACTGGCTTTCTAAATGCATCTACAGGTGAAACTTGAAAATTAGAATATTGTGCAGATGTTCATTTATTTCAGTACGTCAACTCAAAAGGTGAAACTAATATATGAGAGAGACTTATTACATGCAAAGCATGATTTTTCAAGTTCACCTGTATGTCAACAGCCCTAAAGGGGCTCAGTTCTCTTGTATGACTTGTTTGTTTTGGGCTTTGTTTGTAGGGTTTTTTCTAGACTCAATAACTTCTGTAATTGGAAAAAATACCCTGTCTTAAGTCTCAAATCAGACAATTAATTGTTCATCAATGTTCTCAGTTTCTATCCTGTCTCTCCTCTGATAAGCTAAAGATGGCAACTTGGTTGTTCTCTTCCCTGCTTTTTCTTCCCAACAAATCTGTGAGGTAATTAAGGCCGAGTGAGAGAAAAGGGGGGAATGGGTGTGCATGAGTGTGTGTGTGTGTGACTGATCAAAACTCACCCAAGGATGTTAAGAGCTCAGTGAGACCCATTCTAATTACAGCACCAGATTTTAGAAAAACTAAAGAACAAAATTAAAACTACCCTGCATCCTGTTTTCCAGAGTGACCCAGCCAGATGCCTCTTGGGAAGGTCACAAAGAAGATAAAAAAGAAGATAAACCACTACAAGGTACAGCGGTTTTAATTACAGTGTGCAGGCTACACATTGCCCCCCCCAGCAAGCTACTCATTTTACCCCTAGCCACCGTAGCATTCAAAGGTCGTGAGCACAGTTTTACCTGCAATACAGGCATTGAACCACTGCGCCACGAGGGCATAGCGGTCCTCTCAGGCTGCTCTTCCCTAGCCACCGTAGCATTCAAAGGCATGTTTACCAAGACATGTGCTTGGTAAACATGGGTGAATGCATGATTTACAATAGAATCTCTCCTGTTGACCTGTTTGCACTGAAATGTTCATCCACAGAAAATAAAGGGAGTTGGGAGCCCACTAGAATGTGAACAGCCAGACATTCACAACGACTGCCTGTGGGAGAGGTCCGTGCCTATCCAACTGTGCTATTGTTATCAAAAGATTAAAGCCAAGGAATAGTTTTCCATAATTCAGGTACTATCTAACAAAGACTATTTGGTTTCTGGGTGCCCTTACCCAAGTGAAAGAGTAGTTGTATTTTTTTTTTAAAAAAGAACCACTCTATGTTGATACCTGCAGAAAAGAAACTAGGGTGAATCACAACATCCATCTTCCTGAATGCAGCCTTTTAAAAATAAATAAATAAATAAATAAATAAATGGAACAGCATTATGTTGTGAAGTCTCTTCCATCGTTAAGATTACTAGGAGTAAAAAAAAAACACAGCAAAAACCAAGAGCACCCTTCATGTACAGAGAGGTGAGAATGAGAATAAAAAGTTTGACTATTTTGCAGATCTCAGAAACAATGCACAGTTATACCAAACATAAATCCAATGCAATTGCACTGCATTACACTGCATTAATTTCCACATTGAAAACAGCCATGTTAAAAAAAAAAAAGATGGAACGACGCAAATATTATCACTCAGTGATCATGAAGTATAATGTCTAGATGTCTTGTTCACTTTATTTTTCTTAATATTTTGTACCAATGTATAGGTTATTTGTATAATTATAGCATTGTGATATATGTGTAAACAGCCTAGAGTGGCCTTTCTTCCAGATGGGTGGTCTAAAAAAAAATCTAATAAATAAATACAATAACTTAATTCATTTCTTGTGTCCTTCCTTCTGGCAGGTATCCTGCAGTTTGTGGAAGTCACGGTCAACATTCTGGTGTTGGTCTGCATTGGAGCCACCCAGGCAAGCATGTCTGGCTTCACCTCCATGGCGGGACTGGGCTCCTTCAGCATCAACTCAGCCTACAGTCCCTTTGAAGGAACGGAGCTCCAGGCGGTGAGGGAGCTGGACATGCAGTACAGCCAGATGAGAGCACCTTGTGTGTACGGAGGTGTCGCATTCAGCTTGGCCATGATGTGCCTGACACTCCTCTTCCTCATCAGCGGAGCGAAGCCTTTTCCTCGCCTCTCAACCCGGCTGCTGGCCACCGAGTTCATCTTCAACATCGTCGCTGCCCTCGCCTACGTTGCGGCCGTTGGCCTCTACCTCCACTTTGTCATGCAAGTCAACGCAACAGATGTGTGCAAAAGGAGGGAGAGGCTGTACGCAAGGAGAGGCTATACGTCCATGAACTGCAGCGTCCAGGGCGGAGATGTGTCCGTGGCTCTCTTTGGCCTGGTGGCTGCTTGCCTGTATTTTGCCAGTACAGTGGTCTGTGCGCTCACCATTCGGAACCTGCGGGAGTTTCAGAGACAGGAAGCCAAGATTCATTACAACCCTGAAAGAGCTTTCAGGGAGAGAGGCCCTCCCAAGGGGTATCGGAGCCCAGCAGTCAACCGTGCTGCAGGGACCTTTGCCACCCTTGTGTAATTTACTCCTCTGCTTAAAGAGACTAGTGCAAAGAACCAGATGGGAAACGGATGGTTTTTGTGGGCTGCCCTATCAGTCATCAGGGATAAGAAGCTTGGGTTTGAGGGCATCAAGAGGTTGAGTGAAAACTTGGTGGCCAGTGTTCATTAGGGCAGTCAATCAACCTATTTTAGGTACATTTTTTTTTTCAGACTGCACGGATGACATAAGCTGTGGTTTCTCAAAAAATGTACTTTGGGTCGGGTTGTCTCCTGTATTGTGATGCCAACTAAAAAGCTGGATGAAGAGCAGGTAATAAAAGATGACATGAACCACACGTGAAGGAGTCTGCCTCTTGAGGATGGACCCACAGGCAACAAATGTGTTCAAGCTTTAGAATTCTGCAGAAAGTTTGTACCTCCTCCATTTTGTTCAGAGGCTCTAAATATGGCTTCTGCTTTTCCCCCCCTCATGGATCAACATGTCAACCTTTGTAACTTGTTATTTCTTTACTCAGTGGAAGCCTAGAACCAAGCATAGCCGCTGTAGATGTAATGCAGTACATCTAGTAACTTTCTACATCTGTTGTAGTTCTAGTGTGTGTGTGTTGTGTCATGAAGTCGTGACTGACTCTTCGTGACTCCATGTCCATGGAGTTTTCTTGACAGGAATACTGGAGTAGTTTTCCAGTACCTACTCCAGGCGCCTACAACACCTGGTATTCCCTGGTGGTCTCCCATCCAAGTACTAACCAGGGCTGACCCTGCTTAGCTTCCAAAATCAAGCGAGATCGGATGTGCTTCTTTAGCGTAACATAAAAAGGAATACATTTTGTATATCATGTAGTTAACCAATGAGTAGTTGATAGTATTTTTTTAAATTCTAGATTTTTTATTTCTTCACTCAATGAAGATGTTCAGAAGGTTGCTAGCCTAGGAGATGGTTAGATTATGAGGAAAAAAATAGAAGAATTTGTGGCACCAGTAGGCATTAATTGAAAATACTGAGTGCTGTTTTTTTGGTGGGGAGAAGATGACTCAAGTACCACTTCAGATTTATCTTATCCCTGATGACTGGGCCCCAGGTTCTGTTACAAAGACACTCCCATCATCACTCACTATGCTGGATGGAGATAGTGGAAATTGCAGTCATACCAGAGGAGGTTCAGGGTGGGAGACAACTCACAATGATGAGCTATCAAGCTGATAGGATATTTTGTAACTCATTCCCATTGTTGCCTTTTTTCAAAGTTAAGGTTATTCATTGCCAAGACTTTGAAAAGCTTTGTATATTTAATTGTATTTTTTAAAAAACATTGCTTTTTAATTCATTGCTGGGTTATTTCTGTTTGGGAGGGTTCTGCCTAGGCCCCTCCCGGCAGGATGAAAAATCTCAAGAAACAAATGTCCAGAAAAAGAGAAAAAATGTGCATTTCTCCTCATTTCCTTGAAACCCATGGTTTACAAAAAGCAAGAAATAATTGATTTGCAAAATACAAGATGCCACTGTACCTTCCTGCAGTATAATCTATACTACTAATTGCCAAACGGAGGCCTTCCAGATGCTTGGGGTTACAGTTTCTGTAGTCCCTTAATGCTGATCATATTGGTTGGGCTTAAGGGGAATGGCAGACTTAACTATCTGGCTACTGCAGGAATATACAAGTCCCAGTAGACTGATTTCATTTATATATCTTAGAACATACTCAGCAATGAAAGGGATAATGCATCTGGAGGGCAAGAATGTAGAAAAAGTTAAGGTGTGCCACAGAGAAGTTGGCACCAGGTTGATGTGATGTGAACTTCTCTATACCTCACCCTGGCATTCAAATCCTGCCAACGTTCCCACAACAATATTCAGTTATCTTGACTATTGTTTCAAGTGTGAATACATCACACAGCTCCCCTGCTTCTCCCTCACCCTTCTCTGTCATTATCACCAACCATCTTACCCTCTTCTTTTGCCAGCATTCAAACCTCTGTTAACAGCAACAAATGAAATAGCACAAAGAGATACATTCAAGTGAGCTTTTGAATTACAACTGTATCATTGTAGCGCTATAGCTAAACAAAATTGTTGTAAAAATAGTTTACAAACTGCACTGTAGACCTTACCAGTGTATGGAGAAGGTCGGCAAAAAGAGTTGGGTTCACTCCTGCACCGCGCTCCATTCTGTGCATCATCGGTAATGCCACCTCAAGTTATCAAGCAATTGTCCTCAAGGACTGATATAAGAAATGAGATAAGCCGAGTGAAGCTGTTTACAAAGAGCGACAACGTTTGTGGCTGAACAAAATATACCACATACTCATGCTAAAAGATCAGATATACTTGTGATTAGTGGCAATTAAAGATGGGCACGAAATGAAAAATGAAACATTTCATAATGAAACGGAAGGACACTTTCCATCACAAAACAAAAATGCATTTTCCCTCTAGAAACAAAATGATTCATCCTAGAGAAATCAATGGCAAGGGAGCTCAAGCTCTTCCCTGTAAGCCCCTCAAATTTGGAAAGGCTTGGGGGTCAGGAGGCTGAGTTATTAAGCTCCAATTAGAAAGATTTTTTCCCATGGGTGTGATCCATATTTTTAAGTACATAAACATAGCAAAACATGTACTCAAAAATACGGATAGCAGTGATGTTTTGGCATGGAAATGGCAGGGTAGCTTCCTCAAACAATTCTAGGTTAAGCCCACAAAATTTGGAGAGGTTTGGGGGTCAGGGGGCTGAGTTATTAAGCTCCAAAGGGGGTGCCTCTAGAAAAAAAACTAATTGATTGAATCAGGACTCAGAAACCAAGCTGTGGTGGTGCTAATTGCCTACCCGCAAGGGGGATATTGTGGCTTCCTGATTCAATTAGAATTCTTTTCCTAGGGGCACCCCCTTTGGAGCTTAACAACCCAGCACCCTGACCCCACAAACCCTTCCAAATTTGGGGGGCTTACATGGAAGAGCTTGAGGAATCTCCACTGCCATTTTGGTGTCTCTAGGACCCAGGGGAGCATAGCATTTCATTTCATTTTGTATCAAAACTACTTTAAAATTGTTAGAAATGAAATGAAGCAAAACTACTAACAAACTGAAACATATTTCTGTTTCAGGCCCATCTCTACTGGCAATGTCATGTCAATGATAGAATTCATCTTAAAAGGAACAGAAATATGGCACAAAATGTGGGACAAATACTTTTCTTCTGGCTCCTTTAATATAGCATTACTGTGTAGAATGTACCAGTGCTTGGAGGGTCTGTGTCCAAACCAGTTGGAGGGAGACAGCTGAAGGAAAAGAAGAACAGTAAAACCCTGTATCCATTGGGATCTGTTACATGCGGATGCTAAATAATGTGGCTTATAGGAAGGCTATTTTTGTAATTAACAGTATACTCTTGCTCCCTCAAGTGGCTGCGTCTGGTAACTTCATATTTAGAAGCATGTATTTCTAGGATATCTCTTTTACTATTTTCAAATAAGTGAACTGGCAAATACTGTACTGAACTTCCAGATAAGGGATCCATACTGTATTTGGTTGTGCAGCAGCATACTTCCCTCTTTGCTTGAGAAGTCTGACCTTCTCAGTTTCAGATAGTTAGTAGCTTTAGTGCTGGAAGAGGAGAAAATTGTGTGTTTAGGATAAAAGAGTATTTAAACAAGGGTAAAAAAACACTCTGTGTCAAACTCCCATGGACCTGCTTGATTACATTGAGGGCAGTCATGCAAGCTCCAAGAAGGATTTCACCTGCAGAATTTGCACAGTTGGTCACATAACCATGTGTTCAGATCAGTGACAAACAGCAGGCTGACCAGGAAAATTGCTTGCAGTTCCTATATGTGAAAATTATGTCCCTTGAATTTAAATAACCAGTAGTGGTTATTAGCATTATCTTGTTGTTTTCCTCATTTAAAAGATAATGCATATACCTGCATATATGATCAAAACCTGGTTGGGGGGGAATTAAGATTGCTTGGGGGCTGTGAGGAAGCAGGCAGAGTCAAGAATGTAGACAAACCATTGGCAAATGCCAGTGAGTGTCGGTGATGGCTGTCCAGCAAGTGCTGATTCATCCTTCGTCCTGTCGAGAAGGATGAATTGGCTTCTCAAGCGTACAGACAAGGTTGCCTGAAGGCTGCGGTGGGACAGAAAAACAAATGAGCGTGCCTGTCTAGTGACAAAGAGGTTCTGATATCCCCTCTGCCAAGTTATTGCAACCATTTGTTATTGACCAGTATACCTGCTTCCTGGAATATCCAGAATGGAACATGTTTTCAAGGACACTGCATGGCTTGCACAGGAGAACCCAGTATCTCCTGGTATCTCTCAGGACAACCAAACACTTGTAGCAAACCTTCCACTTAAAGCGGCTTCTTCCTGAGCATTCTCCTTTCCCTTTACTTTGCCCCATTCTAGGAAAATACTGAGACCTGTCTAACAGATTTTTTTTTAAATAGATCAGTAATAACCAAAAAAGTACCAAGCTCATGATTTAAATGACATAATTAAATGGAATTTGCACAACCCTTTGCAGGCAAAATTGAACAGATCCCGGCTGACTTGGATGCAGCTACTGATCCAGAGCCTATAAATAAAACTGTTCCCCTTACTTGCCCTGCATTACTGGATGAGTTTCAGCACCCACAGCCTGAGGATGGGGTCAGGAGTCTTGGGGAGATGAGGGCCACCATATGTCTGTTGGATCCTTGCCCTTCCTGGCTCATAAAAGCTGCCAGAGAGGGTCTGGCGGACTGGTTAGGAAGAGTAGTGAATGCCTCCTTGCAACAGGGCAGGATTTCAGCACGCTTAAAGGAGGCAGTACTAAAACCGCTGTTTAAAAAGCCCTCTTTAGATGCAACAATACTGAACAATTACCGACCAGTATTGAATATCTCATTCTTGGGGAAAGTACTATAGCAGGTTGTAGCCTCGCAGCTCCAGAGGTTTCTGGATGAGGTAAACTACCTGGATCCAGCTCAACCTGGCTTCAAGCCTGGTTATGGTACTCAGACAGCACTGGTTGCCTTAGTAGATGACCTACACAGGGAAACTAACTAGGGGGTCTGTTTCCCTTTTGGTTTTACTGGACCTTTCAGCTGCTTTTTGAAACTATCGTCCACAGCATCTTCCCAACTCATCTCTCTGAAATGGGACTTGGAGGCACTGTCTCAAAGTGGCTCCGGTCCTTGCTGCAGGAGGGAACATAGAAAGCGGTCTTAGGGTTAGGGATTCATGTTCGACACCAAGGCCATTGACCTGTGGGGTCCCAGGATTCTGTTCTGTCTCCTATGTTATTTAACATTTATATGAAAACACGGGGGGAGATTATCCAGAGTTTTGCGGGATTACCCCCCCCCATTGAAAAAAAGAGTTACGCAGTTTAGGGTTGTTCTTGGACTCATCCTTGAGTTTGGATGTCCAGGTCACAGCTGTATCTAGAAGTGCATTTGCACAATTAAAACGAGTATGTGTTATGTTTCTTGAGAAACCTGCACTGGCCACTGTGACACATGTCCTAGTGATGTAACAGCTTGACTACTGTAATGTGGGCCTACTGATGGAAAGTGTCAGGAAACTTCCAACGGGTCCAAAATGCAGCAGCCAGATTGCTGACTCGGATGGGGTACAGAGATCACATTACACCCCTATTAAAGCAGCTCTACTGGCTGCCAATCAGCTATTGGGCACAATTCAAAGTGCTGGTTTTAGCCTACAAAGCACAAAATGGACTGGATCCAAAATACCTCAAAGATAGAATCTTGCAGTACGAAACAGCTCAGGTGCATGGGTCATCATGAGAGGCCTTTCTCTCCATCCTGCCACCTTTACAGATGCACCTCAGAAGAACACATGAAAGGGCTTTCTATGTTGCTGCTCCCAGACATTGGAACTCCCTCCCGCTGGAGGCCAGGACTGCCCCATCTCTGCTGTCTTTCCTGAAGCTGGCAAAGACCTTCCTCTTCAGACAAGCTTTTTCTGAATGAGGGACAACCTGTTACGTGACGTTTAGATGGATTACCATGCATGATCACATTGACTGATTTCACAAGAGCACGTGTTTTCCGTGTTTTATATTGGGGCAAAAAATCCAAACTTCATCTATCAACTCATGGGCTCTGAGTTATCCGTGACGGATCAGGAAAGAGATCTTGGTGTGTTGGTGGACAGCTCCATGAAGGTGTCTCCCCAATGTGTGGCAGCAGTGAAGAAGGCCAATTCCATGCTAGGGATTATCAAAAAGGGGATTGAAAATAAAACAGCCAACATTATAATGCCGTTATATAAAACAATAGTAAGGCCCCACCTGGAGTATTGTGTACAATTCTGGTCACCGCATCTCAAGAAAGACATAGTGGAACTGGAAAAGGTACAGAAGAGAGCGACTAAAATGATTACTGGGCTGGGGCACCTCCCTTATGAAGAAAGGCTAAAACAATTGGGCCTCTTTAGTCTGGAAAAAAGGCGCTTGAGGGGGGATATGATTGAGACATACAAAATAATGCAGGGTATGAGTAAAGTGGATAGAGGGAAGCTCTTCTCCCTCTCTCAAAATACCAGAACTAGGGGACATACACTCAAATTGAGTGCTGGGAGAGTAAGAACTGACAAAAGAAAATATTTTTTCACCCAGCGTGTTGTAAGTCTATGGAACTCCCTGCCACAGGATGTGGTGATGGCATCTGGCCTGGATGCCTTCAAAAGGGGATTGGACAGATTCCTAGAGGAAAAGTCCATCACGGGTTACAAACCATGATGGAGATGTGTAATCTCTAGGCTTTAAACCAGGGTACTTCAAGGGCCAGATGCAGGGGAGTGGTATCAGGAGACAGATATCTAGTCTCATGCGCTCCCAAACGCATCTGGTGGAGCCGCTGTGAGATACAGGAAGCTGGACTAGATGGGCCTTTGGCCTGATCCAGCATGGCTCTTCTTATGTTCTTATGTTCTTATGTTCTTAATGGATTTTTCTTTTCTTTTAACTTTTCACTTTAATGATGCCTTTTAACTGTTTTAAGATACCTCTTCTAATTCCCTATTCTTTAACTTTAATACACGTTAAAGGTTCTGAACTGTATATTGACCCCCCGTTATTATAAGCTGCCATGGGTCCTTTTCCAAGGAGAAAGGTGGGGCAAAAATATTCAAAAACGAATAAACAAACATCAAATAGACAATGTTTTCCACAGTTAAGGGAGAAGTATAACAATTGGTTTTCAATGGAAATCAGGGAAGGCAGCAGTTTGTGGGCTCCTTTGTAGCTCCAGTTTACTCTCCAGCCACATCGCTTTTGGGATCGAATAACATATTTCTGAATTTCCCACAGCCACAGCCACAGCGAGGGTGCTGTGGCTGCAGGAAATTCAAAAGCCTGCTCTTTGATTCTCGCTTTTGTAGCCTAGGGTACCACTGTTAAATTGCCATATTGGCACTTTGCAAAAAATAAGTGGTTTTTGAATGGCAATTTGGACACTCGGCGTCTAAAAGGTTCACCATCACTGGCCTAGGCCATCTTTATGTAGAGAAGCAATTCATTTTTTCAGTTCCTCAGATAGTTCCTTACCATGAGGTGCCATGTGGAACTTTCAGTGACCAGTATGAGAGAGTGAGAGTGATAACACCCAATGTGAGAGTGTGAGCGACAACACCTGGTCTGCCTCCAAACCTGAGACCTTGTGACACTTAACGAGGGTCTCATGACACTTGGGGGGGGGTAGGCTATTTGGGCTCAATTTGGACATTGTCACTTAGGGGGTGTACTCACTTTTGTTGCCAGCGGTGTAGACATTAATGGCTGTGTGTTGCATTATTTTGAGGGGACAGCACATTTACACTGTTATACAACCTGTATACATACTGGTTTACATTGTAGCCAAGTGTCATTTCTTCAGTGTTGTCACATGAAAAGATACACTGAGATATTTACGAAATGTGAGGGGTTGTACTCAATTCTGATATATTGTAGACCAGAGGAAGCAACTGTCAGTTGGTCATCATCTATGGCTATATTAAGCTACAGGTTTTTAAGCTGGACCTACAACATGGGTGGCCAGTACATGGCCCATTAGTTACATGTTCCTTAAAGCTGTTTCCATGCTCTCCTGTTCTGTCCCAACATATTACAGTGACATGGAAAAATGCATGTTTTAAACAGTCTTCTAATTGTTCTCCAATGAAATGGCCACTAAAACCCGTCAGAGCCGTGGCCAGGATTCTAGATCCACCCACGTTGTTCACTCTCAGCATAAATCAATGGGATTTGGTGGGCAAAGCAGGACCCCATTGATCTTTTGCCCTCCCCGGGGGGCTTGGAAAAGAAGCCGCAGTGGCAATCTACTTGCTGTGGCAGGCACGCAATTTTCAAAGGGCCCGAGCCCACGGCAGCTTGGCTCCAGCCCTTTGAAAATAGCCTGCCTGCCTGCCACAGCTGCTTATCTTGTTCCCAGGGAAGAGGAGGTAGTGGTGGTTTCTATCCTGCCTTCCCTTCCTTGTATCACGCACAGATCATGTACTACAGGGCGCAGAGACCCGGATGAAGAGGAAGTGGCTGCCCCTTCAACCACTGGCAGCCAAAGGCTGCTCTCTGCAACCCCCAGAGACCAGATTTTGACAGGTCCAACCTGTCAAAGTCAGCTATCTGGCGGGGCTGCGGAGAAGGAGAGCAGCCTTTGGCTGCCTTGACTGAAAGGGGGGGGGGTTGGGACAGCCTTCCCATATGAATGCATTGAAAACCTATTAATCCGTTCCCTCCGGAATGGATGAATAGGTTTTCAATGTATTCCTATGGGAAGCTGTGCCTTGTAGGATGTATTTTTCATAGGACTATTTGACTCCTAGAACGAATTAATATCATCTTAAGAAGCACTACTGTATTAATTAAATTTAATTAACCTATGCCTTGTCAAGTTAGGATGCCCATGCAACAAACCCAATGAACGACATGATGGAATGTGGCAAACAAACCTTAGAGCAAATTAGAGTAGTTGTAAGCGGCCATTTGTGTTACATTAAGGAAACATTACATTACTTCCTTTAGCAAGAAGTGTGACATCTAAAACATATTTCACTGTTACCTGAGACTGATAAATCATGTCATTTTTAAATGCACAACCGGGGGGGGGGGGGGCTCATGATCCATCACACCTGCTATAGAATATACTGAAAAGAATTTGCGTTAGCAGACATTCAGTTCTCTGTAAACATTTATTCCTTCAAGCACTTCCAACTGCAACTGAATATGGAAGAAATGCTAATAAAATTTCTCCATGTCTGCTTCTATCTTGCTATTTGAGAGGGACCCAGCGGCATACATTCATTTTCTCAACAAATGATTTCATCTACAAACCCAAGCACATGATTAGCTACAAATCACCCTGAAAGAAAGAAAGACGGCAGCGTTTAAAAAGCTGTTCCAAGGCCTGTCAGGGATCACTGGCACATTTCCAGTGAATAATTGGAAAAGACAAAATGACAGGAGACATCTCTCAGGACATCCTGCAATTTGAGAACGTGGCTTCTCTGTTCTCAAGTAGCAAGGTCAACGTGAATGTGTTAGGTGGGCACAAACATAGAGTCATAATACGATGCTTGAGCTATTTGTAAATTTTCATATTTATTATAACAAAAATTATGACATGTTCATTTGTGCATTCTTCTTTAATATAACTCTTGGTATGTAAATGATCTACAGTAAATGAACTCTATACAATCATGCTGGTTGTGGCAGCAGAGAGGAACAGAAGACAAAATATGTGCCTGCAAAAAGTTAATGATGAAGGAAAGGGGGGGAGAGGAGGTTAACTCATGTATTTGTGGCCCATTCTCCACCTTAATTCTTACACAGTATCTGTTCTTGCTCATGCTCTATGGCTCCCAGGCCAAAGAATCAATCCTGTCAGGGCAAACTGATACAGGAGCCAACACACCCAACGTGATTTGGGCCCAGCCAACCCAGATGGCAACTGAACGTGGGGGCATAATGGTATACCGTGGGTCAACCTGTGCCCGAGGGACTTCAGATCAGCTCACCCGCTAGGACAGCATCACAATTGTAGGAATTCCCTGTCCTCCAGTCCTGGATGC
Source organism: Phrynocephalus guinanensis (assembly GCA_037367245.1). Taxonomy (NCBI): domain Eukaryota; kingdom Metazoa; phylum Chordata; class Lepidosauria; order Squamata; family Agamidae; genus Phrynocephalus; species Phrynocephalus guinanensis. The sequence continues at coordinate 91,173,383 of CM074739.1, forward strand.
AGCAGGAGCTGCCAGAGGGAGCTTAAACAGGCATGCAGAAGCACCTGGGGTGGATGGTTCAATGGGGGGGTGGGGCGGGTGGGGGGTGGGAGAATTGTCAGTCGATCAGGTTGTGTGTCCTCCTGCCGAGACTACAAAACATTTGAAGCATCACTATACAACACTGCGTTATTTACAGGGATTTCCCAATCAGCTGTTCTCTCAGAGAAAATTAGTGAATCTCAGTGACTTAAAGTCACCTGAAAGAGTAAAAGCAACTCCTAGGAGTTAGTCTCCATAATTCTACAAATGTCTATCCATTTTCAAGACCAAAAAAAGCCTTTTTTCCCCTCTCTCTCTCAAAGAAATACAGTATTACAATATTACTTAATCATTTAGCACTGGCAACTCTGCCCTGTTTTCCAAACAGACCCCACCCCTCCCAAAAAAAGACGATTTTAAAAAATATTACATCAACGCCATCATCAGTTTTCTCTGCAATATATTAAACCTCTTGTATTTTTTTCTCCACTTTTTTTTACATTTGATATGTTAAGGAACAGGATAGTTAAAACTAATTTAATTCTAACGGTGACGCGTCACTAGAAAAGGGGAGGAAAGTGATCATTACCGCTAACAAACAAGAAGCAGCTGCAGTTCTCGGGAGAAGGGAAGGGTCTGGAAGAGAAAAAGTGGAATCAAAGCTTCTCTTCGTTCCCCCCCCCGCCCCCCGCAAGCCCATTAATGTAATACAAAGCTAAGGGGCCTCCGTCTCTCACGGTCTCGGCTCATTTTAGGAAGCTTGGTCATAGTGGCGTATCATAATAGTCAGGCAGCTGGTCCATCTGGTATTGCCGCTGCTGTTGCTGCTGCTGCTGCTGCTGTTGCTGTTGTTGTTGTTGTTGTTGCTGCTGCTGCTGCTGCTCATGATGCTGTTTCATTATCTCCTTGACCTCTTCCTCAAGCTCCGGTGGGATGATGAACTGATCGTCCGGATCGGGCTGTGCCGGGGCAGCAAAGTAGCCTCCGGTTTTTCTGAGCGGCGCCTCCGCGGCGACTTCGATCAGGTTATGGCTTCGCTCCTGCGGTGCCACGGAGCCGTTGCCTCGCCGCCGCCCGATGGTGCCCGTGGCGGAAGGGTCAACCTTCCTCAGGAGGCCGGCCTCCTCTTCGTTGGCACTGATGACGATGCCTTCGTCGGTGGCTTCCGCCGGGGCCTGCAGGAGGAGCTGCTTCTCCTTCGAGCGGCCGCAGTGGATGTCCACCTCCACCTCCACCCGGCTGCCGTTGGAGAAGACCCCTTCGATGGGCTCCTCGTCGTCGCTGTCGAGGCCGTTGTCGGAGAAGGCGCTGGAGAAAGTGGCGCTGGAGAGCTGCCGCTGGAACGAGTTGGAGAGGCAGACCGGGTGGAGCATGCAGCGCTGCTCGCTCGGGTAGGCGGGGCTGCTCTCGTTCGTGGTCACCTGCGGCGGCTCGTCGGACGCCGTGGACCCCACCTCGCTGCTCATTTCGGAGGTGGAGATCTCGCTGCTGATCTCGGAGGCCATGCCGCTGCTGGAGGAGGGCATCCCCAGGCCGTCAGAAGGCTTATCTTTGATGACGACGTTGACCGACTGGGGGAAGATGCCCGGGCTGGGAGGGGGCACGCCGTTGAGTTCGCAGCAGCAGAAGCTGTCCTCGGTGACGTTGAGCTGAACCACCACGGCGCTCAGGCTGTCGTTGCAGCCGTAACTCTGGGCCAAGGTGCAGAGCTTCTTGGCGGCTCCCAAGGCATCAGGCACATTCCGGACAGCTTCCACCGCTTCCTCAAAGGAGAGGGTGTCCCAAAGCCCTTTGCTGCCCAAGATGAAGAACTCGTCCTGGGGGGTCAAAGTGATGGACTGCACGTGGGGGCGAGGAACCACGCTCGGGTGAAGGAAGGTGTATCCCAAGATCCTCGTCGAATCTGTCACACCGTTCACCTTGCCATCCTGTAACGAAGGGTGATTAATTAATTATGGGCAATGCTTATGAAAGATTCCATTAAACAATATTGCAGATCTTGAGCCAGAATCAATGGTAAGGACCAGCAGGTCTGCTTCAAGGTGTATTTGTAAACCTTCATTCTCAAACCACTTCTAAAAGGGAGCTGCAGGAGATATGAATTCCTGTGCATGTTGTAAGCCTGCACAACGCTCAGGTCCAGGATGCATTTCAGCACTTAATCGGTGCTAGGATAACAGAGGGGGGCAGGGACTTCATTGCTTATCGATTGCTGCTTGCTTTCTGCAGGCACAAACAGTCACAGACAAATCAAGACTTGTTTTTGTCCAAATAAATCATTTTAATTCATTACAACATGTACAGGGAATTGCTTTCATTTTCCCCCCTGCATCTACATTTTGTGTGCTCGGGTAACAAAGAACACAGCAATTTATAGTCAGCAGTCACACTATATTATTATTTTTTGTATTTTAAAATTTCGCCAATATGCCAAATGGTAGCACCCGGCATGCTACCAGTACTAGCTGGCGAAGAAAGCCTCTTATGTTCCCAAAGCAGTGAAGTCTTGTTTAGGTTTGAAAAAGAACAGCCAAGTTGCATCAAGCGGGCAGGATGTTAAGAGAAAGCGTCTCTCTCTCTCTCTCTCTCTCTCTCTTTCTCTCTGTATGTGGAATCTTGTTTGTATCCAGTCAGCTGAACTTCAGCAAAAATGTTTTCACACACCTCATTTACTTGCTACACTTCCTTTCTGGATAGAACATGTCCCAAAGGGAGAGGGATTAACATCTGAGCAGGGAAGCACTGTTAAATATACAAGTCCTGGGTAAATTATACTATGTATATATATTCAAGTCCCCAGGTTCTGTCTGGCATATGATCCTAAGACAAAAAAGGAGTTTCTAAAACATTGTGTTGGCCTATGTGGTGGCATCTGCTGGAGCAGGCAGACCATGTAAGGAAGAGACCGGGGGCGGGGGGTAGGGCTGGTAAAACCACAAGCCCTGTTGAGACTTCTGGTTCCGGCTACAATGCAGCAAGACAACTTGATAAGTGCTCCATCTTATCAAGTTGAATTCCTCCGGATAAAGGGACCCTAATAAGGGTAAATTTTCCTTGGAGGGGAAATGAAGAAGAGGCAGCAACTGCAGACCATGGAGGGAGTGGTGGCGAACTGTGGAAACAGGAAAATGCTTCATCTCCCATTAGAGGAAGACCTTCGCTATGGCGAAGGCAGAGATGTTGGTGCCGGACATTAAAGATTGTAAATATTTGGCATATCATGAGTAGAATGCTTTTCTCTCTCTCTATGCAAAGCTTCTCCTTGGTATCTGGAAATCTTTCCTTCAAACAAGCACCAAACCCCCGTTCTCTCAGGAAGAGGCTTTTAGCAAAGCAGGGGTGAATGTTTTTGAAAGACAAGCACAGAAGTGATTGTTTTCACATTATTTCATGAACTTGCCTTCCTGCCTATTGCCTTCTTGTGGAAAAATATTTTACGCCTTTGCTGCTCTTTATAGCTGGTGGATTTAAAGATAAAACTTAAAGGAAACTACCTTATATCTCTCTGTAGTTTCTATATGTTGAATTTAAAGATGCAACTGTAAGAGCAGCGTTGGGAAAGCTGTTTCTACAAAATGAAGAAACAGCTTCATCTGACATTGGAATAACTGCATGTTTTGAAAACAAAGCTTGAAGGCTGTTTCCTGCTGCTTTGACTTCAATCTAGTCTAGTTACTCTAGTTACTCTCCTCAGTATCTCTCTTATTTCAAAACTAAGTAGCAGAAACTATTACAAACAATATTAACCCTTTCTTGTGAGCTATAAAACCGCAAAGGAAACAGTACAATACAATACAATCCTACCTTTTTGTGAAATTCCTTATGCACTTACCTTCATGCAATTTATACCCCACCCCATGTACAAAATAAAAGCAAGCCATTCCAAAAATAGCTTGCTTACAAAGTGAGTTACTTTCTGGCTGTCCCTTACTCATTTTATGTGAAAGGTACGGCATTCAATTTTTTTCCAGGTTGCGTTTCTCATAGTTGCTGCTAAATCTTGGGTGCTGCGGCAAAGTGTGACCCATGGGGCGAGGAAGATGTGAACCTCAAGACATTGAGAAACCAGCGTTTCATGATTCCTACCACTGGCTGGGTTGGTTAGAGCTGATGGGAAACAGAACCCAAGAACATCTGGAGGACCACAAGATCCTCAGCGGTGTTTTAAGCAGATACAAGTAACAGGACCAGACACACATCTGGTATAACCCTTAACAGGCAAATCAGAAATGTGCATTTAATTCCCTCGTAGAAGAACCATGAAAAACCTTTCTAATTCACCACAAAACCAGAACAGTGCAACAGCTTTCCCATCACTTACTTCCGTGATAATGGCCTTGTGCTGCTTGATTCTTCTTAGCTCTTCTTCACAGTTCATCAGGTAAGATCTGGATAAAGGCAGAGGTTTCCCGTTCCTGCAGAGAACGGATTGGCACTTCCCCACATTTGCAGAGGTTAACGTGAAGCATCCAGCCGGGTCTATGGGATCGTGTTTTATATGGCAAAGGACGGCAGAGCCCCCAAGCTTCTGTCCAGCCGTTCCGAGTTTTCTGAAATGTCAAGAAAACAACATTGACCCTTCTTAGGCCGAAAGGGAATACGGGAAGGGAGAGATTGTATAGCTAGAACCAAGATCAAACAAAGCATTGCTGCTTTGTGCTCAAAAGTGAAGGCTCTGTTGTCCCAACTAGATGACATTTCAGGCCACGCATCCCATGAAACAGGAAGCTAAGCTGTTCAATGATGAGACACTCATACTGCTGGGGTTCGCAGTGAAACCTAACCTGGAATTCTGGGAGAGTATCTACACCTCACAGGTGCCACAAATGCCTTGCACAGAAATCCCAGGTTGGATTCTCCGCATCCCCAGGTGAAAAGGTCAGCTTTGCAAGTAACGAGGAAAAGGTTCATCTGAGAATGTGGAGAGCCACGGCCAGCTCAGATACAGCAGCCCTTCACCAGCATGTGACGTTCTCCCAATATGTTAAGACTAGAAATGCCATTATCCCTGGCAGGCAAAGCAGATATTTTTCATAAAGCTTTACAAGCCCTCCAGAAAAATTAACGGAGAAAGTGGCTGTGGCACCCAGCATGGGGGGGGGGCGTCTGCACAGAGAGTACTGGTGGCAAGAAGCAGGTAAGGAAAAGCAATCATGAGACTGCTGCTAAACCCATTAGCAGCTTCTCTCCAGTTGTTCAACTGTAACAATTAATCACCTGGAGGTGTAAGAAAGGATGCTGCAGTGTTGCCCTCCTCAGTGTGATCTATCTTTAAATCCACCAGATATGGTCACGAGGACAGATAGCAGCATCAGGCCAACACATGGGGATGGTCCCAAGTTGGGGAAGGCGACATCATTCCACCCCTTTCAGATATGTTATGATACTACATTTAATTTTTCTGCCTACGATCGCCACATCCTCACTCACCTCCAAGCCTCATGCATGACTAACAAGAAAGAGAAAACGAACCTCTGCATTACAATGAAAGTGTTGATCATGTACTCCTCTTCGTTCTTGGTTTTCTGGAGCTCCTCTGCCAAGATGTCGCTCATGGTGCACTGCAGAAGGTACGGCACCTCCACGTTGCGGTCCCCATCAAAAACTCCATAGAGGGCTTCCCTGTTTTCACAGAAGTTATTGGCAGAAAGAGCTGCCACACACAACCTGCAGGAAATGAACAATGGGTAGGAAGTAAGCATTGTGAAATCAATCCCAGGTTAGCAAGAATGCAGCTTCCATTGCAGTTTCCCATAAAACCGCCCCTGCAATAATGCCAGCACGTGTCGAACCCTTCAGCCTCTCTCCTCCCTGCCCCCCTCTCCTGGATCATGAAGACAAATTAGTTAAACACATCGATCTGTTGTGGTTCTTGCCCTGACTAACAAGATTTTCAGAGGAAACCTTTATCTCTGTCTGGTGGGGAGCCAAGAGAGGCCCTTCTCTGTGGTTGCTCTGAGGCTGTGGGACGCCCCTTTCAGGTGTTTATGTTGGATCCTTGCCTCTTGTCCTTCTAGCAACAGGTAAGGAACATTTCTTATTAAACAGCCTTTTTAACAACATCGGGCATTTTAAGCTGGACTCTTCTGTGATTTCAGGTACAGAACTTTTAAATGTATTTTATACACTTTATACAGAGAAGGGTCTCTCTTAAGTTTCTTTGTTTAATGAATAACTTTTGGGGCTTTTATCTTTAGTTCCATTTTAATTATTGTGAACCCTGTTGTGTCCCTTTACGAGAGGAAGGCAGGGTAGAATTTTTATACATCTATAAAAAGAAGGCCAAGATGTGTTTACAAAACACCTACAGCCGGGGAGATGAGAGCCTTCTCCCTGGGCGTACTCCATGTGAATGCAATCATACTTCTGAATGTCACCTCCAGTTTTTCTTTCTTTCTTTCTTTCTTTTTCATTCAGGAGCATATTTGGTACGCAGCAACCAACAGGAGAGATGGAAAGAGGACATAGTAGCATACATTGCATTTTCCCCTCTAGACCTCTCCAAGAGCTGTCAGTGTTGCTCAGTATGACGACTGCTTGGGTTTTCTTGTCCCATTCGAAACTACAATGCCAAGCGTGAGTGAGGGAGTGAAATAAATAGAGTATTTAAAGATCAACAGAGGACAATTCTGCTGGCAGGTGGCCTGCGTTACAGCAAGAACTGTACTGGAAACAGTGGGGCCACTTCTCAATAGAAATTAGCCAGCCACCTGGGGAACAAAAAGGAGAATGCTTATAATCTTAGCCTCCCAAATTATTTCTTTGCATGAGATGTCAAGACCTGCTTTAGTCTTTTACAGTTGTGAGAACGCGGTTGGCAAAGATATTGGGGAATAGCTCTTGCCATCTCAAAGTAAGAGCTTCCAGTGACTGGGGGCCCCATGCCGTGCTTAGCTCTTTGCCTTTTCCCGTGACTATCAAACACAGATGCATAAAAACAGGAAATGATGTAAACATTGTCTATGTGCACAATTACCCGTATATAGTCGAGTATAAATCGACCCGAGTGTAAGTCAAGGCCCCTAATTTACCCCCCCCCCAAACTGGGGAAATGTATTGACTCGAGTATAAGTCTAGGGTGGGAAATGCAGCAGGGCCTGGCAGCTCCTCCTTTGTGAGCTGGGGGAGTGGTGTGTGATGTTTAAAATGACTTTTAGCCACTGACCCAAGCACTTGCCAGGCCCTGATGCATTTCCCACCCTACACTCCCCTGTGATGCAGAGGGGGGGTCATGAGAAGCGGCACGCAATGTTTAAAATGGCTTTTAGCCACCGACCCAAGCACTTGCCTCAGTGGCTAAAAGTATTGACCCACATATAAGTCAAGGGCCCCCTTTTTCAGCCCAGAATTAGGGCTGAAAAACTAGGCTTATATTCGAGTATATACAGTATATTTCAAATTTATTTACACCCTACAATTTAGCTTTTCTTGGCACAGGACTGTAGCTTTTTCACACTCATGTGCCCTATGAATTCATGCATTATTCACACCCCACTTCTTCCAACACACAAGCAGGGCAGTGCTTGCCACCACTCCCCCTCTCCCTCCGTGAGTCTGAAGAGGAGAGATTCTTGTCCACAGCAAGACTCTCCATGAGAACATGAGCCCTATACAATCAGTGATCCTGCCCACAAGGGAAGCCTCCAAGTCAACAAAAACCTCTCTCCTTCAGACACACCCTGTTCCATAGGAGGAAAGCAACAGAGCGGGCTGGTCTGTGTGCCTCCTTGTTGGTCTGCAGAGGCAAGCAAGATAATGTCTAAACAAAGCTGCGGTTTAAGCAGGATCCCTTTGTTTGTACTGCTTTAGTTTCAAACCTGGCACGTTGTCATGTTACTTTCAAACTTGACAAGACTGATTTTTATGTCATTATCCTTTCCTTTCCACTGCAATTTCTCACAGTGATCACATTTCACAAGAGCTTCTTTGGAGAACAAACATATTTAAGAGCCTACAGATTTACAAACAGTTTCAGAGGAAACAGCTACTGGAATGGGACCTGTGAAACCAACAAGAGATACAAATGGCAGCCAACAATTTTGGTTAGATTACAGTGCAGTTTACTGCTTGTGGCCACTCTTTGGTTGCCACACAGGGTGGGTAAGGAAAAAAATAAGCCAACACGCTCTATGACCTTTGAGGTAGATATGTTTTAAGGCACTGGAGTCTGCCTGGACGTGCCTTCAATCTGGGTCAGAAATCACTTGTCCACTCAGTTGTACAAATGTAACATTGGAACAAGCTTAAAAATGGAATCTGATAAACAGATGTAGAAGGATAAACTTCATTGGAAGTTCCCTGGATGTAAGAAGTCCTGTTGATTCAGTGGGTCTACTTGAACTAATTTATTGGATCATGCAATGGATCCTTAGCCATCTTATCTACATATCCCTATTTCTGAAGAAGATGAATGGGTCCATACACTTCGTAAGTCAAATCAGAACTGGGTTAAACATTTAGAGAACCTTTCAAAAAGATCATTCTGTTGACGAATGAAAAAAAACCTTGCACTTACCTACGTGCACACACAACCACATACACACAGACTTACCACTGCAATGCATACAGAGTTGCAACAATCTTCCTCTCGTTCAGCAGCACACCCCCACATAAGAATTCACACACACATCTGCAGGCCTAGTCTGCCAGTTCACATCCTCATGGGAGGTGCAGTGTGTTCAAGGAGGTGCAACATTAACAAGGAAGGTAGGCATGAATGACCTTCCCCCAGCAAATCCATACTGTCAAATATTACTGCATTCATTCATAACAACAACCATCAGGTTGCCAAGTGAAAGGCCTTGGGTAGACAAACATGAATACCAGTGGCAGCCAACAGCAGGTAAAAGGGCTTCGGGGGGGGGGGCTCAGCTCACTGCTATCTACTGCTGCCTCCTCCTCCTCCTCCTCCTCTCTCCTCTCTCTCTCTCTCTCAATCTTTCCCATTCACACACTCATTCGGAATGTGAGACCAGTTGCTGAACAGGATGGGAATACAAGCACCGCCCTGAGCATGACATAAGGTTGATTAGCAGAAAGAATCTGGCTGGTCGCAGCTGAAGCTTGAGGCAGAACGCTGCATCATTTGCCTTAATGGACCAGCCACCATTGTAAACATTCATATGTCAATTCAAAAAGTCATCACGGACACGTGTGAGGTGTGGGTGTTGGCATCCTATGTCTGGACATGCAACTAAACAGTTACTTCCCTCCTGGCCTATTACATTGTTTCTTACATTACATCTGGCTTGCCTCCTCCTCACTGTATCACCCTAGACTGCACAATAGACAATAGGTTGGGAGAGAATGCCTATAAGTAAGGCCTTACTTGTTCTTAACTCCCGATGCTTCGGTATAGCCATGGCTCCACACAGCTGGGGCTCCTGATGCATCCCCGGCCGAAGGCTGGTCAATCTTGAAGCAACGGATGTTGCTACAATGAGAGAGAAAACATCTCTGAATTAACACTTGGATTACACAACCCCAAAACATTCTGCCTAGCTTATTCCATTCTACTTGCTGTGCTTAAAGCATCCCTTTTGAAAGGCTGCATTTAGCAGACTATGGATATGTCTCTGAACAAAGGAAGAAACAAATGGCTGTCCATTTTGTGCCCTTTTGAGGAGGGCGTGAAGGATGCCAAATATAAGAAGACAGAAACAAAAATATAAACAAGGCAGAGCCAATTAGTTCGTTCTATCTATCTATCTATCTATCTATCTATCTATCTATCTATCTATCTATCTATCTATCTATCTATCTATCTATCTATCTATCTATCTATCTATCTATCTATCTGTTTGAACTTGTATCCTGCCCAATTAGTAGATAGGCCACTAGGTAATATAAAAAATATACATTTAAAAAAATAGTCAGATAAAAACAGATCCCCCGCTGACAAATGATGAGCTGCATAAACCATAACATCATTATTACAAAGGAGTGGGGTTTGTAAAGGTGAGTCTAAAAAGACAGATTTTTACTTGTTTTCGGAAACTCGGGGGTGGGGGGTGGGAGCCAAAGGCACATCCGCAGAAAGGGATTTCCAGAGGAGGGCAGTGAAGGCGTTTAGGAGCAATGGAATAGACTGCCCAAGTGGCTGCTGAACACCATTCTGCAACCTGGCTTTGTCAGCCGCCATGCCAACCAGCTCATCCAGAAACCCACCCAAGGCAGCTTGAAAACCAACTGGATCCAATTGCCTCCATGATGGGAGGACCATCCTAATCGGCCCTGTCTCCAAAGTAGTTGCCTGAATACTTGGGGGAGGGGAACAGCTGCGCAAGGTGAAAAAGACTTTTCCCACCCTTGTTTTCTGGCACGCATGCCTCAGATTCTCAGCGTTTCCCCTAATTTTAAAGTATCTTTCACATCGAATGAAATCTCTGGCCTTTGGCTGGTGAAAGCTTGCGATGCACCTGCCTCATTCATAGGTAGCTCTGACCACACAGAGAGCTACATGCGAACAAGAGTACTGGCATATGTCAGTACAAAACACATATGACTCTTTAGAAGGCGAGGAAGCCTTAGAGCAAATGAGTGCATGTCTTGAGATAGTGAGAGCAGGGGAGACTTTGAGCAGGCTGACACAGTTAATTGTACAAGAAGGTTATCTGTCGCTTTTAAGAACAGATTAACTAGATTTTTCTGCTTTCACGTTGGAAAAAAGATAGCAAAGTGCAACCTTTACTTAGGGTGAAGTGATGGCACACAACAATGGCACCGCTAATCTTTTGTAACAAAGTCTCTTCCTCCTTGCTTGGCTCCCTGCTCTTTCATCCAAGCTCTTATCTACACAACACTGGAGATGTTTACACAATGAACTCCTCACTCTATAGACTGTAACTATATAAACCTTGCCCCAGCCCAATGCCCTTCTCAATTGTACTATATACAACTCAAGAAAAAGTTAACCTTTGGACTGAATGTTCAGGCATCTGAAACAACAGGCAACTGGCTTTCAGAAGGAACCAGCCCATTCTGACAGCTGTGGAGTGCACATACGTGCACACTCCAATAACAAAGGGAGGAAAGAGTTCCAGGGATTGGTTTCATGCTGGGTCACTTGGGTGGTTCTAAGGAGCCAGCAAAGAGAAGAGAGTGTGTGCGTTTTAAGAAACATGAGGATCACAAGAGAACACACATAGTACTGTGATGAAACACCCTTCTTCCAATGCTGTATCACTACAATGTCCCTCATTCTCACCCACTGTCCATGCTGGCTAAGGATAACAGAAGAACCCAAAGTCCACATTATCTAGGGACATAAGGTTGGGAATGGCTGGTTTCTATCAAACATGCCCAGACTCAAACCCTCCTCCTGAAATGGTGACTGAGGTATTTAGAACATCCCTAAAAAATAACCTTTATCTATAAAACAAAAGGGGCCGAAGCATTCTATAGTGACAATGGAAGAGGAAGACGCACCAGTCTGTTCTGTGTGAGGGGACATTTTGAGGGGACTGGGCCAACACTGCAACCCTAGACGCAACTGAGAGCCATCTACTTCCCATGGGATTAAATTAAAAAGCTTTGGGTTGGGAGACCATGCCCCAGAGAGGAGCTTCATCTACCCTTGGAAACTCTTGGGCCAGCTATGAAAAGTCAGTTCAGCATTTCCCGCCGTTATTTTAAACAGCTGCCTATTAATCTTGGCCTTGGAGAACTTGTCCTAGGAGCTCCTGAGAATCAGACAACCTCTTATCTACCCAGGCCTTGTTCTGCATTCTCATTTTCGGCCAGGTGAGCCCAGGACAAATGTATGATAAACCTGTGACATAATAGAATTGCTCATTATCTGGGCCCACAGACAAATCAGAACAGAAAGAATATAGGGTCTGAGGGATATATGACAAGTATTGTGAGGAGGGAACAAGCATTTGGCAGTGGGCAATACAGGAAGTCTACAGCAGGTCCAGGAACGTTCTGTCAAAGATGAGGACTTTCAGGAAGGCTCTGAAGTGAAAACAGCAACCTTTGATACAAGGAGCTATCTTGTGGCAACTGTAATCCCTACAGGGCATGTTTATACGGGCTCATAAGATGGTTCGAAGGTAGCACAAAGATGTTTACAACAAGTGAGGAACGTAATCTCTGACACACCTTCAGAAGATGAACAAAAGACATGAATTTGCAGTCACTTTCGACCTCACAGCATTCAAGGGAATTTGGGAAGAACTAGAATTTTCCAAAAATATTTGTCTGCGACACAGGAAACAAATGTGCAGTTCAAGAACACATTAGAACAGTGTTGGTGAACCAATGGCACAGGTGCCAAAGGTGGCAGTCGGAGCCCTTTCTGGGGGCACCCGACATCGCCCCTTCACAGCCACCTGTATTCAGCCTAAATTGTTGTACTGCCACTTTGTGAAAAATTAGTGGGTTTTGAATCGCAGTTTGGGCACTCAGGTCTCTAAAAGATTCGCTATCACTACATTTGACGATCAGCACCATGTTGTGTCCTTGGGCGGCAACAGATTTCACTGACTGAAAACATTGTCACAACTGGGCCTGATCTTGAGAGTTGGTGAATTCAGAGTGAATGTGAACGAGGAAGAAGTTCACACCCTCATGCTGCCTTTGGCTGAAAGCCACACAACTTTTCAACATGGCAGAAAGCTGGTGGGCATGTTTGTACAGAGGTGGCATTAAAAAGTTTCTTTTAGCCATTAACTGTTGAATTTCAGGAACTGCAGTCTGAAACAGGATCCCTGCTAAGGCTCAATTCTTACATAAGAACTCGGGGGCTTAGGCAAGCAGCTTATGTGACTCCTTGTCAACTGAAGACACAGACCACACTGTCACTTTGTGGCATGTGATGAAGTTGGCCCTGCTGAACCATACGTGCAACACACTCAGGAGGAAAAACTGTCCTTCCAACTATAATGTGCATAAATATAAATCCCTGTATCCATGGGATCAACATCTACATTTTCACTTATTTGCGGTCAGAAAATATTTTTTCAGAAAAAAATCCAGAAAAAAAGTTTTCACATATATTACCAGAACTGGCCACTAGAGGATGACAGAGATAGTGATATGAATTCTATGATCCTATGAATTCTTCTTGGTAAAAGAATACATAGCATGGTTTCCAATGGCCAATTCTGGTAATGCACGTGAATTTTCCTCCTCTGTTTTTTACTTCAAACATGCTATATATCTTGGGACCTATCCCTCATGGATATGAGGGTCCTATTGCATCTTTATTTATACTGCCCTTAGCTTCTTCAAAGCCTCTTGAGCATCTTCTTAGGCAAATTATTTTTGTCAATGCAATCATTCCTCAACACTCTCTAATGGTTATACTGGTTAAAGTGTTGAACTAGGGATACCAGCTTAGAATGCTCACTCGACAGCTTACTGGTTGATTCCACCAACCAACTGTTCTTCCCAAACTATCTCACTGAATTGTTTTGAGGATTTAATGTTCAGGATCATGGGGGCTGAGAAGAGAACCATGCAGATCACCCTAAGTTCCTTGAAGGAAAGATAAAATATAAAAAAATGGTGGACTACTTATGGCCCTACACATGTTGCCAGACTGCAGCTTTTATGAGCCTTAGCCAGCAGAACCAATGGTGAGGAGTGGCAACAACAGCCGGAAGGCTGCCCTTTAGCCGTGCCTGATACAAATGGAAGAACCAAATAAAAGATTGGCTGAATCAAAGGCAGAGGTAGGAAAAGGAAATAAAATCATTTTGTACGCACGGACTTCCTCTTCCCTAATCTTTGCTTGAAATGCTTTGAGCCTGGGATGGGGCACAGCATGTCTCCCTCTCCCTCTATGTCAGAGGCCCTTTAGTGGCCTTCTGAGCCAAAGGAACATCAGGAACAGCTTTGGGTCCAGAGGGGCTCCCCACCAGCCGTTTCCCAGTGAAAAGGAACTGCAGAGTCCTTCCAGCACCAACAGTAGAGAGATGCCCCTCAAACCACCATCTTTTGCAGATTGTAATCAGTGTCTTCAGGTAACCCATTCCCAGGGCATGGATTTATTTGGCAGAGGAGACCAGAGGGAGACACACAGGACTGCATTTACTGGAGCAGAAGGAAATTAACTAGGAGCAAATAACATTGAAATTTGTGGGATGACGCTTGGAGCACTCACTTCTACTATTTCCAACTTAGCCCTTTGCTTTGCTATGGCAGCAATACACAAAGAGAGCAGCATATGTTCATTCTTTGAAATTATGGGCACCTGATGTTTAGCTACCATGTGTATTTTCCCACCCCCCCTTAAGCGCTTTGTGTTCTCACTGTCTACTGTGTAATAAAACTGACAGTTTCTCACTTTAAGAGCTCCAGGGTTTTGTGGTCCAGGGCAAGTCTGGGGTTCCCAGTTAGGTCCAGTTCCTGTAACTTTGGAGGCAGGTTCTCAGGTAATGTGACTTCGGTCAGCTCATTACAGCTCAAGTCCACACACTGCACAAAAGGGAGGGAGGGAGAGAGACAGGGAAAAAGAAAGCAGAGACACAACTTGAGAAAAGTATCCTGAGATCTAATATATATATTTTAATTAGGCAAAGCAACATTAAAAACAACTGACTGGCTTTGGTAAACCAGTGCCTGGATTTTACTACATGAGCCACAAGTGGGAGCACCCATAACATACGCGGGGCATGTTTATACACAGGAAACGAATGATTCCGGAAGAATGCTTTTCTTCCTGACATCTATTTTCCTTGTGATACATTTCGGTTTGTTTCCAGAAGAGGACTCTGCATGAATCCCAACAACAACCTGTGATAGCATGGCTAGGACAACCTAATCTGTTATTACGATGCCTTCAGTCTTGGGAGTTTGGCAATATTTTATTGAAGCGCCAGACATTTTATTTCATTGTACACCCATGCAATGAAAGACTCCTTTTGTAATCTTTCATACCATCACGCCATTAGAAGGCGTGCTTCCGCTCCTCCCAATCTTCATGCATTTTGCAAAACAAGTGGTGATTTGCCTGCTTGTCTGTGTTATCAAGATAATTATTATTCTTAATCTAATGGGAATGCACTGCTAAGTGAGTTTTAATTAAGAGTAATTTCACGAGCATACAGATCCCAAGCTATTTGGGGAGTAGGACCTGTCTTGATTGGGGCACAAATGCTGTTGCTCACCACAAACCCTAAGTGTGAAGCAGGCTAATACCATAACGGCACATTCCAAAGGTGTTTTAACAGCTAAGCCAGCCTGCAATGAAAGTCAGAGAAAATGTAACAAGTCACAAAGGAAAAGCGAATGGATGGCAATGAAGTGCAACACCACCATTGATATTCCAATATATCATAGATAAATTGGGGATGTTAGAGATAATACTAAAAAAAGAATGGGAAGCAAGAAAAATAAAAAAATAATAATAAAAAAATCCAAACTGCAGATAACACAAAATGTACTCTATTGAAGGATTACTTGCTTCTCTGGCATTACGATGTGGTTCTATGAATTAAACCCATGACCAGGGATCAAGACACTGAAAAATTGTGACAAAAATGTAAAAAAAAATGTACAGGCACAGAGATTAAAACCTGGTTCCACCTACGTATGAGAACAATTGTTGCCAGAAGTAGTTAATACTAAACAGAGCTAATAGTGCCTTTCCACATGGCCTGGCTTGTTGAAAATGAGTACCTGTATTTTTTTGCTCTATAAGATGCACCGGACCATAAGGTGCACCTAGTTTTTAGAGGTATGTAGGTGTGAAAAAAATATTCACACATACATACTTCATTGAGGTCTGGAGGTCTCTGTGGCACTGGCTGATGGCTCCCTTCCCTACCGACCTGATGATTCCAGCCGGGGAAAGCTGACCTACTTTCTGTGCCGGATTTCCGGTGTGCCGACCTTGGCAGGGAGCACATGGGAGGTGGCAGGAGTGGCGGCGTGCGACGAGGAGGAGAACAATCATAAGCCAAAGAAGGAGCACTTTCACCCATGCACTTCCTCATGCTCCAGCATCACTCCCTTCAAGCGGCACCCGTCCTCCCTTGGCATCATCACCCGGGTGCGGGCATGCCCCCGCCACTCTTCCTGACTCGGGTGTGCACGCACACCTGCTGGAACGAGCTGGCAGCCCTGAGAGGGAGTAGGGGGGGTAGAGAACGTGCTTGGGCTGTCTTGCAGAGGACGCAGGGAGCGCCGGTAGCAATGGCGAGCTTCGAAGGGGCTTGAAATGTCAGTCTAGGGTGGAGAAGTGGGGGAGACGCGGGGCTGGAGAAAGAACGCTCTCTCTCTCTCTCTTGCTCTTAGAGGGAAAGCCCGGGAGTGAGCGATTGACTCGAGGAAGCTCTACTGGTGGCTCCAGGAAAGTTCTCTCTCTCTCTCTCTCTCTCTCTTTCTCCCTCTCCCTCTCCCCCCTCCACCTGAAAGAGAAGCCTCTGGCCTGGCTATGTCGAGACGCTGCCTTTTGCAATAGGAAGCTGCAGACTCTGGTCCCCCATGTGCCCAAGTCCTCGCCATGGCAGATGCACAGGCTCCTTCTGCAGCTCCTGTTCTCAGGCTCGGTCTGGCTGCAGAGTTCTGAGACAGTGGCGGTAGCGGCTCCCCATTCAGGGAAGTGACTGGAGCCTGCAGCTTCTTAGCACACACATGGAAAACAAAGCCCAGTGGCTTCCAGCCCCCCCTTCAGATGAAGATCACCCACGTCTTGTAGGTGTACGCAAGCAAACCCTTGCCCCCTCCCCTTCCTGAGGGCCCTCTTCCGAAAAGGAAGGCAGAGCTCCCATCAGCATCTACAGCCAAAACATCCCCTACCACCCAGTCTCTCCCAGCCAGGATGCCTCCCTGAGGCCACCATGAACACAGCTTTCCCTGGCTGGAATCATGAGGTCGGTGGGGAAGGGAGCCTTTTCGGCATGGCCAAAGTGCCCAGCAGGCCACCTGCCACCACCGGGGTCGAGCAACTGACAGCTTGAAACATCATCCAGGCATTTCCCGAAAGCAACATTTCCATTACAGGCGGCTTCCAAACACCTTAAACAGGAACTCTCACGCATTACATTATCCCAACACAAAATTCGTACTTTGATTTCGCCAAGTTGCATAACTTCAGGAAAGACTTCAATGCAATTGGAGTGTGCAATCACAGTATGCATGCGCCGACAGTTCATGATGGTGGTAGGAATGGATTTTAGCTTGTTTCCACTCACGTCAATTTCTTCCAACTCTTCAAGTTTTGCCATTTTGCTGGGTTGGGGAAAAGAGGAAGAAGCAAGAAAATATTTTGTACAGCTTTGAAATGAACTTTCAGAATGATGGCATTAAATGTAAATTGTTATTTATTTATTTATTTATTTATTTATTTATTCATTCATTCATTCATTCATTCATTCATCTTCTGGGGGAACTCCGGGTGGTTTACAGCAGTCATATTAATAACAATTTAAAAAACAGATATCAAACATATAATACAATAATAGTAAGAAACAAAAGTAATAGAATAATTGGCCAAGATGGCAGCTTATTTTTCACACACAACCCCCCCTCCCCACTAATGGTCGCCAAATGCCTCTCTAAAAAGCAAGGTCTTAAGAGCTTTTTTGAAGGCTTGCAGGGACTGTGCTAGGCAAATCTCACTCGGCAGTTTGTTCCAAAGTGTAGGGGTGGCCACAGAGAAGGCCCGGTTTCGGGTGATCAATTTCCAGGCCTCTCTGGGAATGGCCACCCGAAGTGAGAGCGCCTGCGATATTCTGGTGGGTCAGGCCTCAGTTGAGCTCTGGAAGATCTGCTGTGTCAGGTACTCGGGTCCCAATCCGTGGAGGGTTTTGTAAGTCAAAAGCAGTACCTTGAACCTTATTTGGGACGCAACAGGCAACCAATTCAAACGGGCAAGAATTGGGATGATGCGTTCATATCTGCCCGCACCAGTCTGGCCGCTGCATTTTGTACCCACTGTAGTCTCTGAATTAGGGTCAAGGGCAACCCCACGGCGTTGCAACAATCTATCCTCGAGGTCACAAGCACCTGCACAACTGTTCTCAAGGAGGCCTCATCCAGTTACAGGCGGATCTGGGCAATCTGCCAGAGATGGAAAAACGTAGACCTGGAGATGGCCGTCACCTGGGCTTCCAGGGATAAGACCAGATCCAAGACCACGCCCAGGTTCCTCACTCTATCCAGGACACACCAACGCTGCAGAGCAGATTGGATGACAAAGCAAATACTGTGAAATGAATTGTCGCTTGGTAACCTTGCCATGTATGGCTTGCACAAAGAACTCCATAGATGGAACTGGCTTGTTCCAAATTGTGACAACCCATTTATGGGCAGCTGCCACTGGTCCAATGCATAGGGGTTGCAATCTTTTGTTCACCAGTGTTCTCCTTTTCACCAGGAGAGACTCAGGGCAACTCATCCCCTCTCAATTCCAGTTTTCCTCCTTATAAAATGGGTGCAACGATGACTTCGGTGGGTTATTTTAAAGGCATTAAAACTGCTTGGCTGCGAGGAAGACACCTCCTTAACTTCCAAAAGGGCCTCCCTTAATGTGTTGCTAAAGAAACCAGGAGAAGGCCAGATAATTAGCAGAAGGAGAAAAGGAGAGGTGCTGAGGTGGGGGAGGATTGCACAAGAATGATGAGAAGAGGAAAAGAGGGGAGATGAAGAGGAGTTGAGTTCCTCTTCAGAACAGAAGTGCAAAACAGCCAGCCAAATCTTTGCCTGTAGGTCTCTATTAATAAAGTCAACGGACTCCTCCTTGGTTCTTAAAAGAGACAAGCAGCTGTATTACACTCTGCCCTCCCTCTTGCACAAGGGTATCAATTAGGCTAGCAGGCAGACATCCTACATCTCCATTGGCTTGAGCATCCTGCCTCTTGGGGTGGCTTAATTGGCAGAAACTGCTAAGGGCAAATCCATCTGTCAGCAATCTTCCTCCGTAGGGTATTTTTTAAAAACACACCAGGAGGATAGGATTCCGTCTCCCCTTTCCTCCTTTGATCTCCAAGCTCCAGGTAAACAGTGAGCATCAGACACTCTTGCCTTTGTGCGTATAATATGGAACACTCTTCTTCCCCCGCCAGCCTTCGTAACCTTGAAAATGCATGCTCAATTGATTACAGTCGTATGACTATCCATTTGAGCAAATATCTATGGCTAGCCAAGATACTACTACTACTACTACTACTACTACTACTACTACTACTACTACTACTACTACTACTACTACTAATAATAATAATAATAATAATAATAATAATAATAATAATAATAATAATAATAATAATAATAATAATAATAATAATAATAAGTGCATGTGAAAGAAATACTGGCAACATCAGACTGTCACTATTCACTTGTAGTTCACAGCCAGAATCCTGCTGGTGATTTACTCATGAGTTCGTGAAATCATACATTGTGGCAGCAATTTACTAGTAACTGAGGAAGTATGGGTTGTGTTCCTGATCATGCAACAGACATACAATTGGGACCACAACTAGTATCTTATCAATTTCAGCCATTTGCCACAATAAGTTATGAGATATCATTTATGCAAACATAGACTGCCTACAGGATTATGGCCTACATATTTAAATATTTCCATCACTAACATCCATGGGTGTTCCTTTAATCATTTTTCCACGGACAACTTTGTAGTTTGCAGCTGAGGTGATTGTTATCACCTTTTTACAAGCCCTCGTTTTGTGTTTCAATAGCTTGTGGGATTCCTCCTGTATGTGTTTTACTTCAATCCTCTCTTTCCATCAACGATAATGCAGTTAAAATGTCATCTCTTTCGGTAGGGAACAAAATATGGTGTATTTTGAAACCAACATGAAGCTCAATGACATTTGCTCACATGTTATCCTTTTTTTGTTGCTAAGGTCATGGCGAATGTAAATAAATAAATGACTGACGCATGGATCCTATGGTGTCCTTTTTTCCGAATTTTCGTCCATGCCATTCGCCACCCATGTCTCTCCCTCATAATCCCCTCCCTCCCTTTGCTGCCTTCCATTTCACGGAGAGGCTGCCAGTAAAAATCCTTGTGCACAAAGCCTACTTCTCTCTTTCCTTCAAATTGGCAGGGGCACACAATACCACTGCCTACACAATATCCTAGCTGCCTAGATGCCCTAAGCACATCCGATCTCGCTTGATTTGGGAAGCTAAGCAGGGTCGGCCCTGGTTAGTACTTGGATAGGTGACCACCAGGGAATGCCAGGTGCTGTAGGCGCTTGGAGTAGGAACTGGCAAACCACTCCAGTATTCCTGCCAAGAAAACTCCATGGACATGGAGTCACGAAGAGTTGGTCACGACTATAATGACACAACACACACACACACACACACACACACACACACACACACACACACACACACACACACACACACACACAAAATCCTAAAAACGGCTGTTAAACCGTTTGAGACTGCAGAAGTCACGGGAGCAACAGTCGCTGTCACATCCCATACTCACCTTGCGGGGAAGCTCTGCAGACGATTGTAGGCCATATGCAGGATTTTGAGGTGAGGGTGTCCCGTTAACAAGGGCACACATTTATCCGTGAGGTGGTTGTTTGTCAAATAGAGCTCCTGTAAAATGCTGCGCGTCTCTTCCGAAAGGGTGGCTGGAGGCAGCATTTCCAGTTTGTTGGCAGAAGCGTTCAGGTACCTCAAGCTGTAAAACAAGGCATTTGAAGTTTGGGGAAAATACTGTATTGTCTTGTTTCATTCAAAGAATGACAAATGGGGGCAGGGAAGAAAAGCCACACGGCCCATCCCTGAGGTGACAACGTCCAGACAGTACCAGCCTAGAATCACAGTTGCATCAAAAGCACTCGGCTATGAAGAATTATGGGTCACTTCATGCATTATGGATACCTTAGGCAGAAAGAAAAGGCTTCTGGTACAGGGAGCAATGTGAAATTCATGCATCGCGTTAATGGCAGGCGCACCGGACTGCAGCCAAACAGATAAACGGTGGAACACCAAGAGGGCCATCTGCTTCCCAGCTCATATGCGAGGTACCACTCGCTGAAGTAAATGGCCTATATAATGTATGGCTGCACTATGCTGGAAATATACCAAGGGCCACCAAGAGTACCATTCATGTTTATTTCAGTCACAGAAACACATTCATAGTCAGGCTTTGTAGGTGTCATTGGTTCTGAGCATCCAGCGAAAGACAGTGTTTCTAGAAAAAGTGTAAAGATATTTTCCTTTGCACTCCATATTATATTACAAGAGAAGCGTTTTTGTTCCTCTAGGAACTGTAGTTATATATTTTTTCGATAACAAGGAAATATGGGGACACAGAAGTCATCGTAAGTATGGAAAAGCAGATCAGAGACAGGGATCTCAACACTTAGGGTCTTCTATTCTACAACGTTGCTGACAACGTCCATGTCAAAGTTTGATATCTCATCTGTTTAAAAGTACAGTGGTACCCTGACTTAAGAGCAGCTCGACTTAAGAGCAATTCGACTTAAGAGTGGAAAACTGTTGGCGTTTTAACTGCCGCCTTACAAATTTTAGATATGTTCTGCTCAACTTACAATTTTTTTTCAATGTTTTGATTTTTTAACTTATTTTTTTTCAATTTTTAGATAGGTACCCCGACTTAAGAGTAGTTTGACTTAAGAGCAAGCATTCGGAACGGATTAAATTCATAAGTTGAGGTACCACTGTATTTGAAATACGAATTGGGGGTTGCAGAAAATTGTCTAAAACTAGAGTACTTTTACATCTGCAGTATTAAAATAGCTTAGATAGGTTTTTCACAATAACGAGCCAGCTTCAGCAGAGAGAGGTTACTGAATTCGTAACACTTCTTGGCAACTGACTGGTCTATTTTGCTTTTCAATTTGTAAACAGAGGTAAGATGATGGTAAACCTTTTATAGAAGAAAAATATATTAGGCTGTAGCATCCTCTAGTGGCATTACTATTAGATGCTGTAGAACAATCGGCACTCATAGTCACTTCCTCCCCCAAGTATCAGTTCAGACAGCCATCAGCTCCCCTAGCTATGCACTTCCCATGTACATAAGAAAGAAGTAAATGTCTGAATGCCTGAGGGTCCGCGTATAAGTATACACCAAGTATAAATAAGGTGAGAGGGCATGCATGGTAAGGAATGAACAAGCATTGGAGATGGGCATAAACCGGGCTTGTAGGTTAATTTCAGTTTGATGGCGTGGCACCACACGTGCTGCACATTCCCTACCCCCACTCCGCCCAGATCCTCCACGCACCGGCTGGCACACGCTGCTCTTTCCCTCCTCTCTGCATGACTGTCCAGTCACAAGCTTCCCTCTTCTGCCTCATCCAGCAGCCACGCATCCAGATGAGGAGACAGTGCAAGGATTCCTGCACTGCTGACTTTGAATGGGCAGCTCTCAACTCCCTCCATCGGCCACTGATTGCGAAGTAATAGGAGTTGTGTGCCAGACTGAGGGGAGGACAGGTGGACTGTGTGAATTCGCAGATGGTCATTCAAAGAACTAGCATTACAAGTAAGCAGCCAGTCCTCCTTCTTCATGGTCTTTGTGAAATCACACACATGGATTACTGGCAAGCTTACTTATCAGATGGTGAGATGTCACACTAATCTAGAGGAAATCACCACGCTACCAAATGTGACATCAATCTTACCCTGGATGTCCAATTTGTAATGTTTGATTATGGAACCAGGTTGTCTCCGAAATGTCTCCAAGTTCAACTCCTTTTAGAAGCACAATGGATTGTATTGTGGTGTCCTCTGGACCTTGTATGTGAAACTTCAACAATGCTCCAGTTGAGTTTGGGATGTTTAAGAAGGAATGTGGCTTCTTTGTTGTGAATCTTGTAGGGATACTCTTCCTTGCTTGATGTTGGGGACAAGGCAGATGGCCACAGATAGCGATTTGCAAACTGAGGATGCAGGAACCAAGGTCACCAGGGCAATGGTGTTGACAGCCTATCTTCTACAGATCTTATCTCCTACAGATAAGATGGCTGGCTCCTGATGGCTTTCTTCTTCACACAATTGACAATGCTGAGGTTGATGCCCTTCATCTAGGTGGCGCAAACACTTTGAAGGTCTGTTAGTGTGAGGAATTTTTATTTTTACAGCTCAGGGATCTTTTGAACAAGCCAATTGGGGCCATAAAAAGGCAGGAACAGCTGTTAACTGCATAGTTAACTGACAATGCCTAACAATTACTATCTTTTTTTAAGAGTAGAAGGAAGAAGAGGGAGGAAAAACAACTATATACACATGTTTTGATGATGGCACTCTATGAGAAAAACTCCTGAGGTGTTCTCCCAGTGGTGGTAAGAAAGGACCTGAGGGCTGCCTTCAGGGCGAGGATTATATTTTGTAATATACAAAATGGAAGTGGTGTGTCTTAACACTTTCTGTAGGACAATGACTCCTAATCTGAGGTATATCTACCCACATCCCAGGGGTATGAACCAGACCATTTTAGAGTTTTTAAAAAAACTGAATTAGGGGAGGGAAAGGCACACACATCAGCAGTGTAAGGCAAGATACAAGTCAAAAATTGAATGTCAGGATGAGTGGCAGAACAGGTTTTCTTCACTTTATCTAAACTTGAGAGAAGACCCATTCCCTCACTTTGTTATTTGGGCCCATGGTCCCTCCCTAAACAATGTTTTGCAAATGCATAACTGCAGTGTGCCCCTCACAGGCTTAAGCTTTCACTCTCTTTTGCTTCACAAACATTTGAGGAATGTTGTAACAGCACTGGTGCCTATAAAAGCAGACATCTCGGTCAGTCCTGTGAGCAGCATTCAATGAGTGACTTCTCCAGGGTCTTCTGTGATGTATTTACTTGAATTCATTCAATTCTTTTGAGTTTCAAATCTAAGTATTTAAGTACTGCCTGCTCGCCTTCCTATTCCATCATTTTAAAATCCCACTACAGGGCTCTTTAGTTAGAACATACAAATTTTAAATAGCAGCAACCACATTAATTACAAATATTTTACCAATATGAAGGGTATTTTTTTTAGAGATACAGGTGGAAAAAGTTTGGGAACCACAGCTCTGGAAGATTCCAAAGGCATTTCCCTAGGCTCAAAACAAACCCATGTGAGATTTCACCAAGACCACACACACACACACACACACACACACACACACAGAGAAATGCTATCTACTGCTGTAAGGAATCCGACTTGACACGAATATGCTTGTTTTGAACATGAGTCCCAAAATGAATCATGTGAATCAATTCCATTTACTGGGGTAGGGCTGGGATCACAGGGAAGGTTTCAAAAATCACCTTCTCTTTCCACAACAGTTCTCCTTACAATTATCCTCATGCTATTCCGCCCCCCCCAACTCCTCAACTCTACATCAACCAATTTTTGTTATAGTGTCTTTTCCCAAAATGGAAGGAGGGTACTTCAGGGGTGCAAGAATGGTATAGTATTCAACTTGTACTCCACAGGGTTACACTATCTATGACTATTCTGCATGGATGCACTCCTGGATTCATCCCTGAACCTGGATGCGAAAGTCTTGGCAAAGGCCAATAGTTCATTTCCACAGTTAAAATTAGTGAGCGAGTTACACCTGAACCTGGAGAGGTCTTGTCTGGCTATGGTGACGCATGCATTAAATATGCCTTGTGCTCTACATCGGGATGCTTTGGAGAAGAGTTTGGAAACTTCGGTGGGTCAAACAGGATACAGCTGGACTGGTGACTGGAGCTAGCTACAAGGAGAACAGATATTTCTTATCCCAGCCACTTTGTAAATTATCAGTCAATTTCTGGGCACAAATCAAAGTGCTATGAAACCTTAAATCCTATGAAACCCTAAATGATTTGGGTTTCAGGCTATGTGCATATTTTCATTTTTCACAGATACTACTCAGAGCATCTGCCTTATTATCTTGATCACTAAATCCCACAACAGGGGCCATAATAATCTACAGCCTGATACATTCACACCAGTAGAAGTGCCATGGCTGCCTCTCATCCTTTTAGATTTCCAAGTTGTAGGTCAGGTCTCAGATACAGCTATGAAAATGCTGAAGGCCACACTGGCTTGGCTCCCCCACCCCCACCCCCACCCCCTTTCTAGACAATGTCAATGAAAAATGACAGCTGTGACAATCTGGAAGCCATTTGACATAAGATCAAACAAGAATGTTTGCTTGAAACAACAGTAATGTGAATCTGAAACAACCAACAATGGAAAGCAGAACTCCAGTTATAGCTTAAAATATTTGCAGCTGAGATTCAAGCACAGGATAAATATTAGCAGTTCCCCTCAGACAGACTGTATGGACAGCTACACCAAATAAATGAATAAATAAATAAATGAAATAAATAAATAAATAAATAAATAAATAAATAAAATGCTAATTAATACATTCAAGCCCAGGTTGTTGACACTTGCCTTCTGCAAATAAAAAGCCAGACACACAACTAAGCCATCACGTGGACCGCTGCAAATGGGAGGTGTGCATATATGTGCACAAAAACCTTGCCATTAAAAATAAAAACCGCCAGGAGCTCACCAGAACAGAAACTAGGTTAGCTCTACACATTCCAGAGAAGTCAGTCTCATTGGGGGGGGGGGGAGAGAAAGCAGCTTAATCATCGGGACCATTCATTATTTAACAGAAGCTCTGTGCCTTCAAAATGGGGTGGCACACACACAGAGAGAGAGAGAGAGAGAGAGAGAGAGAGAGAGAGAGAGAGAGAGAGAGAGAGAGAGAGAGAGAGAGAGAGAGAGAGAGATATTTAAGTTTACAAGGTTATAAAAAGAGGCAAGGAGAAGCCACTTGCCTCGAGCCTTTCCATCTAAAAAACTAAAAGCACGCACGTCCATTCACACAAGTGACAAAGCAAAATGACAAAACAAAACAAAGCCCCAAATCTGTCTCTACATATCTCACAATAAAATGACAAGACGTCGCTTTGGGGGATGCAATGTACAGTATGTATAAGCAACAGTCTACATTCCGCAGCACAGCTAATGGTCTTGATCAGAACACTGAGAGTCTTGTACATATACAGCTAAGTTCCTCATGCGTGGACATTCCAACCACCAGCTCCCGATACTACCGTGCAGACTGGGGCAGAGAGAGATTCCCTGGAGTGGAAAAAACACATCGTACACTTCTATCCTGAAAAACGAACTTGTTTAGTATTGTGTCCACAGTCGAGAGTGAACATTCTCACATGCTGATTATCTACTCTGACTACAATGTCAAGTGTTTGAACAGCTTCCCAATATCATAAATCCACTTGTTATCCCAACCAGTCAACTCACTGAACGTTAAGTCAACATTTCTGTAAATCCCAATGAGTTAATGGGCCTATTCTGGTGGCAGCCAATAATTCCCCATATCTTATCAATAGCCCTTTTTAATGGAGACAGTTACCCCCCCCTCTCTCTGTGCGTATGCATGTGTGTGAGTATGTGTGTTTTGTGTGCATGTGTGTAGGTGTGTGTGTGTGTGTGTGAGAGAGAGAGAGA
This sequence comes from Phrynocephalus guinanensis, assembly GCA_037367245.1. Taxonomy (NCBI): domain Eukaryota; kingdom Metazoa; phylum Chordata; class Lepidosauria; order Squamata; family Agamidae; genus Phrynocephalus; species Phrynocephalus guinanensis. The sequence goes on from CM074739.1 coordinate 91,199,833, forward strand.
GCGCAGCAGAAAGAAATCATATGCACACGTGCAAATTAACAGCATGGCAGGATAGTCGGCTACATTCGTTATCTTTATTTCTTCCCAACAAAACGGTGACATTTAAGTTTAACAACCAACCCGTGAGGAAAGCAAAGCTAAGAGACAGAAGGCACAGATATCAGTTCATCACCATTTCAAAATGTCTTCCCCATTGGTAAGGGTAGAGATGGGCACGAAACAAACAATTTTTCGTTTCCGTTTTCATTTTTTCGTTTCATTACACAATGAAACGACAAACGAATTTTGTCTCTAAAATGAAACGAAACGAACAGAAACACCAGAAATTTTGTTGTCCGTTTCGTTTTCGTTACAGCAATACATTGAACTGCTTTAAATGCTAAAAAAAATCACAAAAAATTGAAATTAATGGTAATGAAACGGTAACGAAACGAACGGAAACAAAAAAAACAATTTTTTGCAAAAATTCGCGAAAAACGGAAACGAACCGAAACGGACCCCCCCAAATGACAAACGACAAATGAAACACCATTTGTTTTATTCGTGCCCATCTCTAGGTAAGGGAACATGAAATAGTTCACCCGCGTTAGTTCACCTGTCTTTATCAATGCACTCGATATCTGACCTCTTCAGTTCTAAGTATGCAGCTTAGAACGGAAAGCAAAATGTCAATGGATAAGAGAGGAGGCACTGAAAGAATCTGGTTGTTATTATCTAAAAGAAACGACTGGAGGAATGGCAGGTTGCGAGGATACCAAGGCAGAGATGAAAGAGAAATGCTGCTGGCAGACTGTTCACCAGCAGTACTCAGTATCCAGAGGAACTCTCCCTTTTCAAAGCACCATCTTCTGCTGATAACCAATGTGATTACCCATAGCTTCCCACTGAGTCTAGCTGAGTCAAACTAGTCCCCCACCTCATTGCATGGAGTATTTCTGCAACATGACTGAGCTCTTAACACATTCCACAACATTTGACAGAAAGTTTATCCATGTGGGTGAAGAAGTCTTAACACTTATCAATAGAGAGTTCAGAATGATGGTAACAGAATGACAATACACTGTATATGCGAAACACACACACACACACACACACACACACACACACACACACACACACACACACACATGTGAAGAGAGAGAAAGAGAATTCTACACCTCTTCTGTATTTTTGTAGTCATTCCAGAATTCATAAATGGAAAAGGCGAAAAAAAGAAGATGCAAACAGTGCTACAAATTTCAAGCAGAAAAAATCCAAAAAGCATGAAAATTTCATGAGGCAAGAACTGAGGGAAATACTGTAATTAAGCAAGCTTGAGGATACTTTGTTCTATGACAGACTCCTCGTCATCCAGAAGCTATAAATGTTGGCCTCATTAATATCAAGTCGCTCCCTCCCAAGAAAAGCCCAGGAAAAAGTAGGTTGGCAGAAAGAAAATATGGACTAAATAAAAGTTAACAAATCACAGGTCTCCGTAAGTGGACAGCGTGAGAAATGGAAGGCACATTGTTTTGTCAAAAGGAGCCAAATGGGCCACCTACTGAAACTTTCAAAGCCTGTTACTGTCAATTAAGCCTTCTTGTGGTCCGACGCATCTCTCTTGCATGGACTACCAGAAATATATTCTCCAAACTGACCTGTCGTTTGGGCGGAAACTCCAAATTCAAATTACATTTCAAAGTAGGCAGATCCATCACACAATATTGTAGTATCCCGTGTGTGTTCTGTGCCATTGGGTTGGAATCAACTTAGAGATACTCTAATAGGGCTTCTCAAGGTAAGCAAGACATTAAAGGGAACAGTTTTAACAGTTTCACTCCCTCTCCAATGCATTTCTATGGCCAAGTAGGGTATCAGACCCTGTTCTCCAGAATCCTCGTCTGTCACTCTATCCACTATACCACCCTAGGAATACGGGTGGTACAATAATAAGGTATGGTTTCATCAGAGAATATGGCACGAAGGCTGGGATTGCCAAAGTGGAGGCAGCACATAGATTTCCTCACCTGCTCACGGCTGATAACAAGGATGAACTTTCAAATGAGGTTTAAGCTTCTCGATTGCTCCCCTCACACTCTTCTGTACTGTCTGCCTTTGAAGATGCTCCAAAGCTTTGAACAATTATTCAGAATGGAGCAATAAAACTGATAGCTTGCGTTGAGTGGTATGAGCATAACACACATCTGCTGTGCCAGCTCTGCTGGCCTTAGGTACAATTCCTCACCCACTGCAAATTACAGGGCTGGCATCAGCTTGGGACCTGAAAAGAATCAATTGTTCAACATGTACCTACCCTGATTCAGAGATCACGCTTGGATGCCTCTCTAGGTGAAATGCCAGATGGTTAAATCTAAAAGGGCCTTTGCAGTGGTGATACCCTAACCACTATGCCTCTGATTCAAAGAGGCTCTTACTCATTATTCCAACAATGAAGGAAGATCTTTTTTTTATCCTCCTACACTTTTTTCATTTGCTCTAGTTCTAAATCAACTGTATCTCTGTGCGCTGCTTCTGCATTTTGAAAAATGGGCCTGTTTTACCTTACATATATCCAAACATGCCTGTATTTTTCCCTGTTGCAAAGTGCTGTAAATAATTAGGTTTTATAGGATGGCAGTTCTTTTTCTTTTTTCTGTACTCTCTGTGCTCTCAAAATGTTTATTAGGATTCAGACAGAGAACAAGAACAAGTACTAGGATTTTTTTAAATAAATACAGAAAACTAATATATATGCCTTTCCAGTTTTGATTCACAAAATCAAACCAGGTTCCCACAAAGTGTTGCTATCAGACCTAGGAAATTATTGGAGATATGTTTCAAGAAACAAAATAAAACAACACAAAAAGCCCTACTCCTTGGTAACATGATTCCTTTTATCCTGAACACATGCAGTTATGAAGTATAAATCTGAAATTAATTTCATCCTATCTGAAGAAACCAGAAGGCCAGCCAAAACCACAGGGCATCATTTTGGATTCTGTACTCCAGTTCACAGTTAGTTTAACACAAGGAGTTCATTATGAAAAGTTTAAAATGCTTTGAAACAATATATTTCAATCTGGGGAACTTGTACTTTCCCCCACTTTAAATTACAAGAGGAATTATTTCTGTTTGAATGAATAAGACAGAACATCTGTTCTCCAAACAGATGGCTCATGAACTGAAAAGTAAGGTAATCTTATGTGGAATCAAAAGACTGGTCACTCAGAACTCCAGAGTGCAAAGACTGGAAACCTGAAGTAAGTGGCAAGATTCCTGATTAACAGATCTAGAATGCCAAACTGCTTCGAGTTTCAAATCACTACTACACATGGGCAATATCTCAACTGCATGTTGAGTATGTTGTTTCACTGTACAGTAGGACCCTTGTATAACGAACAGTTTGTATAACATAAAATCTGTACAAGATAAAATATTCTGGAGATAGGGGAAATTTGCTTAACGCAATCACCTATGGGGTGAATCCGTACAACATAAAAATGGGATTACTCCCTTTTCAATGCATTCCTATGGGAAATTTGTATAAAGGAAAATTTGCTTAACATGATTTCATTTGGAATGAATTAATTCCTTTATACAAGGTACAACTGTATTTACTAAATGCAGTGGGGCCGGAGGAGAGTACAAAAAAAAAGATGAAGAGGGAAAGGAAAAAAGTCAAACAAGCACTAGGATGATGGATCAAAAGGAAAGATCACGTGGAGAGAAGAAAGTACTTTGAGGGGGAATTCCTGCATGGCAGGAGGTTGGACTGGATGGCCCTTGAGGTCTCTTCCAATTCCATGAACCTAAGTATACAGCAAAACGAAAGTGTGGAAGAGATCTATATATTTTAATTAATTAGGGTGGTTTTTTATAAAAAAAAATCTGCCTCTATTTTGGTCAAACACAATTAAAATGGTGACTTAATTAGGTCCCAATGAATTTAAAAATAACAGTTAAAAAGGAAAACCTAAAGGTGTTTTAATTAATTCAGCATAAAAAGACTATGAGCAGCAAGGGCAACAAGAATCAGGCTGTATTATGGCAACGGCAATGAAACAGCCTTCCCAAATGCAGCAGGAGTGTGTGTGTGTGTGTGTGTGTGTGTGTGTGTGTGTGTGTGTGTGTGTGTCTGTCTGTCTGTCTGTCTGTCTGTCTGTCTGTCTGTCTGTCTGTCTGTCTGTCTGCATATGCACAAGAGTGGAAGAATGTGATGATACCAAAATAACTAAGTGCACGAGCTGCTGAGAGCCACCCTGATGAAGCCACTGTGGTTTACACTCGAAGATTCCTAGGATTTTATTTGGGATGCTGATATTTATAGAGATGGAGAGGCAAGGGATGCAGTTATTCAGCAGAAGTAGAGATTATTCTCTTTTCAGGTTTTTGGAGTTCCGTTTTATCCCAGAATTATCCAATAATTTCTTTGAGCATAGGCAGAATGACATTTTTTTTCTGCACAAATGAACAGAGCTACAATATTTTGCACTTCAGTTCCCAGAAACATCCAAGAACTCCAGGAATTGCAACCTGGAAACCAAAATCAGCGCAAGAGTAGGTCTCCCTGTCCCCAAGATAGGCATTTAAGGCTCCTGCAGTTTCCCAGGTTCCTGTGGTTGCTGTGCTTCTTGGGAAGTGAAGGTATGTGGGAGGACCCTTCTGTACAGTCTACTCGGCTACCCTCTCCCCCAACCCCTGCAAAAAAACCCCACCATGTTGACATTGTTTTTTAACAAATTAAATACAAGCAACAGGACAGCTGGATGAGTAAGGCAAATCACTTAAATGGCCTTTTGGGTGGGGCGCGGTGCCTTATACCTGTTCTGATGTCGATTTCTTGGCTACTCTAATTCCTGGAAATTTCTAGGAACTTAAGTACGAACCTCCAACAAGAGCACACCCCTAAAATGCTCTGCATATGCTCAGAGGCACTCTAAATATGCCAGAATGTCTACCCTTGATCTAATATTTGATCTTTCTAGACACTTAATGTGGTACTTTTGCACTGCCTTGACTCAGCATCTTCTTAATGGAAATAGCTGCCTGTCCTCCGACTAGAATTAACAAGCCCTCCTTTGTCAGCCTTTTTCGATCCCCAGACTCACATTCTATGGCGTTTGAAACGTGAGTAAATAATTCAAGGGTTGATGGAGCTGGGAGAGGGAAAAGAAGCAGAAAAGAGGTGCAAATCTGCAACCCAGAAAACTGTATAAGTTGTCAGAAAATGTTGAGGGAAGTAGTCTCCAATCCAACACTTGCCATATGTTTTGGACTACAAATCGCACCACTCACTGCAGCAACTGAATCGTGGGATCTGTATACCAAAGTCAGGTCTAGAAACCAGCATTAATTAATTAATTAATTAAGTAAGTAAGTAAGTAAGTAAGTAAGTAAGTAAGTAAGTAAGTAAGTAAGTAAAACTAATTTGAATGAACAAACAAAATGCCACCATTAGAAATGGCATCACCCAAAATAACACTTGCCCATCTTCTTTTAGGATTTTCTCTAAAACTGGTAACTTTACTACATACATTTGGACGAAACTGACTTTGTAGCAGTCAAATTCTTTGTGTGCTAGGGGGTGTACCCCTCAGCCAATGACAGCGGTAACCAGCTCTTCCACATAGTTGCTGTTGGGGGGAAAAAATATTTACCTCCCCCAAAACACAGAGTCCAGTGGATACTCTGATTCACACGTGAATATCTTCCTTTCTTCATGTTGTGTTCTAAGCCACAGAGAAGATTTGAGAATGAATGACAATCTCTGTTTTTCTCAAGAAATCCAGAAGCATGGCAGTATCTCAGCAAGCTTAGAAGGCAAGCAAGACCTCTATTAACGGCTGAACAACCATCACTTAGGAATATACAAAAGGAGCTATGGGTCAGTGGCAAAGCACATCCTTTGTAGGCAAAGGATTTGGGTTTGATTTTCAGCATCTTTGGGTACAGCTGGGAAAGACTTCTGCCTAAAACCTTGAAGAGCTACTGCTTGTCAGCGAAAGCAGTGCCAAAGTATGTGAGCCAATGAACTGATTTTGGCACCACTCAACAATATTCAATAAACTACCATGGTGTAGCTGGGAGAACAACACATCCCGAATTCAGCATGAAAGATTACAACATAAGAGGCCAACAAGCCGACATCAGAAGGCAGATGCTAGATTCCTTACGCACAAACACTTTTAAAAACCCAGATGCATTCCATATAATCTGCACTAATACATGTATTATCTAAGGATCTTGTCAAAGAGTTTGGTTGGTGTAAAATTAGGGCTGTGACAAGCAGCAACTACATTTCTGGAATATGAGAATTCTATAAAAGAAAGAGATCTTGAGTAGACTCCAGATTTAAACTGTGTTTTTTTTAAAAAAAATACTTTTCAGTGGCTAAACCACAAAAATAAACCATCCCCTACTCATTGCTCAACTTAACTGTCTTGAGGATTAGATTTATTTAAGATTAAAAGCCGAGGTCTTTTCAAGATGCTAACAAGAGCTCAAAGTCTACACTGGTTTCCCAGAGGAGAAGGAATCAAGGCACCAAGTTCAGCACCAAAATGCAAAAATGATAAGCCAGGTAATTTATAAACCACAGGCTAGGCCACCTGGAAGTGCCTTATTGGTGAGGATGGGGGACTTAACTCTTAGGAAACAAATACACCCACTTAAAAAAAGTGGTACCAAAGAACAAAGTGGGAGACTAAGGGCGCTTTTACACGACCCCTAAAATCCGAGGCAAAGGGCTCCCAGATCCAGAGCTTAAAAATGCTTTCCCACCAGCTCCGGACAAAAATTAAGTACGACCACGCCCACCTAAGCGCGTCCCAGCGCACTTTTCAAGTACCTGGTCTCCGAAGGTGAAAAATTTCTGACGCGGATGTAAAGCAGTGAGTGCCGGGCTCTCCTCGCCTTGTGTTTGTTTTTTGTTTTTTTGCCCCCCGCCCCTTTAAGAGACTTTAAGAGACTGGAATGCTTGCTTCTGGGGCTGCGACAGGCAGACAGAGGTGAGCCTGCATTCTTTTCTCCCTTTTTTTCTCCCTCCCCTCATGCAGAGAGGAGCAAGGGAGTGCGGAGGGGTGGGAACACAGGAAGAGCAACAAACCCCTAAGATCTCTGGTCCGAATTTAAGTTGCCAGCGGATCTCAGGGTTCATGTAAAAGCGCCCTAAGACTCAGGAGGCTGGAGTCTGCATCTCTTCCCAGCCATGGAGACTCAAGGAAGTGAGGGTGGCCTTGGTGAAATCACTCCTTAAATATCCTTTTTACTTTGAAAACCCTGCAAGTCAGATGCAACTTAATGACATCTCTCTCTCTCTCTCTCTCTCTCTCTCTCTCACACACACACACACACACACACACACACACATCCACACACACCACACACACACACACCAAGAGAGAGAGAGAGAGAGAGAGAGAGAGAGAGAGAGAGAGAGAGAGAGAGAGAGAGAAGGTTGACTTTTGTGTCAGTGCATGAGTGCATGATCACAAAGTGACGGAGGCTGAGCACTGAACGGATAGTCTCCAATGGAGCCAGACAGTTCAGCAGCATCAGACACAAGCGAACAACCTTCCCTCGTCCAACAAGTGAGGAGAGAGGAAAACTTCAGCTCCAATTCACTATGAACTTTTACCCTTTAAGTTCCACTGAGCCAGGCAACCACACTCCCCTCTCAAGAGGGGAGACTATCCACTACATCTCTAAGGGCGTTTATACACGACCCCTAAGCTCCGCGGCAAAGGGCTGCAAGCTCCGGACCTTAAAAATGTTTTCCCACCAGGTCCGGAGTTTGCAGACAATTAAGTGCGACCCCACCCACCTAAGCGCGACCCAGCTGCACTTTCTTGTACTTGCTTTTGGGAGGTGAAAAATATTTGATGCGGAGCGTGCCTGGGCTCTCCTTGAAGTTTTTGTTGTTTTTCTTTCGCCTCCGCCCCTTTAAGAGCAACCAGGAAGTAAACCCGGGGCTCGGAGCAAGCTTCCACGCACGGGAGGTAAGGGTTTCTTCTTTTGTCCGTGTCTAAGGCTTTTCCCCCCTCCCTCCCCTCCCGCAGACAGAACAAGGAAGTGCGGAGGGGGTGGGGACGGAGGAACAGCAAGGAACCCTCAAGATCGCTGGTCCGAATTTAAGGGACCAGCGGATCTGAGGGGTCGTGTGAAAAGGCCCCAAGTCAGTCGATATTCTGTGCTTGCAGTCTGTCAGTCAAAAGATTAACCATTACTCATGTAGACACAAGGGAGAACAAACGCCATCCAGGGCTGATCCTTTCTTCTGATTTGTGGCATATTCTTGTGAATTAGAGATCCGAAATCTGCGCCACTTGAGATGTTAGGCTGTAACCTCAATTCTTGTTACGCTGGCATGGGCTGATGGAAATGGCAGTCTAACAATACCTCGTCTGCAACTGCTGACAAAAATCAATCTTTAATAACCTTAAGAGTATTGTGTTTCCCTTATAACTTTTTAAAAATAATTGCACCCAAAGTATAAGATAAATAAATAAGCAAGCTTTTGATCACATCGTATAGCATTATCTTATGATTTACCAAATCTTCATTTCGAGATAATATGTTGTTTTACCCAAATAGTACCACCTTATTTCAGATTACCTGTCAGCTTTCAGCAGCAAATTAGAGGGCAGCTCCAAAAGCAGGTTGTGTTGCACATCCAAGACCTCCACGTGTGTTCGTTCAATCCTCTCCGGTAGCCTCGCTAACCGATTGTGTCCGGCAAGCAGTTTGCGCAAGCTGATGTTGCAAAATAATCTTAGAGAGGGAGGGAAAGCACATGTCAGCCGCAGGAGTAATAAAACACAGAAAATCAATTAACACAAAAATATCCAATTAGCAATTTTGTAGAGGAAAGAGTATCTAGCAACTCAGGATGCCTCTTCATTGCGTAAATGATACTATTCATTAAAACAAAATGGACCACGTCCCTTAACCAACTTTCACCCAGTGCCACACACACACACACACACACACACACACACACACACACACACACACACACACACACACACACAAAGGTTCAGCAGGTGCAGAATGAAGCAGCCAGACTTCTAACGGGGTTGAGATGTAATGATCGTATCTCCCCTACTCTGGCCGCACTGCATTGGCTGCCTGTACTTTTCTGCATCAGGTTATTTAATTTACCTGTAAGTAAGTTCAATTAAAGTGTTGAATGTGATTTTATAATGCACGTTATGATTGATCTTGTGTTGAAATAGTGTAATAGTTTGCTCTGTTTGATATGTGTTTTTTAGTTCTGTTGAAAGCCACCCAGAGTGGCCAGATGGCTGGGGTATAAGTCTAAATCAGGCATGTCCAAACTTCGGCCCTCCTGATGTTTTGGACCACAACTCCCAGAATTCCAAGCCTGTATTTCCAATGGCAAAGAACTGTGGGAGATGAGGTCTAAAACATTTGGAGGGCCGAAGTTTGGACATGCCTGGTCTAAATAATAATAATGCTCTGAACGAACCCCAGCGTGCTCCCTAAGACAACAGACAGCTGTTAACTGGGAGTTGAGTCATGGCTACTGGACTTCTTTTTTGAGAGATAGAAACGTTTCGCTGTTCATCCAAACAGCTTCATCGGTCTGAATACAGCTAGTGCAAGAGACCTTCTTATAGTCAGCTTGACCTCTTGTCCCCTTGTCTGATTGGCTCATAAGATGAACAAAGCCTGAATAGGCTCGTTAGGGAGACATTAGTGTCCATGGCCTTAAGGTAAACAATGGCCTAAGGTGCTGAAACCCATCAAGAATGGGTCGTTAGCTGTCAAGAATGGGTCGTTAGCTGTGACCTGGTGGTGAAGGCTCCTTGATTTGCCTGGGTACTGTGGAAAGTACAGCCTGGTAAGTAGCAGCTAGACTATGCCGGAGCCCCCCACCTCTGTTGAGGGAGGGATTTTCAATGCTGACATGAATGGCTTCCCTTACTCCTCTCTCAAACCACCTCTCTTCTTTGTCTAATATGTGTACATCCTCATCTTTGAAAGAGTGGCCTTTTTCCTTCAAATGGAGGTGTACTGCTGATTCTGGTCCTGAGCTGTTACCTCTCCTATGTTGGGCCATTCTTCTGTTTAATGGCTGTTTAGTTTCTCCAATGTAGAGGTCTGAACACTCTTCACTGCATTGGACTGCATATACTATATTGCTCCTTTTATGGTTTGGTATCGGATCCTTTGGGTGGACAAGTCTCTGCAGAGATAAACGCACCTGGATGACTGAGAATCTTCACAGACGCAGACAGCTGTTAGTTATATTCACTCAACCGAATTTTAGGGGGTCGGAAATAAATTTTGCCACATGAAATAACTTACTCATGGGAGGTGAGATTAGGTAACTAGGTCATCACAATGTATTCTTGAAGGCTTTCACAGCCGGGATCTGATAGTTGTAAGTTTTTCGGGCTGTTTGGCTGTGTTCTGGAAGTTCTTCTTCCTGATGTTTCACCAGATTATGTGGCTGGCATCTTCAGAGGGCAAGGAGCTCAGGGAACTAGGAGATCCCTCTGTACTCTGGGGTATAGAGTGCCCTTGCCCTCTGAAGATGCCAGCCACAGAGTCTGGCAAAACATCAGGAAGAAAAACTTCCAGAACACAGAAAAACAGCCCAAAACAACTAAAAGTCATCACAGTTCGGTCAAGCAGCTTCACCGTTATGAAGGGCACATACAAGGAAGCATGCGAAGGTTGTATTGATCCCATGATATGAAAGGGTTCAGGGTTATGCAACTTCTATTTTTGTTTATCACTGAAATTCTCAACAAGCTTTTCACCCTATCATGAACTGGGGGTTGGTTCAGGGCAAGGTTTCGCTACTCTGCGGAGACAAGCCATGGTCATCCCCTATGGCTGAATGCTGGGCTTCAAAGTGGGGAAATGAAGCTCAAATCCCAACTTGTCTAAAATGTTTTCTGGGTGGCCTGGCCTCAGCCTACACACATCTTCACCTTTTGAAGACAGCCCAGTGGACAACCTATCCTGAAGGGCCACCTGACAGAGCAGGAGGACAATCCAACAGGGCCACGACAATCAATAAACTGCTGAACTACTCGTACAGTTTGAGGTTTGGAACTTTCATCCCTTATCTTAATCTCAGTAGCCTTCTAAATTAGGGATAGGTTTAGATATACCACACAGAGCACAACTGTTTGTATTACTATGCAAACTCCAAGCAAACAAACAAAAATACTGGGGGTCATTTTAAGAACGTAATACCATATTTTCCAAAAACAGCTGTGGAACACTAAGGTAACTGTAAGTCTGGTAAGGAAATTACTGGCTTTCAAGCCTTCCATATGTCTTAGAGGAGAACCATGAGTTCCTTCTTTTATTCAAAAGCAAAACTAGACTATGAGTGATACCTTCATAGGCTGCCAGTAGAAAAATTAAAAAAAAAAAGTTGCTGAGCTTTCGAGAGCAACCTCTCTTTTTCAAAGCAGGTATAGAAGTCCAGACATGGCAAGGGATGTAATTTGCCAGGAGAGAGTTCTTAAAAGTTCACTTGGCAAGAAGGACACCAGTTTTGCGTTTGTTTTAATGGCTGCATGGCTCCAAACTTCTTTTATTCAAGAGGCTGTACTCCTTTGTTAATTGTATACAAAAATGCTTTATTAGCTGTAAACCAAGCAGCAGGTGGTAGAATCCTCTCATGATCTCTCTACAGAATGGTGTGCATGTCAATACAACAAACCAACTAAAGCATTTGCTTTCCGGTCTAAATTAGCCACAAATTGTGGGTGGGTCTAAACTGACACCTGCAGTTAGTTTCATAGATCCGAAACTGTGGTTTGCTCCTGACATTTTTTGCGCAAGCCAGGGTTTAAACAAACCATAGTTTCACCAGCTTTAGGTGTCATAGAAAACTACGGTAAATTTAAATACAGAACCAAATGCTTCCCGTCTCCCCACAACGGTGCTAGGAGGAGATAAGAGGATTGAAAAGTCCAGAGCTTATTTTAGGATAATAACTAAACCAGGCCATTTTGTTTTCACCAACAATATTTTAGGCATATGCAGAAAAATATAGTTTTTCAACAAATGTCGGCCATCCGTCGTATGCGGACTCAAGAATGTGATCTCCCCTTCCTGCAGCCTTCCTTCCCCTCCCTCAATTTTTTCCTCTCCTAATACCCCACTAACATAAAGCCTCCTTCTAGTTCTACAGGGAATGAAATTCATCTAATCGGCTTTAGTGTCTTGAGCCCTTGCATGCTATGGGTAGCCAAACACCCCGTCTCCTGGGGGGCAGGAGGGAAAGCAAATGAGTTGCTGCTTTACAAGACACCTTAATTGGGCAATGCGGCTCCTGTAAAACTAATTAAACGCAACAAATAAAGAGCAGGGAAGAGAAGTCCCACAATGAAATCTGCTCTGAAGTTGTCAAGTACTCCTCCCCCCCACCACCCCCAACCAAAAGAAGGGTGATGATAGTGGGAGAGCAGCAGTGGGGAATCCCTTGCTGAAGATTATTTTCGTCTGCCACCTGCCGTGGTCTCCCTGTGGCTGTGTGTTTTAATCAGGAGGCGCCTCTGCCCCACAGCTGACCCTTCTTTCAATCACAGATTCACCAACTGCTCAGCACTGTAGAGAAAGACTCAACCACCCCTTTTCCGCCCCGGAAAAGGCACACACAGACAAACATCCCTAGCAAGATCAACGGAAGTTGCAGGAGATATGTGCACTTCCTCCACTTAAAAGATAAACCCAAGATCATCCTAAATCCACAAAGTATGGAGCCATCAGTTATATCCTTGCAAACAGCTGAGTTTTCCTTGGTGGATGTCATCAGATAAGCTACAGAAGGGCCAGTACTCCCAGTTGTTGCCTCGGGATGACAGTAGACTGTATTATCTAGTTAAGGACAGAAGTCAGTAAGGTGAGTTTCACAACTGGGAAAGACAGCATGAGTGGGTATGGGTGCTAGGTTTGTTTCCCTTGTATTTTTATTGAGAATATCTTCATATTTTGCAGCAAAGGGGGTGTTGACGGCTTTCCCTTTCCAATTTACCGTTAGCAGACCAAATCCTGACCATTTTGCCTGAACCAGAATTTCAGTTTTCACTGCTTTCCACCAGCACTACTATGAACACTATGCATCTTCTAAGAGATGGCTTCTGCTAGAGGATACACAATACTACCAGTAGGGCTTCAATGTACCATCATATTAAAGTGGGAACTGGACTATAACTACAACATATTTATCAATCAAGATTTAAGAATAAAGACACTGCCGTGTTTAGCAGATGACGTGGAAGTAGCCCAAAGGCCTAGATCCAACTGCTAGTCTCAATTAAAATGGAACTGGCAAAAAAAGGAAACAGACAAAAGTCTTGGCTTACAATCCAGCAACTAACTCAATGTCTCTACTCTGGTTGGGACCACCAGCTGCAGTTTGGCCAGTGAGGTTTTAGTTGGCCATCAAGCCTTCCTCGATCATAGGATACATTATGGGAGGACTATGGATTCCTTGGAAAAGAACGGTTTTTGCATGTTGAATGTTCCAGGTTCAAACCCTGGCAGCTCTCCTTAAAAAGATCAGGCAGCAGGTATTGTTGAAAAGCTGTACCTGATATCTGGAAAGCAGGGACCAGAGAGTAAGATTGTCTGCCTCAGTGCAAGGCAATGCCATCTGCCTTGGCTGGTACAGCAATGGGTTCTCTACTAAGAAGAGGTCAAACAGTGCTCCCATCCTAATCATTAGTCAAACCCGCACACACTGTGCAATTTCTAATTGATACAATTTATACTAAACATGCAATTTAATACTGAATTCCTTAACTACCATTTAAGAGAAAATGTTCCTAGCATATATTTGTTTGTTTGTTTGTTTGTTTGCTTACAAACATAGTATGCAAATAAGTGTCTAGGGTAATTTTCCAGTGAAGCTGGTTGTGGCAGCTACTCCTTGGTCCTTTTGACCTGCTAACCCAAGATAAGCTACATAATCTATGTAAATGTGCAACATCCAGGCATTTGAAGACTTAGGTTTTGCACCACAGAACTCCTTCCATTTCAATGAACTTAGGCCCTTTGTACACAACCCCTAAACTCCGCAGCAAATGGCTGACAGCTCCGGAGCTTACAATTGTTTCCCCACCAGCTCCGGAGTTTGCAGGAAATTAAGTGCGACCACGCCCACCTAAGCGCGTCCCAGCGCACTTTTCTTGTACCTGCTCTAGAAGGGTGAAAATCCCCAGGTCCGGATTTAATCTGGTGAGTGCGGGGCTCTCCTTGCTTCTGTTTTTGTTTTTTGTTTTGCCTCCCGCCCCTTTAAGAGAAGGGGCGGGAGGCAAAAAACAAAACAAACAGAAGAGAAGGAATCAGGATGACGGGGGCTTTGACCGGCTTCGGAGGTGAGCCTGCATTTTTTCCTCTCTTACTTCCTCCCTCCCCTCACGCAGACAGGATCAAGGAAGTGCGGAGGGGTGGGGACGCAGGAAGAGCAACGAACCCCCAAGATCCCTGGTCCAAATTTAAGTGGCCAGCGGATCTTAGGGGTCGTGTGAAAAGGCCCTTAGCCACAACAACAAGAACTACAAGAACAACAGCAGCAGCAGCAGCAGGACCAGCATGGCTTCTTTGCACTGGTCTTTTCCAACCTCCGAATTTGCTGAATTCCAAACACCGTAATTTCTAACTGGCATATACAACCACGTGCAGGCTACGATGTGGGAGTCATAGTCAAACACTTCTTGAAGTATGTACAACTATTTATACAATGAAAACAAAACAGTAGAAGATGGGTATTGTGTGCTATTTTTTTAAATGGTAGCAATGATCTAACTATTACAAATTGAGCCCAAGCACAGCCCTGCCTAATGTTCAGAATGTGATGTCTGCAAGATTCCAGACAAAACAATGTTGGTACAGCAATACCCAGTTATAAATTACAGTCTAAAAGAGCAATACCATGCTCACACACAAGTGTTAATTCTAATGAATTCTGTCCTCCCTTTCAACCCTGAATGCTTAATAAGCCATCATTTTCCTTCTAAAAGTCATTCACATCTCCTCTGTACTACCTACATTTCTCCACAACCTTTCCAAGAATGACCAAAATTACTACAGAGCTGCCTTGGATCCTTTTGGGAAGAAAGGGAGGATATAAATATTTTAAATAATAAATAAATAAATAATTAAATAAATACATCTAGCAGTCAAATGCAAGTGTTTTCAAAACATTTTCAGAAAGCCTACGAGCTAAAAACTTTGGAACAGAATCTGACATGCAGGAACCAATTAATTGGCTTTACTGCAACCTCTTGCTTCACAACCATCTATCATGTAATACATCTGATAAGCATTATTACAGACATATCTAACTCTACTGTATATCTATATCTGTAAACAGAGATGTTGTTTTTGTCATCTGGCAACAAAGTGATTCCCTTATCCGCACTTCCTTGGGCTCACAACACCTACTTAAAAATCCTACAAGCAAATTTTATTTCCCCACTCCCCAGCTGCTGTCAAAAACTATTTTAAAATTTGCAGAGTGGAGCCTCGTAAATCTTAACAGCTGCACGGGTGACTTGAGAACTTTTGCCTGGAACTCAGAGCGGCTGCATGTTTTGTTCTAGTCTGCATGGAAGCAAATGGCACAAATACACCCCAGGAGGTTAAAACACCATCAAGCAGAAGATCACACACACATACACACACACACACACACACACACACACACACACACACACACACACACACACAGAGAGAGAGAGAGAGAGAGAGAGAGAGAGAGAGAGAGAGAGAGAGAGAGAGAGAGCTCTGGAACAAGCTAAATACTGACTCAGCAATCATTTCTGCATGTGGTACGTATCTTGTCCCTGGTTGTTTATGTCCGCAGGACTCACCGGGCAGGCAGTTCCTGTATTTGATTGTGGCCAAGATCCAGCACTTCCAACTTTCGGCTGTCACAAACCCACTCAGGCAAGTTCTCGAGGTGGTTTCTACATAAAAGAGATGGCAGATGAACCGTGAAGTGACCAGATTAAAGGGGTGTGTCAGGAATAGGCAGAAACACAGACAAACCAAAGTATGCCACAAGTGAGAACTATGGACCTCCAAGACCACTTCTGTTCCTCCCAATGACATCACAAAGGACACAAAATGTGGCCCAGTTAAGCCCTGCAGAGAATTCTAGAAGTTTTTAGTTTTCATCAGAAACAATCTGGGACTACCCACCTACATTGTCTCAACTTTAAAAACAAAATCTGGGCACCAGACACTTCCAGTTTCATATGGTGGTACAGCCTACAAAAGGTCTAGAGTTGGGGAAATGGTCTGTATTTCTATATCCTGCCTACTCCTCTGATGGGGTTTGCTGCTCAAGTTATACAAAAAAGTCAGGATGAAGCCATAGTGGCAGGCTGCACAAGCCTTGGTTCAAATAAGCTCAACTTCATAAGATAACCTCACCACAGGATGTGGGATTTTCAGATATTGTTAAAATTACAGATCTCATAATTCTCCATTCTGGGATTTCTACCTGACCGACAGAGACCTGCCCAAGTGCTCTCTGGGAGCTTTCTTTCTGATCAGGAAGTTAGGCAGATCTAGGCCTAGCTACGGCTCAAAGCTTTCCAAGTTCAGGACTCTGACCCAAGTAATTCAGTTATCTTAGAAGGTGTTTGTATTTCAGTTTTAACTCCCAGAGTGAAGAATTATGGAAATTCAAAAAAAAAATAACATCCCAATTCACCATTAGGCTTCATATAATCATCAATTCTTTCAGCTGAAGACACTACTGTGGGGGTACCATTTGTCACCTGCTTTTTCAGCTGGAAGTGTTTGCAGAGTGACAAAAGCTATTTAGATTAGCTACAGTCAAATATATCTTCCATTAAACTGGTTCTGAAATACAGAACACATTAACTGAACTCGTTTCTCTAGAGGAAATGCAAGCGTTACAGATCTTTTCAGCCTGCAGTCTTCTTATGAAATCAAGCCAGCATACAAGTCACAAAGAAATTGTGAAATCAAATATTTCTTAGCACCATGACTTGTAGCAATAATGGACAACTGCGATGTCCAATAAATTATGCTTACTTACCCGTGCAAACATACTGATGAGATCCTGGCATGCAATTATACTGACTCATGCACTTATATTGCTTCAAGTCACTGACAACACCCTCCGGCAACACTCTTGCCTCATTCAGAGTGCCTATTCAGACACAACAGTCCCCCCCCAACCCCATGGCTTGCTAGAAAAAAGAAAGAAAGGAAGAAAGGACTGCTTCAAAGTACAAATGGACCCATCCATTTAGAACCGTGTTCCTTTAATCCTTGTAAAATAGTTGTGCTAGCTTCAATAATGTCTGATTAGACCCTGTATTGTATAAGGAGAGTGAAATGTTTTTGTTGCTGCTGCTTTAAATAACAACAGCTGTGTTTATAGTTGTCTTTCGTAGATGTTTCAAGGAACAGAAGGAAGATGAAGCAACCAGGACAGAGGTAAGGAAGCACCAGACCTGTGCATCCGAGGCATCCCGTCTATCTGTGCTTCTCTTCCTTCTACACATACATTTAGGTGTCATGTTATCTTACCGGGAACCCACTTTTACAACTTTGAAATTATATACAGTATTATTATTTGGAAGGTGCATTCTCTCTTTGCAACATATCAAGCCCTGTGAGTCTCAAGGGAGAGCCTGTATAAAGTCTGAAGATGTATTTTTTACAACTACAGTGGTACCTGTACTTAAGAGCGGCTCTACCTAAGATCAATTTGACTTAAGAGAGGAAAACTATTGGCGTTTTAACTGCAGCCTTACACATTTTAGATGCGGTCTGCTCTACTTAAAATTTTTTCGATTTATTTATTTCAATTTTTAGATATGGTACCTCTACTTAAGAGTTGTTCTGACTTAAGAGTGTGCCTTCAGAACAGATTAAATTCATAAGTAAAGGTAAGTAGATTTGCCATATATACTCGAGTAAAAGTCGACCCGAGTACAAGTCGAGGCCCGTAATTTAACCCCCAAAAACTGGGAAAACTTATTGACTTGAGTTTAAGTCTAGAGTGGGAAATGCAGCAGGGCTTGGCAGCTCCTCCTTTGTGAGCTGGGGGAGCAGTGTGTGATGTTTAAAATGACTTTTAGCCACCGAGGCAGGCGCTTGCCTCAGTGGCTAAAAGTCATTTTAAACATCGTGTGCCGCTCCCCGTGATGCAGAAGGGGGTCAGGAGAAGCAGCGCACAAAGTTTAAAATGACTTTTAGCCACCGACCCAAGCACTTGCCTCGGTGGCTAAAAGTATGGACCCGAATGTAAGTCAAGGGCCCCTTTTTTCAGCCCAAAATTAGGGCTGGAAAACTAGACTTATATTCCAGTACATACAGTAATTGTGCATAGATTCATTCAGGCATTCAGTCTAAATTTCATTCATTTTCAGTCTGATCTATAAAATACAAGCAACTAATCTGTTGGATCAGTTCTAGTTTGTGGATGTCAGGGCTGCGCCCACAATGGCTAAAACAGGATAGCTGCCCTGTTTCATGAGGATCAGCCATTATATTCAGGATTTTGAATGAAGGTCAATACCTCCTCTATCCACCAGAAATCACAACTGGCAGTGGAAACAAAGAAGTGTTGGAAGCCAGTGGAACAGCAGCTTTCCCTGCCCAAATTGGCTGATGAGTTACAAGGAATGGAATTTCAGGCAAAAAAGAAAATAAAAATAAAACAATTGGACAAAAAAAAAAGACCGAATGCTGTGTCATGTTAAAATACTGTTATAATTTAATTTGAGCATCTGTGGATACAATCCACTTCCGCAAACATAAGGAGGAGATAATGGTAATGGTAATAAGACTCTCTGGTTACCTTTGAGGTCTTTAAGGTGGATCTGTTAAGGAGGATAAAATATATAGGCACAGTACAATTATTACAGTGTTTTATATTTGGTAGTGGCCTAAGAAACCTTGACTAATATTGAGTCAATTTAGATGTGTATCGGGTACATGTACTGTATATAGAATTATAGAATCATGGAGTTGGAAGAGACCTCAAGGGCCATCCAGTCAAACCCCCTGCCGGGCAGGACCCCTTCACAGTGCTCCTGACAGATGGCAATCCAGCCTCTGCCTAAAAACCTCCGAAGGAGACTCCACCACCCTCCGTGCCAGCATGTTCCACTGCCAAACAGCTCTAACAGTCATGAAGTTCTTCCTAATGTTCAAATGGAAGCTCTTTTCCTATAGTTTGAAACTATTGCCCCGAGTCCTAGTCACTGAAGCCATGGAAAACAAACCAGTCCCCTCTTCAATATGACATCCTTTCAAATATTTAAACATAGCTATCATATCCCCTCTCAGCCTTCTTTTTTTAAATAAGGCTAAACATTCCCACATCCCTAAGCCTCTCCTCATAAGACATTTCTTCCAGACCTTTAACCATCCTGGTCACCCTTCTCTGGACCCGTTCAAGGGTCTCTCTCTCTTTCTCTCTCTCTCTCTCAATTCTTGTCTCATTACTTTTTATAATATGTATAAAATACATACTATAAAAAGAAACTAGAAAACAGGAAGCGATGTGTCTAGTCAGCTTCAGCTGTGGCCCAGAGAAACGTCACCACAGTATCTCAATGTTATGGAACAAAAAAAGATTGAGGAAAGGACGTAATACTTCAAAATATATCATATTTACCTTGAAACATCCATATAGGTCAGATAATTTGGAACTGGGTACACATCAAGGTGAACAAGTTCTGGAAAAGGAATAAGACAGTTCACACATTTAAAAATATAACTGGCTTTTTAAAAACAATACTATTTTCTTCTCCACAAATTCATTAAACCCGTTACACATATTATATATCATACACACTGAGAAGCAAGAAACGTTTTGGTAAGGCACTGAAGGAATTTCACTAGATATAAAGCCTCAATAAAATTTTGTTTGGTTTCCCCATAGGTTTATATGAGACCTTTTTCTTCCTACTTTCCTAAAAAGCAGTCTCAAAACAGTACTATGGTTTGATCCACTAAAACAGTGGTTCTCAACCTGTGGGTCCCAAGATGTTCTTGGACTGCAACTCCCAGAAACCCCTTCCAGCACAGCGAGTGGTGGAGGCTTCTGGGAGTTGTAGTCCAAGAACATCTGAGGAGACCCCCAGATTGAGAACCACTGCACTAAAACAACTGAAATTTGACAGGCTGAGGAATGTCTTTATGCTCAAGCTAGAACTATGTAGTATCAATACACTCTGAGAGAGAAAAGCTGTAAGAAAGAGAGAGGGAGAAAAGACAAACGACAAGACAGGAGGAAGGAAGGAAGTGAAGAACGAAAGGCTATCTACTTTGATACTGAGTTCTCACCCTCCCACTCCTGCAAATGCAGCCTGGCAGATTTAGTCCAAAACAAATATTGTCCTCAATATGTTCCTCATCCTTGCATTAAGCCTTATCCTGAAAACGTAAATAAGTGTCTGTATATGTGCAAGTTTCCTTGGGTGTGAACCGAGAGAGCATTAAAGCACACAAGTCGCCATCTGCAGTCTGCTGCAGTAATACAATCTAGTCTGGTGGAGGTTTATCTCCTCAGTGAGAACTCTTAAATCAGTGATTCCTCCACATGTGATCATTTCCCATGACCATTTTGTTAAAGAAAGAAAGAAAGAAAGAAAGAAAGAAAGAAAGAAAGAAAGAAAGAAAGAAAGAAAGAAAGAAAGATCACCAGTAATTTGATATTATATTGCTGATATTCCCTAGATAAGCAGTCCAAGTATCTTTTTAACTTCACATTAAGATTCCTTACCATGGCCTTCAGTCATAGTAATGTGCATAGACAAACTGTTATGTTCCCCAGCTGCAAAATCTATACATGTCTAATGAACTTGCTTTATAAAACCAAATTTTGCTGCCACTTATTGAAATTGTGTTCAACAAGAATTTATGCAAGCCCTAGGATGGTCATACAGTAGTTGATCTTTTAAAAGAGCTTAGAAGAGGTGAGAGGTTAGGCAATCAATAAACCACTATGTAGGTCATGAACCTACGATCTCTTCCCAGACTTGTGGAGATGTAGCAAGAAGCAGGAGGAGGAGGAGGAGGAGGAGGAGGAGGAGGAGGAGGAAAAGTTACTGATTCATTTTTAGGATATGGATTTTCTATTACCAATTTCAAACAAATTATCAAAATTCCCCCTCAATTGGAGGGACTGTAGGGATCTGGACCATGCTGAATAGAGCCATTACACAAAACAGAGGAATGTATATTTGTTTCATTTGCATAAACAATGCAAGGTGATTAATTTTTCTCACGCCGGGGTTCAAAATAGAAATTGTTCAGTGCAATTTACAAATCAAGCAGAGGACAACAGATTTTCCCTGTCAGGTTCTGGTACATCATCATTCAGTCAAAAGGAACAGAAATGCTGCAAAAAAAGAAAAAGAATCTATATTTCTAGCCAGCAACGGTATTTTTATCAGCGATATGCCAACTGAGCTACTATTGGCTTAACCATTCGGATATCATGGCTGCTGAATATATTTATTTATTTATTTATTTATTTATTTATTTATTTATTTATTTATTTATTTATTTATTGGGCTTATATACCGCCCGTCTTCCTGGAGGAACTCCGGGCGGTTTACAACAAAAACAATATAAACAATAACAGACCATTAAAAAAAAGTTAAAGCAAATAACAAAACTAAACAATTAAAAATAGCAGATGGTGGGAAAGAGAGGGGGGGGAAACACTTTTAGTCACCAAACGCCTCCCGGAAAAGGAGAGTTTTTAATGCCTTCCGGAAGGCTGGCAGGGACTCTGCTAGGTGCACTTCGGTGGGGAGATGGTTCCACATAGTGGGGCCAGCCACAGAGAAGGCTCGGTTACGGGTGGATGTTCTCCGAGCCTCCCTGGGCGTGGCCACCCTCAGCATGTGCACCCGCGACAACCTAGTCGGTCGGGCCGATGTTGACCGCTGGTCGATCCGCTCTGCCAGGTAGTCAGGTCCTAGGCCATGGACGGTTTTATAAATTAAAACCAAATATGTTGCACCCTCCTAGAATGCCTTTGAGGGAGGGAGCTGCAATGAATGCCAGTCAACTGAATGGCAGGCAGTAGTTTCCTTTCTCCTTCTGCTTTCTGTTCCTACCTTTTTACAGCCATACAGGGTTCTGTTCAGCAAGTCTGCCAGTTATTAGGTAGTATTCTGTCAGTACTGTGTGTGTGAGTTATGGGGTCAGAAATGAACAGTCACAGTAAAGTGTTTCTGTTAAGCTCAGTAATGTAACAAATGAACATTTCTGCAAAATGTTTGCTTTTGTACAAGAACTGTGAATAAAAGGAAATGTTTTATTGAGTGAACTTACTGAAACAGTAAGTGCCAGTTGAGGTAAACTAACAAATAAGGGGGTGGTCTTCTAAGGAAGGCTGTAGTTCAATCTGCTCTGTAGGTTCCTGTCAGAACCATTTTTATCTCTTAGCGAAGTGAGAGAAACTATATCAGCATTTTTAATTAAGGCCACACTCAATTTTCTTCACCTCAACACTGCCAAAACATCAGACCATGACATGTTCAGAGCCATTCTGATTGTCAGAATAGTCTACAGTTAGCAGTAAAATGGCAGCTAGCAGTGCAGCATCAACAATGAAAGTGAAAGGACAATTTGGACTAAAGGACACATTAAGGTAAAGGTAAAGGTAAAGGTCCCCCCCGCACATCGTGTCCGACTCTAGTGCTCATCTCCGTATTCAAGCCGAAGAGCCAGTGTTGGGCAAGTCCATGGCCACGTGGCCGGCATGGCTGCAAGGAAACACTGTTTTACCTTCCTGCTTTTTACGGAAATACCTATTTCTCTTCTTGCATTTACATGCTTTCAAACTGCTAGGTTGGCAGGAGCTGGGGTTATCAGCAGGAGCTCACTCCGCTGCGTGGCACCCAGGATTCAAACCCCATTGCATGGGGCTAAAAACAAACAAACAGGGGCTGTGTTATATCTGTAGGAAGGTAGGGGGGGAGAAAAGGCTGTTCAGAGCTCAAGAGAGAATTCTACCAGACTACAAGAATGTCTCTCATATTTTCCAGCCTGCAAAGAGGTTCTCCACGCATATCTAATATAGAGATGTAATGGGACTCCAGTGGGGATTCTTGACCCCGCAGAGAGACCCTCCGCATACCCTTCCAACTGGCAGGGAGTATGGTCTCCGGCCCCAATTGGGGCATGGCTCAATCATAAGATCTCACAATCCTCCTTATGTGTTTAATACAAGGGAGGGGAATCTGAATCCTTCACCGAGGCCAAGGACTAGAATCTGGGCCAAATATGAGGGAGCCAAGAGGGTTGTGCAAGCCATAAATTTTGAACTGGAAGCTAAGGAACTGTTTGGGACAGAGACAGGTGACTGGAAGAAAAGGCAGCCACTATAGAAAAGACACTGCAAGGGGAAAAGACAGTCTGAAAAAGAACCCCATAAAGACCCTAGCAACAAGAACAGGGCCATGTCATGCTGGAAGAAAGGATGCTTGGGAAATTTACGAGGAAGGAGCAGGGACTATATTTCATCTAGACTTCAACTAGCCAAATTTTTGGACAGGACTCACCCCTTATCCTCAGAATTCCATTAACTTTACAGGACGTTCCAGTCTTGTCACTAGTTATGTGGATTAACTTGACTTAGATAATGTAGATGAAACGCATTGGGCGTCTGAAAGTGTGGAACATGAATGCTACCGTTCTTTCCAGAATTACAAGACTTCTATTGCATGGTAGTCCTCTAAAACATTTTGGTTATACTAGGAGAGGGAAATAGGCAGCCTGTGAACTATATGCAGTTCCCATAAACCATTCTTCCCAGAGCACCCAGCCACTGCTCCCCCAAACTTGGTCTTTTTAATAACTAAAAAACCCTTTCTGCCCTCTACGTGTTGGGAGACTATTCTGTGATGTTCTGATGCATGTCTTGAGCCCCTGGAGTCCCCCACTTTTCATGATAGATAGATAGATAGATAGATAGATAGATAGATAGATAGATAGATAGATAGATAGATAGATAGATAGATAGATATTACTTTTTAAAAAACATTTTTTCAACACTAGAGGGTGCATGGCAATTTTTCCAATTAAAAACACAACTTTTAATTTAAACTAATTTTCAGTTACAAAAGTCCATTGTAAAAATGTTACTATATATAACCCTTGCAATAAATTGAACAATAATAATAACACTGAAAATGGCATTTTCCCTTTATGTCCTCCCTTTTGGCACCCAGCCAAACCATGGGGAATTCCATGGGGAATATGTGAAAAATATTCTTCAGCCCTCCTGGGCTAGATGTTTTACATCCCGCAGCATGCTGGGGAGTCTAGCTGACTCCCAGTTCTAACCTGTATGAAACATCAAGGAGGATGATTCAGATATAATGCACCTTGTGTGAACTGGCTTTACAAAAGCAGACATACCATTGGAAGAGGCATAAAGAGCTTTAAGCAAGTATCCACTGATTTTGAGGGTCACTAGTTGGTTTCTTTCACAGTGCATTACTTCAACATTATTAAAGACGGTGGCATCTAGTTCGCCTAGTTTATTGTCCCGAAGGTCAAGCTGGGTGATGTGATGTAGGAAGTCAACTTCATCTGCCACCAACCTTCTTATCACATTTAACCTAGAATAAAAAGTGGGAAACGGGAAACTAGGATCAGCTCTATTGTTATCTACCTCATTGAGGTTGAACATAAAAAGTCTTCAGTCTTTGTTTAATAATTCCACATTGCCTTAAAACAAAAAAAGAAGCCATAAGCTGGGAGTGACATGCCTCTCTCCATTTTTATAACTTCGAAAGCTTATGATAATGTACACCGTCACGCTTCTACTACTCACTGGCCCATCAAGTTTTCCACAAACTCCACTGATCCAAATCTGCCTAATCCAGTTGGGGTTTCCTGTGCTAAAGGCTATTTGAATCAATGGAACTTACAGAATAGTTGACTCACAAAATCCCCACGGATTCCATGGGCCTAAATCTAGTGTGATTTACCATGTTCACCAGCAGGATGTTTCCCACTGGATTTTAGCCACGCTGCAGCATCAGTTGCTCCCTAGATAAATCAAGGAGTCTATGTTCCCTCTAAAGTGAGTACTCATGTAGAGCTCTATCCAGAGTGGAGGCATCCGGGGTCAATGCCTGCTTATTTCTAGGTTTCAGAAGACACCCCAAAGTCTTTGTGCAAATGAGCAAGGCTCCAGCACAGCCAGGATAAAAAATAGAGGAAAACTTGCAAGGGGTCTTTTCAGTGCTAAGCGTAATATTGCAAGGTCCCCAATGGTGCTCTGAACTCAACTTCTGCTCATATTTGTGGGTGAGTAAATCAGCCAACTGCATTTTTAGCATTCATCTGCTCCCTTCTAGCATTCTAGATCAACTCAATGAAAATCCAGACTAAATATACAATTATTCCCTTTCAGCGACGCTATACGTCTGGCAAATACCTTGTTTCTCCAAAAAATAAGACATCCCCTGAAAATAAGACCTACTTACAGTTTTGCCCCTCACTGAAATATAAGGCATTCCCCCGAAAATAAGGCCTCCCCATAATAAGATAACAATAAATGTGTACCGTATTTTTCTTCATGGAAAAATAAGACATCCCCTGAAAATAAGACCTAGCGCATCTTTGGGAGAAAAAAATTAATATAAGACACTGTCTTATTTTCAGGGAAACACGGTAGGAGGTGGGGAAGAGAGGCTGTACACAGTGAATGCTGACAGTTCTCATTTCAGGTGACTGCCAGTATTCAGTGGTGCTGCATCTCTGGATCTAGCACTGTTTTCCCCCTCAACTCCAGAAAAGATATCAGCCAGAATTGCCAATATTGTATCTTCCCCATGGTTGACAAGATAATGTAACTAAGAGGCATATTTTGCACATGTATTTTGACACCTGAGAAGTTGACCATTGCTGAAAATGAAAAAAAAAAAGGGGGACACACTCATCATCTGCACATGTAATGAACAGAAGCAAACAGAGCTAGTCCTGCCCTCTCCTTTTACTGGAGAAATAAAGTTAATCTGTAAAAAAAGCAGCCATTTGGACAACTTCATTGTACTCTGGAGATTTCTTTTTTATTCTCAGTGCTGGAGCTGACATGATCGATTAAATCACATAATCAAAACAGCGCTTCGGGGTGAAATGAAAGCATGGCGAGGAGCAGCACAGCAAATGTACTATATTAAAAATAACGCACTCTCTTTGCTTAAATTGCACTGCACGCCATTTTCATGGCAGCACATGTACTAGCAAAAGGATGAAGGCGTTATCTATGCTTCACTGGGACAGGGAGTATTTCTCCTGAAACTGTTAAGGTTATTTTGTTCTAAAATGGTGAAGGGCTGTTTAAAGTTATATAAAACGCCCAGGAGCACCCAATAATTTATCTTCCAGACTGGATTCTTCAACTTCATTCGTTAGGTTCAGATCCTTTCCATTCAATACAACACAGCACACAGTGTAAATGTAATGCAAAATAATGAGGTCATCCTCAAATGATACTTTATAAATCATCTTTTTGAGTCTGGCATGCATAGGTTGATTGATTTGGAAATGCGGCTGATACAAGACAGAAGGAGATGGCTAATATTTCAAAATTAACATAGATTTTTATTTCAGCTGTACTGCTGCCTCTCATTTAAAGGGCTGTTGCAACAAATGCAAACAGCAGTGCTTTAAGAAGTATGAGCTGTGAAAATCGCTTAATTCAGTTATACTTTAGAATAACCAAGCCCCAACCCTCCATCTTAATTCTAATTTCATGGTGGTTGTGATAGGCCATACCAGTCTATCCCAAAGTGGTAAATCCAGATGCCTTGGGATATAATTTCATACCATCCCTGGCCACTAGCCATACTGGCTAGAGGTGATGGAAGCCATAGACCAGTGGTGGCAAACCTTTGGCATTCCTGATGTTTTGGACCACAACTCCCAGAATTCCAAGCCTGTATTTCCAATGACAAAGGACTGTGGGAGTTGTGGTCCAAAACATCTGGAGGGCCAAAGGTTCACCACCACTGCCATAGACCAAGCCAGCTAGAGAGGAGTATAATATGCTCTTGAATATCAATGGAGCAAAATAAAACATAACAAAATTAACAAGAGGGAGGTGTTAACTCAGATCTATCAACATCTACCTAAACAGCTATTTTATTCTGAATTATTATCTGGTCTTTTAGAAGGTCCATACCTTAGATCTATGTGTTTTATGTGAGGCATCCTCTTCAGCGTCTGCAAGTCAAGTGTTTCCATGCAATTCCCAGACATACAGAGTTTATCCATGGCAGTCAGCTTCTCCAGCACCTCAGGAATGTCACTGAATTCATTGAAAGAAAGGCCAAGATAGCTAAGCTGGTGCATCTTCTCCAACTCAGCAGGAAGGCTCTGGAGAAAGTTGCCATCCAGGAGGAAGGTCTGCAAACTGTTAAAGAGAAGAGACACGGAGGCTATTTATCACAATAATTTCTTATGTTTTCATAAGTATACCCTGTAGCAGCCGCATAGATGGCTTGCAAAGGGCTTGATCAAGTCAAGGCAACACTACGAATGTTCAAATGCTTTTCACAGCTTCACTCCTTACTAAGTATGCATAAGCATACTTACTAATTTTCTCCTAAAATTATGCTCCACTAAATGTTAACAAAATGTTCTTGTTCACTTTGCTGCTGCTGCTTCTTCAGTCATGTCCTTGTAGAATGCTGGCGATCAGTAGCACAATTTGTTTTTTTATCTAAAGCTATTCTAAATAGAGAAGCTGTGCTCGCTGAGAACAAATGGCTTAAATCACTTTGCTTGTAGAATGGCAAAATTTTCTAAGCTCAAGGTTCTGGACATGATTCAGTGCTGCTCATGGAAGGACCCTTCCTGGCCTGAAGTCCTATCATGCCTACTTCCAGAGCCCTCCGGTACATCTTTGAAAGGGAAGGGGCTCTATTAAGCCAAAACAGGCTTATTTTGAAATCCCAGTCAGTCCATAAGGGTCTTTGCTGAAGATAAAATAGAAGTAAGAAGAATTAACAGAGCAAGCAGGGGGGTGTCTGAAATAGATGGATTATGAGCATCTAGCAAACCTACCACTTACAAGCCTCAAACAGTTCTAAAAGGGAATTTTACAACTTGTAAAAAAATCCCAATAAAATATTGTTTGAATTTCATTTTAACCACAGTGAAGCTGTAGATGGGCACAGCGAAGCAGGAATCAAAACAGAAAAGTGTCTGGGACTTAATCATCTGGTACCCCAATTGCAATTCTTTGAAAAAAAGCAGGATAACTTCATCTATTCTGCCCAAAAGCTACTTCATGACCCACAGGTTTGCTATATCTACGAACGGAGGTTCAAAAGGAGGATTTTTCGAGTATTCACTAAAATTCTGTCTTCAAAACACCCATTGTGACCAATATGGTTAAATCCTACAAGGAAGCATAAGTAATTGTACAGTAAGTTTGGTAATATTACAGTATTAAGTATGAAGAGTATATTGTAACCCAGTGATGGGCGTACCAATATACTACTTGTTTACTGTGCCATTATACCTGTGTATCAGCTACTCAAAATCAAAATGGCTACCATTATTATTATTATTATTATTATTATTATTATTATTATTATTATTATTATTTATTATTATTATTATTATTATTATTGGCATAGAATAAAACCCTCTGATACTGGTATTCTCATGGGACTAAAAGGAACGTCCTAGGTTAATCAGAACACCACACAGAAATGCCTTCTGGTTGCTTTACATGAATTGAGCTATTAGGGAGTTGTCTGGTCTTCAAATAGCCACTTTCACAGAATGGTGGGCTTGGATTGGGATCTGCGGTTCATGGGAAGACTACTCAATCATCAGACTACAGACCAAGAGCAGGTTGTGCTTTTTTTTTCAGCGCAAGCATAGGAGACATTCAGAGGAAAAGGCTATCTTACAAAAGGACAAAGCAAGAGAATCAGCCTTGTGCCATTTGCAGGAGGAAAAGGGTACAGACAAGACAGCTCCTTTGCATCTTATCCCGCTTGATGCCAAATCTTAGTTTCCATGACATACGAGTTTGCTACAGCTTTCACTGCAAAAATAAGAAACGAATTCACACAAAAAACCCACCAAGTTTTACTAAGGAACGGAATGTTTCAGAGTATTCTTTACTCAAGGACAATCCAAACACACATGATTTTTAGCTCTTTGGTGGAGACAGGGTAGGGAGTTTCCCTGTGCAGATGATGAGTGGTTGGCTGCCTGGGGAGGCAGGGAAGGTCCAAGTGGGCACCTGTCCAAACTGGAGTACCGCCACTGCAGAAGAACCCCGGCAGGAGGGAGAAGAAGCCAGTAAGTGGCCTAGTAGTCCTAGGGGATGAGGTGGGCGCACGGGACTCTGCCGCACTTGGGCTGCCACACTATGTGCTTTGTATCTCTATTCTCTAGTCTTACTAAAACTTTCTCTAGCAGCCAAGGACCAGCAAAGAATTCTTGGGAACTATCCCTTTGCACAAACTTATGAGATGAGGCCTTTCTCTCCGTCCCCTCTAGCTTCACTGGTGCATTTTGGCAGATATGTGTGAGAGGGTTTACTCTGTGGTTGCTCCCAGATTTTCGACCCCCCCCCCTTTCACAGGAGGCCAGGCTGCTACCATCTTTGCTGTCCTTGCAAACAGGTAAGCTTTCTCTTCAGGCAAGCTTTCACTACCTAAGAGGGTTTTTTTAAATGGGCGGTTGTGCCTTACTGCTCTGAATGCATTTTGGTGCTGCTTTTAGTGTGGCATTTGTTTGATTCTTTTTGATATTTGTATACTTATTTTCTTTTTAATTTTAAATATTGCCTTTTTAATCTAAGCTGCCTTGGATCCTCCTTCAAAAAGAAAAATGGGGTAAAATATTTTAAACAAAGTATTTACAACAGATATGTGCCTCTCCCTCTCATTTTACATTTTAGTGTTCCCTCTACAAATACTCTACTGGCGTTCACACTCTATTAAATACAAGCCGGGTCTTATTTCAACTGACATTTGGGGCTGTGTGCAAGTCTCTTTTTTTAAGGGGTATGGTGATAATCCTAAGGCATTAGTGGACGAGAAACAGGTCTATTCCATTTCCTCCATATCTTCTCCTTACATTTTCACTGACTTCTATTTACGACTTCACAGACAGACTGGGTCAACTGTTGAAACGGTGCCATCGGGGAGATCTGTAGCATCACCTCTTCCTCTGCTTCATCCCTGAACTGAACTTGTTTCTCTCCCACTAATCAACAAGAGAAAGACAGTTGTACGTGCAGCTATGTGAAGCAGCTAGTCCGAAATACCAATGGGCATTTTTGTAAACACTCCGTCACACACGCGTTCCCTCCAACGAAGGCACGACTTGGGCTGATAACCCGCCAAAAGGCATCGGCATGGCCAGCGTTCATTCTGCCCTTGCCATCTGCAATGTGTACTCACTTGTTCATATCACCGAGGGCGGCTGGAATACTTCTGAGGGCATTGCAGGACACGTTGAGCTCAGTCAAGGTTGGAATGCTGCAAACGGCCAATGGGAACTCTCCTAAGTGATTGTTAGAAAGGTTAAGGCTCCTCAGCTTGCTGAACCTATTATCAAGGAGGGAGGAAATATAAACAAATGAACTGTGTATCGCATTATTTGGAACAGCTGAATCTGGATAGAATGCAGATGTTCAAAATTAGGCATATGCTGATGCTAGGAAAAGATCAACTATCCTGATGAGGAACATTTTCCCTGCAACGAAATGATATTTCCTTTCAAAGCCTTGATTTGTTGTCAAAAGGTATAGATTTCAAAGGGAAGGAAGATGCAGGCAGATTTGTACTGTGCAGAATGAAAGGCAGCATGCCATAGGAGAGAAAATGGAAACAAGAGAATTCAGTGATGCCGCAAAAGGCCCAGACATTTCTAGGTACATATTTAAGTTGCAGCTGAAATAGTCCATGCACTGTAAGCAAATATACAGAATTATAAATTATCTTCTTCAAACTACATGCTTATCATGAGCAAATATTCCTGTGGCATAAATGAATGGAAGTGTGACATAGTCTGTAAAGTAAACCAGTAAAGGAAGTTACAGATCCGGAGCAGAGCTACAGGAACGGTTTGTTCCAATTATTCTCTCTTTCAAACTGGGAAGTGATGGTAGAGGCTAGGGGGGGGGGACCCTGACAGGGCCTTATTTCATTCTTCCTGGAAAGGGCCCATGGAGGATATTTGGCAAGAATGATGGGGGAGAGCCCCCCCTCTCTCTGCAGATCTTTTGCATTGCTACTCCCAGGCGTCCTGATCATTGGTCATGCTGGGGGTGAGCTACAGGTCCGAATATTACATGACCTCCCCAGGGAAACACATCCTAGAGCTGAAGGAACTTTCAAAGGGAAGATATTTCCTTTGATGTCAGCATACTATCTCCTTGATGATAAATTTATCCTGACACACATGGCTAGCTTACCATGAGGTAGCACAGGAAAAATGCCATCTCAGGCAGCACATTTTTGAGGGCAAGAACAACACTCTCTCATGTATTTAGTATACCATTCACCAAATGCCTTTGGTTAGATCCACCCAAAACGTTTACAAACAAGCCAAGGCAATGTTGCTGCTGCTGCTTCTGCTTTTAAGGTAGTTGATCTGTATCTTAGGCAGACAGCGGTGCTGGCCCAATGCAGCAAAACCAAACACATTTCTAGCAGCCTGAAGACTAAAGCTTCAACAATGCCTGGTCAAGGAGGAGCTGGTTCATACCACTGGCAAATGGGAAGATTCAAATCAACCACATTATTTAGGAGTCCTGGAGGAGCAGAGGTGATTTAATGGTCTTCTCAACAGCAACCATATGCTGCATACCTGGGCACTCTCAGGATAACCACCACCATCATCACACTTTCTGCAAGCTTTGATAAAACCAGCAGAAATACCGCCATTAAATCCTCAGTTACCACCAACTGTCAAGAAGCAATTTCTTAGCATCTTAACTAGAGCTGTCTACTCTAGGTAACTGCCTTTTTAAAAATAAAATAAAATACCAATTCTACAACCTTATTCTCCAACACCATTCCTTGAAATAGCAAACAAATTATGCCCTTATTCCCTTCTTAGTTATTCTATTCCAGGCAAAAATCCAAGAAAAATAAAACAAAACAAAAGATACAAAAGACGCCTTTTGTATCTTTTGTTTTGTTTTGTTTTTTCTTTGATTTTTTTTTGCCTGGGCTTCTTGAAAAGACTAACAGGCTACCCTCTCAGAAACTTAATTATGCTACTAGCCTCCCTGCAGAACTTGTCACAGCACACCCTGGACACATCTCAATTTCAAGAGAAAGAGAGCAAAAGCTGAAGCGACTATTCAAGAGCGAAAGAAGACAAGCCAGTTGCGCAGCCTGCATGGGCAGCCACATTGTTCAGGTTGCCTAACAACAGGGACTCTGTGTGTGTGTGTGTGTGTGCGCGCGCGCATGCACAGGCAAGCAACTAAATAGCTCAATGAAAAGATCTGAGTCAGATTCAGATGGATGAGAGGAAGCTCTTTTCTTGACATAAATTCACTGGGAATTTTGTTTTCCCTTCTTTAAGGGAGGTCCGCCCTTCCATACGAACCTACCTGGCAATTAAGATCGAGCCGGGGGGGGGGGGGCTTTTCAAAGAGCCATCCCTCAAGGAGGTGAGAGGGATGGCTCGTAGATATATAGGGCCTTCTCGGCAGCTGCCCCCAAGCTATGGAATGCCCTCCCAAGTGAGATCCGCCTGGCGCCAACATTGATGACATTTCGGCGCCAGGTAAAAACCTTCCTGTTCCAGAAGTTTTTTAATAGATACAGTATAGACTGTGGGTCCTCTGATGGCAATTTTAGTGTAATGATTTTAGTGTAAGGTTTTTATTATTGTTTTAATTATTTATTGATATCTGATATTTTAACTGTTTTAATTTTTGATTGTAAGCTGCCCAGAGACCTTTGGGTAGTGGGCGGCATATAAGTTGTATAAATAAATAAATAAACAAATAAATAAATAAACAAATAAATAAATAAATAAATAAATAAATAAATAAATAAATAAATTTAAATCTCTAAAGGCATGATGAGAATAAGGTGGAGGCGCAGAATCAGTTCGGACCTCCAAAGAACACTGGCAAGCAGAGCATCTATCACACATTGCAGCCTGGAACAGCAGCAGTCAAGACAAGAGACTTCCCCAAGTTAATCATAATAGCCTTAGAACCGCAGAGTTCTAAGAAGGGGCCCTATGGATCATCACGTCCAGACTCTGACAAGGAGGCACAGTGGAGAACTGAACTCCCAACCTTTGCCTTCACAGTTGATGTCCTAAACCACGGAACTATTCAGAAGTCAGCAGCCGTTCTCCCACTAGCCCTCTTTGGCTAGAGAGAAACAGGACAAAAAGAAATGTAGAAACAAGGAGGTTGGGGGAGAGAAATAGAGCAAGCAGGAGGACACGACACCTTTCATGAAACAAGCAAGTCCAGTTCAGATGGACAATCAGTATAAATACATAATACAATGGTTGTTGGCAAAACAATGAGCTTGGGTGCGCAAATGAGCCTTCCTTGGCCCTTCATTTGAGTGACTAGCATGACGAGGGATATTGTGGCTTGATTAAACCAGCTTCCTCTTCACTTTTTAAGCAGAAAACTGTGATTTAATCCTTGCTTTGTAGGAACTCATATTCTGGTAAGTAATTGCCAGTTAAGTCAGTTTCCAAGTTAGAATCGCAGAATTTTTGGAGCTGGAAATAATCACAAGGGCCCTTTGAAGCCACTGACAATGCAGTAAATTCAGTTACAAATATCCCTGACAAAGGGCCATCCAGACTGTTCAACATCCTCCCTATAAGGGAGAGTCCATCAGTTCCTGTGAATTCTTTCTATTGCCAAACAACTCTTAATGTCAAATGAAGTTTAGTCAATCTTTTTTTTTTCTAAACCTGCTCCCCTTGTCTTGTTCCTGACAGAAGTCATGATCAAAGCTGCCTTCATTCCACAGCTGGGGCTAGATGGATCTAGATAACCTGCTTCATCAAGAAAACCTACATGACAGCCTTCAGATAGCTGGAGATGGCTATCACATCACCTCTTAAATCTTCCCTTTTCTCCAGGTTCAACACACTCTATTCTCTCAACGGTTCATTATTACGAAGTTTAGTTTCCAGATATGGTACAACAAAGCTGCCAGAACCTCTTAACAGAGGGCTCAGTAGTTCTGCCCTCTCGAATGTTGCTACACCGCAATACCTACCAGTGCCAACCAGCACAATTAAAGGAACTGAGGAAATTCAGCCCCACCTCTGGAGGGTCACAGTCGACAACCTCTACAGGTTCAACTGCTCAGGGATGGGATCTTTGGAATTAATAAACTCCTAGTCCCATAATTGTTGCCCATAGTGTTCTGCCATAGGGCAACAACAAGGAATCTGGCTTTCTCAATGGCGGCACCTCGGGTTTGGAATCCGCTTCCCTCGAACATCTGCCTGGCTCCCACACTGGGCTCCCCAGGAGCAGCATTCGTCTTACAAGTTTTTTGTCCTATGAGGCATTTGTAGTATGAGGTATTACTGTATAAGAATAGTCACAGCAGCTGTATACGATGCCCCATATATAGTTACATATTCTCATAGACAATACAGTAGGACCCCCGTATCTGTGGGGGGATTGGTTCCGGGCCACACTGCAGATACTGAAATCAGCAGGTAAGAGCAAATGCTCTTATCTGAGAGTGATGGTGGCAAGAGCAGTGGAAGGGTGCTAGGGGCAAAAGCTTTCACCCCAAACATCCCACCACCCCGTCGCTGGGCAGCATGGCGGACTGGGTGTCATGAAGGCACACTCCTGCACCGTCCAATCTGCCACCTAGTCAACTCAAATGGTGGCTCTTGGGCAAGTAGGGGTGGTGGTAATGGTGGACTCACCAGTGCAGCAGTTCTCCATGCTGGGTAAAAGGCCATGAGGGAGAGTTTGTGGGTGCACCCGGCTGAGGGAAAATATATGGAGCTTCCGGGATCCCGCTGAGGTGCTAGTTCATCCTGGCAGTGGGGCTTGCTAATGGGGCCGAGGGAGGGCTACTGCATAAAAGTCTCATGGTAAAGTAGGACCCCGTATCCGCTGGGGATTGGTTCCAGGCCTTCCCGTGGATAATGGAAACCATGGATAAGAGAGAACGCCTGTCCACACACCCCCAAACTGCTGTTTCCTGACAGTAGCTTGCTTTATGACTGCTGTTTGAGACAGTAGCTTGCTTTACAGATGCTATTTGTGACAATAGCTTGCTTTACAGCTGCTGCTTGTGACAATAGCTTACTTTGTGGCTGCTGAATTATTTAATTTTTTTTCTCTGCCAACCGTGGATAACTGAATCAGTGGATAATGAATCAGTGGATACAGGGGTCCTACTGTATTTACAAAGGTGTCACTAAGATTTATCCATCAAGCTATTCTGTTGCTTCCGCGAGTGATACCTATCAACAATTCTGCCTAAATGCCTAACACTTATGAGCAGCAGAGAAAGCCATGTTCACAGTCAAAAATACCTTAGAGGAGAGATATCCCTTATTTTCACTGTCACAATTGTTATTGGTATTACTGTTCAGACAACATATGGTTTGAACACGATGCAAAAGACAGCAAACGCTGCTGACAGCCACACATGCAAGTCACTGAAGATGTGATGGGACCTGCACGAGAGGAACTCCCCAAACCGAACGCTGGCAGGTGTTGTTCAAAGGCAAATTGACAAGGCTGCACCAAGTAGGCTGTGCCACAGTGTCACTGGAGGTTAACCGTTTTTAACAGGCACTCCCCAAAAATGTGAGAGCTATTTTGTGGATGCCCGCTGGCAATCCTCCAAATGTTCAACTTGTAATGTGCTGTCGTACTAAAAATAGCTGCTTGCGTGGGCTGCAAATGAATAAGGCTTACAGCCAATGCCATCAGCTACTTCTGCCAGAGCATCCACACAATCACGCCCAGTATTATGATGGGCATACCCCATACGAACACAGCAGGAATCGTGTCCAGTTTTAAAATGTGCCTCAAGCAATTAATGGGCTGAGACTGAGAGTGGAAGGGAATCGCAAAACACTCCCTCCCAATATTTCAACAGAAGATTACCATCCGTTTCTTATGGCACAGGATGATACTATGCTGCACGTCAGGGTTATTTTCCCTGGTTACAAAAGGGTTATGCTCACCTAAAAATAATGCCAAAGGAATATAACATAAACCTTGCACAGCCCCCAAAAGCCTAATTGCTTTCTTTTTAAAATAGACAAATGGCCACAGATGAGAGATCAAACTAGGAGTGCATCCAAATTGCAAGCATTTGCTCAACAGATAATAGGACTTTTGTACTCTTGGCAAGAAGAGTCTCAAAATAAGAAATGCAAATGGACAGACACAAGAAGCATTTTATTAATGTAAATAACATTAACCCATCTAACAAAGGCACTTTATGATTCAGCCGGGAACCAAGATCTCCCCTCCAACCTACCCCTCACGCATACACCTTCCAGAAAAACTCCACTACGC
This sequence comes from Phrynocephalus guinanensis, assembly GCA_037367245.1. NCBI lineage: Eukaryota > Metazoa > Chordata > Lepidosauria > Squamata > Agamidae > Phrynocephalus > Phrynocephalus guinanensis. The sequence goes on from CM074739.1 coordinate 91,236,356, forward strand.
ACTGAACTCAATGATATTGTTATACTGCTACATCCAATGGGGCCTCTCCTTGTCGCCAATGCCTTTTAATGAATTTGGACATAAGCCTACCCGTTAAACCAAAATGGGTGTACACAGCCCTTTACCTGGATGCAAGGCTATTCCCCCACAACTCTTTGGAGCCACGACACCAATGCAATCATGTTGGTAAACATACCCCAATCCAATGAAACGTTTCTTTCAAAATGTTCCACCATTGGAACAAAAGATGAGTAAAACTGAAGAAGTAAAACCTTGTGGACAGAGCTCTCTCTCTCTCTCTCTCTCTCTCTCTCTCTCTCTCTCTCTCTCTCTCTCTCTCTCTCTCTCACACACACACACACACACACACACACACACACACACACACACACACACACACACACACACACACACACCTCCTTTAAAAAAAACTAAAGCCTTTTCTTTTTCCGCCAAGAATGCACCTCGCCAGTGAGTGATCTTCAGAATGACATTTCTGGGGCTCATGATCGGATAAATAGCTCCCGTCTTCAAAACGAGATCAGTTAAACTTGACAAGTTCCAGAAACCAAGTGTGCCAAAATAATCTTGTGGCATCTTACAAACTAAGAAGCTTCACTTAGAATAGGTTTTGTGGACTGCAGTTCACTTAATAAGGTCAAGTGCATCAGAAGAAGTGGGCTGCAGCTTGTGCCCAATCAAAGGTGTTCGTCCTTAAAAGCATTACATGACTTTTGATTGTGGTTCCTGTCACCAGTACCATGAATCCCCACACACACACCTCAAAAATCACACTGTTCAACAAACAAGTCTTCTCAAAAGACCTGTAAGAAAGCACATTTGGTTTTTTTTTCTGTGATGAAGTGTATCATGACTTTCTTGTAACAGCTAAATTACAACTCTACAGCCTGAGTGGGCAATCATTTCTGTTCACCTGGTCTTATCACTGGTGCAGGTACTAAATCTTTCATTTAACACTTGATAAAAAAACTGCACAGAATACAAAGCTGCTGAATGCACCACCGCCATAGAGGGTAGGCAAAGTAATTGCTATATCCAATTTACAGATGGAAAATGTAAGTTGATAAATGATTTGACGAAGACGATGCAGCAAGCTGGTGACAAGTTATTTAACACCTGCAAGTTCAAGCACAACTTCATCTAGTGGGCCTAGGGGTGGTTCGATGAATGTTATGGTTTGCTTGTCCTAGATAATGTCATAAAACATTGTTTTTACTCCTAGTCTTCTACCCTGGCCATCTGATCATTGCAGGCTTTATTTTTGCAAATGGTCGCTCTGAAGGAGGCTTGGAAAATGGACCTTAGGCATTTAAACTTCTTGGTAGTTAGTGCCCACAGCACTGTGGATCTCACCACCTGCTGATGAGCACCAAGTTTCCTCCCTTCTGTCCTACAGAGAAGCAGGATAAAACAGACCTAATTCAGACATGGGAGTTCCTGACCCATTCTATGTAATTAACTGAGGTATGTGCGTTATGTTTTATTATGTTTAAGGCTATTGCTCTTCTAATGTGTTATTCTGTATTGGGTGCTGTGGGTAGGTGCTTTATTGTAAGCCGCCAAGAGTAGTCGCTCACCACTAGGTGGTGGGATATAAACTGTATGTATGTATGTATGTATGTATGTATGTATGTATGTATGTATGTATGTATGTATGTATGTATGTATGTATGTATGTATGTATGTATGTATGCATGTATGTATGTGCACACATGGACGAGTGGAGGTACATTAGTACCTCTACTTACAAGCAACTCGACTTAAGAGCAATTCAACTTAAGAGTGAAAAACTGTTGGCATTTTAACTGCTGCCTTACAAATTTTAGATGCGGTCTGCTCTACTTACAATTTTTTATTTTTTTTTTATTTTTTGATATTTTTAGATAGGGTTGCTCTACTTAAGAGTTGTTTGACTTAAGAGCATGCATTTGGAATGGATTAAACTCATAAGCAGAGGCACCACTGTATGTATGTATGTATGTATGTATGTATGTATGTATGTATGTATGTATGTATGTATGTATGTATGTATGTATGTATGTATGTATGTATGTATGTATGTATGTGTGCACCTTTCCCTGTAACATTCTAAATTCACCAATGCAGGCCATTTATATGGACCTGGGTATGGAACTGGCAGGATTCTTGGAAGTGAAATTTCTCCTCACTGCAGTGGCAGTGCTGAGGATTTAGTTGGGTTGCACATTCAGGTTTACAGCCTGGCTTTGACCCTGTGTTCATAGATCCCAGGGGAGAAACAAATGCTGCTGCCGGGGGTGGGGGGTGCATTTCCTCAAAGGCAGCAAAGGAAATCAAGGTACAGAAACCACAATCATTTAGCTCAGAACCGGGAAGTCTAAGAACACAAAGAACAGCCACCCAAACCAGTGGGTGACACAGAAGGGACCGCTTCCTCTTGGCTGTGCTGCTTTTCACAGAAGGTGCAGCCACAAAGGGCAACCACCTGCGACTCCCCGTGTCCACTTCAAAAATGCCAGGGTAGTTTCTAGGGAAATGACTACAGTGTTAGGCCGCTGTAGCTGCTTCAGACCTCTCTGTTCCTCTTATCTTGAGGGAGATGCTGCTACATGCACGCAAAGGTTACCTTCTGTGTGATACTTTCTTCTTTTACATTCAGGTCACAGCACGTACAATGACCAATTACACACTTTGATCAGAGCTCAAAAGTCAACACCTCTCCTCCACAAAGGGAAGTTCAAAAAGCTTACCCTCCACCATCAAGAGCATTCACTGGCACCTGATAACCACAGACAAGCTATGGTGAAACCTGATAGTTCTGAGAACCCCTCAGAGATGTACTAAGAACTCCCTGTGGTATACTCAGCTGAGAAAGACTTATCGGTCGCCTCACCAGCAGCCATTTAGGCTGGCAGAAAGAATCCTCTGTAATATTGTTAGGGCACTAAAACAGCTGCTGAGCCATTACTGAGACATCCAGTATGGGCTTGAAGCCAGCATACTTATTATTCTCACCTATTTTTGTCTACTTTTTGCAATCAAGCAAATTACAAAGATACCGATAACCAATTCCATAGTGTGCTGCAATGGCTTAACAGATGTAACTCCTTGGAAAGATTCTGGGTAGCTTCTCTTTCAAGGGGAATGGGTGGAACTGGAGTGGGCGTCTTCTACATATCACATCAGTGTTAGCTCACACAGATCGCGCCAAGCTGTACTCCAGAAATATCTGAGGGGCCACACTTTATTTATTTATTTATTAAGCTTCTAGATCGCCCATCTGCCCAATAGCATCTCTGGGTGGCGTACAATAGTAAAACAATTATACAAATTAAATGATGCAACAAACTAAAATTAATTTAAAATCTGTCAGATGGCTGCAGGTTTACACTCAAAGAAAAAGCAAACTGTGCTGCTTATATACTGCCCTATAGTCCTTAAAGCACTCTCTGGGCGGTTTACAAGTAATTATGTTGCCCTCCAGGTAGTCATTTTACCTGCCCCTGGAAGGATGGAAGGCCAAGTGAACCTTGAGTCTGCTATCTGGAATTGAACTCCAGCTTGTGAGCACAACAATGGCTGCAGTACGGCAGTTTCACTACTGTGCCACGAGGCTCTTACTGAAAAAGAGCGTTTAATGACGGACTATTTTAGAAAGGCTGACAAAACAGGACACTTTTAAAAGACTTGTTGAAAATCTGGGGGAGGGGCAGGTGAATCGCAAGCAGAAGTTCATTCCAGAGCAGAGGAGCCACCACTGAGAAGGCCCAGTCCTCATTGCACATATGTACAATAAATGTGTTTCACCGGGCCCGCCCCCGCTATGGGGGTGGTGGGCGGAGGGAGGAGGAGTCCCGAGGCGCCCCGAGTAATTACAGGAGGAGGAGGAGGGCAGGGAGCGCGCGCTTCTCCCAATGGGTGGGGGCGCGGGGGGGGTGCTGCCGCCTAGCGGGTCGCTGGTGGTGCTGTCGCTCCTCTCCTCCTCCTCCTCCTCTCCTCCTCCTCCTCCTGACAGGAGGCGGCCTGACCCCCGCTCTCCTCCCTCTGGTGTGTGTGTGTGTGTGTGTGTGTGTGTGTGTGTGTGTGTGTGTGGAAGGCGGAGAGGGAGGGCTGGGGGGGTCACGGGAAGGAGCCTGTGTGGGTCAGACAGGGAGCCACCCTTAGAAGAATCTACTCACTGCACTATCAACTGCAACAACCCACATAATCAGCATTTTTTAAAAAAATGTTATGACACTCCCCCCCCCCAAATGAAAAAGATTGCAGATAACACTGTTACTTATCATGCAATATATTAAAGCTCAGTACATAACTATCAAGTGCCTGCGGAATGCACATATGTATATTAAATGTGTTTTCATCTACTATGCATTCATACCATTCCTCCCCCCCCAACAAATGTTGCTAGAGTCTCCAGTTGCCATTAAGTATCTTCATATCAGGCTAATTACCGGTACTTAACCATTCCACAAATATACCATGTCTTTCCCTTCTTTAGTTGTTCAACAGAGTGTTTTATGAAAAGTTTTTCTATGTTATATTCCCCTTTACTCTCAAATAATGCTCCTTCCTCCTTCACAGCCAACTTGTTCAACAGAGTGTTTTATGAAAAGTTTTTCTATGTTATAGTCCCCTTTACTCTCAAATAATGCTCCTTCCTCCTTCACAGCCAACTTTAAAATGCTATATATACCCAGCTCTGTACAGCAACAACTGCTTGTATTTAAATAGAAGTGGACATTGTCTTGTGTGCAGGTCAGATATAGCGCGCAAACCTTGATGAATGTTCCTGGAAGGGTCCAAACAGAATAGGGGTGGGCAATTCTGAAGGCCAATGTCCAGCCCTCAGAATCCTCCAAGGACCACATGGACCCTCAAAACAGAACACATTTACAAAATGAATTTGAAGTTGTCTAGTCCCAGTCCCGAAAAAAAAAGCACATTTTAGCATGTTAAACCGTTCAAGGGGACCAAATGACTTTTTAAAAAGATGAACTGTCTTGTCTCTCTTGGATGTTTCCAGGAGGTGCAATTCTGGTGTTGTTTATGTTTTTTGTCAGGAGTGAAAAAGGAAGGCACGAGAGAACCAGGAATTGCAAAAGAAGTGTTGCAGGATCCCATGTGTAAGACTTTGCCCACCCCAATATAAAATTTCAATTAGCTATATCTCTGCATTTGTAAAGAGCCATTTGATTGGACAGCTGTAGTAAACAAGACCTGCCTTCAAAAGAGAGGAGGCGTTGGGAATCCTTGTAAATGAGAATAGAATCAGTCGGTCCTCCTATTTGTTGTAATCAAGTAGTGCAGAGTTTAGGAAAAGTGGCCTTTCAGTCCCCAAAATCCTACAACCATTGTGGTCAGAGGCTATACTGGCTGGGGGATTCTGGGATATGTAGCCCTCCCCCCAAAAAATAACTTTTCCAAGCTCTACCTCGGTATATATCGCAAAGGACCAGAAAAGGTGGGCACAGGTGAATGGACTGTGAGCAACTCTCTACGAGCCTGCAGCCTTTATCAGTTTTATACACAGGGATGATTAAATCAATTACAACATATGAGTGAATATCCATGGGTACCAACAGATTATGTAAAATGGATGGGGGGTCTGATTGCAGGTATAACAACCTAGTTTGGGGTGAAAAACAAAGGAACACAGATGAAAGCTATCAGGGAATTGCTTACATCAGTTTTTATCTTCTTTCTTTTTCCCCTACCCCACAAAGAAAACACAAGATTAACAAATTGATTTTGTTTTGTTTCCTTGTTGTTGTTTTAAACAACTGATTTACCTTTGTAGTTCATTAAGTCCTCTGGCTGTGGGTGAGTTAGGGTTCAGTCTCAGGAAGTTTTGCTTCAGATTGAGATGTGTGAGGTCCTGGCTGTAGAAAAGATTGGCAGGCAGATCCTCCAGGCGGCAACAGGAGAGATCCACTGAGCTTATGCGTTGCGATGCAATCTGCACAGACCAAACAAAACAAAACAAATTGCATCAAATAAGGCACAATGCATCAAATAAGGCAAACAGACCAGCACCGGGGGGTTTCCGGCTTAAACTAGGACATCTTTCATAACATGCAAGTGACTAATGAGCCCCAAACGGCAAGCCACTGAGAATTCCACCCAACAATACAAATCTGTAACAGCTTGGCTGGTTAACACTTCCACCTTAAGCTTGATGTTCAGCACAGGAGGGGCGAGACACTCATGGCTCTCCAGATACTATTAGATTCCAACATCTCCCACCCTGACCATTAGAACTGCTGTGCAGATTGGTCAGCATTAAGAAGCCCGTATGTAGCAAGCCACATGGTCTCCATCCACAGAGCAGAACTATAAAAACCTTGTTCACATGACCACTCTTAGAAAATTCATTTAGTATGGGAAATACCCATCGTTCCAATGACAAAACTCAACCCCTTTCATCCCTTCACTGGCTTATTCTTCCACACACATCTCTTGCACAATAGTCTTATGTTTACCTTTCAAATCTTGCACAACCTTGCCCTCTGTATTCTTCTATACATGCACATCAAAAAAATCCCTTCCTGTGATCTGCCCTCAAACGTCCTTAGGAAGAATGTGTGCAAGAAATTTCTTTGATAAACTACTCATGGCACAGTGGTTAAATGCCTGGACTGCAGCTATAACTGTGCTCACGACCTGGGGTTCAATTCCAGGTAGCAGGCTCATGGTTGGCTCAGCCTTCCATCCTTGTAAACTGCCCAGAGACTGCTATGGGGCAGAATAGAAGCAGAACACTTTGCTTTGCTTTTGCTTTACTAGGCAGCATGTGTTCCCTCGCTACCATTCTCCAGGACTATCCAAGGAGGACGGTCTTCTTCTGCCCTGTTTGTCTTAGGATAACGAGCCAAATCTCGTTATCACAAGATCCATGGAGTCTTTGTCTTTTAACTCCACATGCATTAACTGAAAGCAATAGACTTATTTCTCTGAGCTGTTAATGAATCCAGATGCACAGAGTGTTCAATACATGGACAGTCTCACGTAGGAGAACTTATTCCTATATTACGAGTTCTGTGTATGTTGTTAAAATGGGCAGAGAAGAAACTAAGCTGGCAGACACCCCTGCAGCTGAATTAAACAGAGTCTGGAACAGGGGAGCCGTGGTTCTCCACTCCCATCAGCCTCGCCCAGCATGGTCAATAATGAGCAACTTTTTGTGGTTGTAGTCCAAACATCTGGAGAGCCTACACTTTTTTGCCGCTGACCTAGTTTGCCTAAGGCTAAAAGCCAGACTCGACCAGAAGACAAGATCGTAATGTTCACATACAATAAGAGCCATGTAAGGTGAGCGTAACCAACACTCTGCAAGTGCAGGTTACATTATGAGGATTTGAGGGTCTGTGCAGAAGGCAAACAGTGGTCCAGAACATATTATTCCAGGAAGCAAAGGAAAAGCAAAGTGTTCCACTCTTCATCTATTCATTCCACGCCTAGTCAACACCCTTGTTTACTTGACTCTTCTACTGCTCTGGGTTGTTAAAACTTCCAGTGAGAATATAATCAAGCATCACAATTAAACTGGACAAAAATAAAAAGGCCTTGTAAATGCTAATGCTTTCGCAAAATGTGCCTTGGGGGAAAGTGAAAAGGAGACCATTGATTCAGAGAGCTTAATAACTCCAAGGTAAGAGTGTGCAATGCGGATTGGTTCTGAAGGGTGTTGTTGTTTGTTGAAATGCATTACAATTTGAACACTGGAAACAACAAGTATAGAAACTTACTTCAAACACCTAAACAAGAAAGGCCACTCAGGGCGATAAGCACACAATTTAACAGAGTGCCCTTAAAGAATTTCATATACAGTAAACCTTGGTTTACGAGCATAATCCATTCTGGAAACATACTTGTAAATCAAAAAACTCTTGCATCAAAGCAAATTTCCCCATAAGAAATAATGGAAACTCAGATGATTCATTGTGGGGTCTTATAGACCACATACTGTACACACAAAATGCCACAACTTACAAAAGAGGTTGGCTAGAAGTCCATGTCCACACCATGGTTCACATACCTGGCTGTGGAATCTGCTCTGCTTGGGACTAACTGGATTTTACTCTGTATTTTTAATGTGACAATAATAAAGTGCAATTTGTAGCCCTATACAAACTTGACCAGCTGCCTCGTGACTAGAAATGGTTTGAAAAAATAGGAATGTTGAAAACAAATTAAATAAAAATATAAATATAAAGCAAAATAAAACCCTAACCTGCACATTCCTGGCTAGTGCAATGGAGACCTCTATTCCTCTCTCCTCCCTCTGCTTTGGAGGCTGCCTGAGACGGAATGTTCCAGACAATCACCCACAATCCAGCAGGGGGAGGGAGAGAGAGCCAACTCTGACTCACTTGTGATCATGTGACCTGCTCCAGTGCTTCTATATCAAGACACTGCTTGTTGATCAAGGCAAAATTCAGAAGAAATGTTTGCTTGTCTTGCAAAATGCACTTAAACCAAGCTATTACTGTACATGTACATTTTTTTTGCTAACCCCACAACTTCCCCATAATGTCAAGGCAGTAAAAAACTTCCAAGATTTTAGACAGAGACTGGCAAAACACAGAGTCGGATAAACTGACAGATCTCTCTGTGGCTTGCAATAGTTTGCAAGCAGGATCTGATCTCTAAATATTTATTAAAAGCAACAATGACATACTTTCACAACCACCATAAATTATACTAAAAGGAGGCTGGTGGGTTAAGGCAAACAATTATGGAAGGTTGGTGAGCACTATTCACAGTTGCTATTTCAGACTATATTCTACACACCTGGTCCCATTTGCTGAATCTTGGAAGGGGGGGAATCAGAGTAGATCCCTTAATTATGTCAACAAACTAGAAATAGAGTGATGGTGTTTTACGACAGGGCACACAGCAGCTGAGTTGAGTTAATAATCCTGCAACCAATATATCACAAACTCCCTCTTCATCCCTCTTATCATGTACTGGTTTAAAAGCTCTGTCCAAATTAGGAAACAATATGAGGTTTGTTGAATGTTGCCTTGAAGCCACAAATCTTGGTCCATGCATCAAGACAACAATGGCTTTAGAAACAAGCCGTTTCCACTAGAGTCATAAAAGTGGGAGGGTTACATAAGAGCATAGTTCATTCTAACGTTGGTAAACCATGGTTCAACTGGCTGGGATTATTTGATCCAAACTGGGAAACTGAGTCAAAAGATGAGCAGAAACATGAATCAGAAACCTCCTATACAGCTTATATTTCATAAGTGTTCGCAATACTCCAGTCTTCCAAGTCATACCAGATTCTGGAGCAGGGAAATATGATTGGTGGAAAGCAAAATGGAATATATTTTTGCTTCAAAGAAAATATGTGAACAAAAACATGCCATGAACCAAAAGCAACATTAGCACTGATATAAAGCATTTTCTCACATCACAAAAAAGAAATTTGCATACAGGCAAGTGTGGGTTCAGCACCATCCCAAATGGAATTCAAAATTCAAAACACTACAAACCAAATGCCGGAAAGCAGAATATATTCTTCTATATAAAGTGCATGTTTCTAGTTCATGCAGATTTTTCCATTTGTGTCAAAGAGAGTTGCAAGAAAACAGCATTATTACAGTAAAAATATATCAGACAAACACACAGTAAAAGGAAAAATATATCAGACACAGAGACAAAACTGTTGTGGCACCTGAAAGACTAAATGCTGTATTTTAGTGTGAAAACTTGTGGAATAAGTCCATGTCCTCAATCATAAGAATGAAACGGTATGACTGTCATATGTATACATCGTCCCACTGCCAGGTTAGGATACAAATAATGGACAAATGGTCTGTTAATAAATGAATAGGCTATTAAAATATTAATAACTTCAATCATCAGTCTACAAGGTAACAATATCAGTAGCAAATCTCTCTCTTTCTCTCTGTGTCTGTTTGTTTAAACGGTCACTTGTGGGTCATTCAGAGAATGTCCAGGTAGAGTGAAAGGTTCTGAAAGTGTTTTTGTGAAACAGTGAATTTCTGAATAGCTGTTTTTGTGTCCAGCTATTCCTGATGTCTTTTTTAAGTCCACTAATTCTTTTTGTAATAGAGAGGAGCAAATGCACTTGGCTTGCCTCAACTCTCGAAAGAAAGCTCTTCCCCCTTTTACCTACAGTCAATGATGGATGGACCCCATGCCTTTTCCACATCTGAGATGAAAGAAACCAGGTTTAGATTGGATGATAACACTTTGCACATGAAGCAAAGCAATCAGCAGCCCATCAGAAGGGCAGAGGGAATCGTAATTGCTTCCTGCTGCCCTCAACTGCCAACCTCCCAATTAGTAAACTCTGCAATTTGAAGTGACATGTTTTATAACTTCAGCTGGGGAAAGCTTAACTCAACTGGATTTGAAATGCTAGTATGTTTGCCTCTCCTCTCCATCCTATCCCTGGTCACAGCGTGGCAACTACTGAAACTTTTTTTTATCCAAACCTGTGACCAATGAAATATGGTCATATCACTGCAATGTTTAAAAAATCTCTATTTATACATCAGGAGACATGCCAAAATAACTTGGCTGGCCTTGTGTCAATACACTCTCATTAGCTGTGCTGCCTCAAGAAGCAAAAGGCCTTGGGGCTGTCTGGGGGGGGGGTGGGGGGCCGATGATGCCACAGGAAGGTCTTCCCGCAGACACTCTAAAAGCCAAGGCATCGGAGCCAAATACTGTAGGAGGAGCACCGTGATAGTAACCAGGGCAACGCTTACGACGGCGAGAGACACCCTGGTCAACTATTGCTGCGGGAAAGGCGCAGCCCCTGGAACGCATGTGCAACACTGCCAATCATGCAGGACCCGAGGAGGTGACATTTCTAACAGTATGTTAAATTTAGAACCGCATTGCTAGTAAATGGGTGGAACACTGCCAGCTGCACGGGTCTCGAGGAAGCAACGTTTCTAACACTAGACTGAATTTACTGGCACTATTTTGAGTAAAGGGGAAATGGGGTGGGGTGGGGAGAACATCGCACCATACCAAATCTGAGAGCCTGAAAAATGAAGACCGTTAACTCAAGCTTATTCCACTGCGGGCCTGCAATCTAACGAGGAGTTTGTACATTATTCACTGTTTAAAAGCAACTGATGTCACCCTCAAAAACAGGACGGAGATCACGCTAAGTGCTGAACTCCATCTCCTGGGATCCATTATTCCTAGCTAAGGCTAACAGGGGAAGCAGTCCAACAAAACATTGGGAGGATAACAGGTTCCACACGCCTGCCTGTCCCAAAGAAGTACATCCTAATAGCATCCCTTTTGTGTACTGCCTAGGTAGGTACCAAATGCCATGTTGAAGATGATAAGTTAACTAATACACCAGCAGATTTATCTCTGGCAGGGAATCTCACATTACAGATCAGAGAAGCTCCACACACACTATGTAGAAGCACCAAAATGACATTTCACTGGGGCACACATGTGTCTAGGGAAACATATAAAGGTAAAAGGGACAGAGATTTAGATATGGACCAAGCACTGATAGAGAGGTGGTGGTGCTTATTTCCCCAACATTGTGTGTGTGTGTGTGTGTGTGTGTGTGTGTGTGTGTGTGTGTGTGTGTGTGTGTGTGTGTGTGTGTGTGTGTGTGTGCGCGTGCGTAAAATATTTTGATCCCACCTTTCTTCTGGAAAGAACCCAAGGTGTCTGTCAACACTGATGTTGGACTACACAGGGATGGATGAACTCTTCAAATGCCTTGATTCCTTATGAACTGAACCATTTCAAACAGAGGCTTTTCTCATGCAAAGCTATTAATAAAAAGGTCTGTACAAATAAAGCAACGCAGTTGTCCACACATGCAAACTTTGAACTTTGACACAGGATTCAGCATAAAAAGACAATACTGGCACAGGTTTATACTACAGAAGTCACTTGAGGAGTGCTTAAAGGGAGAGTTTTGTACCAGCCCCAAGCTCTGAGTGGATTTAAGTCCTTTAAATAACAACATCAGATGTAATAGATGTTAGTTTTTTTTTTTTAATTGCTAAAACACTTCTTGGTTTTTCTTCAAAAATAAATCTCTCTGTGATGACAGGCTTAATTTAAAATGTGTTAACTACTCCAAAGTTCTGATTCTGGGATAAAAATTATAAATTGTAATTCTGTTTAATGAGACAACATATGCATATTAATCAATAGGATTCAAATGTTCTTCAACTGAGGCCTCAGATTTGTGTATAGATCTGTGCAAACGGCAAGAAACAAAGTCCAGTACATCTCCCCTAGTACTCAGTTTAGAGAGATACAGCAATAATTACAAGAGCCAAGCAGGACCATTGGGAACATGACATACTGGATGGAGGCCACTCATTCACAGAGCTTCCTTGAGTCAGAGAAGACTTGATGGCATGTAACAACAACCACCGCCCTGCCCAAGCTCATATTAATCCTGTGTGTCTGGCACACAGAGTTCGTCTACAGCGGCTGCCATTTTCTTCTGCATGCCTTGCTGCTTCCCATCCCAACAGTGAGCGCTTATCAAGGTTGAAAGAGGAAAATAATCAACCTTAACTCAGCTTTTTCAAAACTAATAAATAATTAAGTGGAAATGGCAGAACCTCAGATTCAGCACATTTCCTACTGCTCTCTGTTGCCTCTCTATATATGCCACATAAATAAAGTACAGTGCCGTGGTTCTGTATTTTCCTCTTCCTTCAAGGACCTCAAATGCCGTCTCCTTTATCCTCTATCTCTTGAGATAGCTTGGGGAAAACGTCAGAACAATGGTAGGACATTCCCCAACAACAACAACAACAACAACAACAACAACAACACACACACACACACACTTCTCTAGAGCAGCTATGAAGCATTCCAACACACACACACTTCTCTAGAGCAGCTACAAAGCATTGGGGAGTACTCAGTTTCTATTAACCCCTGTTTGGGGTAAGCTGGGTTGTTTCCAACAACTCACAGTGACCAGTAGTGACAAAAACGAAGTCATGTTTGGACCACACGACAATTTGTACATAAGCAAAAACGAGAAGTAGACACTTTGCAATTGTCATGGCAGTGACTTCTCATAGTTCTGCAGCTTGTTGCTTGTTGCAATAGGCCAGGCATGTCCAAACTTCAGCCCTCCTGATGTTTTGGATCACAACTCCTAGAATTCTAAGCTTAGATTGCCAATGGCAAAGGACTGTGGGAGTTATGGTCCAAAACATCTGGAGGGCGAAGTTTGAACATGCCTGCAATAGGCTGTGGTTTAACATGCTACCTGAAGTGGGCTAATGACTGGATCAGAGGACTTAGTTGAACAAGTGGAAAGCTAAAACCACAGCACCTCCTTTTTCCAAATACAATACAGTACTTGAAATTTCAGAACCAGACTTAATGCACATTTTCAGTAGCAAAAAATGTGTCTACACAAATTAACCTGCACAATCTAAATTAAGACTGTCTTTAACTGGAGCATTAACTTGGATTTTTTAAATGGTGGATAGCTTGTAAGCATTTCTTCAAGCTACATACATGAAAACAAGCCAAGCAGAAAATTACAAATTGACAGGAACATACGCACAGCCTTGTAGCATCAAATTAATTCCTGAAACATAAAAACCTGACAAGCAAACATTACTGTGACTCTTTTTAAGCATCTTGGTTCAAACTGTTCAAGAAAATGTTGCAAAAATGTCAGTGAATCCTAACTCTGATTCCTTTATTTTTCATGTTGGCTAAAAAAAATACGACTGATTGAAGGGAAAGGAATCCATCCTCATAAGACCTACTGATACCAGTATTTTTGTATTACCGGTTAATGCTTATTTAGAAGACTCCATGTGCCCTACCCTATCCAACATTGCTATGCCTCCATCCAACAAAACAGAGCTAAACTCTTGAGGACAACTACCCAAACCCACATGTTAATAGTGAATAGCAGAAATCTTAACAATTGCATAAGGTACTCAAAGCTTGCAGCCAAAAGATTTAAGAAAATGTCAAAATACTGTATTTCTGGGATCAAATATATGTTCCATGGACAGAAAAAAAGGATACCTGAATGACTGTAAAAGAATATCTATGTGGCTAACTACTAAGGAAATGGAAGACAGCAAAACGTCTTAGCTAAGAAATTTAACTGCCTCACCCACACATTTTAAAGATCTACACCAAAAAGGAGCTTGTGCTACTATCAAAACTAAGATCAAAGGAAGTGCTGCATTGGAATGGCTACCAAGGTTTTTTGAGAGAATATTAGCTATATGAATTTCTCAAAAAGCAATGTACTCAATAAGTAAGAACTGGTCACTGTGCACGATATTGTCATTCCTTATCAGGGCCATAATTTCCTAAAGCCGTAATTCTAAATAACTTTAAAGAGCAATACAAAATAATATCAATACTGTCAGCAGGTCAACATTTAAGGACCTCTGATTTAAAGTCACAGACTCAACTGATCACTTTGACATATAACATTCTACTGAACTTGATAGATATAATCCAGAAGCATGGGCATTCAGAGCAAAGAGGAAATCCTCCAGTCATATCCATTACTCCTCCAGTAATTCCTTTCTTCAAATATTTTATTAGAATTAGCAGGGCTCCGTGAATTCTTAATCATCAAACCTGCGACCAATTTTATGTTATGCCCTTGCCCAACTGTGACTCATTTTACCCTTGGGTGGGCTTCCTCAAGCCACAATGTGATGATCTTGTCAACCTTGAAGGTGAACTCTTTCTCTCCTACTGAAGAGGGAATATTTGCATGCTCAATAAATCAGCAGAAATGACATTTTGGTGCACTCTTTTCCTTGACTATCTCAAGCAGCTTCATCTTTGTATCATATCAACATAACTCAGTCTGTATCAGTCAATATCATTTGTTTTGTTTGGAGATTACAGCCAAGAAATTAGAAGATGTCTACGATTAGGGAAAGCTAATATTAGGGAAAGACCCAAGGAACTAGAAAAGATCACCAAGCACAAAGATATATCACAGGAAATCAAGGTGAAGATTATCTTCAGCACAGTATTCCTCATTGCTACATACAGAAGTGAAAGCTAGGCAATGAAGCAAATGTGAATGTGAATCCAGCGGAGGGAGAATTCCGATTCAGCCCACCTTGAATAGAAGCTCTATGGTCATCATGGTGGGTGGTTACTCTCTAGAGTGTTTCTCATCTCTATAGTCTCTGGTAGGGCTGTTTACTCTCCCTTTTCTATTCTATGGGAAAAAAATAAATCATGCAAGGTAATTTTTATTTTAAAGCCGGGTCGGGAAGCCTCTACTGGGGCTGCAGCTGGGGCTAGGAACTGCACCAGGTCCAGAGGGCTCTGCAAGGGCTGGAGGCTTCCAGGCATGGAGACTAGGGGTGGGGGCTTTTCTTCACATTTTACTCCCCAGCCATGCCACTCTGGGCCTCCCAAGAGTAGCATGGCTGGAGAGTAAACTGGGGCTGGAGATGTACCAGGACCACAGTATGTATGTGGTGAATATTTTTCCACACATACATACCTCTAAAACTAGGTGCGTCTTATGGTCCAATCTGGGAGTTGAGTCATGGCTACTGGACTTCTTTTTTGAGAGATAGAAACGTTTCGCTGTTCATCCAAACAGCTTCATCGGTCTGAATACAGCTAGTACAAGAGACCTTCTTATAGTCAGCTTGACCTCTTGTCCCCTTGTCTGATTGGCTCATAAGATGAACAAAGCCTGAGAGCACAGAGCAGAGAGCATCCCCACCTCCTCAGAAGCCAAGAAGAAGGAAGACAGGCACCTGAAGACAGCACTTAAGGCCTGTGGATATCCAAGGTGGGCCTTCAACAAAGCAGTGGGCCATCCCAGAAGAACAAGGGATCAGTCTGAGACCCAGACCCGACGGAAGAACCTGGTCATTCCCTACATGGCGGGAGTGTCGGAGAAGCTTAAAAGGATTTTTGGCAAACACCACATCCCTGTTTATTTCAAACCCATGAACACACTAAGGCAGAGACTTGTCCACCCAAAGGATCCAATACCAAACCATAAAAGGAGCAATATAGTATATGCAGTCCAATGCAGTGAAGAGTGTTCAGACCTCTACATTGGAGAAACTAAACAGCCATTAAACAGAAGAATGGCCCAACATAGGAGAGGTAACAGCTCAGGACCAGAATCAGCAGTACACCTCCATTTGAAGGAAAAAGGCCACTCTTTCAAAGATGAGGATGTACACATATTAGACAAAGAAGAGAGGTGGTTTGAGAGAGGAGTAAGGGAAGCCATTCATGTTAGCATTGAAAATCCCTCCCTCAACAGAGGTGGGGGGCTCCGGCATAGTCTATCTGCTACTTATCAGGCTGTACTTTCCACAGTACCCAGGCAAATCAAGGAGCCTTCACCACCAGGTCACAGCTAACGACCCATTCTTGATGGGTTTCAGCACCTTAGGCCATTGTTTACCTTAAGGCCATGGACACTAATATCTCCCTAACGAGCCTATTCAGGCTTTGTTCATCTTATGAGCCAATCAGACAAGGGGACAAGAGGTCAAGCTGACTATAAGAAGGTCTCTTGTACTAGCTGTATTCAGACCGATGAAGCTGTTTGGATGAACAGCGAAACGTTTCTATCTCTCAAAAAAGAAGTCCAGTAGCCATGACTCAACTCCCAGATAAACGCACCTGGATGACTGAGAATCTTCACAGACTTATGGTCCAATGCGTCTTATGGAGAGAAAAATATGTATGCTCAGTATGTCTGCAAATAAGTCTCCTGACCACAGAGTCTGAACAATACAGATACCCATGTGGCAGGCCTTTCTTTTTTGGGCATTATGCTGAGAGCAGGAGGACTGAAATGCAATTCATTTCAGAGGTAGAGGCAAGACTCCACCAGTTTCCTTCATCTATACCAGTGGTTCTCAACCTTCCTAATGCCGCGACCCTTTAATATAGTTCCTCATGTTGTGGATACTCCTTGCCCTGTTTGGAAGAGGCCACAAGCCCCCTTTGGCAGGCCACTGCTGCAGGTACCATAGAGAACTTTCCTCTACAGGCACCCTCAGCCAATCGCAGCCTCCGGTGCCATTGACTGACATCCCCTCCAACCTATCAAGCTGTAACTCACTCTTCCCCCCCTTCCTCCCCCCCTCCTCCAGACCCAAGCTGTTTGTGCCTTTTTCTTTACTGGCTCATGGCGACCCCTTGTGAAATGGCCGTTCAACCCCCAAAGGAGTCCTGACCCCCAGGTTGGGAACCACTGATCTATACAGAGCCACTTCACACACTCACTGTATGAAGGAAGTCTTGTCCCGTCAAAAAAAAATACAGGTACACAAAGTTGATTCATATGCCTAAGCTCTAATAATCTTATTCTAAAACATGTTCACCTAGAATAGTAATTCTCAATCTCTGCCTCTTAATATTTATTTATTTATTTATTTATTTATTTATTTATTTATTTATTTATTTATTTAGACTTCAACTCCAAGAATCTCATAACAATGACAGAACAGTGCCAGCTGGGAAGCCTAAAAATAAAAATCCAAAACATCTAGGGCACCCAAAGTTTGCGAGCCATTGATCTAAATGAACTTTTTTCAAATGCACAAGGTATCTTTTGGTTGACCCTCATCTTCACCCCTTCTTCTTTCAGTAATACAAACCTGCAAACAAATGTGCAACCACTTGCTTCTTTAACATAATTGCACTTATTTAAGTATTTATTAAAATTCATTAAAAGAAAGACAGAAGGGACCAGGGGAAGGCCCTTGCTGCAGCCATGACAACTGTCCACATGGAATCAGGACAAATCATAAGCTATGTAGGGACCAGCAAGACAAATTTAAAAATTGCTGTGTTGGGTACTCAAAAAAAATGCCTGCAAAATCTTTTTCCCTACTTTTTCTGTGACCATGGGAGAAGCCCTGTTTTATTATTATCATGCTTCAGTATGATCCTTTTTAAAAGAATGTTTTGTTCCTTTTAAAAAAAGGAGTAAAGCTTAACACATTCTTAAGAGAAAATCCAGCCTTTACCCCCTTTGCATGCAAACCAGAGGTCTCTCCCTGGCTAGTAAGTGGAGGAAAAGTCTTTAGGGTCTGCACTGTTTACCCAGTCTCTTGGAAGGGAAATATATTGTTGTGAAGGGTCCATCTGATAGCTAGCTATATAGAAGAGAAAAAGAAAGACATAGAAAGAATGAATGGTGGGAGAAGTGGCGCCCAGTCCCAAAGAAGAGGTCAAGAGAATACACGCAGGCTCAAAAGCCAAACTATCTAGCAGCATGAACTACATAAAAATGCTCATTATTTGCAAGCAGCAAAAATATTACCCTTAGCTAGCAGGATGTCATATGTGCATTTACTGAATCTCTCCCACTTTTTTAGCTTCAGTCTTCAATGAAACTAATTATTGTGGGTCCTGATGGTGATTTTAGTGTAGTATTTTAATATACAGTGGAACCTTGACTTACATACTGCTTGACTTGCAGCCGCCCAGAGTTCCCCCGGGAAGATGGGCGGGGTACAAATCTAACGATAAATAAAATATTTGACTTGCAGCAAGAAGGGGCCTGTTTGACTTGAGTCACAGGCTTTGACTTACATCTCGGAGCCACGGCGCAAGGCACCGGAATCGGGCGGCAGCCACAACCCAGCATCGCGGCGGCCGCCTCCAAACCGCTCCTGCCTTCTTCCTCTCCTCCGGCAGCGGCGGCTTTCCCGAGGCCAGCTCAGAGCACCTGGAGCTGGTCCTCGGCCTTGCCGAAGCTGCCGCCGCCGGCAGCTCAGTTTTGTAAAAAATCGGGCTGCAGAAGTCTGGTCCACAATGGAAGCATTTTAGTTGGGGAGCTGTACAGTTGTGGAACTCTAATGGTAAGCATAGAGTTGTTCAGAACTTGGAACGTCAGGTTAAAAATCAGTAAAACTTAAATATTAGACGTTGTTGCTATGAACATTAAAAAGTGGAGGCATATAACTTGTGGACTATAATTCCACTGCCTCCTCCTCTCTTTGAAGAGACATTTCATTTACATCCCCAGAAGGAATCTCCTATCCCAGTCAAATTTGTGTTAAATTGCTGTTTTCGGGGGTCTTTTTCATCATCTGGAACAGATTAATCCGCTTTCCCATTACTTTCTATGGGAAAAGTTCGTTTGACTTAAGGCATGCTTGACTTAAGTCTAGACCACTGGAACGGATTAATGACGTAAGTCAAGGTTCCACTGTATTCTATTAATTGTATTTAAATGTTTTATTGTTTTAATGTTATTGCAATTTTGATGTTTTAATTGTCTGAATTGTTTATTTTGATTGTGAGCCACCCAGAGACTTTTGGGTAGTGGGCAGCATACAAGCTATATAAATAAATAAAAATTAAAGTATGCCTACAATGTCAACAAGGTACTGACACTGGGTAGAGTAAGAAGAAGAGACCAAGTTTCCCATGAGGTTCTGTAGGAGATGGTCATTCACCAAAGTGATCATAAGGTGCATGGTGCCATGATCCTGAGCAAGCCCTTGAACTCTACCTCATGTGGGTTGCCATCACATCTCAGCCTCTTCTACAGGTGAACAGAATCAAGTTATTGACATTAATAGCTAAGGAGCCCTGGTCAGAAGCTGGGCAAAACCAAAAGTAAAAAAAAAAAGAAGTTCCTAGATCCTCATTAGAAATGGAGTTGAAAGGATTGGTTTAGGCTAGGCAGGTCCAAACTTTGGCCCTCCTGATGTTTTGGACCACAACTCCCAGAATTCTAAGCTTAGATTGCCAATGGCAAAGAACTGTGGGAGTTGCTGTCCAAAACATCTGGAGGGCCGAAGTTTGGACATGCCTGGTTTAGGTGGTACTTTGTTGAAGTATGCCATAGTGGGTGAGGTAACATAAGCCAATCAGTGCTTGTTACTTTTGTCACGTGTTGCCCAATGAAAAAATGATATTTTTGACCATTGTCCATGCCTTTTCTGCCTTTTGAGGTTTGCATATGTAATAAAGGCATCAGTTCAACATGGATTTTGGATCTGGTTTTGTGCCACAATGGCCAGCTACCGTTACTTTTGTAGTTTACTACTGGCCAACCTCAGATAAGTACTCAATGTTCAAAACACTTCACACAAATTCTCATAAATCTTTAAAACAACTGAACTTTTAAGTGCCACCCAACGTTTACTTAGTACTTTAAGGCTTGACTGAAAGAAAGAAAAACTATCTATATTGTAGTAGTTACCATGTGGTAAAATGGCTGGCAGTTTCCCCCGTCTTCTTATCTATTTTAAAATGCATTACAATAGAGAGTTCTGTCATGTAGTAACTTGCTGGATAGAATCACTTTATACCACCTTTTCCTAAAATACATTTGCAACATAAACACATTCTACAAATCTGACAGAGAACATAACACTTCGACACCACCAAGTAGTATTTTTTTTTAAAAAATGGTTTTATGTTTGCCTATTTCTGTGCTCCATTACAGCTAGCAAGTTTATATACTATCAGCACGCAAAGATAAGAATTTGTCACTAGGATTATAGGAAGAGATGGGCTTATGCTGGCAACTTTCCAAACACAGCTGAACAAAGAGAAAAAGAAGGCACAGGGTGGTACAAAGTAATATCATGCCAACTTTAATTTAAAACAGAATCTTCAATCGTTTTCCTCACACATCACTGTTTTTTAGCCACATTCACTATTGAGACCTGTCTTATCTAATGAACTATAGCACTGAAAACTACAAAATAACTGGTCTGCTATAAAATGTTTGGCCAAAATTAATGAGCATATTAGACTTACTAAACAATTAAAGGTTAAAGGTAAAGGTTCCCCCTGCACATGCATGCTAGTCGTGTCCGACTCTAGGGTGCTCATCTCCATTTTCAAGCCAAAGAGCTAGTGTTGTGCAAGTCCGTGGCCATGTGGCCGGCATGGCTGAATGGAATACTATTTACCTTCCTGCTTTTTACAACGGTACCTATTTATCTACTTGCATTTACATGCTTTCAAAACTACTAGGCTGGCAGGAGCTGAGGTTAACAACGGGAGCTCACTCTGCTGTGTGGCACCTGGGATTCGAACCAACGAGCTGCCGACTTTGCAGCTGTCAGTTTCAGTACTCTAGTCTGCTGAGCCACCACATCCCACTAAACAATTACCATACTGTTTACTACAAAATGGTAGAAAGGTGGGAATAACAACTGAAGAAATTCTGTGTGTCCCCTTATCTACAATTCTTTGATTTGCAGAGAAAGAAAATAAAGTATGGACGATGGACTTAATGGACAAGAAGATAAATCATCAAATACAGAAATGTTATATTATAGTAACCTAGTTACCACCACATAAGGAATGTGTATAAGCAGAAAAGCATTTGTCTGTGACCCCAAATAGAACTTCTACTGGTACAGTAGCATATGGTCAAAAACATCTTCATTGGAAGACATTACTTTCTCTTTCTAGGGATAGGATTCTCAATTGGACGACGGATTTCATAATTCACCATTATGAGAGTTCTGCCAGAGAGATACCTTACAGACTCCTAAATGTGATTAATCTGAGAGAAACTCCTCTATTGGAAGGCTTCGAGACTTGGGCCTTGCTTCTTGTTCAGAAAGAAAGTTACGAGCTAATATGGGGGCAGGAACAGAAAGTATGGAAAAAGCTAAGTCTAAAGCTTTCTGAGGCCTTTCTCCCAGGTGAGCCACGTTTAAGGGCCTGCAAGGCGACTGTCTATCAGGTAGAACTTCCCAAAATGGAAAATAAAGAGTTCGTATAGTCCAAGATATCGAAAATCTATGCCTATTACTTTCTAAATGATTTCATGCATTCCACTTCATCTACACTGAAGACAAAGGGAAGTACAGTCTACTTTAGATGTAACAAAACAGAGGGAGGGACAGTGTAGGTCTCCATATACTGTTTGACTCCCAACTCCCACTCAAGGAAGACGGAAAGCGAGTTGAGTCCTCGACTCTACTCTGGGTGAAAGCCAATGTCACAACTGAAAATGAATCTCTTTCTCTCTCTTCCTCTCCCTGTGTATGTGTGTGCGCGGGCGCACGGGCGTGTGTGCGATGCATCCTGGGTACACTTTATTTTTTGCAAGGCATTATGCAACATTCGTTATCCCATCCAGCTACGCTGGCCCATTTCCCACCTTAGAGGGTGTTTCCCTCAGGCCATCGGACTCTGTCCGGAATCTGGGAATAGTCCTGGACCCTGCGCTCACCATGGAGGCCCAGGTGTCCGCTGTGTCCAGGGCTGCCTTTTTCCACCTTCGTCGAATCGCCCAGATTCGTCCGTACCTGGATGGGGACTCCCTTAGAACAGTGGTCCAGGCGCTGGTGATCTCGAGACTGGACTATTGCAACGCGCTCTACATGGGGTTGCCCTTGACTCTCATTCGGCGCCTGCAGCGGGTCCAAAATGCGGCGGCCAGACTGGTGGCGGGTGTGCGTCGGTTTGAGCACATCACCCCAGTTCTGGCCCGCCTGCATTGGCTACCCGTTGCAGCCCGAATCAGATTCAAGGTCCTGGTTTTGATTTACAAAACCCTCCATGGCCTAGGACCTGGCTACCTGACAGAGCGGATCGACCAGCGGTCAACTTCGGCCCGTCCAACTAGGTCGTCGCGGGCGCACATGCTGCATGTGGCCACGCCCAGGGAGGCTCGGCGAACCTCCACTCGTTCCCGAGCCTTCTCTGTGGCCGGCCCGACGCTTTGGAACCATCTACCAGCAGAAGTGCGCCTAGCAGAGTCCCTGCCTGCCTTCCGGAAGGCTCTGAAAACCCTGCTTTTCCGGGAGGCGTTTGGTTGAATTTTTTTCTTTTTTTTCCCTTTCTTTCCCCCGCCATCGCCATTGCCATATCCTGCATCTGTTGTTTTTATTTGTTTACTTTATTAGTCTATGCAATTTGTTGTTCTCTTAATAGTTGTAAACCGCCTGGAGTTCCCCACCAGGAAGACGGGCAGTATATAAGTCCCATAATAAATAAATAAATAAATAAAATCTGAGGCAGCCTTATACCTGGAAATTTCCATTCGCCATCCAAATCATTCGTTATCAGAGGAATTTGTTATCTGAGGTATTACTGTATATATGTAGAGAGGGGGGCATAGTAGGATAGAGGATATATATATATATATAGGCTTCACATGAACCACCGCCACATATAGTTTTGAAGAATAAGCAATGTCCAACTTTGCACAACACTATTCTGACAAGAACCCCTTTCACACACCACAACTGGCTAAGTTCAGGACTTCCTTCAGCGTACCTGGACAAAGCCAATGAAAGTTTAAACATATCCATCACAGTGGTAATCCAAAAGGACCCACCATTTTCAATCTGGAATAAAATTCATTATTTTTGTCCCAGTTGTGTCAGCAAAAGGGTGGCTGGTTGGAATCAGCTGGTATTAACACAGCAGGAACATTCTGAGAGTAACTGTCCAAATGTTTTCAGTTTCACTGGCCCCTAACCCTTTTGTACAAAAGTACCACGAAGGAGATGGTGGCACGGAGTCTTACCTTTGAAGCTTGCCGAAGCCATCGCAAGTACTCAGTGAAAGTGTCAAAACAGATGTAGTAACTCTGGCTCTGAGGTCCCGAAGAGCTAAATGCTAAACAGTGCTGGTGCTTTTTAACTTCTTCAACCTATATTTGAAAATGAGAGGGCAACAGAAAGGTTAAAAATATTAGTATTGCATTAAATATAACGTTTCACAGGATTCAGAGTTACAGGATCCATAGACTAGCTGGCTGCTTTGTTGGGAGACTGAACCAACCTCACCAGAGAACTGTTCAGGTCACATATGTCTTCTTATTAAACTGTTAGGGGTAAGCAATTTTTCAAAAAGTTACAGAATTTGATCAGGCTGCAATCTTGTATATACTTAGCTGGAAATTATAGTGGGATTTACTGTCATGCAAGTACACCATGGCTAAAATCCAATAGTAACTCACAACAAGAGTAGGCGTATTGAATCAATGCAGTCCACAGAGGAGATGCCTTATTTAATCCCCACTAATTTGATAGATCTGCACTAGTTGTGACTTTCTTCTGAATCTCTGGCATAGATTTGCACAGTCAAACTAATGGTAGCTGCAGACCAATTCTGAAAGCCTACAGTTACAGTTCTTAGAGACTCGCTTCAGCTTTGCCACTATCTTTTTAACCAACAAGTAGTCAGAGGCATTCTACGTCTGTCATTCCAATCCCCCACACACCTCCTCCCCGAATGAAATGGGAGCAGCAAATATGCAAACAGGAGTACAGCTTGTGTTCCTAACAGATGTAAGAATTTACTGATAAGACGTTGCTTTTTAAAGAAAACAACTGAACAAGCAGCAGCTGAGGCCTTCATGCTTCTCTGCAGGGCACATTAATATCATGTCTTGCATCTGTATTATTTGCTTGCTTGCTTGTTTTTTGGCCTGGTTTCTAAAAATGAGCTAATTCCAGTGATGTTTTACCCGTAACCATTAATAAAAACTATGCATGCTGCAATAAATCTTTTGCAAATCAAGCTTTCTGCATTAAATTTGGCATCCCTTAGACAGCAACAATCGTGAAACTCTTTCCACAAAAAGTAAAGAAATCTCCCGTTTTCATACTCAAGTACACTGAATGACTTGGAAATCTTCTAAACAGCAACTGATCCATCTGGCTATAGGCATTCTGGCATTCATAGAACTACTGCTTCCAAATGCATGCCCTATCCCCACCCCCACCCCCCACCCCCCACACACATACACACAATCTGGTTACAAGTACACACGTCAAAGGACTTGGAGCTCTCAGAAGGAACAGCAGTGTTTTGTCATGTTCCCACCTTGCCCAACATCTACTACATCTTATCCCACATTTTGCTGTCATTGAATTGTGTGTTTTCTGCAGCCCCTCCCCCTGGAAACATCTGTCACAATGATATCAAGGCACAAGGCAAAAACTTAAGTAAGGACCAGCTGAATCAGACCAAAGGGTAGTTCGCCCAGCATCCTGCTTTTCCAAATGATCAACTAGATGCCTATAGAAAACACACATGTGGCACACAGCGGCAATGTCCCCTCCCCATAGGTGCTTCTCAGCAACTTGTATTCAGAGACATGCAAGTTCCTTTTTTTTTTTTTTTTTTTTGGAGAGAGTCCCAGCCATTAGGGGAAGTAACACAGAGCTTGATCAGCAACTGCCAGAATTAGATTTACAGGGAGGGACAAAACTGAGATGAGATTGCTGTGTTCAGTTTTGTATTCCTTAAAATAGGTAATCCCTCTCTTGAGATAGATGGTGGGAAGGCATATAATGTGTTTCAAGAACCATTCATAGACCCACATGGCTCTGTTGTTTTAGTTTTAAAAACACATCTCCTCGGTTTTAACGGTGGCAAAAGCAACACAGAGTCTTGTTTCGCTTGCCAAACTCCCACTGACTCAAAATATCTATTCTAGCCAGATACACCACCTGAGTTCCCTTCCGCGTGCTCCAGTTCAGTATTCTGAAGTTAACGTCGGATACATTTTCTGTTTAAAGGAAGGAAACTGAATTTTCAACTTGCCTTTCCACCGATTAAGGGGAGCACATGCATCTTTCCAGTCTGGCTTTCTTTCACCGACGATACAATTAGGCACGTTCCACATAGGATAACTTGGCGTCTTGTCCATCTGTTGACCGGCAAATGCATTTTCCCTTTTCTTACGTTGTACATTCCTGAGAGCTGAATCCGTTCTGAGTTGCCAATGCTGTGAGGCTTTCCTAAAAGGGAAACAGCAAGCAGCTTTATCAATAAGGATGCTCTCACTTGTCAAATAGTTGCAAAACAGAATAAAAGCCATTTTGAGAAGTCTGGGATCAAATAAATAAATAAACACCAGAGCTTCAAATATACAGAAAAGCCACCGGGTTACACATTTTGGTTGAAAGACATGCATATCAGTAAATCTTTGCAAAGATTTGAACAACTGATTTCTGGTTCCTGGAGATTTTGCAAAGATCTTGAGCTGCATCAAAAACACAGACAATGTCGCAAAGATCTTGAGCTGCATCAAAAACACAGACAATGTCTCTGCAGCTGTAATGCCCTTTAGTAGAATCCAAGAGTCATGTGATCAATGGACCGCCACCACAGTACTTTACAAACTATCTAAAGACCTACAATTGTTTAGTTACATGTACCATGTCAGAAGAAGAAGACCTACAGTTCCAATCAAGAAAAAACAGGGAGTCAATTAGCAATAAGACAAGTGTTCAAACAAAACTACAGAAGCAGTTCAGACCCCTGAAAATGGATTACTATTAAGGACATTTATAAAGATATTTAATACTTAGTTGGAAATTTACAATCCATAAAATGTTAATGAGCAAAAATTCGTAACATCACCATCGGCCAAGCTTCATATCATCCAAGATTTTTCTGGTGTTGTACACAAGAAGAAACATAAAGCATGAGAAGAATTTCAGTATGAGACAAACAAAGTCATCTAAATTAGAGCAGCAGAGAGCCTACCACCAGTAACTGAGAAAAGTGTTTTTTTTTTCACCACAGTGAAAAAACCCCAAACTTTTTTGAATGATTTGGGACAGTTTCTTTAAGGTAAATGAAGGATATAGGAAGATTACAGTGCTGTAATAAATGTAATTGCCATTCTAGGAGCAACAAAAATAAGTTAGGATGTTATTGATTAATCAGATGAAACAATGTGGAACTGGCAAACTACTCCAGTATTCCTGCCAAGAAAACTCCATGGACATGGGGTCACAAAGAGTTGGTCCCTGCTGTTAACGACGCAAAGTCACATGCTGCAATTCTATTTAGTAAGCAATTTTTCATATGGCGTACTGCAGCTCTGACATGTGATGCAGTCCTCAATTTGAGATCTAGCAAATCTGTCTATCTCCTGGCATTACAGATCTTGCAAAACCCTACAGAGGACAGTGTTTCACCAGGTGTTGCTCATAAAACTCATTTATTTACCTCTTCCTCCTCCATGGAACTATTTCAGGTTTTCCCTGCAGAGTTGTAGGGATTACATGTGACCAACCATGGTTGAAGGAGAGCAGTCATTTGCTGCCCTCTCCAAATGTGTAAGGAGCTCAGATAACCACAGACATGAGTTTTGATTTATTTTTGCATTTTTAAAAATGAGAATATGACCAAGCTTTCAAAGCACCTGCAGCCTCCATTCATTCCATTGCTTACTGCAAGAAACAAACCAGTGGTCACTACTACAGCAGTAGTCTTTTCTTCTTGAAAACAAGAAAAAGTCAAATCGCCATCTTAATGTACATTAAATGTACTTAGGTCTACAAAGCTGAAAAAACACGTGTGCCTCCACCATTGAATAAGAATTGCTTTAGATATCAAATCTGGTAACCATTAAAATAGCACCATGTTGTAAAGTAGTTTATTATATTTTACAATAAATTCAGAATATAATACAATCTGGATTTTCTACCCCAGCCAACAAAAGGACTTAAGATATTAACTCATAACATTTGAAGAGAGATTAGCTGAAACCCTGTTGCTTAGCATAATAAACTCCACTAAAGCAAGGCTACTGAATTAGTCAGGATTTTGAGATTGAGCTCTTCCACACATTCCATTGATTCAAATGGGTCTACTCTTCTTGCAACTTACTTTGGCACAGTAAATGGCAACTACAGAAAGCCTATTGCAGTGGAACTCACAGAGGAGTTGACTCTCCAAATCCATATTCATCCATTGGGCCTAATCTAGAGCACTTTACTACATGGTGTTGCTCAATTTTCTCATGTGAACAAACACATATCATGTGGCTCTATCAAAATTTCATCATGCTCTTCCTAGAAGGTGGTTCATGTTCAAGTTCATCTCATTTAATTTTTTAAAAAAATCACACTTAGAGGACATCTTGTTTTTCAGCTTGAGAAGGAAAATGGGAGTTTTAAGACAACACTACATTCCGCGGAACACTATAAATAGCAGGTTACTGATCCCACATTCTATCATCATGATCATCATCACGACACCAGAGATATAAACAAGCACAAAAGACTATTTAGGGTTAGCAATGCACTACTAAGTGTGGGTTTGCTACTGCAGACCATTCAGGCTACTTCAACAAGTACAAAGAAGCAGAGTGCCACATAAGGAATTTCCTCATTTCCATTTGTTTTTTTTTTAAATGCAGTACCATGGAAGATGGCCAAACAGTGGCCATCTACTTGTTCCGATCTGGAAGGGGGATCAGCTTAAAAACTGGTATCCTCTACCAAACTACTGAGAAGCTTCCTCCCACACAATCCCTTGTGTTAAAAGGCAAACAAGCATCAGTCCTCACCAGTCTAAAACTGAAATAAGTTAAGGATTCCAACCCCCACCCCCAATACAATGATACCTTGGCTCCAAAAGGAGACTCAAAATACACAGCTACTTCTATTAGCTTCACTCTTCCAACATTGACATTGACAATCAACAAACAATGCACTGAACTTTTACACAAACACAACAGAAGTCCAAAGAAATCAGCCGTACCCCTTTATTTCTAACAACATAAATTAGAATCGACAGTTCTCAACACAGGGTATTGGAAGAGTGGAATAGTCAGTGCAGAGACAGGATACAAAAATGTTAGCAACCATTATAGCTTGCATGCAGAAATGCGGGCCTTCTCTCCACTGCCACCCAAGTCTAATTCTAATTTTCTGAGATTGTGAATTTGGGGTTTTCATAAGCTGTACAACAGAATCATCACAATTATACCAAAGTAAGGCTTGCCATATCTCGCTTTGCATGTAATGAGTCTATCTCATATATCAGTTTCACCCTTTGAATTGACTTATTGAAATAAATGAACATTTGCACAATATTCTAATTTTTTCGAGTTTCACCTGTATATCCAGGAAAACACCGGCCCACAAGTTATTTGGAGTTTCTCTCATGCCTCAATACATTAAGTAAAAAGTACAGTATGGATATCTGGGATTTCCAGAAAGATGAACAAGTGAGTCCTAGATTTCATTTCATTTATTAAATTTATGCACCACCCATCTAGCCATCTAGCCACTCTGGGTGGCTTACAACAGATACAGTATAATAATCATAAATCACATAGATATAAACAAGCAATAAGCAATATAACTACAACAATATCAGAAAACAACATATAAAAAAATATCTTAAAGTAAACTGAGTTAATATTAAGTTCAAAGCAAGTTGGAACCATCTCTGGAGGGGCAAATGTTGAAACTGAAGCTGCCCTAATTTGAGTACATCTTGAGAAGGCAGAATTCTCTGGAAAAGGCAATAATGCTGGGAAAAGTTGAAAACAGCAGGAAAAGAGGAAGACGTACACATCAACTCCCTGAAGGAAGCCAAAGGCTTCAGATTGCAAGAGCTGAACAGGATTGTTGAGGACAGGACACATGGGAGGTCATTTGTTCTCAGGATCATCATGATTCAAAGGTGACTTGATGACATACAACAAGAACCGCATGGAAGCTGGGAGGAGCATCAATACCATATGTTTATAGGTGACTTCAGTATCCATTCGACTGGGTGGTAGTCACCTCTACAGAAGAAGTGAGAAACAAATGGCCCTCAAAATGATATTGAACCACTACTCTGACCAGTCCTAGACAGCACTACCAATGGCAAGGCTGGTGGAAGTTGAAGACCAATATCATCTTCTAGAAGGTCACATGCTGCCGGCCCTGATCTGTACCCACTGGATGACTCTATACCAGTGGTGGCGAACCTTTGGCACTCCAGGTGTTTTGAACCACAACTCCCAGAATTCCAAGTCTGTAATGCCAATGACAAAGGACCGTGGGTGTTGTGGTCCAAAACATCTGTTGTGCCGAAGGTTCGCCACCATTGCTCTATCTATACGTAACTGTGGTGTTTCAAATTTATTCGTTTACTAGAGCCAATATTAGGCAAATGTACTAATCAAAGTATTGTACTAATGTACTAATCAAGGTATCTGCAAGGTATTGCAGATGGTGACTGCAGCAATGAAATTAAAAGACACCTGCTTCTTGGGAGGAAAGCGATGATAAACCTAGGCAGCACATTAAACAGCAGAGACATCACTTTGCTGACAATGGTCCAAATAGTCAAAGCTATGTTTTTTCCAGTTAGTAATGTATGGAAGTGAGAGCTGGACTATAAAGAAGGCTGATCGCCGCAAAATTGATGCTTTTGAGTTGTGGTGCTGGAGGAGAGTCTTGAGAGTCCCCTGGACTACAAGATCAAACCTATCCATCCTGGAAGAAATCAACCCCAAATGTTCATTGGAAGGACACATTTTGAAGCTGAGGCTCCAGTATTTTGGCTACCTCATCAGGAGAGAGGAGTCCTTGGAAAAGTCCCTGATGTTAAAGATTGAAGGCAAAAGGAAAAGGGGACGGGAGAGAATGAGATGGTTGGGCGGTGTCATCGATGCAACCAATATAGATTTGACCAAATTCCGGGAGGCAGTGGAGGATAGGAAGGCCTGACATGTTCTGGTCCATGGGGTCACGAAGAGGTGAATATGACTGAACGACTGAACAACAACACAGCCAATATTTCTTTTTATCCGGTTGCTTGCTTTACTAAAAAAGGAAGCATGCTCTGGCTAGTCAGATTTATTCCTTGCATTTCTCCAAAAAGCCATAGCTTTAGGTAATTTAGGAGAGGCACCATGCATTTTGAAGCACTGCTTACTTTTTCACTTTTTTAAAAAGCTAAACTACAGCCGGGAAGCAAGTTTTATGGCGCCTTCACAGGTCAGAGAACAGACACCTCATGAACATTCATTACACAGAGATATATTCCACATTCACAACTGCCCTCCCGAGATGTTATAGAGCTACTCTGCATCACAAGGCAAAGCCATATATTTACTCATAGAACAATCAAGTCTGCTGGTCATGAGATCTGTCACTGGGGAGGGCAAAAAAGAAATACTAAATGGTGAGAATATATATTGTTTGTGTTTTAACACCCTATGGCCGCTTTCATTCTGGGATAATAAAGGGAGGAAAATAAAGGGCTTCCAGGTTCCAATATAATTCAGTCATACTCAAAATATATTCTTGCAGGCCCAAATTATTATAGAGTCCATAAGCCTTTGTGATAAATCAAGGAGAAGGAATTGCACTTTTGGCAAAAGAAACAAGTTATATAACAGTTAATGGGGAAAGGGAATTAAAGTGGAACTAGTTTGCAAAATGGCTGATTTTTACTGACCTTTCCCAAATTCTTAGTACTGTGCCTCAATTTTAAAACTGTTTTCCTATCAGTATTAATTGCTAAGGACAAGGGTATAAAGACACGAGTAAGTTAAGTTTGTGTACAGTTGCTGCTTTACGTGTACAATGGTACCTCAACTTATGAATTTAATCAATTCCGAATGCATGCTCTTAAGTTGAACTACTCTTAAGTTGGGGTACCTATCTAAAAAAATTGAAAAAAATAAGTTAAAAAATAAAAAAATGGGGAAAAAAATTTGTATGTTGAGCAGACCATATCTAAAACTTTTAAGGCGGCAGTTAAAACGCCAACAGTTTTCTGCTATTAAATTGAATTGCTCTTAAGTCAAGCTGCTCTTAAGTTGGGGTACCACTGTATATAGCTTTTTCTAAACAATACCTTGATTAGTACATTTGTCTAATTGTCAAATGAGACTCGCCTGGTGCCGACGTTAATAACATTTCGGCGCCAGGTATTCTTATTCCAAAAGTTTTTTAACTAATGATTGTGGGTCCTGATGGCAATTTTTTGTTTTTTTAATGATTGTATTTATTGCATTTACATGTTTTATTGTTCTTTTTATTGTATCTTGATGCGTTCATTGTGAGCTGCCCAGAGACCTTTGGGCATGGGCGGCATACAAGCTAAAAAATAAAAAAATAGCAAATAAATCCAGTGGTCACTTTTTGAGATCCAACTTTCTGGCGTCATGCACTTTATGCTATAAAATAAAATAGCATTCCAGTATCACTTTCAGACCCTGCTTTCAGTCATCTTCATAGACACACTGCACAGGTCAGCAGTCAGACTAATTAGAGAAACTAAATAAAGGCAATGCAAAATTCTCGGAAGCAGCAGCCTTCATAACGGAGTTATTTCTGAATATTCAGAAGCTAACTAGTAGATTACGCTGCTTATGCCGCACGACTCAGTTTGTTGCTTGCTTGCTTGTTTTTGTTTATTATTATTATTATTATTATTATTATTATTATTATTATTATTATTATTATTATTATTATTATTATTAGTAGTAGTAGTAGTAGTAGTAGTAGTAGTAGTAGTAGTAGTAGTATGTAAAAAGATAAGGTATTTGAGCATCTAAAAAACACCAATAAAGCTAACTAGGGCACACAAGGGAGAGATGATGGGTTCATTGTAGACCAGGTGCAAAACATTTCAAGTCCATTCATTCCACAGCGCCCCACGGTAACTTCTGGGAAATCTTTTCTGTCTGAAGTCCTGGAGAACTGCTTCCCGTCAATATAACTGACACTTCATTTAAGAGGCACCACTGCTTTGATTCAGTACAAAGCATATTAAGAGAGTACAGCAACTGAATAGAGTTTCTTTCCCTTCTTGCATCAACACCCCATCTGAGCAAAGCGAACAGGGAAGGCCCCACAGCCAGTTTGATGGACAGGAACACAGGATGATGTATTCCAGTGAGTCAGTACCCTAATACTGCTGGCACTGGTTGGCAGCATCTCTCCAGGTGTCTTTCCTGTTCCATTCTAAAGATCCCTGCTACTTTCCGGTGGTCTTTCATCCAAATATTAGCCAGCACAGACCTTGCTTAGCTTCCTAAACCATACAAGGCCGGATGTGTTGGTTCTTTTGGGGATAGGGTGGTATTTATATGGTTCCACTCTTCTCTTCCTTTACCTCCCTATAAGAGGCAAGAGAAGAGTGCAGCAAACCAAGTACTTGAGCACGAAGGGCCCCCCTGGACCACTGGCTCTGCCATCCCTCCAACACTTTCTCCTTCCTCTGGCGGAAAGGGCTAGCACGAAGCACACGTTCAGTAAGATTTTGGCAGACGGTTCCTCTTGTGGTTAAACGTGAATATGAAAGACTGTGTGGATGGGTAAGGTTTTCATTCATTTCCCTTCCCCATGGCTAGCACAACTGGCAGAATTATGCAAAACAAGAGTAATTGTGCTGGTGTCACCACTCTGTGTGTTATTCCAGCTTTGGAACAACATACTCATTAGTGGGTTTCTGAATTTCTCTTTAAAGCTTACGCATTTTCACAGAATATTTTTGTTTGGTTCTGCATGTTCAACCTGGAATCCATTACTTCATGGCATGCAATGGCAAGAATAAAGAGTGTGACTGATGTGGCAGCACAGCAATGTTTTCGACCCAGAAACAACCTGAGCTAAAGGGAATCCACTACCACTGTCACACTTTTCATTCTACTTATTTCTACTGAATTATTGTGCCATTTCAGTGTTGAGTACACTCAAACTTTAACGCGATGCTGGATATTATCACCATCTTCCTACAACAGTGAGAGAATAAATAAGGAGTCATCTAGCTCCTCTTCTGTTTACTCAAAATATCCCCCCAACTAGCTCCCACATACAGTGGTACCTTGTATAAAGGAATTAATCCATTCCAAATGAAATTATGTTAAGCAAATTTTCTTTATACAAATTTTCCATAGGAATGCATTGAAAACGGAGTAATCCCATTTTTATGTTGTATGGATTTGCCCCACAGGCGATTATGTTAAGCAAATTTCCCCTATCTCCGGAATTTTTTATGTTGTACAGATTTTATGTTATACAAACTGTTTGTTATACAAGGGTCCACTGTATATCCAACTGTACATATATCTGGTGAGGTTATTCTAAATTAAATAGTGGCATAGGTGCTCAATCTGGCAATACAGGACATCAGCAGAAGAGTGAATGTGCTGATGATAAAAGTTTGTAAATGTGCATTACCACTGGGAGAAACAGCTGATATTTAGTATTAAGATTACACTTAGAATGCATGAAGATCAAACTGCAAAGGGTGGTAGCAGCTTATGCCTAAATCGATCAAGTAGCTTTTATGGATCGCAATGGAAGGGAGAACCAAACTGAAAAGCTAGTTGCCAATTTGCCACTTTAACGAACCTCCCGAGAGAGAATCTGGTATCTGGTATCAGTCAGTCCATGTCATGTATATACAGTAGTAGTTACCCTCTATATAGTGGTCCCGCTATATCACAGGACAGTGATATATGGACCCAGTCACTGTTGCTTCCACCATTTTTGCCACACACACCCAACCCCACACACACTACTACTGTTCCTGCCGCCATCTCCACCATCCAATCACACTCCATGGCTGTCCCCGCCACCCACACCACCTAAACACACAATATTGCTGTCTCCGCCGCCGTCTGCACCACACACTCTGCTGCTGTCCCTGCCACTGTCTCTACCATCCACACCACCTACACACACACTGCTGCTGTCCCTGTCACTTGTCCCCGCCACCCACCCACACCCCGCCACTGTCCCCAAAACCCACACCACCTACACATACCCTGCCTCTGTCCCCACCACCGTCGCCGCCATCCCCACCACCTACAAACACACAGGCCGTTGTCACCTCCACCGTCCTTGCCACCCAACCCTCACTGCCACCATCGCTTCACCCGCCAAAGCAGCTTTGTAGGTGGGTGACGGTGATGGTCATGGCAGTGGCAGCGAGGGGGTGATGGCGTCTGCATATCATGGATTTTGTTTATCACAGGTGGTTTCAGAATGTAACCCCTGCGATAAAAAGGGGACTAGTGTACCACCATATCCAAGCAAGTATAAAAACATTACTACACTACTACTACTACTACTACTACTACTAAACTACTAATAATAATAATAATAATAATAATAATAATAATAATAATAATAATAATAATAACAACAACAACAACAACAACAACAACAACAACAACAACAACAACAACAACTTTATTTTTATGCCGCCTTTCTCCCCGGAGAAACATGAAAAATCTTTATATACTGTAATACAACCAATTTTACGACGGCAATAGAAGAGGGAGGGAGAGATGAGAGAATTATCATGCCCAAACTGCGGTCTAGAAATATTACCTGAAGGTCTTAGATGAATAATCACTCTCAAGAGTCTTCTCCAGAAACAGAACAGAACAAAACCTTGGCATGCAAGAAAACTTCTCCAGAAACAGA
Source organism: Phrynocephalus guinanensis (assembly GCA_037367245.1). Taxonomy (NCBI): domain Eukaryota; kingdom Metazoa; phylum Chordata; class Lepidosauria; order Squamata; family Agamidae; genus Phrynocephalus; species Phrynocephalus guinanensis. The sequence continues at coordinate 91,271,506 of CM074739.1, forward strand.
TCAGTATGTTTTTATATTCTAAAGCTTCAGTACAAATGAAAAAGAAACACATAATTGGTCTCAAAAGAATAACTTGGAGAAAAGCAAAGAGAAATAATTGCATCAAACCATCTAAATGTCTCAGAGCCAAGAACCATCTTTTCATAATCTGAATAAAGAGATTTGGAGAAGAATTTTCTAGAACAGGTTATATGGAGAGATGGCCCTTCCTGAGTCTCAACCCGCATCGAACTACTGGTTGACGTTAAGAAATTCACTGCCAAACTGTGGGATATTACTGAAGTACTGTTTTCCCTCATTGCACTTCATTTAGATGTATACCACTTTGGTTACATATATTTACACATTGGTCTCCCAAATGTTCTTTAAAATTGTAAACAGCTATCACTATGTTGCAGTAAGAACAGCAGCAACATAATGAGAGGATCATAGAGCATTTCTGGAACACACTTTATATTCTAGCATTCAAAGGGCAAACAATGGTTCTTAGAATGTCCTTCCAGGAGCAGAAGACAATGATATTCCACAGCTTTGAGCCGGTGGTTTGAGCAGGTGAAAGAGAGAGCTGAAAAGGTTGCCAGAAGGGGCAGGAAAACCTTCAATAGACCGAAAATACCTCTTTTACTTTTTCAACCCCTCCTTTAAAAATTCCAAATAAAGAATTCAAATGTTCCCTTAAGCATGTGGCAGGACTCCAATTGTGCATATACATACAGTATTCATATACAAAGGAAAAGTGGTGTTCATCAGAGTTTGGTCAAAAAACTATTGTAGCCCATCTGGAAAGAATGTCTCGACTTATAGCAGTTCATACAAATGCTTCCAGTATGACTGCTTCCTGTGACATCTCTGCCTTTCTCCCTCAAAAACCGCCAAATGCTGAGAATGCACATTTATTTTTGTTAAGTCATGCAAACCAAATCTTTGCTTAACAAAGCTTCCAACATTTTTAAGGAAGCCACGAGTGACTCAAATCCCAGGCCTTCCTAGAAAGACATCTGTCTTACTACACAACTGCTAATAAAGTCCAAAAAAAATAATCATAATTTGCAGATCTCTTTATTTCGTATACAAAAATGGCGGGGGACCACTGTTTTATACCCACACTCACGGCCCAGGAGCAAAAAAACCCAAAACATTATTTCATATCATTACAATTATCATCAATATGAAACCTCAAAGCTGTAAGGAATCTGGAACATCTCAGATGCCTAAGATTACTGCATTATTCCTACAAATGATTACGCTGGGAATATGTAAAGCTATTCTCCAGAGGACCCAGCCCTTGGCAGAAGGGTGATACCTGATAGTTTCAGGTGGTTTCTAAGAAGGAGAATGAGGCAGCAACCCCCAAGATACTAACAGCACTGAAAACATTTACCGAGCTTTTAAGAACAAAAACACACGTTGAGGAAACGTCTGCCAACATCTTGAACAAAAGCCACATAAATATAACCTAGCTATGCACACATGATGTGCGATAAGCACAAATGCACACATAGCTAAGTGCATCAACTTATATACAGTGGTCCCCCCGCCCATTCGCAGTTCATATACTGCGGTCCCGCTATATCGCGGGACTGCAGTATATGAAAAAAAGGCTCCCTGGGGTAAGGGTTTCAGGCCTCCCTTACTTACCCCAGGAGTGGCACTGCCCCAAACGGGCCTGTGAGGGCCTTCCTGAGCCTGCTGGAGGCCCCCCAAAGGTCCAGGGAGGGCCCTCACAGGGCTGTTTGGGGCAGTGCCAGGCTGGGGGTAAGTACAAGAGCCCCCAGCTAGGCACGCCCCAGGCCCGACCCGACCTGCATCCCTATATCGCAGATTTTCAATTATCGCAGGTTGGGTTGGGTCCCTAACCCCCACGCTAGGCGGTGGGTCACAAACAGACAAATGTGCTTGATCAAAAAGAACAGCAGTAATTACACACCATCTGACATATGGTGGCCCTTCCCAGGATTTTCCAGGTAGAGAACACTCACAAATGTTTCTGGAAGTGTGTAGCCTGCCCAACTGAAACAGATCTATACATGCATGCAGCAGTTTGCAACCAGTGGACCACCACCACCCCCTTCCCTGTGGCAAACAACTCTCCATTTGTACACAAGCTGACTGGATGAGAAAGAAACCACCGCTTTGCTCCTCTGAAAACTTAGGGGAGCAACAGAGGAATTTGTTCTTCTCCCCCACTAATTCACATGCACATGAAACAATGGGAAGTGGCATCAACATCCCCATAAAGTCAAGTCAATTGCTAAATCTGACAGGGCTTCACTGGAACTCCGATACAGCACTTGGAAAATGTTATATATGGGGCAAAACGTTCCAGAATACCCCAGGTAGCACAACCAGCAAAACCAAACTCCTGGTTTGTTCTGCTGCTACTGAACTCACTCTTTTAAAGAAAACTGTTGCATTTAATTGCCTTAGAGGTACATTAAGAGCCAACTGAAAGCTATTCCTCTCCTTCTTGGCCTCCTTGGTTATGTGCTACCAAACTGACTTACAGCAACCCTAACAGAGCTCTCGAGGTACATGAGGTATTTAAGCAGTGCTTCTACTGCGCCACTTCCACTCCCCTAGTCAGCTTTAATGCCTGAGTGTGGATTTGACCCCTGGTCACCCGAGTCCTAGTCTGTCACTCTATCTACAACACCACACTGAGAATCCCGTCCTCCTTGTCTATGCAGGTATATTTCTATTGTTTAAAAAACACGTAGTCTTGTGACCAAAGTTTTGATTATGTTCCAAGATAGTTCAAAAGCTCAGTTTAACTGCAATGGCTATGTTTTGATTGCTGCAGCAGCCAATGAGTGTCCTCTTGCATTTTTAACATTTAAAAGATATCCGTCCTCACTTCATGGGATTGAAACAGGGTCAGTATGATTTAAATCACAATTTCAACTTTAAAATCCAGATTTATTTATTTGCCATTTTAAATAAAAATGATGTTTTTATTTAAATTGGGATTCAAGTCAACTGAATTTAATAAAATAATTGATTCTTATTCACCCCGGATTTAAACCAAGTTTAGTTTAGAAATTTACCTTTACGCTCCCTGTTCCTTATGCAGCACTGCATGCATATCTTTACATACAGAAAGAAGCCTGGCTGAAACAAGGCATTTCACATTCTCTACTATTCAAATAAAACAATGAATAGCAGTAACTGGAAGAAACGTTTATTAAATGACAATGTCTGATGGCAAATTTTAACAGAAAAAGGTGCAGAGTCATCCTTAGGAATCTGCCTAATATTATGTCACATATATATTATGTCACATATATATAGCCCTGATCCTTCACCTCTAGGGATATTTTATAAGGTAAAGAGGAAAAGGCCAGATAAACAATTTTGTACAAAAGAAGGCTGTGAGAGTTATTAAAACCACTTGTTCGGTTGCCATATGCATCTCCAGTTGGGTGTGGCCACTAGAGTTGACTGGATTAATGTCCTCTAGTATGGCACATACTTAAATTTGCAAATGTCTAAATGAACATACATAAAAACAGAAATATGAATTGGATACTGATGCCCTCCCATGGAACAAAATCCTGAAGAGGTAATAGGAAGATAGGGTTTGAGACACATTGTTGCAGTGCGGTGCTTGTATTCTACATACAAATCAGAAATAAAACACACACACACACACACACACACACACACACACACACACACAAGCTTCTGAGACAAGGGGGCTCTTCTTTTAAAAACTTGCTTTGCAGTAACAGACTTATCTCTGTAATTCATTAAGCACCTAGGAATTCAAAACATTCCTTCAAACAAATTATCCCATTTATTTAAAATATGTAGTTACATAATACTGCCCACATTGCAAAGATGCCACGCAATCCTCAAGGCTACAATATCGGGGACCTTATCTGCACTGTGATTGATAACCACCACACCTTCATATCAAAGCTTCCAAATGGAGTCTTTCTTTAACTGGAGATACTCTAACTAGTTTGGACTAAGCATGGGAAAAGCTGAGCTGCCAGGCTAAAAATCAGCTTCAGGCAAGATGTCTGTTCCACAGTGGCGTGGTTTACATCACTTGTTCCCGTTAACATTAATTTTAGAGCAAGGTCCACACATTTGGCACTTAGGAGAGCAGAGGCAAATGATCTTCAAGTCACTACGTTTTCAAATTCCAAACTGCACATAAGTGTGTGAATGATGCTTCTGTTAATAATACATTCTGCACAGTGAGTCATCCAAACAAATCCCTTGCCTCCTTCTGCAGCTTTCAACAATGCTTTGAGGAACGGAGACCTGCAGGTTGGAGGTGAAAGAGCCTAAAGAGTGTATCTTTGCTTAATCAATAGCCTGAAAGCAAGACGGTACACTAAAAATAGCTAAAAATAGCGGCAACAGCCTACCCTCAAGAATTCTCAGGGTGTTTCATGCTGGGTCATTCACAGGCCACTGTGTTTCCTGAGCTGTGTGTCTCCCTCCACCAGAGATAAAAACCTTTCCATTGTTTTCCTTATCACATCTCTTTTATCCCATGCCAGGTCTAAAGCTTGCCAGAGTTTGCTGCCCTACCATCGCCTTACTTTAACCTCTGCTGAGTAGAACTGTGGTAGAGAGCAGTCAAAAGAACAAGCATGCTTCAGGACTGTCTCAAGAGCTGACTTGAAGATGCAGAACAGGCCCTAGACTGGAAAAGGGGAATGAAGGCATAACTCTGCAGATCTTGCCAGACTCCAGCTCCCATCATACGTCACCCACTGGCAATGCTAGCTAGGGGTGATGGGACTTAAATCTGACATCACTTGGAAAGCCTCCAATTTCTTCTCCATCACCAATGTCGCCAGCAGAATCTTTTCCAACCCCAACTATTTTTCATTCAAGGATCCTGCAATCTCTTGCTTCAAGATATCCAAATGCTTCTTCCAAGTACTGTCAGCATACAGGAGTATGTCTGTGAAGATTCTCAGTCATCCAGGTGAGTTGATCTGGAAGTTGAGTCATGGCAACTGGACTTCTTTTTTTCTTGAGAGACTGAAACGTTTTGCTGCTCATCCAAACAGTCTGAATAGGCTCATGAGGTAGACAACAGTCTCACAGACTGATAATAATGGATGGTGGTAGTCAAACACTAAGCATTGATCTGTGTGGGTAGGTTTCCTGTAAACTTCTACTCCCAGGCCACGATCAGGTCTGATGATGACTGCACAATCCAGGAAAGCCGGCCTGTTGTCTTGGGTGTCTTCTCTAGGGAACGTAATATTAGGGTCCACCACATTGATGTGGTCTGTAAAGGCCTGTACTTCCTGAGTCTTGATTTTCACCCAGGTATCATCCACATACCTGAACCAGTGGGATGGTGTTGTCCCTGGGAAGGTGTTGAGTGCCTTCTTCTCCACTTCTTTCATGTATAGTATGGACTCACAGACCACCACGTATACAATTCAGAGGAGTTTGTTTCTAAAGTCAGGGAGCTGAAACTGGATACAGATGAAACCATGGTATCCTTTGATGTTACAATTCTCTTTACCAGCATTCCCACCACCGATGCCCTAACAACGGTAAAGAGAAGACTAAGACAAGACAGCAACCTCACCTCCAGAAGCTGCCTCAACCCAGACCAGATATGCTGGCTCCTGGACCTGTGTTTGAACACCACCTATTTCATGTACAGAGGGGACTTCTACAGACAGAAGCATGGTTGTGCCGTGGGTTCCCCAGTGTCACCAATTGTTGCAAACCTATACATGAGGTCATACAGGAATGAATTAAAGAGAACAAATAAATATTCCTGCATTAGAGATGGGCACGACTTAGCGGTATTCCCGTTTCCGTTTCCGTTACTCGTTTCCGTTACTCTACGGAAACGGTAACGGGAATCACTGCCCCAGACTTCGAGCTCGAACCGACTAACGAACAATTTGGTCTGATTTGTCGTGCTCGTTACTTGCATCGCGCAATGCCAAGCGGCACAGAAAAAAAGTTTTTAAAAGTTAAAAAAAAACCCGATTCCCGGCCCTAAAAGTAGGTGAAAACTGTGTGAGGGCACCTACCAGGCCAGAAGGGTGTTTTATTTGGGGGGGGTCCCCGCCCCCCTCTCCTTGGCTATTGCTACTGCTGCGCTGCTGGTACCAGGCTGGGAGGGCGCATCCATTTGCCATGCAGTGCGGGGGATCCAAAATGGCGACCGCAATATTTTTTTTGAAATCGTTGCCCAAAACCCCACCAAAGCACCACAGAAACATGCGAAAATTAGCTATTTTAAATGCTTGAATTTTTACAGTAGCAGCAGTGGGTTTTTCTTGCAAAAAAAGTCTCTGTTGATTTTATTTTATTTTATTTTATTTTATTTTATTTTTTTACACCTGCGCATTCGCAATGATGGGCTCGCCCATGGGAGTGGACCATGCAAAGTTTTGCAGCCATTCCACCAATCGCATGGCCAGGTTTTGCTGACTGTACCAGGCTGGGAGGGCGCATCCATTTGCCATGCGGTGGGGGGGGATCCAAAATGGCGACCGCAATATTTTTTTTGCAATTGTTGCCCAAAACCCCACCAAAGCACCACAGAAACATGCGAAAATTAGCTATTTTAAATGCTTGAAATGCTTGAATTTACAGTAGCAGCAGTGGGTTTTTCTTGCAAAAAAAAGTCTCCGTTGATTTTATTTTATTTTATTTTATTTTACTTTATTTATTTTATTACACCTGCACATTTGCAATGATGGGCTCTCCCATGGGAGTAGACCATGCAAATTTTCCACCAATCGCATGGCCACTTGGCCAGGTTGACCACAGAGACTTCTGGGATGTGCCAATCGGGCATAAACAGCCCACTAATCGTAGCCCAAACCCGAACCCTAAGCCTAACCCATACGCCAGTACACTGTCCTTCTAAGTGGGGGAGGCACCCAGATGCACCCCAATACTCACCGTAACCTCACCCGTAACTAGCCTAACCCTAGCCGTTGCGCTAAGCCGTCTTAACCCTAAGCCAGATCTACTTGCATTGCACTACATGCAAGTACGTGAGACACAGCGGGTGCAAAGAGTCTGCCAGTCCGTCACCTTGTGGCTCTGGCTGACTCCTGCAGCTCCCTCCAGGAGCCCGCTACCCCCTCCCCAAACCAGTACTAACGACAACGAAAAAATGAAAAAACGAACCGACTAATTTTTGCAAATTTTCGCGAAAAACGGAAACGAGCCGAAACGGAACCGGCCCGACTAACGACAACTCGAAAAAAAATTTTTCAAGTCGTGCCCATCTCTATCCTGCATCACATGGTCTCACTCTTCCACCACTGGCACCTGTGTGACCATCTCAATTTGAAGAGCAGCTCTTAAAAAAATGTAGACAAATATTTCTAGTCTTCTTGTCATTTTTGCCAGCGCATATTTTGAAGCCAGCATGGAAACATGGGGCTAGTGAAACTGGCGTCTGTCAAGTCAGCAGGTGCAATAGGGGCAAAGCAACGCTGCTGTTCTGTCTGGAAGCGATCTGGCCTGCAGGAGAACCCTAGGTTCTGCACAGCTACCAGGCTATCTGTTAACCTCGAGGTTATTTTATACAGTGTTCACAGCACACTCATTGTCACAGTTATCTGTACAATAATCCCTAACAGATTCGTCAAAAGCATTGCCCCCATGACTGGACCTGTCTCAAAATACTGGCTGGAAGAGAACATCTCCTACAGACCTACTTTCGGTCTAAATCCTCAAGCTGGGACTTCCTTTGTTGAGAGCAAATGCTTTTCAGTAATCCACTGTGAACTCAATACTACAATACAGTGGACCCTCATATAACAAACAGTTTGTATAACATAAAATCTGTACAACATAAAAAAAATTCCGGAGATAGGGGAAATTTGCTTAACAGAATCGTCTAGGGGGCAAATCCGTAAAACATAAAAATTGTCGCTATTAGGGATTACTCCGTTTTCAATGCATTCCTATGGGAAATTTGTACAAAGGAAAATTTGCTTAATAGAATTTCATTTGGAATGAATTAATTCCTTTATACAAGGTACCACTGTATATGAAAATCCACCATCAGATTAAACATACTACTCATAAACATAAACGTCCATCTGAATTCACCACAGTTCTCTGGCAAAGTTTGTGGCAGGGAGCGAAAAATGGACTTGTAGCCTGATGGGCGATGATTGATTGATTGATTGATTGATTGATTGACACTTTCTTTTGTTTCCCTAATTCCAAAAATACTTTCTCAGTCAGGTGTATTTTTCAATCCCAAAATATATATTTAAAGCTCCAATCTGCACTCTCTTAACTGGGAAGTCAAGGGCATGCATGTAGTCCAAGCAAAATAAAATCTAAATGCAAAAATAGATGAGACCTATTTTAAGGGAAACTCCGTCTGTTTCTAAAATAATCCAGTGCACTTGGAGGAAAGAAAGCCCTTGAGTCTGTTCCCCCACCCCCAAGGGCAGGAAATATTTTCTCTCCACCAAGCCTGTTCCACTGTATCTCTGTAATATTATCTCTTTGCGTTTCATATTTCTTTATCTCCACCCATGCGAGAAAGGAAAGGGAGAGGTTAAGGATACATGTAAAATGTATAAACATTTTAAGAAAGTAATTCTCTACAGGCTGTCAGTGTTTAAACTAAGTTACAGGGCTGAACTATGAAATAAGCAGGGAAGTGCTATGAATTATAGATCAATTCTTGTGATAGTGCTATGAAATTTGCCTACCATTAACTCACCACAGCTTGTCGAAGGAGACCTCTCCAACTATGTAAACCATGTTTATTTATACATTGGTGAATTTTAAATCAACAAACATTCTCTCTATAACCCAACCGAAATAAGATTCCTAGAGGTTTAGAATCTTGGGGCAACCCAAGTGTTCAAGGACTGGACCTCCCAGAAGCCTTCACCATTAACTGTGGTGGATGGGGTTTCTGGGAGTTGTAGTCCAAGATTAACTAGAAAGAACTGAGGCCTTTAATTGCTAGCCAGAGCTCTCACACATAGACCATGGAAACATTCAGAAACAGCCCTGGTTACAACAGCGTCCTCTTCGGTCCTCAGAGAGAATAGCTGTAGCCTGCATAATTAAATTGTAAACTGCCCAGAGAGTGCTTTAAGCACTATTGGGGCGGTGTATAAGTAGAAGGCTTTGCTTTGCTTCCAAATGCGCCTGTATCAGGCCTGGCTTGATGATGAGGCCCGGTGAGGTAGCCACCTCAAGCCAGTCCACGCTGTACATTATGCAAAGACTTCAGATGGCTAGTTATTTATTTAGCTACTACAGTGTTTTTACTGCTTATGGAAATTTCTGCCTCATCTGTCCAAACAGCTTTGACAGCTTCAGCGATTATGTACCTTCGTTTGGGTTGCTCAGGGTGCTATTTCCATCTCTGCCTCAGGAAACAAAAAATCTTGGACCAGCCCTAGTAAAATATATGTCATTAAAACACGCACGCGCGCACACACACACACACACACACACACACACACACACACACACAGAGAGAGAGAGAGAGAGAGAGAGAGAGAGAGAGAGAGAGAGAGAGAGAGAGAGAGAGAGAGAGAGAAGCAGAATAGCTTCTACCTGGTTGGAATAAACCAGGGCTGAATTGCTAAAGCTTTTAAAATTTGAAAGGAGGTAGGGAGCTGTAATCAGAACTAGCCTAATTATGAGGGATAACCTCATTCCATTTGCAGTGCAATTAAAAATTTTTGAAGGTACTTTGTAGTAACAGCATTGTGTGGGCTCTCTGAATGATGAAGAAATATTACATGGTACAGCTACTATTTCCTGCCATGCCTCAGGCCCAAGCTCCACAAAAGAGACTGGTGGGAGAAAGATGTGTCTTCAATAGCTTATGACAGTTAGATGTCATTGTGCTTTAACAGAGGGGCAGCTATTACAGACACTTCTCAGAGGCAGAAGGAAGGTTCTTTAAATTGTAGAACAAGTACTGAGTGTGCAGAATTGTAAATAATTACTTTTAAAAGCAAATATTCTATTCTGTGCTAGATTTCAAAACTTATCACTGAAAATGACAAACTACAGAAGAATTATGCAAGTTTAATGTTGACAATGGAGAAATTGGAATTGTCAAAGACTGTAGACCAAACATCAACCTAAACAGAAACTTAAGTTGAGAGATCAGAAGAAGACTAATACGTGGAGGGACAGCAATTAGGAACTGGAAAAAGCTCTTGAAGTGTATGTCACTCAAGGCCAAGACCAATGTAATCCTGATATATTTGTGGTATTCCTGATTACTACATGCACATATGGAAGCTAGATGGTGAAGAGAATGGACCGGGAAAAGGCCATGTCATTTGAAATGTGGTAGTGGAAGAAAAAACACTTTACAGATATCCATAATTACTGGGGGGGGGGGACACACAACAGGTGAGTGCTAGACCAAATGTGGCACCCAGCATGGTTTGCGGGTAAGAGTGATGGACTAGGATTCAGGACAGCTGGTTTTGAATGTCTGCTCTGCCATAGAAACTAACTGATGGGTATGAGTGACACTGGTAAGAACGTAAGAAGAGCTGTGCTTTATCAGGTCAAAGGACCATCTAGTCCAGCTTCCTGTATCTTACAGGGGCCCCACCAAATGTGTCTGGGAGACTAGATACCTGTCTCCTGATACCACTCCCCTGCATCTGGCCTTTGAAGTGCCCTGTTTTGAAGCCTGGAGATTACACATCCCCATCATGGCTTGTAACCTGTGCTGGACTTTTCCTCCAGGAATCTGTCCAATCCCCTTTTGAAGGCATCCAGGCTAGAAGCCATCACCACATCCTGTGGCAGGGAGTTGCACAGACTAACAACACACCAGGTAAATAAGTATTCTCTTTTGTCTGTTCTCACTCTCCCAACCCTCAATTTGAGTGGATGTCCCCTAGTTCTGGTATTTTGTGAGAAGGAGAAGAGCATCCCTCTATCCACTTTACTCATGCCCTGCATTATTTTGTACATCTCAATCATATCCCCCCTCAGGCGCCTTTTTTCCAGACTAAAGAGATCCCAAATGCTGTAGTCTTTCGTCATAAGGGAGGTGCCCCAGCTAAGTAATCATGTTAGTCGCTCTCTTCTGCACATTTTCCAGCTCCACTATGTCTTTTTTGAAATGCAGTGATTGGTGAAACAACTCCTTAAATACCTTCCTTATCACAGATTCTGTGCACCTCCGTTCCTCCTTGATAGCAAATAACAGCCTGAACAAAAATGAAGCAAAAATGATTATCTGAGGCTATTTGAGCTCACCATGATATAACAAGATATATCAAGATATAAGATAACACTGCCAGGAAAGCTTGAAGTCAGCAGGAAAGATGGAAGACCAAGGGTGAGATGGAATAACTCAACAAAAGAATATACTGTACAGCCTTGAGTCTGCAGAATATTATGCTCAACACATATTGGTGGTCACTAATTCATAAAGACCTCATAAGCTGGAAGCAACTGGAGAACACATACCAGTAACAATATCCCTCCATTTTTCTGTCTTAGTAATAATGTGATTACAATGTGTTCATAACACACAATGCAACAAATTCTTTGCACAATGACATGCAACTCAATGAATTACTTGTGCGACTGAAGCAACAATGACAACAATGATGATGCACTATATTTAAAAATGAAATGTGTTATCTTTATTTTTTTAAAAAAAACTTTGGTTCAAAAGGCCTGGCAAAACAACCCTGTTTCAACAGAGTATAAAGTCCCACAATCATCTACAATGCACATATTCCACGAGCAAGCCAACGGTTTCATGAGGACAGAAAATTTGAGATATCCTACTCTTGCAACCGGAGACCATTGCTAAAAAGAATCAAGTGTCTCTTTCTCAAAGACAACAGCCACTTCCTAACAGATGCAATCTGGCACAACTCTCTAAGCCCCATGGGAAGGGCAGGCATGTTTTCAAAAAGTGTCAAAGCAGACAGTGTGAGAAATCTATCTGCATATCCAATTATCCACATTCTAGATAAAGAGAATTGAAGGAGGGGCATTGTACAGCCAGAGGACACTGATAATTCAAATCCTTTATTTAAGCTGTCAGGTATAGTCACTGCTGTGTGTGTGTGTGTGTGTGTGTGTGTGTGTGTGTGTGTGTGTGTGTGAGAGTGTGAGAGAGAGAGAGAGAGAGAGAGAGAGAGAGAGATTTTACTATGGTATTAATAATATTACTAAGGTTGCCTATTGAAGGAGAACTGAAGGAAATGTATTAAAGTAGTACTCCATGTTACTGTGGAGATAACAATGAACATATAAATGAGGAGATGCAGCTTAAGAAATTGAGATATTTAAATGTTGTTGTTTCAACTTCTATACCGCTTCATAATGTCAGCGTACTCTTTAGGCAGTTTATAACATAAGCATGCAAGTTATGTTATAAGTTTATAACATACCCGTCCCTCTCCCAGCTGGGTACTCAAAAATGAAAGGCAATGACCCTTATACTCTTTGGAAGACTCCACCTTACCTTTATCCCCGAAGGTCAGAAGAATGTGCTATCAAAAGGATTGGGGCAATTTAAAAAATACAAATTTTTGCAAAAGAAGCCAATGGCAAGAACGGTCCTGCTTTTCACATTCTCACTGACATAGGATGAAAACCCTTTGTGACTGGTTGATCATGTCTTAAATTCTGTTCTGAAAAATCCAGATGTCTCCACTGCTTCTCAACAAAGTACCACATGAACCTGTGCCCCAGAATAATAATGTTTGCTGCTATTTGCTTCGGTCTGCCCCTTGCTATCCAAGAATACCTCTATCATCATCACTGGCTTTGCTATTTTTAAAACTAGCAAAGCCAGTTCTGCATAAAGCGAATGGGATTTTTTTTGCCCCCGATAAAGCACTTTCCTTAAAAGCAAAGAACACTGAACAATCATTGAGCAACAATCCAAACCCCCTAACAGGCAAGCAAGGCTATTTATTATCTCCATACCACAGAGTTGGAGAGCTAAGGCTGATAGAGCCCAGAAGTAAGATCCAAACTCGTTTTGGATGTTTTCAGCTCATATTCTAAGCTGACGTAGAAAAAGAGAGTTCTATGCTACATAAAAGGCTTCCAATTTCAAAAGGAAGAACTAAAGAAAGATAAAGAAAATCCAGCTGAAGGTTGAGGTGGCTCTTTCTGCAAGAAGCCAAGTCCCAAAGCTGATTGTGGTGCACAATTCTCTAGGGGCCAGATCTCCTTTTTTGGTCTTAAAAGCATTATCATTAACCTAGGTGACAAGATGACAAGATAGCAATAGTCACAATGATGGGACTGCTTTACAGATCTAACAACAGAAGCCTAAAGAGACCTTCTCTTTTTCAGAAAACACACAAAAAATATTTTTCAAATCCCACTTAACTGCTGAGTAAAATATTCAACTTCAATTTCTGCTTCAATTCATTCACTTCTTCATCCTCCCGTGCACATCAACCCTCCCCAAACTTTCCCCCTGCCATCCTCATCTGTGTTTGCCAAATCTTCACCACTGATACTCCCAATAATATTTTACAGCCTTCAGCTGTAGCTACAGCTTTTTTTTCGGGGGGGGGGGTGTACTTCCTGCAGGCTCCTTGTCCAACTGTTCTAGAACAAAAATAGCCTGCTTTTGAGGCAAATGTAGCCACTTGTTCACTTTTTTAAAAAAGGAGATTTTTTTTTTAAAAAAAGGAGACTTTCACACTGGTACAAAGGTTGTTGTTTCAAAGCAACCAAGTTACTCAAGCGTCTCTTAATGAGCCATTTAGAAGTTCATAGCTACTTATCCAAACTGATTAGTCACATTAACAAAATGTTTAACATGTGTTTTTTTTAAAAAATGGTCTCAGTGTTGTGCTTTCCTAGTTCCAAATCACTGCTTTCATACACACACACACACACACACACACACACACACACACACACACACACACACACACACACACACACACACACACACACACACACACACACACACAGAGAGAGAGAGAGTGGTACCTCTTAAGACAAATGCCTCGTAAGACAAAAACTTATAGGAAGAAAAAAAATTCTGAGAACAGGCATGCTTTGCATGACAAAAAATTCCCTATGGCAGTGATGGCGAACCTTTTAGAGGCCAAGTGACCAAACTACGATTCAAAACCCACCAATTTTTCGCCAATACAGGAATTTAACCTGAATACAGGTGGCTGTGAAGGGGCAATGTCGGGTGCCCACAGAAAGGGCTCTGAGTTCCACCTTTGGCACCCGTGCCATAGGGTCACCAACACTGCCCTATGTAAGAATACTGTTCTGCATGTACCCTCGAAAAAAACACGGTTATTTTTGTCTTTATTTTAGCCTGTGTTACAGATTAATCCATTCCCAATGCATTCCTATGGGAAACCACTTTTCGTAAGAAATTTTTCATAAAATGAAGTGACCCCATAGCCTCTGGAATGGATTAATCCATTTTCAATGCATTCCTATGGGAAACTGTTTCGTGGGACAAAATTTTCTAAAAACAAATTGACCCGTAGAACGAATTAAATTTGTTTTAAGAGGCACCACTGTATATCAAAAATCAAGTTGCACACCACATGGCTCTTCAAGCATCACCAATAAAACCTATCTAGACTTAAAAGAACCAAGTAGAAACTGTCCTTTAGAACTTTTTTTGTGGCTAAGCAGACAATTTGATAGATTGCAAAGCACAATCTATGCTGCAGTGGCATCAGTACTGAGTTAGTCTGCGGAATGAGTTGCTCGACATATTTGCCTATAGCCTACAAAAATGTCATCTGCCATCTGCACAGAATAAGCATGTGTGCATTATCATGCCGGTGCAACAGCACTTATTATTATTATTATTATTATTATTATTATTATTATTATTATTATTATTATTATTATTATTATTATTATTATTATTATTATTATTATTATTTATTTATTTATTTATTTATTTTTATTTATTTATTTATTTATTTATTGCATTTTTATACCGCCCATATTCCAGAAGGAACTCTGGGCGGTTTACAAGACAAGGATAAAAACAACAATATATAACAATATAAAACAAGTAAAAGAAATGGGAGAGAACATAATAAATAAGAGACAAAAAGAACTAATAGAAGAAAGAGGGGGAAACCCTCTACAAGAGGCGGCACAGGCAAAGATTTTTTTAAAAAAATCAAGTGAAAAGGTCGCCATGTGCCTCCTTAAAAAGGTAGGTTTTCAAAGCCTTTTTGAAGGTGGGGAGGGACTGTGTTAGGCGCAGCTCAATAGGAAGATGATCCCACAACGTGGGGCCCACCACAGAGAAGGCGCGGTTACGCGTGAGCCATTTCCACACCTCCCTGGGTGGGGCCACCCTGAGTGAACGCACCTGCGCCATTCTCGTGGGCCTGGTCCCAGTTGACCTCTGGGAGATACGCTCCGACAGGTATTCTGGTCCCAAGCCGTAGAGGGTTTGGAAAATCAAAACTAGTACCTTGAACTTTATCCGGAGGGCAACGGGCAGCCAATGCAGGCGTGCCAGAACTGGGGTGATGTGGTCGAATCTACGAGCACCCACCACCAGTCTGGCCGCCGCATTCTGCAAGATCATCATCATCATCACCATTATAGAAATGCACAGAGCTGGAAGAGATCTTACAAATCCAGCCCCTGTCAAGGAGGGACAGTGGGGAATTGAACTCCCAACCTCTGGCGCCGCAGCCAGGCACACCCAAGGCACTGAGCTATCCAGGAGCTCTATCTTCCTTCCATTCCAACACAGTACAGGATGGCAGAAAATAAAGGTTGCCTTTGCACACTTGAGCTCTGAACTGCGGATGCTGCCTAATTATTTTTATTTGTATATACAACCATCTAGCAAAAAAAGCCACTCTGGGCGGTTTACATACATAAGCAAAATACAAAAAACAGATTAAACAACGTAAAATAGTAAATAAAAAACTAATCAATCAGACCAACATGAGGTTAATAATCATAATCATAATAAAAAGAACAAATAAGCAAATAAGCACAAATATGATAAATCAAAACCATTTAACAATTCAAAATAAGAACAGATTAAAAAATAAAGAACTAATAGAAAATTATCATAAGGCGGAGAGAAATAATAGCGTCCTATTTATATAAAGAGGTTGGAACAGAATGATCAGGGAAGACCAACCTATAAAGCCAGGTTTTCAGTAATTTCTTGAAGGCTTTAGTGAGGGCGCCAGGCGAATCTCTTGCGGAACCTGGTTCCACAGGTGGGGTGCCACCACCAAGAAGGCTCAGTTCCTTGTTATTTTCCAGGCGTCCCTTGGGGTCGGTACCTGCAGATAGCCCACCTGGCTTGAACAAGTGATCCTGGCAGTTCTTTTTGGGAGGAGCCGTTCCATTGGCCAAAAGCCCTCTTTCTCCATCGCAGGTAATAGTAAAAAAGATTTTATACCAGGTCAGACGGTCAGACCAGTGGCCCAAGTCTATTCTCCATGTTTTTGGGCATTAAAATCTGAAGGGTTTCTTAACCTCTGATTTCCCAGCATCAGACCCTGCCAGTGGCCCAAGTCTATTCTCCATGTTTTTGGGCATTAAAATCTGAAGGGTTTCTTAACCTCTGATTTCCCAGCATTAACCTGTTTTAGGCATTATAAAAACCATTATTTAAAATGAGGAAGGTGACAAATTAAAATGGAATAGGACAGCCCCATATCCTGCCAAGACTGATCGGCGGCGGCGGGGGACGGGGGGGCGATTGCGGCGGGGCGGGGGGCGATTGCGAGACGGCGGGATGGGGGGATTTGCGGCGGGGCGGGGGGCGATTGCAGGAGTAAATTATATAACATGTATCCTAGGCCACTGTAAGTTATACATATTGATCAGCTCTCCAAGAGTATTTGAAATACAACATCGCCACCAGCGTTTCAGCAGCTTTCACCCCCCCCTTTTGCCTTTTTTCGCATTTAAACACTTGTGGAACAGCATTTTAATTGCTCTCATATTCTAGTCTCTCATATTCACATTTCGGTTATGTAAAGATTTCCATGGGGTGCAAAATTATTCTCCCCACCAAGTAAAACATTAGAATTTTAAGAAAAGGCAGAGATAAACGCTTGTTGGGCACTTCTTCACACATTGTTCTTTTGTCACAGCAGCAGCAACAACACGACTTGAGGAGTGCTAACATCTGCCTTCTTTTATCTGCTTTTACAATACTATCAAGGATCAGAAAAGGCCAAGGTTATCTTCCAACATGCCACATATCTTTGCAAACTCCTCTTTATTTTCTTCATACTCCTAGTTGTAAGGGCATTAGCAGAATTCTTGTTGGCACACTCTATCGAAGGTTAATGAAATATAAACCTTAGGTCCGCTGCTATCATTTCCCTTATTGCTGTCCTTTCTGTCCTTTTTTTTTTAGCTCAAATCCAATGTGATATAGTGAACACAGCAGAGGACTACGATTTCCTGCCACAGGATGAACTCCCTACCACAGGATGTGGTGATGGCATCTGGCCTGGATGCCTTCAAAAGGGGACTGGACAGATTCCTGGAGGAAAAGTCCATCACAGGTTACAAACCATGATGGAGATGTGTAATCTCCAGGCTTAAAACCAGGATACTTCAAGGGGTATCAGAAAACAGATATCTACTCTCGTGCGCTCCCAGACACATTTGGTGGGGCCACTGTGAGATACAGGAAGCTGGACTAGATGGGCCCTTGGCCTGATCCAGCATGGGGTGGGGGTGGGGGTGGAACTGGTAAAAGTGCTCCTTAAATATCTCCCCATATCTGAAGCTGTAGCTGTATTTTTGCTCTAACCGAGTATCCTACTCCTTCTGACAGATTTAGGAACCCAAACTTAATTAACGCTGGTTGCTATAAACTGGCAAGATCTGCTTAACCCAAGGTGACAGTGAGACAAAAAGATGTGTAGGCAAACACCAACTGTTTAGATAATTGCTTGACTTCCTAAATTTTGCATTCCAATGTTTTCCCCTTCCTACATCTTAATCTTGCTCCAACTATCTGTCTATCTACAGATTGAACTTGTTTGTTATACAAAATACTTCTTCAGCATACTTGTGTCCATCTGCTTATCTGTGCTTTGATGTAATTCTTTGAACAAATTTTAAACAAACTATTACATTAGAATCTGACCTTTGAACAAACTGTAACATTAAAGTCTGAATTGACCATCTTCTGAGGATTTTTATGCAGTCCTTGACAACCACTGTGAAGACCCATCACCATGCTCCTCCATTTGCATTTCTACTCCATTTCACATCATCCCTCTTACTGCTTGTGTAAATAAATACCTGTAGTTGGCTCAGGCTATATCTAAGACATCCAAAGAAGCGGCCGGCAGTGGATGCCTTTTTCAGTTATTTTAAGTATGACAAGATTGTTTGCTTTGGTCTCTCCACCAGCAGACTAGAGAGAAACACAGCTCTCCTTTTGAAAACTTAACTAGAAGTAAATAACAAAAGCATTTGAAGCCCTGAATATAATATGTATAATTATCTACATATGCCATTTTAATTAGAGAAAAGATAACTTTTATTGTCCTTCTACACAACTTGGGGCAAATTCCTCTTTTTTTTTTACCACAGGTCTCAGAATACTGCCTCCTTCCCCCTACCCTCCTTCAAATCATCCTGACTGAACAGTTCTGTGAGACATAATTATTTTTAGAAACCTCTTTTCAACCTCTGATTAATAATAATCACATGCCATCAAGTCAACTGTGACTTGCGGCAACCCCTTTTCGGGGTTTTCCAGGTCAACCCTACTCAGAAATGGTTCACCACTCCTTTCTTCTGCAGGCATCCTGGATCCCAAGGTTAAACTGGTTGTCTCCCCTGGGATGCACTGGGGTTAATCAAACTCCCATCCTCTGACTCTGCAGCCAGAAACCTAAACCACAGAGCAATCCAGACAGCTTAACTAGGTAGAGAAGCATTCCAGTATACTAAATAAGGTACTCAGCCTCAGAAAGTAAACCTATCAGGAATGTTTTCAGGCCTCAAAATGGGCTTTTATGAATCTTTTTACAACATTTCAATCCATATTAAAAGGCTCCGTGTCTTAAGTTAGAAGATACAGTGGTACCTTGTATAAAGGAATTAATGCGTTCCAAATGAAATTATGTTAAGCAACTTTTCCTTTATACAAATTTCCCATAGGAATGCATTGAAAATGGAATAATCCCATTTTTATGTTGTAGAGATTCGCCCCATAGGTGATTCTGTTAAGCAAATTTCCCCCATCTCTGGAATTTTTTATGTTGTACAGATTTTATGTTATACAAACCCTTTGTTACACAAGGGTCTACTGTATTAGTTAACACCACTTGATGAACAAACGATCTAACAAAAAGAGAAACGGTGATGCTAAAGGACTAATGGGGGCGCGGGGAGGGAGAAGCATCTTGAAAGTGATTCATCTGAGTTATAGTATATCACAAAAATACTGATTTTTTTTCAAGAAATGGTATTTGTTCATCATTATAGCAGAAAATGATTCACAACAACTGGAACAGCCAGAGTGACAACCACAATTCCCATGTGGGTCTACTGAAAAGCAAAAGCACCTACAGGGAAATTTATGCTGCGGAGCAGTTGCACACCGAGCTTCACACAAACTAATAAATGAGGCAGATGGAATGGAGGAACAAATATCGATTCTCCCTTCTCGAGGCACATCAAGCAGCCAGTCTGCCTTAAGCATATTCTTGTACCATGTTATTGATTTAAACTGCCTTCATTAATTAAGACAAGCAGTTAAGATTTTAAACAGCATGAATCTGACACACACACACACACCCAAAGGCAAGACATCCTGAAAAGACTGAAGCAGATTCATAGAAATGGTACACACATTGTGGTTATACCTAACAACACACAAACTGCCTGGCATGACTGGAAAACTGTTCCATTTTGTTCCATGTCAGGGAACATCGAGCCTGATGTTTCAAGAAACTCATTAACAGTGACAGGCCTTCCAAAGGGAACATGGCTGATTACATTCCCTGCCACTTCGCGGTTCATAAAATGCGGTCCTGGTATATCCTGGGACCGCAGTATATGAAGGCAAGGCCCCCTGGGGTAAGCTGTGTGGCCCTGTTTGAGGCCTCCTCCACTTACCCCAGGCCTGGTGCTGCCCCAAGCGGGCCTCCGACAGGCTTCCCGGGCCTGTCAGAGGCCCCAGAAGTGGTTTCCGGTGAACTAGAAGGCACTTCTGAAAAACCTTCCGGGTCGCCCGAAACCACATCTGGGGCCTCCAACAGGCCTGGAAAGCCCATCGGAGGCCCGCTTGAGGCAGCACCTGGCCTAAGGTAAGTGTAGGAAGCACACACACCCCCCAGTCCAGACCCAACCCAGCATCCGCCTATCACGGATTTTCCTTTATTGCAGGATGGGTCGGGTCCCTAACCACCACAATAAGTGGGGGGATTACTGTACAACTGGAAATGCCATGCTTCGTTTGATGAACTTCATCCTGATACAGCAAAAGTTTGTAAACGGTAGGGTTTGAAGCCTATAGCCGCTTCTTATTTTGCTCAACTTTGGGGGAACAACTATTGTGGACTACAAGTCCCAGAATCCCCGAGTTAGCATGGGAACTGGCCATGCTGGTTGGAAGCTTCTGAGAGCAATAGCCCTCCTCCCCCCCCCCAAAAAAAAAAATAATTTTATCATGCGCTGTCTGCTTTTTATGTGTTACATTTTTGTGGGGCAAGAAGCAGCACCATTGCTACAATCAACTTATATGTGGTAAGACACACAACTGATAGTTCTTTAACTTCTCAAGCTTCTGCCCCTCCGTAAAATATCCCTTTGACAAGACATGCAATTCTGATCAGCCGAGTAATGCAAACAACTTTACATATGCCAAATAGTACTCCATTTTTAAGTAGGGCAATATTTACATTAGACATTGCCATTCAACAGGCACAGATTCCAAAGGCATGCCTCGAACAGTGGCCTCAATTCATATGTAGTCATGCTCCTTGCCAGCGTAGGAGTCTGAGAGGGCAAACAAAAAGGCAGATGTGGGAGTTTTATTTCCATTTGCATAAGAATACTGAAGGGGGATGGAGTTACTGTATTCCCCTTTTATCACAATAGAGAAATGTCAATCCTAATTCAACAGAGGCAGACTATTAAAAAAAGAAACTAAGTTTGGAAAGCACAACCCCCAGAATCTTTCAGCCTGCTGCAGTTGCCCAAACAGTTGTAATCTTTTTTAAAAAGTAGCTTTACTGAGGGTTGTATGGAACAGGTTCAATGCCATAAGTCAGGCATGTCCAAACTTTGGCCCTCCTGATGTTTTGGACCACAACTTCCAGAATTTCAAGCTTAGATTGCCAAAGGCAAAGGACTGTGGGAGTTGTGGTCCAAAACATCTGGAGGGCTGAAGTTTGGACATGCCTGCCATAAGTATTTAAGATTTTGCTGCAATTAAAACGGCATAATACCTGTAGCACAATCCCCATGCCATGCACAAACTCCATCTCACCACACTTGAACTTTCCAGGTCTCCTTTTCCACGCCAGCCTCTAGGTAGCCTCCAATACCTAGTATTGAAGACAAAAATGTGTCTAAAAGAGAATGAGGCTGCAATCCTCCACAAAAAATGTGGAGAAACAAAGATCCTGTGTTTGGAGCTTACTCATGGGTTTCTTTAGATTTAACGATTAACGCCTGTACACAACATTTCTAACTTCTAACTCAAAAGAAAGAAAGAAAGAAAGAAAGAAAGAAAGAAAGAAAGAAAGAAAGAAAGAAAGAAAGAAAGAAAGAAAGAAAGAAAGAAAAACAGAAAACAAGTGCGCTTTGTACATGGAATGGGGAGAGGCGTGTATACAGGACAACATCAGGTTTCAGAACACATCAGGTTCACATCAGGTTCACCATTTTGAAAAATTTAGATTGGGCGAACACCTGTCCTTTTGAGCAGCTCAAGAGGCTCTTTGGGAGAATCTGAGGTCAGAGGTCATCCATGGATAACAACAATGCACTTTGCGCCCTATTTTTAACTGTGGCAGCGACACCCATGCTGTCTTCAGACATGAAGTAATAATCTCATGGTTCTTAAGAAATGGATCCACCAGAACATGCAACCCTCCATTTCATCCAGGCTTGTAACTACAGTCAAGGAGTAGCAAGAGACTGACAAACAAAAATGGTAGGTAATAAATAAATAAATAAATAAATAAATAAATAAATAAATAAATAAATAAATAATCCTACTCTGAAACCCAACTCATCTTCCACCCCCAAAAGGCGGAAAGGTATGGAGACTAGGTGAATTTGACTTTTCCTGGCACACTGCTGGAACTAAATAGATACTCATTCTATATCCTCGAGAGTATTAGTATACATTCGGAAAGGGTTTGCGTAACTGTGCCTAATTAACAAGGTGCTGGGATGCACTGTCAGTTGTATACCTGGTCCTGTGATCAATTAGAGATATGCTCAATTGAGATGGGGCTTGACACCTTGATAATTAACCACAATCATCCAGGGCTAATTATGCAAATAGTAACACAATTCCAGGCAATGTGTTTTAGGAGAGAAGAAACCTCATCTTGCATTCCTTTCTGTACTCAAAATGCAATTCCTAAAGTAATCAGAGTATTTGAATTATTACTAAGAAGAAAGCATACATCACTTGAAACAGAATTTAGCTTCCTACATCATGCAACAACAGTGAGAAGGATAGTCAGGAAGGACTAGAATCAATTGAAGGAAGAAAGTGTTTCCTATTGTATACTCCTTTGTGTATATGTTTACATTGAGGTTTCTCAATTTCCCCCCAGGGATGGTCGATTAATGTAAGATGGAAGGTTTGTCAGAGGCTTAAGAAGAATGTTGTTTACACTCCAGGTGGCCAAGATAATTCACAGATGAAAATATTCAGTATTATAATATAGTAATGTAATGCTGTTGTTTGCAAGAGTAAATGTATTTCATTACAATTCAAAAACACTTCACATTTTTTCCATTTTAAAATAACCTCTTAAATAAAAAAGAATGCTATAATCGAAAACTTATTTGAATAAAAAGCATTTCATCATTTTTAAGGAATCCATCTAGCATTTCCTCTGCCTAGTTTTCCCTTACTCATCACAAAATGATTACACAGAAGTAAATATATGATCCTGGCAAGCCAAAGAGGCACAATTTCCACACGTCACTGAATAAGTCAACTTCCCAATTCTGGGACAACTACAACCTCCATCACGCCAATCTGCTATGGCCAAGGGACAGATGTTGTAATCCATCGAGCCTGGAGGTTACCCGACTGGAGAAGGCGAAAATTAAACCATCTGCCATACAGTTTTAAAACTTAGTTGTATATTCACTCATCCTACAGATCCCACAGGAAGTTAACTAGCAGCATCCTTGAAGGGAACTATCAAGTCTACAAGATGTACAAAACCACTTTGGTTCCACCCCATTTGAGGCTCAGAAATTAACATCTGCACATGATCCTACACAGCATCTCAAAAAGAAGAGAGAGAGAGAGAGAGGCTAAAATTAACAAGTGGTCAGGGTTTTGGAAGTAAGTCTCTCTTCTGCCGGTTACTTTATCCTTTCCATTAACTCGGTGGTTCTCAACCTGTGGGTCCCCAGGTGTTCCTGGACTGCAACTCCAAGAAGCCTCCACCACTTACTTGTGCTGGAAGGGATGTCTGGGAGTTACAGTCCAGGAACATCTGGGGACCCACAGGTTGAGAACCATTGCATTAACTCTTCTCATCACTGTGTTTTTTTTTTAAAAAAAGATTTAAATTTAATTTAAAAAAAATTGAAACCCACCCAGACAAACAATCGGCAGAGATATAAACTGCTATTAAAAATTAAGTAGCTTTAAAAGGGCCCGGCAGCTACAGATCAACCGCAGAACGATGCCCAGGGGACTGTTTCTCTTTCGTTACACACAGCTCTCTTTAGAAGAGTGCTTAGCAAGGAAAAATGCACTATTCCAAGCAATGGTTGCTGCTGTAAATACATTAATCAGAAGCAGTAGCCAAGACAGTAGCTTGTTTAAGCGAGGCCAGAAAGCTCGTCAGTCTGCTCTTTAGATCAAAGACACAAAGAATAACAGGACTTTGTGTAACTGGCACATGAGATACAATGCGATGAGTCCCATGGATGAGAACATGCTCTGTCCCTTAGTCTTTCCAATTCAACTCCATGGGGGGGGGGAATGAGTGGATGTCTGGGGTCAGTTTCAGGATCAGCATGGATGAACAAGCTGTGGTCCAACTAGACATAGCAGGGACATGACAGGTCAGGGAAAACTGTTGATCTGTCTGGAGGGATGTTACTGGGACCAGGAAGAAGGAAAGGTTTTCACTTTTGCAGAGGGACAAAGTACAAGAAATTTCCAGGACTGAGAGACAGAGGGAGCATCAGGTGCCAGCAGGGTAGTTTAATCAGCTTCCAGTCAATTGAGCAGCAACTCCTGGAAATACAAATCTTGCTACGGTTATACATGCATTCCTAGTTACATCCATTCTGGACTATAGTAACACACTCTGCACGGGGTTGTCTTTGAAAGACATTTCAGCTGGTGTACAAGGCAGCTGCCATGTGTTGACACAATACACTGATCTCTCGCCAGCAACAAATGGCACCAGAACACTTCTCTGCCCAGTTTAAAGCACTCGACGGCTTGCATCTAGGTTAGCTAAAGGGCTGCATACATTTGCATGAACTGGACGGCAGACCCGAGATTAAATGGTTCAAGGAGCCACTGGTAATAACAAGGCAGGAGAAACGGGATCTTGTGTCTTGTGGTTCCAACATTCTAGAACTGCATTCCACAGGGAATGCCAATGACTCTTCCCATGATCCATTCCACACAAAAGTTTTAAGATGAGGTTGCTATTTTTTTTTTATTTAGCAATACGCTTGTGCTTTTAAAATATAATTTTAAATGGCTACTGCTATCTTACCCCCTAGCTTTCTCACACAATCTGGTGTTAATTTTTTCTCATGAGTTTCTCTTTAGTCTTACTTTTGTTTGATGACTACGTCAGTTGCATGGACCACCTTGAACGGGCTGCATTTAATACCTAAATAGATATTCAAGTAATGACTTGAGCACAATGTTGAAACCTAATACTGTAGTTTTAAACCTGTAATCCAGTGTTTTCCGACCTGGGGGTTATGACTCCCAAGGGGGGATGCAAAGATTTTTCTGCGGAGTTGTGGGGTGCCATATATGAGAGGGGTCTCTCTCTCTCTCTCTCTCTCTCTCTCTCTCTCTCTCTCTCTCTCTCTCTCTCTCTCTCTGTGTGTGTGTGTGTGTGTGTGTGTGTGGTGTCATAACAGTCGTGGCCGACTCTTCATGACTCCATGTCCATGGAGTTTTCTTGGCAGGAATACTGGCGTGGCTTGCCAGTTCCTACTCCAGGTGCCTACAGTACCTGGTATTCGCAGGTGGTTGCCCATCCAAGTACTAACCAGGGCTGACCCTGCTTAGCTTCAGAAATCAGGCAAGGTCAGATGTACTCAGGGCATCTAGGCAGCTTATATGCGTTGTAGCCCTTGTTACATAAGTTCTTCCTTGGCCTTTTGGAGGGGGATATTAAGCTTTGCATGTCTGAGAAGCAGCCCCTTTTGTGGGAAAGAAGCCTCTGCTTTGTGAGAAGGGATGACGTTGCCCCCACCCCCTTAAAATGCCTTTTTATGCAAATGTGGGGGTGCGATAGCAGGTTACTTGGCTATTATAAAAAAGAGTCCTTACTCAAAAAAAGGTGGAAACCACTGCTATAATCAAAGAAGAACCTAGATTATCTTTTTCTACTCAGATAAGACAAAATGGGTGTTTGTGGCTTTAGTGCCTTTGATAAAGACTTGAGATCCCTGTGTTTTAGTCCCAATAAATCAGGAAATTAGCTGCATGTCCTGAGAGAGTGTCAGTCTTTCTCCCTTTCTCCCCCTGAATCTGGCCTACCTTATAAGGCTGTTGTGACTACAAAGTGGAAAAGAGGAGAACCACATGCTGTATGTCACTTTGACCTCACTGGGAAAATGTCAGTTTATATTTTTAATTGAAAAGAAGCTAAACTTCCTTAAATTTACACTCTCTTCCATGAAATGAATACACTCAAATATTCAGTACATTACAATATGTCTGCGTAAATACTCAGTTCACTGCAATACATACTGCAAACATTCAAAATATTCTCTTGACCCTTTCCCCACTTGCGCTACAGCAAGGAGAGCTGGAAGGTTGGTAATGTTGTGTTACCATCTGTTGAAACAAACCCTGTGTACACAGAGCTGTACATGCCTTCGTATTATTGTGGCTCTCCCGGCCTCCTTCCTCCCCCCTGTTGTCGTTGTCTCCCCACCCATATAGCCTAAATGTAAAAGGCTATTCAGGCACCTGTGTTTTGCTCACATTCAAGCATCACACAAGATTGTATTCCTTGATTACGAAAGTGGACTTGCCTACACGCAGGCGAACCAGAACTCTACATGAGCTCGGGGCAAAATCAAGAGAACATGACTCACTCGACCGTTGCACAAAAACAGTGGAGAGAAGCTAAATTGTCCCACAAGGATCCTTGGGGCAGGGGAGTCATCTACCCTTTAACATGGAAGACGTCACAAAACACATGGATTCCTACCCCATCTTACTTACTTACTTACTTACTTACTTACTTACTTACTTACTTACTTACTTATTTATTTGACTTTTATACCGCCCATCTAGACCTAGGGCTACTCTGGGCGGTTTATAACATGTGATAACATAACAATTAACCAAGGAATACATTAACAAAGGTTTTTTTTAAAAAATACATTTGTATTTTTTTTAAAACCCAAATACAAGGTACATACATTTTAAAAACTCAAAATACAAGGTACATCTTCCCTTGGAAATCCACTCAATACAAAATCCACAGTAAAGTAATACCTCCATTAGGGCGTATAAGTAGCTGGTCACCTCTAGGAGTGGTAAATCACATTTATAAAAGGTAACATGGCTTCCTGCTCTAATTAACATCCTAAAACAGCCATTTCCCAAAACTGGAATTTTCTAGCCACATTTACAGGTGTGTGTGTTCGTGTGTGTTCATGTGTGCTACATTTTCGTTAGGCTATACAGCTTCTATCTAGAATGTCATGGGGATATAAAACTACTTGCTGAACCCACCCTAGCTGGCCAATCCTATGTTTTAAAAATGGCAAGAGAAAGGTTTTTATAAATGGGGAAAGGGGGGGGGGGGAAATCCAAAAATTCTTATAAGCCAGACTCTGAAAATAAACTACTTTATAATAATTTCGCTATCGGCACTGCAAGTTTCAAAGTACCCACAACAGTGCTGCCTTTTGGTTACCTAACACCCATCACTCCTATCTGAGGAGGAGCAAGCTACCTTTGTGTCTTCCTCACACTTTAGTCCACACTGCACAAAACAGGTAAGGATAATAGCTCAAAATCGAGACACTGCACTGTAACAAAAACAGACTAGAGAAGACACCGGATGATCATACATAAGCAGACAAGGGGTCAATGGGCTCCTAGCTTTTTTTAAAAAAAATTCTCCTTTGGGTAGCAAAGCTTCACATGAAAAGATTCAGGAAGCCAATCATTCAGGAAATGAGTATATACGATCTGGCAGTATATCATGGCACCCGGATTAGCCAACTGCAGTAATAAATACTTGATTTGGGAAGAGTATTTAAGACTTGTAAGCAAGAAGAGAAACCAAGTAAAATAAAAGCAAGGAGGGAGGGAGGGGGAGAGAAAGGGGGCATTTCAAAATCATATAAAACCTTGTGCCAAGGCTTCTCTTCCAAATGTCTCTCGCCACAGTTAACATTAAAGGCTCTTTGTATAGCAGTGATTACATCATCGTTGGCAGAAAGCTGCACTGTAATTAATTGTTTATTGGTAGAACGCACTGCATGCCACTGGCGTGTGATCAAAGTCCTCAGCTATCATCCAGACAATAATTTAGCGATTCATAAAAATATCAGTTCGCAATCTTTAATCAGGGAGATAAAGGAAAGCTACCAATTATCCAAATTTTCCCACATAATGTCAGACACAGTTTAAGGCACTTTACAAACACAAAAAGCTCAAGAGCACCCATGAATGAAATCCAATTCATCGACTGTGTCACAGGCAAGGGTGCCTGAAAGCGAAACAAATTTGTAATGCACCCAGAGAAAAGACCAAGACGTTTTCCACTGCACAATTCAGATATTTTCAATTTTTTATGCTAAGTGATTATACCAACCAACACATCTCACTTTACAACTAAACATAGGTTTTATATACTACATCAGAAGACATAATTCAAAACATTTGCTCAGAGAGTCCACTTGCCTGCTGTACTTCAGAACTGCTCTCTTCGCTTCTAAAAGAAATAGTTACTATGATTTCTCCCCCTCCTAGGCAGGCCAAGGTACTAAGTGAGACAGCTTCCAAAGCATGGCATGGTATGGGAACCATGGAGTGGGCTGGGTTTTTTGTGAATCTAAACAAGCTGATGCCATTTGATGCAAAAGTTCATTTGTTTCAGTAATGCAACTTTAAGGGTGAAACTAATTTATGAGTGTTATAATTGTGATTATTATGGCTTACAGTTTATGAAAACCCCAAATTCACAATATCAGACAATGAGAATATTACGTGAGATTAATAACAAAAGGATTGGAAATAGAACAATATTGGACCTCTGAAAAGTATAAGCATGCATATGTACTCAGTACAGTACTTGGTTTGGGACCCTTTTGCATCAGTTGCTGCCTTAATGTGGCATGGCATGGATGCTATCACCCTGTGGCACTGCTGAGGTGTCATGAAAGACCAGGATGCTTCAATAGCAGCCTTCAGCTCTTATGCATTGTTTGGTCTCATATCTCTCATCTTTCTCTTGGCAATGCCCCATAGATTCTCTATGGGGTTCAGGTCAGGTGTGTTTGCTTGCCAATCAAGCACAGTAATCCCATGGTCATTGAACCAGGTTTTGGTACTTTTGGCAGTGTGGGCAGGTGCCAAGTCCTGCTGGAAAATGAAGTCAGGATCTCCATAAAGCTCATCTGAGGAAGGAAGCATGAAGTGCTCCAGCATCTCCTGGTAGACAGCTGCGTTGACCCTGGACTTAATGAAGCACAGTGGACCATCATCAGCAGATGACACAGCTCCCCAAATCAACACAGACTGTAGAAACGTGACACTGGACTTCAAGCATTGTGCATTGTGTGGCTCTCCATTCTTCCTCCAAACTCTGGGTCCTTGGTTTCCAAATGAGATGCAAAAGTTGCTCTCATCAGAAAAGAAGACTCTGGACCACTGAGCAACAGACCAGTTCTTTTTTTTTTTTTTAGCCCAGGTAAGACGTTTCTGGCTGCCTAGATGCCCTAAGCACATCCGATTTTGCTTGATTTCGGAAGCTAAGCAGGATTGGCCCTGGTTAGTACTTGGATGGGAGACCACCAGGGAATACCAGGTGCTGTAGGCGCAAGTAGGAATGGCAAGCCATACTCCTGCCAAGAAAATTCCATGGATATGGAGTCACGAAGAGTCGGTCACGACTGTAACAACACAACACACACACACAAGATGTTTCTGACATTGTTTGTTGTTCAGGAGTGGCTTGACAAGAGGAATACAACATTTGAAGCCCATGTCCAGGATCCGTCTCTGTGTGGTGGCTCTTGATGCACTAACTCCAGCCTCAGTCCATTCCTTGTGAAAGTCCCCAACACTTTTTGAATTGCCTTTTCCTGACAATCCTCTCCAGGATGCGGTCATCCCTGCTGCTTGTACACCCTTTTCTTCCACACTTTTCCCTTCCACATAACTTTCTATTTATATGCTTTGATACAGCACTTTGGGAACATTCAACTTCTTTTGCAATCTGTAGTTTTGGGGGCTTTCCCTCCTTATGGAGGGTGTCAATGATGGTTTTCTGCACAACTGTCAGGTCAGCAGTCTTTCCCATGATTGTAATTCCTACTGAACCTGACTGAGAGACCATTTAAACTAAGGCTCAGGATCGCTTTGCAGGTGTTATGGATTAATTAGCTAAATAGAGTGGGACACTTTGAGCCTAGAATACTGAACTTTTTCGCAATATTCTAATTGTCTAAGATTGTGAATTTGGGGTTTTCATAAGCTGTAAGCCATAATCATCAGAATTATAACAAATTTAGGCTTGAACTATCTCGCTTTGCATGTAATGAGTCTATCCCATATATTGTTTCACCTTTAAAGTAGCGTTACTGAAATAAATGAACTTTTGCACAATATTCTAATTTTTTGAGTTTTACCTCTAAATATAAATAAAAACTTTAAAGAGTTTTTAGAACAAAACATGTTTTAAATTCTCCAAGTAGCTTGAAGGCATAAAACAGGATCCTTCCTATGGCAACTCAACATGTGGACCAAAGGGAGGTTCTTCCAGAGTTTGGCAAAGTTACTCTTTAGTACAACCCCCAGAATCCCAAAGCCAATGAATTCTGTTCAATGTCCCCTGGAGAGAACTACTTAACCCTACTGCCTGAAAAGATAAACTCTATCTCACATAACCCAGATTATTAAAAATACAGCACATGCCTATTGATTCATTCTTGTAGCACTGTACTATTATTAAAGAGGAAACAGAGAGTGCAGACTCAATGAATTCTTTGCTTCATTATTCACTGAAGAATACCGAGATCACATACCCAAAAGAGAGCCTATCTTTGAAGGAAGGGAAACTGAAGAATTAATCTAAATAGAAATAACCAGGGAGGAGGTCCTTGCATATCTTGCAAAACTAAATGCTAACAAATCACCAGGACCAGATGGCATCCATCCACAAATTCTTAAGAAACTTAAATGGCTGAGGACCTAGCCAAAATATAAAGTGTTCAAAGGATATTGTCCAAAAGGATATTGTGGAAATGGAAAAACTGTAGAGGAGGGCAACCAGAATGATTAGGAGACTGGAACACTTTCTTTACCATCTGAGGCTTCAACGGCTGGGCCTCATCACTCCTGAACGACAACGCCTAAAAGATGACCTGATTGAAGTTTATAAAATCATACACGGTATGGACAAAGTAGATTAGGGAAAGTTATTTTCCCTATCGAACAACACTAAAACTAGTTGGCACTCCATGAAAATTTTGGATGCTAGATCTCAAACAAATAAGAGAAAGTACTTTTTGGCCCAGGGGATCACTGGTCTATGGAACTCCCTGCCAGAAGAAGTGATTAGAGCTGTCAGCCTTGACAGCTTTAAGAAAGGATTAGACAAGTTTATGGAGAACAAGGGTATCAATGGTTATCATTATGGATGCCTAAGGACAACCTCTGGGTTGGAGAGATAGGAAGGTTCTCTCTCAATGCCATTTATGGGGAATCATAAGCAGGTGAAGACATCTGCTTGGGAATACCCTGAACCAAATGGTGAGCCACGTGTGTCAGACAGAATGCTAGACTGGATGGGCTGCGGCCTGTTCCAGCAAGGCTGTTCTTATGTTCTTATGGCTGTTATACCAGAACAACAACAACAAAAAACCTTGTAAGAAAACACTATTATCTTGATAGTTTTATCTCCTAAACTCCAAAAAAAAAAAACCTCAACAAGCAACTGAACTTGGTTGTTCTGTTCATTCTACAGTTGAATTATGCAAATGGTGATAATTTTTTTTAACAAAACTGAAAGTATTTTAAGCACTACTATAGTCCAATGAGCAAAAGCTCTATCTACTCATTAAGGCAAGCCAAGTTCTTTACAATTCTGGTGTGTGCTCCCGCTCTAAGGAAAATGGCTAAAAATAACAACACGGGGCTTCATTCTGTGATCTGCTTAACGGTGATGTCCAAACCTAGCAGGAGGTGGTGCTCTGGCTTATTTCTTCTACAAAAAAGCAGGAGACAGAAGCCAAGGTGTGTTTTGGGGTTGCTTCCCTGGGTGGTTGGAATAGAAAACACTAACTTCTGCCAGGTTTAAGTATCACTCTTTTTTTTATTTATTTTTTTTTATTGAGCACCAATTTAAATATGGGCAGAGAAGCAATCCCATCTGGTCAGTTTCAGTATACAGTAATTAGCAGCATGTTGTTAAGCAGAAACAAAAGTAGAAACCTTGACAGAGTAATCATCACTGGATCCCCACAGTGCGGCATTCTCATCTGAAGGTGTTCACTGCAGCAGTTTCCATAGCCAAGTCTCTTAAGTCAGCCCCCAAATGGGGACAACTGATTTGATACCCTTACCACAAAGCAGTGGCAACAATTCTAGCCACCTCTAGCAGGAATAGGCCTTTTGAAAAAGCCAATGGTCAGAATTCTATTGGGTTGGCACATCACCAACCAGAAATCACATAGCCGCGGGGGTCTGCAACCCGCGGCTCCAGAGCCGCATGCGGCTCTTTGGAACCTTTGCCGCGGCTCCGGGAGGTTCCCCTCGTGGAAGGGGTCCCGCGGCATTTAAACTTGGACCGCGGGGGAAACTCCAGCTCGCCGCCGCCGCCGTCCTCCTCGTCTTCATCTTCCTCCTCCTCCTCCTCCTCCTCCTCCTCCTCCTGGTGCTGCTGCAGCCGCTGCTGCCGCCGCCGGTGCGCTGCCGCCTCCTCGGCCGTGGCGAAGGCTCCTGGGCTGGCCAGGGCCAGGATGGCGGCGGCGGCGGCGGCGTTGGAGAGGTGGTGGGGGTGGCATCGGTGGCCGCCGGGGTCTCCTCCCGCCACGGGGGTCAGGGGCCGCTCAGCAGCAGCAGCAGCAGGAAGCCACGTGTGTTGGTAATCCTCCTCCCGCCACCGCCGGCAGTGGAGGAGGAGGCGGCGGCGGCAAGGGGGAAGCGGGCACAATGGCCGCGCCCGACCGGGAAAAGGGCGAGGGGAGGTGGCGGCGGCCAGGCCCAAGCAGCCGGTGGGTTCGTGGTGGTGGTGGTGGCGGCGGCGGTGGCCTGGACGGACAAAAAGGGGGTCCGAAAGCAGAATGGAGGAGCGGACCGGGGAGATCCACGGTGGCCCAGCGCGCCACTCGCCCTCCCGCTTCTTTCAGCCTCACCCGCCCCTTCCCTCCGTCTCCTTCACAAGCCAAACTTTGCCCACACACACACACACACCACGGCTGCAAGAAGTGTGTGTGTGTGTGTGTGTGTGTGTGTGTGTGTGTGTGTGTGTGTGTGTGTGTCGCATCACCCGCCCCTTCCCTCCGTCTCCTTCACAAGCCAAACTTTGCCCACAAACGCACATACACCACGGCTGCAAGAAGTGTGTGTGTGTGTGTGTGTGTGTGTGTGTGGCATCACCCGCCCCTTCCCTCCGTCTCCTTCACAAGCCAAACTTTGCCCACACACGCACACACACCACGGCTGCAAGAAGGGTGTGTGTGTGTGTGTGTGTGTGTGTGTGTGTGTGTGTGTGTGTGTGTGTGTGTGTGTGTGTGTGTGTGTGTGTGTGTGTGTGGCATCACCCGCCCCTTCCCTCCGTCTCCTTCACAAGCCAAACTTTGCCCACACACGCACACACACCACGGCTGCAAGAAGGGTGTGTGTGTGTGTGTGTGTGTGTGTGTGTGTGTGTGTGTGTGTGTGTGTGTGTGTGTGTGTGTGTGGCATCACCTGCCCCTTCCCTCCGTCTCCTTCACAAGCCAAAATTTGCCCACACACGCACACACACCACAGCTGCAAGAAGGGTGTGTGTGTGTGTGTGTGTGTGTGTGTGTGTGTGTGTGTGTGTGTGTGTGTGTGTGTGGCATCACCCACCCCTTCCTTCCGTCTCCTTCACAAGCCAAACTTTGCCCACACACGCCCACACACCACGGCTGCAAGAAGTGTGTGTGTGTGGGGGGGGGAGAGGTCGCCGCTCGCCCACTTCCAAAAAAAGGGACTAGCCGCGGGGTCGCAGGCCCGTCCTTTCAACCGCTGAGGCGGGCGCTGCTCCCTCGCCTCCGGCTGCGGGACCGTGGCGGCGGCGGCACTGGTAGGCCCGGAGCGCAGGTCATCGCCTCACGGAGCCTCGAACGGCGGCTGGACCAGCGCCCGGTTGCTGAGGCGGAACAGCGAGAACGGCGGCGGCGGTTGTATATATTTGTTTTAAATGTCGCAATGGTTTTGTGGCTCCCAGTTTTTTTTCCCCCGTCGGAAACGGGTCCAAGTGGCTCTTTATGTCTTAAAGGTTGCAGACCCCTGGCCAGTGTGTGCAATGGTGCAATTTGTCATGTGCTCAGATCTGCCCTGATCGCACACTCATTTGATTACTTGCTCGTGACAACTCTGCAAAAACTATTTGTGTGGTGTTCCCAATGCACACACTATTTCACAGCAGGATTTCAGTCCATATTTTACCAATTCAAGACCAAAGCACCCCCCCCAAATATTCTACATTACAACTGAGATACCGCAAAGAAAATGTACTACTGCTGGGAACACCCATTTTCCCTGTAGCAATTGTGAAATGGCAAATAAACTTGAAGGAGGAGTGACAATTCCACTCCCTCTTCATAAAATATTCTGTATTTGGGTCAACCCATCCTAGCGTCCAGCAGTTTTATATGACTGATTTAATGAACTGTTCAACTATGGGATCCAGTCATTTTCTTTTATGGCTGGTTGGAATACATATGGCCTGACTGGATAGTTCAGTGGCTGGATAGTATCAGCCTGTGGAACCAGATGTTAAAGAGTTCAGTTCCTGGGAACAGAGCCAGCCTGTGTGGCCTTGGGTGAGCTGCACCGTCCCAAGGTGCCCCCAGAAGGATTGGTAAACCACACCCAAATATCTCTGCCATAAGGTGTTGCTTGTAAGTCAAACTTCACTTGACAGCACATGATTAATTTGGGTGACAGGCATCAATTTCAGCACCATATCAATTTCAGCACCGTAAAATCCAAAATAAAAGGCTAACACTGTTGTATCACTGCTGTTTCTAAAAGCTCAGCTACAGATCAATACTGATACAGTACTGGCAACTTAAATAAAAATGTAATTGTTTTCATCTTTAATCCTGAAGGGGGTGGAGGAGATAAGTCAGGATATTGTCAGATAATGCGACACCATATTTTGGACAATGTATAAATGCCACATTCACAAGCTGCCATTGATCCTTATCAGCTCCAGTGCTTCCAATGATCTGTATATACCTTACACCACAATAAACCCAACATAAAAAAACCCATAAGCAGTTTTTGTTTTGCTTTTTTAATGCGATTTTACTGCACATTGCTTGAGAGTTCTGGTGGGCAAGATAAGTTTATAAACAAAATAAAATAGATAATTTTATAAACACAATAAATAGATGTGAGGTGCATTCACTCTTGCGCTATGATTAAACTGGCACGTGCTCTCCAGATATACAATACAGAAGTCTTTCTCATTTCTGCATCCAGAAATCCTTTCATGCGCAGATGCCACAAGATCAGACACAGGAGCATCTGCATATACAATCTAAGCCAGGGGTCCTCAACCTAAGGCCCCAGGGCCGGATGCGCCCCCCCCCACCAAGGTCCTGAATCCGACCCCTGGGACCAATTGCAACCCCCCCCACCGACCCCCTGTTTTGTGAGCAAGCCAGCCTCCGCAGCTGCTTTTGGACTGTGATCCGGTCCCCAGTGGTGTCTGGGTGGTGGTGGACCGGCCCACTGTTTGAAAAACTTTGAGGACCCCTGGTCTAAGCTCTAACAGGAATATTCCCTTTCTTTGTCCTCTCCTTCCAAGACTAGTTTCTAAGCTGGAAGATCCAAAACAACATAAAACATACAGACAAATGTCTTACCTTATTTTCTAACCTATTCACTCACTGCTCCTGTTCCTAACCACATCTTTAAATTCCTGCTTACCTTTATTTATTTATTTATTTATTTATTATTTTTTTGCTATCATGATATAAGGTCAGGGGGGGAATCAGTTATCTATCTTATTTTGTCTCAAATTCTACACCACGTGACAATAGCTTGTTCATTTTCACACAGAAGCATCATACTGTACTTCCCTAAGAGATCTGCCTTTGAAAATCACGTTGATGTTTGCTTTCTGCAAAGTTGATGACCCTTGTCTAGTTTATGGATCACTAGATAGTCAGGTCAATGTCTTAAAGGGTCTGGATTGTTCTTAACAGTCTTGCTCTTTTGACCGCCTTTTGTGGCTAGATCCAACTCTCAGCTGCAGCACCCATTTGCCTTCTTAGCTTATTCTTCACTAAATGGGAGTTTTTGCCTCTTGCTTTTTATTTTAATCAAAAGAGTATAACAGAAAAGCTAAAGAGAGTGTGGTCTTCTGAAAATTCACTAAATAAAGATTTCAGAAATTCCATCTTTTCTCACTTTCCCATCCCCTTGTGTGTGTGTGTGTGTGTGTGTGTGTGTGTGTGTGTGATCATGAGTAGTCAACCCAATTCAACCCAAGTGACCATTTACCAGTTGTTAAACTACCTTTTCCCCAATGCATGCTCTTCCTCCTCAGCAACACCGAGAAAGGATGTCTCCATATCTCGACTATGAGAAAAATGAAATGATAAATATCTCTCTTTAAGAAATGCAACCAACGTGGATCACGGTAAGGTTCTTTTGCCACCTGGCTACAATACGAAGGACCCCGTTTCCAAGTGGCAACATCCACACCGTGGGATATCTGACTGGCAGCAGTCCTCCAACCTCAATTTTTTCAAGGTGCATTGTTTCCAAGCCCTATGGAGAGATCCCTAGTGGTCTCCTATCCAAGCACTAACCGGGCCTGATCTAACTTCACTTCTGAAATCAAATAACATATACAGGTTATTTAATCTATTAGTGTTATCTTGTATAAAGGAATTAATTCGTTCCAAATAAAATTCTGTTAAGCAAATTTTCCTTTATACAAATGCATTGAAAACAGAGTAATCCCTAATCGCAACCATGTTTATGTTGTACAGATTAGCCCCATAGGCGATTTTAAAGCAAATTTCCCCATCTCCAGAATGTTTTATCTTGTACATATGTTGTTATACAAACCGTTTGTTATACGAGGGTCCACTATACATTAAATTGTATCTCCCTCCTTCCTAAGGACTACCATCCGAAAAGGAAACCATTGCTACTGAAGACAGCTACTTGAGTTGCTAATTCTACCCACAATGCAATATTTAACAAGTTTCTCTCTTTTTTTCACTGATAAAATATAGCAATTACAGTGGAACCTTTACTTACATGCTGCTTGACTTGCAGCATATTTGACTTGCAGCAAGAAGGGGCCTGTTTGACTTGAGTCGCAGGCTTTGACTTACATCTCGGAGCCCCGGCGCAAGGCACTGGAATCGGGCGGCAGCCACAACCCAGCATCGTGGCTGCCGCCTCCAAACTGCTCCTGCCTTCTTCCTCTCCTCTGGCAGCGGCGGCTTCAGCGAGGCCAGCTCCGAGCACCTGGAGCTGGTCTTCGGCCTCACCGAAGCCGCCACGGGAGCTCGGGGCTGGCCTCACTGGTTAGACAGTCGGCTCAGTCTTATAAAAAATCTGGCTGCAAAAGTCTGGTCCACAATGGAAGCATTTTAGTTGGGGAGCTGTACAGTTGTGGGACTCTAATGGTAAGCACAGAGTTGTTCAGAACTTGGAACGTCAGGTTAAAAATCAGTAAAACTTAAATGTTAGACATGGTTGCTATGAACATTAAAAAGTGGAGGCATATAACTTGTGGACTATAATTCCACTGCCTCCTCCTCTCTTGAAGAGACATTTCATTTACATCCCCAGAAGGAATCTCCTATCCCAGTCAAATTTGTGTTAAATTGCTGTTTTCGGGGGTCTTTTTCATCATCTGGAACGGATTAATCCGCTTTCCCATTACTTTCTATGGGAAACGTTCGTTTGACTTAAGTCATGTTTGACTTAAGTCTAGACCACTGGAACGGATTAATGATGTAAGTCAAGGTTCCACTGTACTGCTAACTAATGACAGTTGTATTTTACCCCATGTGTTCTTTGCTCAGTGGCTACATGGGGCTCTGCGTGTGCGCATGGTGGAACAACCTCAGCCTTCCCCATGCTATTTGGGGTGGGAAAGGCTAGGTATAAATAAGTGGTGTTCCCAATGAAGTGGAATCCCACAAAAGAGTCTTTCTCGGACAGCACAAGCACCCTGTCTGTCACGGCTCCGAAGTCTCCCATTTCTTTACAAAAAGTAGGGGGGGAGTCATTTCCACTTGCCACATATTTCATGCCACACAAGAGTCCAAAATTTAATGCACTTCTCCCACGCAAGTATTTATTGGAAACCTAGCAGGGTAAACATCCTGGTGAGGTGGGGGCTGGGGAGTGAAATTAGGGTGAAAGGAAGGCATCGGAAGAAAAGGAGAGAACGGCCAGGCTCCTAAGGGCTGAAGCCTCCCCCTTCTTACCCCTAATTTCTGGGAAAACACAGGAGACATTCATCCTCAAAGACCGCAGCACAATAGCGGTTTGTTGTGATCAGGATTACAATGAAGCATTTATCTAAGAGCAGAGCAAGCAGCGCTGACAAAAAATTAGGATGCCAGGAGGGGGGCGGGAGGGGGGAAGATTCCCTATCTGTGAAAGGAAAAAAAATGAAAAGACAAGCTAATCCAGGCAGAAGGAGACTACAAAAAAAAAGCAGGGTCAAGCCCTAGTTTCCACATAAGAGCAAGCCAACTAGGCTCTGTTATCAACACTTTGGGAATCCTGATGAGCCTAGTCTATTCCAAACTACAGAGGTACCTTGACTTACGAATTTAATCCATTCCGAATGCATGCTCTTAAGTCGAACTACTCTTAAGTCGGGTATCTATCTAAAAAAATGAAAAAATAAGTTTAAAAAATGGGGAAAATATTTAAGTCGAGCAGACCATATTTAAAATTTGTAAGGCGGCAGTTAAAATGCCAACAGTTTTCCGCTCTTAAGTCGAGCTGTTCTTAAGTCGGGGTACCACTGTATATGATTTCCAAGGTGTT
Source organism: Phrynocephalus guinanensis (assembly GCA_037367245.1). Classification (NCBI taxonomy): domain Eukaryota; kingdom Metazoa; phylum Chordata; class Lepidosauria; order Squamata; family Agamidae; genus Phrynocephalus; species Phrynocephalus guinanensis. The sequence continues at coordinate 91,310,330 of CM074739.1, forward strand.
GGATCACAACAACTCTATATATGTCTGAAGAAGTGCACATGTGCACAAAACGTCACATTAAAATATGAAAGTTAGTCTTTATGGTGCCACATGTTTTGTGTCCTTTGTTTTCTTTACCCTTGCAGAAATCCACACAAGCAAAACACCAAGAATGACCTTCCTGACAACCCAGAAGAAGTCCAGATGATCAGCTATGCGGAATGCAGATCAACCGAGTACATCCTGTACCCACCTGCTTTTTTATTTCATGACCTAACGTGTTACGAATCAAACTGAAGATTACAAATACATCTATAGGACACAGCAAATTCAACAGTAAGAAAAGCAGCACAACAACACTCTAAATCAGACATCCGCACACATGATAGATATAACACCAACAATCCAAATTTTGGATCCTTCTCCACCTCCATCGCCACTGAGCAGCCATGAAAGGCCCTGCCAGCCAAATATCAAGGCCATGATTACAGCTGCTTTCCTATTGCAAATCCCACCTTTGCCGTCCTCTGATGCGTTGCACCATGCTGCTTAAAATACCAATGGGAAACCCAGAAATGAGGAAGTAAGTCATTTCTCATAGGCAGCCTTACACAAAGCCACACAAGTTGCAGGTAAGCACTCTCTCTCCCTACCCTCTCCTGCAAATGGGGCCAATTCATCACATGCAGTTGCTAAGCAAAAGCAGTTTTAAACATCTTCACTTGCTCTTTAAGTAGCCCTCTGTGTACAGTATTTGAAAGTTGACCAGTGAGAATCATTATAGCCTTTTAAAAGCAACAACACTGAATGCTTCACACAAGTCAAAGGCTATGTACACAGAAAAATAATCTAAAATAGGGCCGTGCATTCGGATTTGGAAATATTCAGAATTCAATTAATAATGCCGTATTTGGATAATTCCAAATATGTGTGTGTGTTGTGTCGTTACAGTCGTGACCGACTCTTTGTGACTCCATGTCCATGGAGTTTTCTTGGCAGGGCTACTAGAGTGGCTTGCCAGTTCCTACTCCAGGTGCCTACAAGTGCCTGATAGTCCCTGGTGGTCGCCCATCCAAGTACTAACCAGGTCCAACCCTGCTTAGCGTCCGAAATCAGGCGAGATCGGATGTGCTTAGGGCATCTAGGCAATTCCAAATATATCAAAATCCAAATTGGATGGTTCTAAATATCTGTAGTAAATCTTAATATTCAGAATCCATTTACTCCTATAGGTTAGCAAGAAAATGGCTAGGTGTCTGCTTGCTAGAAAAAGAAAAAGAAATATTCTCAGGCATCCTAAAGTGATTTCTTAACCAATGAAATTTAAAGACACTTTGGCATCAAGGGAAGTAGGGGCAGAGAATTCAGTACCTCCTGATTAGGGTCGCCATGGGTTTCCCAAGGGAGAGGGAATGGAATGAGAGCAAAATCTGATAAATGATGCCTGTCTATACCAATCCAATCTAGAAGCAGGCACACACATGTATTCCCACCCCACCCCACCCCGCATTAGTTATTTCCAATTGGTAGTGGGCACAGCTGATTATAAATCGCATAAGCATTGTTATTAGGATATGCTCTAGTGCAAGCCTGCATTGCAACAGTTTTCTCTGCAGTTTTCTCTGTGTCACTGCAGTGCCTGAGGCAGTGAGTGCTGCAGCAGAGGTAAGAAAAACTGGGTTTGCCACCACACCACCTGTACCAGGATGTGACAACTTGATGGAACTCCACTTTCTCTCTGCTTGAAAAAGTGCTGAAGCAGGAAGGAGCAGTCCATGGTTTAGCTTCAGAGGCTTCCTCCGGAGACACTACCACAGAGGAAGGACATAGCAGAGGCAGAGGACATGCAGGAGCCCTGCAAGCCAAAGAGACCAGGCACTTGTCTTACTGGGCTAAGAAGGAGACTGTTGGGAAAGATCTGGCCAAGATGGCAGCGGGACTGATGTCTTGCCCATCAACCAGCGTGCCCAGTGAGAGTGTTCTGTAGGCAGGAGACACTGTCAAGTCCACATCATTCACATCTGGAGCCAGAATCGGTTGGAAAAAAACACACCCTTATTTTCTTTAAGATCAACTAACCATTGTTCACCTTCCCAGAGGTCCCCTTCAAGTGAGAGAGAAAGGCAACCTCTGCTCACATTACTAAGTATGATGTGTTTCAGTCTGTGGCTCCCCTCCTTCTGCCTCCTTCATTCTTCCAACTGCTTCACCAAGGCTGGGCTCCCTCACTCCACTGTGCTGAGCTCCATGTTGCTGGCACAGTTCAGGTCTATCACAGGCTAATCTAACCGACGGTACTGCCCGGGGTATTTGTCTACTACCTGGTATGATCTGCCCTCTGCTTCCCCAATACATTGGGCATTTCATTCTGGGATTCTGCAGTCACTGGCTGTTATTGTGTGTGATATTTGTGTTTGGAACAATCACTGGAAAGGCGTCAGAGGACACAGGAGAATCCTTTAAAAACACGGTGTGTGTGTGTGTGTGTGTGTGTGTGTGTGTGTGTGTGTGTGTGTGTGTGTGTGTGTGTGTGTGTGTGTGTGTGTGTGTGTGTGTGTGTGTGTGTTAGGGGGAAATAATGATTGCATAATAGGCATGTTGACCCCAACAGAGTTCTAGATATCTGGAAATAGTTGGGAAAAGGGTTAACGAGACTGACAGAAGACAGAGATAAATGTTGCTCTTTAGCATTTGCTTACTCTATATAGACAAGTAAAAAAAGTCAGGAAGATTATGAAAGTAATGCACAAAGGGCTGATAAGTGAAAGCTGTTTACCAAGAATCAATTTCCTTGTTTCAGTTATGCCTCTCCCAGTCTCCTGGGTGCTAAACCATAATTTTTAAATTACATAATCTTCAGCTTGTACAATTGCCATATACATTTTGCTGTTTGCTTTCAAGGCAACCTTGGACACTGCAAGTGAACACAAATCAGGGTGGACTTGATTTATTTAAATAATAATTTTTATTTTTACTTTTTAAAAAAATTACCATCTAAATTTTACAAATATTTTGAACATTTAAATCAATTTAATTGTAAAAAAAACCAATGCTTTTTATCCACACTATCACAAATTCCAAACACAAAATTACATGGAACTCCATATAAACACACACACACACACACACACACACACACACACACACACACACACACACACACACACACACACACACACACACACACACTCTTAGTAAAATGGAATAGTTGTATTGTGTTTCCAAAGTAGAACAAGGTAGCATGAATAAAAACCAATGGTCAGAAACATATTATTTATCCTGATTAACATTTAAGTTCATTTGAGTAAGTCTCAGAAGTGAATTGCTGCTAGTTAGGAAACTAGAGGTTCGTTTGTTTTTTATCACACAGCTATTCAACACCTTGGTCAAGAAATATGAAGCCCAGCTTCCTAATTAGTGGATATCTATCTCCAATATTTACATTGATGGACCTACACTAGTGTAAGCATTCAAATGGACTTTTGCCAATGATTTTTAAATATTAAATTCTTTCTTTTACTTTTCTTTTTATAGCCACATGCGATTACTGTTAAGTTACTCTTTCTATGTCTCCTAAAAGGCACAGTGGACCCTCGTATAACAGTTTGTATAACAAAATCTGTACAACATAAAAAATTCCGGTGATAGGGGAAATTTGCTTAACATAATCGCCTATGAGGCGAATCTGTACAACATAAAAATGGGATTACTCCATTTTCAATGCATTCCTATGGGAAATTTGTATAAAGGAAAATCTGCTTAACATAATTTCATATGTAACAAATTTATTTATTTATTTATTTATTTTTACAACTTATATGCCGCCCACTACCCAAAGGTCTCTGGGCGGCTTACAATCAAGGAATTAAAACAGTTAAAATGATTAATGATTATTAATTCCTTTAATACAATTCCTTTATACAAGGTACCACTGTATATGAGATATATATGAGATATATATGATATATATATATATGAGATATATGAACTATTCAGAAGTTCTCAAACTGGAGCTGTGTTTCCAAAGATATGTCATTTTCAACTGCAGCATATGGAAATGAGGAATAACAGACTCTGTCAGCCCTATTTTCCAACTCTGACTGAAGTTAATCATTTTGGGGGCTTTCCCTCCATTCCTTCCCTAGGCATGAGGTTACCTTTTAAATTATTTGAAGTTTTATTAAAATTTCAAGGTCTTACTCTGAACCATTTCCTTGAGCAACACTGATTCCATTACAGCAGCCACACTAACTACTGTCTTTTTTGCAACTTGTGTTCACAAAATGAAGTTCTCATCTCTTTCAAAACCTGCATCTAGGAAAATAAGAGAGCAAGCACTTCATCATGTAATTCTTCACCTCCTTCCCATCCTCCAATACATTCCTGCTTGGTATATCCAGGTTATACCAAATAGTAGTGCAGAAATCCCATTATTAGATTGAGAACTTCTGAAGAATAATTTAAATTGTGATCTAAATCACTATATCAATATATTTGATACAATCTGCCATGTTAATGGGCTCACCACAGAAATGCAAACTGAGGGCTTTAAGAAGGCTAGTGAAAGACAAGACTACAATTTTTGTCTGGATTTATATACAAGGGTGGTTTATATACAAGGACGTCTGAAGAGAATGCTGCAATTCTCAGCCTTGGAAGCTACATCTGCAGCCTAACCAAGTCAACCCTCATTTGTATAACCTTTTGAGCCTGGTGTCACATTACAGTCAGGGAATGAGTTGATTAAATTGAGGGGAAGAAGGCCAGTGCAGAACTTTGGATGATTCTACATCTCTGTGTAAAGCTACCATTCTGAGACCTGACTCATTAATGCCAGTCTGTACAGCACCAAAAGCATCTTTGAATGGCTGTGACTAAGCCACAAAACACAACATGAACCTAAGGGGCAGAATTACCCCTGATTACATCACACATTTATTTAGCAGAAAGCAAACATGTGAATGTATTGTTCAGAAGTACCAGCATAGCAGACTGCTAATTGGCGAGGAAAGCAATTAAGATTTTTTTTTAAATCTAGTATTTGATAAAGGATCAACAGGAGAGATTCCCCCCAACACACACACAGCGACATTAAGAAAAGGTATACTGGATCATACCAAAGGCTTATCCCAGAGGGAGAAAATGGGTGGCCCTGAATGCTGCCGGACTACCTCATGAACATTACTGTTTACCAAACTGGCTAAGGATCACGCAAGTTCCTGTTCAAAAACAAATGAAAAGCCCCAAATTTACTCTCCTATTCCTTGGCCAATGAGTTCAACATTGTGGTCCAACAGGATAGCCCCAATGGGAACCCCACAAAAGTAGGACATGAGTGCAAATGCGCTCTCCAGTTCCTGTTTCCCAGCCACTAGTATACGTAAGGCATGTTGTCTTTGACACTAGACCAGGGGTGCCCAAACTTTTTGTAAGGAGGGCCAGATTAGGTGGCTGAGAATGTGTCAGGGGCCGGTTGCTCCCTGACCCTGCCACCCCACTGCAAGCCCCACCCACTGACCCATAAGCCCCACCCACTGACCCCTTGCAACCCCACCCGCAGGAAGGAAGGCGGGGACCAAGGGAGGGAGGGAGGGAAGGAGGTGGGGACCAAGGGAGGGAGGAAAGAAGAAAGGGGAGGACCAAAGGAAGCACAGGGAGACGTGGCCACAGGTCTCCCCTTGGAAGAGGTGATCTGTGCGACCTTGCACCTCCTCCAAGCTGCACAGCGGTGGCGACGGCTTGCCCGCCAGCCCACCCCAAAGCTCCTTGGTGGTGGCAGAGGCCCGCTGGCCTGCCCACCCTCACACTTTCCCCTGCGGTGCTGGTGGCGGCAGACCGCCTGTCCACCCAGCCGCCCAAGCTTCTTAGGTGTCAGTGTTGGCAGAAGATTTTTTTTTTAAAAAAGGGGCGAAGGAGGGGGGAGGGGCGGGCCGGCCAGCCGCGGGCCACTCAGAATGGCCTGACGGGCCAGATTTGGCCCCCAGGCCGGACTTTGGGCAGGCCTGCACTAGACAGTCATCATGACCTTAGGTATAGACTGAGCTCCTCCAGGGATCCATGTCATTGAAAGTCTTGCCTAGGATTCTCAGCTATTTTCAGGAGTATGCCTGCTTTGGCTGATTTTCCCTTCCATCCACGTGGCAGAATATAAATTGGTTTGTTCGCTTGCCACATCCTTCACCTGTACTCGAGGGGGAGCAGCGGAACCAACAGGAAGCAGACTCCTGTCTAGAGACATTCTCCTTCAAAGGGCACGCCGCGTGCCAAGGGAGAAGGAATAAATAGAAAATACCTACACAAGGGAGAATACAGATAGGCACCAGAGATTGGAGCAAACGCTGGGGGTGGGGGGAGACACTAGATGCTAGCGAAACCTTTCCAAAAGATGTCAAAATAAAAGAGCATCGGCCAGCATACAATAGCACTGCAAGCATCGGGCAAGTCTGCAGAATGCAGGGCCACCTGGCAAAAGTTTCGTGCTGGGTTCATTCAGTGGAAGCATAAAACCCTAACAATACCTAGGAGCTCCTCAGCAGGGGGAGAAAAGCCACAGATAACATGCTTCCTGGCTCTTCTCCTTTTCCCCTCAAGCACAGCGACACACCCACCATAGGCATTGGTTAAGGGTGGTGAATGTGAGGAATCAATATTTCTTTACTGCACAGCAAAAGAGACGACCCTTCCCAAGTGTTTGGCATCAAAAGATATCCAGATCTATAATGTAATCAACTAGCATACACATTTTTAAAAAACCAATAATAATTGCCGCTTCTCCCTTCCAACAGATCATTACCAACACTTAAGAGACACTTAAGAGAGAGAGATTCCTGGCTACTCTCCTAACAAACAAGTCAACTATATAGGTCACAGGGTTAAACACAGAACCATGACTTGCCTCTATAAGCAAGCTTTGAAGCAAAGAGTTTCAAGTGAGTTTGCAAGTCCGACTGACAAGGGTAATCCTTGTTGGGGTGTTTTTTTTAAAGAGACAACTGTAGAGATCAGGTACTACACCACCGCTGATCCTTTCCTAACCTGGCAGCCTCTTACAGCAACACCCAGCCTTCCTGGTTGTCAGCCATTCAAACTGGGGCTGATGGGGGGTGACGTCCGACAACAGCAGAAGAGTACCAGCTTGAGGAAGGCTGCTGCATCTCAGAAAAGCCACTCAGGGGAGGAAGAAATACGGGAAGGGGGGGAGGAACACACAAGATTACAGCATGCATCTGATCTTTTAATTAAGACTAGGAACCAGGAGTGTTACGCTTTGCTATCAACTGTTGAGTCACAGTGATTTTCAAATGGTTATGCAATTGAACCTTTATCTGAGTTCCTGGGCAGAACAGAATCATATATGAAAGGCATATCCTGCCATATAATCCATGTGTGTCCAGACTATTTCTCTGTGCACTCCATTTCTAGTAAATTAATCTCCTTTGGCAAAGAGCTTGGCATGTTTCTTTTAAAAAGTAATTCATCCGGCAGCCAGTTACTTTTGAAAAGTAATTTATTTTAGCATTAGCTTAATACATCTTGCACTGGGGAGAATTTTTCACTTGCTACTTTACTCATTACTTAATTTAAAACAATAATAGGACTCATTACAGAACAGGACAAAACCCTGCAATATCTGCTCCACATACCTAATAGCATAGGGATGGGTTAAATATTAAATAATTTACAGAGTGAGTATATTGCAGATAAAACAAGAGTCACCTCAAAAGAAATACAGTGGTACCTTGTATAAAGGAATTAATTAGTTCCAAATGAAATGATGTTAAGCAAATTTTCCTTTATACACATTTCCCATAGGAATGCATTGTAAACAGAGTAATCCCTAATTGCAACCATTTTTATGTTGTATGGATTTGGCCCATAGACAATTCTGTTAAGCAAATTTCCCCTATCTCCGGAATTTTTTATGTTGAACAGATTTTATGTTATACAAACTGTTTGTTATACAAGGGTCCAATGCATTACTATACAGTGGTACCTCTGATAATGAATTTAATTCGTTCTCAGAGGCAATTTGTTATCCGAAAAAAATGTTATCCAAAACGTGGTTTCCCATTGAAATGAATAGGAAACCGATTAATCTGTTCTGGAGGTCTGAAAAGGCAAAAAATCTGGGTGTGTGGGTGTGTTTCCAGACCACTTTATAAAATGCACTTTAAAGGCTTGCAGTGCTGGAACACCCTCCAGAACATCCCCCTGCAGTGCAATGCAAACATGGACAAGAGAAACCAACAAGACTACCCCAGCCTGTTACCACCCAAAGTGCAATGGGGAAAATGCAAACAAACAAACATAAGCAAGAAGAAAAATCCAGCCCATTTTTGCCTGCAGAGCAATGAAAAAAGACTGCAAACCGCCCAGAGTGACCTTGCTGCCAGATGGGCGGTATAAAAATCCAATAAATAAATAAACACAGAGAAATGAAACCAGCAAGACTACCCCAGCCTTTTCCAGCCAAAAATGCAAAGAAAAGCAGTGCAAAGATTAATAAAAGCTAGCTCCCTATCTTACCGAGTTCAAAAGGTCCAAATTCCTCATCAAAACATGTCCAGAATGGCTCCAAAACACCATGAAAAAATGCTCTAACTCCTTCCACCCCTCCACAAACTATGCATCCTGCAATGCATGCAGGGTGCACATTTTTTGCAAGGCATTATGAAACATTTGTTATCCAAAGCAGCCAATAGGGAACATTCGCTATCTGAGGCAGCCCTATACCTGGAAATTTCCATTTGTTAACCGAAAAATTTGTTATCCGAGGCATTCTTTATCCAAGGTATTACTGTATATAGCTAGCTACCGGCAGTACCTAGAAACCTAGAGTTAGAAGGGAAGTGTGAGTAATGGATTATAGGAGAAGGTACAGATAAGAGGGGGAGATCATTTGAACAGGTATGGAAACGAAGGGGGGAGAACTCAGTAGTTTAAAAAATGGCACACAGTAGTAGGATTGCACAAGTTCATGGAGAACAAGGGCATCAAAGGCTATCATTACGGATGCCTAAGGAAAACCCCGGGTTAGAGAGATAGGCAGGATCTCTCTCAATATCATATGCAGGGAATCTTAAACAGTTGAAGACATCTGCTTAGGAATACCCTAAAGCAAATGGTGAGCCACTGTGTGAGACAGAATGCTGGACTGGATGGGCGGTGGCCTGTTCCAGCAAGGTTGTTCTTATGATAGTAAACCACAAGGATGAGATGACTAAAGTAGCTGATAGTTTTGGGATGTTGGGAAGAACCTCCCCTTTCCCAAGGGTTTTGTAACTAAACAGTGGTCAGCCAGGTTCCCTCTAAGCAGCCCACACCTCTACCTCCCTCCGTGCTGGGCTCTTCTTCCACCACACACCCACCACAATTATTTTTGTTCCAGAAACTGTGGGGGGGGTAGGGGGGGAGAGAGAGTGTTGTATGTGCAGGGAACAGAGCCCCACACAGAGAGGACAAACATTAGAGGAGACGTTGATGGTCAGGGTGGTTGGATCTTCAGCAGATAAAATGGGGGTAAAAATTGTGTGTGGGGGGGTTGTTTTTTGTTATGTGTTTTTAGGGAGGCTTTCAATATTTTGGACCAGAATTGAGAAGCAGAGGTATAAATAATTATGTTTAAGAAATTAAGAGCATCATCTTTAAACGTGAAAAGCCTGGGGAGGATCATAAAGAGGTAAAGAACAGAGGTGTTATTAAACAAGAAGAAAGAGGACATGATATTTTTACAAGAACCTCATCAAGCAAAAGACAGAATGATGAAGTCGAACGAAATTGGTTTGGCGTTTATGAAAGAGCTTATGGACATTCAAGGTGAAGAGGGGTTGCAACCATCATTTCTGTGCAAAGCAGGATTTTAAAGGGTATAAAATGGAAAAAAGGACAGTTGAGGAAGATAAATAATGATACAAGGAGCAATAGGAGAAGAGTATACTTTGATTAATGTTTCCAAATATAAATCAAACTCTTTTGTTAAAGGAAGTTTGAAAGAATTTAGAAGAGGTAAGGAAAAGGTTTGAAACAATCACGAATGATTTTAATGTGCTTATGGATAAAGAGAAAATTAAATCAAACCCTACTCGTTGAGAAAAGTAACTGAGACACGGTTTTGAACAGGTTAAGAAAGACTGATTTGAATGATCTGGAGAGTGATGAAGGGAGATGAAAAGGCTTACACCTTCTCCTCCATTTGTATCCAGCAGTTTGAATTCAAGACTAGTTAAAGACTAAGATTGGGTTAATATGAGTAACAGATCATGCTTTCCTAAATATAGACATTAAAATTAAATGTGATGATACAGAAGTCAAAAGACAGAGATTCAATACTAGTACTGTATTTTTCAGCAAAATTATATTTATAATAAATATACATAACATAACAAAGAAATAATAAAATAATAAAAATTTGAGTACCCAGCTTGCTGGGGGGGTGGCAATGTGTAGCCTGAATAATTAGTTGTAAACCGCCCAGAGACTACCTGAAGTGGTATGGGGCGGCATATAAGCAGAACACTTTGCTTTGCTTTGATGGTTTAAGGAAAATTGGATTGTCAGGGTTTGGAAAAACCACAGCATACAAAATGATTACACCACCCCAGAGAAATATTCTATTTATGAGGCTGCCAGTAAAGATTAGTGAAAAACAGCTGAAGGTTTGGTGAAGTATGATCAACAGATTTTGTAGTAAGACATAAATGAAGGATTAGTCTCAAGTTGGAGGGTTCGAACTTGCCCATTTATAGCTCAATTACATAGCCTTTTTGTTATTTTTTTAAATTGGAATTTCCATCATTTATCACTATTGGATGTATTGGTTGGACTACATATATCACACCCAGAAACCATGCTGTCTCTAAACATGGTGGGTCACAAACTGTACAGGTCTGTGTTTGTACCAATACGAATTCCACCCCAACATTTAGGAGGTACTGTCATGAAGGGAACGCCACCCTAATAACTTCTAGCTGTACCATTCTGCATTCTACTTCTACTCTCTTCATGCCTAAACATTATGACATTAAACAAATAAAGGTTCTCCAAATGACCGCCGCATGCCTCATTCGTTCAACCGTGAGGCTCACACACCCAACAACTTCTCCGTCTTGTCTACATAGGCACAACCATAATGTGCAGGCAACTGGCTATACCTCTTCTACAAAGCTACTCTGACCTAACACAGACCTTTAAGAAGAGCAGGTAAGCAAGAGAGGAAAACTTAACTCCATTGTAACACACAGGCAGAAAGAAAGTAAAATACCGTAATATTACTGTACTAATGGATCTATTCGGAAGCATTCCAGTGTGTTTTTGCCCCTCATCAGAAGTGCGGGTTAATACCCTTTAATACCTGTTCCATGAAATGTTCTGCTAGGCTGGGACATCTGACAGAATCTGTACCATAAAACTGATTTCAAAAAATAATATGTGACATACACCTAAAAGGTCTTAGCAATAGGGCAGTGTTGGCGAACCTATGGCATGGGTGCCAAAGGTGGCACTTGGAGCCCTTTCTGTGGGCACCCGACATTGCCCCTTCACAGCCACCTACTGTATATTCAGGTTAAATTGCTGTACTGGCAATTTGCGAAAAATTAGTGGGTTTTGTATCGCACTTTGGGCACTTGGGTCTCTAAAAGGTTCCCCATCACTGCAATAGGGTAACTAATTTAAATAACGTACAGTGGTATCCTGAATTACGAGGTGCCTGACATACAAAAATCCTGACTTACGAGCGCTCTTCAGCGCTCACACACACACACACACTGGCTGCTTATGAACAAGATTGGAGATTCTCCGTCTTGCGAGCAGCGGGTGTGGGGGGCTGTCGGGATTTGAATTGCGTTCCAGTCACTGAGGCAAACGCTGCCTCGGTGACTGGAAGGAAATTCAAAAGTGGTGCGCCACTCCCCTCCCCCCACGGGGGCTCCAGAAAAGCGGTGCACCACTTTTTAAACCGCTTCCAGTCACTGAGGTAAGTGCTGCCTCCGTGACTGGAAGGCATTTCAAATCGCGCATGCAGCTTCTCCGGGGGGGGGGACATTGTTGGGAGAAGCTGCGCACACGATTCCTCCCCCAGGCAGCGCCAATCAGCTGCTTTGCGCTGGCTTTGGGCCAGCAATCCCAGGGCCATCTCCACTGAAATGCATGGGCACAGAATCCTACTCTGCCACTCCGCCACATTTAGTATCCTCAATAACTGGGTACAGTTCTATTAATTCACACCTCATGGGTCACAGAAAAATGCTTGGCATATTCAGTGCCCCATGTAAAGCTCTTGACATTGAATAACACTCCAGCCTGCATCCTTGGTGAGGCTCCGACCATCATATGGGACAATATGGTACACAGTGAACCAGTAACCTGGCAGACTAAGCCAGGGTTGGGCAAAGCACAGGCCTCAAGATACTGGCAGACTGCAACTCCCAGCCTTCTTTGCCACCAGCTCAGTCAACAAGGGCTACTAGGAGGTACTGTCCAACATATGCAGCCCAAGTGGATTAGCACTTTGGCATAAAAATGCTATTTTTATATACAGTACAGTGGTACCCCAACTTAAGAGCAGCTCAGCTTAAGAGCAATTCTACTTAAGAGCAGAAAACTGTTGGTGTTTTAATTGCCGCCTTACAAATTTTAGATATGGCCTGCTCGACTTACAAATATTTTTTCATTTTTTTCATTTTGTAACTTATTTTTTTCAATTTTTAGATAGGTACCCCAACTTAAGAGTAGTTTGACTTAAGAGCCTGCATTGGAACGGATTAAATTCATAAGTTGAGGTACCGCTGTATTAGAAATGGTTTATGTGACTGCCCAAAGGCTCCACTGGCTATCGAGTAAAAGGATACAACACACACACACACACACAGCCACTTCATTACTAACAGGGACCCTTTAAGAATAACAGACAAACCTAACAACAATATCAGCAAATGGATGATGAAATTCATACTTAGTTACAGAGAATGTGGCTGGCAACGTTTGAACTCCAAAGCAATGAACTACTTGTGTGTGTGTGTGTGTGTGTGTGTGTGTGTGTGTGTGTGTGTGTGTGTGTGTGTGTGTGTGTGTGTGTACACTATATAAGTATGTGTGTGCATATATACATACACACACATTTGTTTGTTTGCTTGTTTTCATATACATATACTGTATACACACACATATACACATAAAATACATGTATATGTGTACATGGGTGTGTGCAATGAAACTTGCATGCACACATACAGTCTCTGCAGAAACAACATATCTAACTCCTGTGATTTCACTTCTGCACACTGGTGCCCCAAATTTAAACATCTTTTAGACATACAGATAACTTCCGTCCTCTGTGAGCTCATTTATCTGTATGGCACCGACAGGATAAAACTGTTCTCCCTTCTTTAGGCCCACTATGAGTGGAGGGAATCATCCACAGATGGAAACAGATCAAAAGGAACTTAAAATATGTCAATGCTAGTGTTAAAAAATTAGACGTAATCAGGCGATTCCACTGTATTTATACAGATTTTCCTACATGCTTGTGGCATTATTAGTTTGTCCAGGGCACAACCTTCTACTTAATAGAAAGTGGTACTTCAAAAACAGTACTCAGCGCCGGTCTTCCTGTCTTCCTTCCTCTGCTTAAAAATAATAATAATAATAAGGGGGAGGAGGGAGAAAGCATACCAAACACCCAATTTATTCTTGTTTTCAAGGAACGCCAGACCTAATTTCCTGGGCTGCCTGGCAACAGGGTTTATTACATTTGTAATCTCTCCTTGAATCTACATTTCCCCTCCCACTAGTCCTTCTTAAATCCCCTCATGAGTTGTGAAACAGCTGATATTGTTAGCCTTGGCTTTTTATTAATAAGCTCACAGGATTTCACCCCTATATATATAATGTTTTTAGTTACGGGTAACATGTCACCGACTGGCCTGTTCCCTTAAAGCACAGAAAAGCTATTCCACCGCTGTCACATGAAAATAGCTGTAAGCAAGAATCTAATTAGCTTTTTTATAGAAAGGAAAAGGCTTGGCGTTTTTCTCCGCCGTCGTGCTTGCTTACATGTAAAATGACAAATGATCACAGGCCACTAAGTCAATCTCACCTTCATTTCACGCAGCAAAAGCTACCTCTGAAAAATTCAGTGCATAACCGTTTCCTGCAGTAAACGTACATATAAAAGTTACAGCATAATCATTATACAGCCTACTCAGAAGTAAGCGCTGCTGACGTGCTGACTTGCAGCCACAACCACCCAGGGAAAATGCATCATCTCCCTATCATTTCTAGATGAGAGGAAGGGGTAAAATTAGAAGAGCAGCAAAAAACAAACAAAAGGCAGAACTGATGAGAGACACGGGGTACAGTATAACACGTGTGGTTTATTCCAGCACATCACAGATAAAGCCCTCAAGTGTACTGCTCTCCACTTCTTGGAATTCTTTTGAAATGTGAGCCATCTTACACTTGCCTAGTCCGCACTTAACAAGGAGTGCACCAAGTAACACCAACTCACATTATATGGGTCAAATATTATCCCAAATTAAAATTACGCCGCTTCTCTCGTCCAAAAATGGCCCTCAAGTCAGCTCACAATATAAAATGAGAAACAAAATGCTGCTTAAAAATAGTCATCCCCCACCCTTTCGTGTTTCATAGAATGCGGTCCCGGTAGATCGTGAGACTGCAGTATATGAACTAAAGGGCTCCTCAGGAAAACTGCATGGGCCTGTTAGAGGTCTCCTGCACTTACCCCAGGCCTACAACGGGCTTCCCGGGCCTGTTGGAGGCCCCAGAAGTGGTTTCCAGAGAACTGGAAGTCACTTCTGGAAAACCAGAATGCTTTCCAAATCACCTAAAACCACTTCTGGGGGCGCCGACAGGCCTAGGAAGCCTGTCAGAGGCCCATTTGGGGCAGCACTGTGCCTCAGGTAAGTGTAGGGGGGGCCAGATAGCCCCCCCCCATCCCAACCCAACCCAGCATCTGCATATCACAGATTTTCCATTATCGCAGGTCGGGTCAGGTCCCTAACCCCTGCGATAGGCAGGGGACTACTGTATTCTATTAAAAGCATTGTTTTTTTAAAAAAAATGCAACAATACATAGAGCCAGCCACCAAAAAGTTAATCACACACACACACACACACACACACACGCACGCGCACACACCTTCGACAACAAGCCAAATTACAAATCAAAGGCCGCCCTGAATTTTAAAAAAAGACGAGGGCTTTGAAATGTTGGAATGACAACAGAGGAAGGCAACCAGCTTAGCTTCCCTTGGCAGAAAGTTTCAAAGCCTGGATGCTGCCATTGAGAAGGTCCTTAAAAACAATAGTTTGGATCCTGAGAAGCATTGACAGGAATTGGCTGTGGTCCTGAGGAAGGGAAATCTTGGCTGACCCTCTTCTTCCTCATGCACTGCCGTCTCCTCCATTCAGGAATGTTCTCTCCCCCACCCCACCCCCCAATTCTCAGGAGAGGTTTTAGGAGTGTTGCTGTAAGGCGCTGCCAGCCTTTCCGTATGAATCCTTCCAAGAACTGAAGCCAATTCACATGCTCAACCTGAATTTACTGAGCAGGAAGAACTTAAGTAGCGTGCCTACATCTGAATAAGTCCCTGGGAAAGAAAAAGGAGCAGGTGATAAGCTGCAGCCTTGACACTTTACATACTGGAGCTATTTACACAGTTCCAAAGACAAAACCCACCCCATGGGATGAGTTCACCAGCTCAGCAATTCTGTGCAAGTTCCAGGGCATCCCGAACTTTGTCTACTTCAGTTTCTGCTGCAGAGTGAGAAAGCCCGCACGAATAATTGCAAACCAGGCTACAGAGTTCCCTAAAGCCTACAAAATCCAGTCCTATTTCCCTCACCCTCCACCACCCTTCTCTCTCTCTCTCTCTCTCTCTCTCTCTCTCTCTCTCTCTCTCTCTCTCTCTCTCTCTCTCTCTCTCTCTCTCTCTCTCTCTTCATTAACTGATTCGGGGAAGAAACTGGATCACAATTGTCTGTTAAGGGCTGAACATCGAGTAGGTATTCTGCCAGAGAGGTCTGCCATATGCAGACACCTAAACGGGCACTCAAGATTACCTCCTGCTACTGCCACTCTGGCAATGGTAGGATAACCTTTGTATGTATCCTCACATTAAGATTCATGCAAAGAGACAGGAGACACTACAGCATGGGGATAGAGCACTGAGCTAGGAATGCAGGAGACCTGGGTTAAAATCCCTGCTTGGCCATAGAACCTCACAGGGTGGTTGATGGTGGTGGTAAAGAACTCCTTAAACATGCCAGACACTTCAAAAACCATTTATTAGGGCACCCTAAGCTGGACGTTATTTGATGCTGTATAATAAAACACATTGAGTACTCAGACCCAATTCATCACCAAGTCATACTTCAACAACATGGGGTTCTGCATACGCCACCCAAGACATTTTCCCTCCTGAGGCAAAGAGTAAGCTAGGAGACGTTCTTCTTATGGAAGACGTCTAGGTTACAAGCAGAATCTTACTCCAATTCTGATGACAGAATAACTTTTTTGACTGTACCTGACAGCAGCAGGGCAGTTTAAAGGTACAGTGTGTCATGTGTTCTCTCTTCTCCCACAGAGCCCAGGACCTGGAGAGGAGAGGACACGAAGGGAACACCCTGGTGACTGTTGCAATTCCTCAACATCTCTGACTGAATACTTTGCTTCTTGAGTTTCTTGTCCCCTTGAGTGCTAGGTATGCCGTCCCTGGTGAGATGGGGTTGCTGCAACATTCTAGAGGGCACAATGTTCCCCTTATAGTTATGTGCCACCAAGCTGGAAATGACTTATAGTGGCCCTAAGAATGGTTTTAAAAATAAGTGAGATATTTAAGGAGTTATTTTCCCAGTTCTACATCTCCAGTGACTTTCCATGGCCAAATGGAGTTTCGAATCCTCGTGTCCAGAATCTTAGTCTGTTCAATACAGCTATTCTAAAAACAAGGGGAAACAACTTGTTTTATTATTTAAAAGATTTCCCCCCACTTTTCTCCTTAAAGAGGACCCAAGACAGCTTATGTCAGTAAAAATCAATATTTAAAAGCTATCAACAGTAGGTATGCAAATACCTAAAAGAATCAAACAAATACAGCACTAAGGCAGTAAACTGAAATCTATGTTAAAATCAAGGCAGAACAATCCATTTTAAAACCCTCTCAGAGAGCCAGTCACTAAGGGAAAGCCTGTCTGAGGAGAAAGGTCTTTATCTGTTTGTGGAAAGACATCAAAGATGGGGCCAACCTGGCTTCCAGTGGGAAGGAGTTCCAGAGTTGTGGAGCACTGATAGAGAAGGCCCTCTCCGATCAAACACACCTATGAAGGTGGTGGTATCAAAGAAAGGCCTCTCCCAAATCCTGATGATCCAAAAACACAAAGAAGTTCATAAAGGAGACAGGGTCCTTCTGTGCCTCTCATTTAAGGCAGACTTAAGTGCCTGGGCCCAAGAAGGTGTCATCAAAGGAGGTCACTTTCCCAAGTGGTCTGAAAGAGGAAATGTGCATCCAACGTTACCCTGTCTCCTCCATGCTCTGAGTTATGTTCCGGCCACCACCTCAAAGAGATAGTCCAAGCAATTCCACTGAACATCAGTTTCCTTTGACATCTCATTTACACCGTCTCAGGGGTATATAATATATTACATATTCTACAGAAAAAGGAAGATGGGAAGCAAAGAGCGCTCTTAAAAACAGAAAGATCCAACTCCTACAACTTGTTCTATAAAGATAATAAATCACACCATGAAGTCTAGCCAATTTTCTGCAGAGGACTGTCTTTTGTTACAGTTAAACCTTTATTACTGTGTTCCTTATGGGGTCTATAATTCAAGCACCACAAGAACAGAGCACAGGGCACTGAACTCTGAATCCCTATAATCTCAACTTTCACAGAAAAGAAAGCAAATTTTAAGACCTGATGCAAAAACTTAACGGCTGCTCACATTTATACCCTGCTTCTCCTCCTAACGTGAAAGCAATGTGTGCAGGGGGGAGCAGGCATCCGTAGGCACATGTGCACACAATGCAATGCACAGCCAAATTTTAAAGCACGGGCAAGCTCAGGAAGTCCTCCAGTTTTCCATGAGTAGGACCCTGTGACTAGATCCCTCATCACTAGAAGAAGGGGTTCTGGTTGTGACCTGCCTTGAGTCCCCTGTGCAGGAAAAGGCAGCATATGAAACAATATCACAGGAGGGGGGAAAACCCTATTACATTCAATGCTTTAAAAACTATTACATTAGAAGTAAAGTTATCATTTCTGTGCACTGAGGCCATTATTTATGCTTTACCTATGTGCCCACACTCCTCTTTACTGCCCTCATTTGCTTATTGAGTAATTTCATTCCACTCGATGAGGGTTTTTTTTTTTTTGCTAAAGCCCTTCCCCAATTCCATCATGTCTGGAGGGCTTGCCTTTATGTTTATTTAAAATCTTATTCCACTGAACAGAATTTTTTTTGAGTGTTTAAATGAAACAAGCAAGGATTTGGCATATAGAATTACAATTCTCATAACCCCCAGATCACAGCCTAGATGCCCTAAGCACATCCGATCTCGCCTGATTTCGGAAGCTAAGCAGAATTGGGTCTGGTTAGTACTTGGATGGGAGACCACCAGGGAATACCAGGTGCTGTAGGCGCCTGGAGCAGGAACTGTCAAACCACTCCAATATTCCTGCCAAGAAAACTCCATGGACATAGGGTCACAAAGAGTCGGTCACGACTGTAACGGCACAACACAACATACACATAACCCCCAGATAGTGCTACTAGTGATCAAACATTATGGGACAGGAGGGCACAAAGTTGCCTAGCCCTTTGCGAAGTTGAAACACTAATAATTTAAGATCCACATATCTGTTATGGATCATGTCTCGGCCACCTGACACCCTCCAGATATTCCTGAATTACAACTCCAATCATTCCTCACTGCTAGCTATACTGACTAGAATCAACAGGAGTTCTTGTCCAATAACATCTGGATAACCACATGTTGCCTGCCCCAGAACTAAACTATTATGATTTCCAAATCATATATCTTATATATCATATAATATCAATAATATCATGTCATATCATATATAAATATATCATATAATTATCCATTGTTAGCTTTAATATTGCCTTATAATGATGTAAGATACTTCTCAATCCCCTGTTTCTCAAACTGATTGTGTCTTAATTGTAATGGACTGTATAGTCTCTCCTTATGGTAAGCTACCTTGGGCCCTTTTCCAAGGAGAAAGGCGGGATAAAAATACTCAATGAATTAATTAATTAATTAACATTAAAATTTTGTACATACATCACTTACTCTACAGCAGTGATGGCGAACCTATGGCACAGGTGCCAAAGGTGGCACTCGGAGCCCTTTCTGTGGGCACCTGACATTGCCCCTTCATAGCCACCTGTATACAGGTTAAATTACTGTATTGGCACTTTGCAAAAAAATTACTGGGTTTGAATTGCAGTTTGGGCACTCGGCCTCTAAAAGGTTCGCCATCACTGCTCTACAGCCACATAAGCAAAAGTTTTGACCTCATGTCTGGGTCATGATACAGTCGTATATGTATTAAAAACAGGGAGAGAACGAATATATCGGGCTTGCTGTCCTCCTCTTCAGAGAGAAAACTTGGGAGATGAGCCAGGACTAGAGGTGGAGGGGCAAAGAAAAGAAAAGAAAAGAAAAGAAAAGAAAAGAAAAGAAAAGAAAAGAAAAGAAAAGAAAAGAAAAGAAAAGAAAAGAAAAGAAAAGAAAAAAAAAAAAAGAAAAGAAAAGAAAGCTTCAGAGGCTTTAATGCTGTCAAAAGAATCAGATCACACAAGGCATGTTTTGGCTAGTATGTTCTGTTTTAGACCTGGACATCATAACAAACTAGGACATTATGGTTCAAGCAAAACATCTCATTGGACCTTTTAATTGGGTACAAAATGAAGCCTTAGGACTGTTTTGATCAAAACTATAAACTCAAAAGTGGCAGAACAACCAACTAAGTGTGGAATCAACCAGCAAGACCATCTTGAAATTAGTCGGTCCAGGGCATATTCATTTAATTTTTCACAGCTATTTTGGTTTTAAATGAACTATACAAAATGAATCATGATATTCAGGAGAAAGGCATTTCCCAAAAAACAGTGATAGTATCCATATAATCAACTATCAATTTGATAATTTCTATTATGTGTGCACTTTCAAAAGATGAAGAAGCAACCTAAATGAAATTATTTTTGATAATACAGTAGCATCCCTGTACCCGCTGATTTGCCATCTGCAGATTCAGTTATCCGCAGTTAGTGAGCAGTGGGTGATGGGGGAGAAGGCTGTGCCACATGGCCCAGCCCTTCACACTGCCCAGGCAGTGCAGCACCACTGCTTTTGCCCCAAGCACCCCAGCACCCCAGCACCCCAGTTGGGCAGTACGAAGGGCCGAGCCACACGCGGTGCAGCAGAATGGGCAGTGCCAAGGCGCTCCCTTGCGCCTCCTGGTCTGCCACACTGCCCAGCAGAAGACCAGGTGGCGCAAAGGCGCATTCTCACACTGCCCAGTCTGCTGCACTGCACTGAGCCACGTGGCCCGGCCCTTTAAGCTGCCCAGGCAGTGGACCAGGTGGAGCAAAGGCGCATTCTCGCATTGCCCAGTCTGCTGCACTGCACTGAGCCACGTGGCCCGGCCCTTTTGCCGCCAGCACCCCACCCCACTGGGCAGCGCAGCAGGCTGGGTTGTGCAATAGCATGCCTTCACATAGCCTGGTCCCCCGTGCTGCTGTGCTGCCATGTGCCTTAGCCCTTCATGCTGCCCTGCAGGGGTGTTGGGGGCAAAAGCATTTGCCCCTGGCACCCTACTACTGCTGTTGCCACCGCCACCCTCAGATAAGAGTATTCGCTCTTATCCTTGGATTTCGTTATCTGCGGAGCGGCCCAGAACCAATCCCCCCACAGATACAGGGTTCCTACTGTATTCAACTCATTCAGTTCCTTCCTTTGTTTTCCAGCACCTGACTTGTCTACTACCATTCTACAAGGCAGTTCTAAAAATGAGGGCAATGCAAACAAAAACATGTATTTTTGAAACTGGACTTCAGGTCATCATCAAATTTGGCATGGCTGTAGCAGACATACAGTTTTTTTTACCTATTTCAGATTCAGGGGTGTTTGTGCAAAAGGTTTGTGTAAAATTGCTCCCTGCTCCATTGAGAAATAATAATGATGGGCCGTTAAGTCAAATATGATGTGTGGCAACTTTTTCCAGTGTTTCCCATGTATAGAAAATTCAGAAGTGGCTCAATATTCCCTTCTGTGTTTTGCCAGGGACTGTGCAACGTGGACAGGTTGGCTCTACTTGCTGGAGACACAGTGGGGAATCAGGCACCCAACCCCCAACTCTGCAGCCAGATGCCTAAATCACTGAAATGTCCAGCCATCCCCATTTCAAAATAGGTGCCCAAGACCAACTTTCCTTGTCTTGAAAGAGAAAGGTTGGCCCTACCTGCTTTTTTTTTTATTTGGCGATTTCAGGCTGGAGGGGGTGAAATACTGATCCTCAAAAAAGGCTTTTCAGCAGGGAAAAACAGTCACTTTGTTATAAGACTCAGCATGGAAGGTACAGGCTAGCCAGCAGCAACTTCACAAAATGAAACATAGCCAGTGGGGCAAGGAAAGATATTTAGAAAGAAAAATCACAGAAACAGACGGGGATTTTCTCTCTCTAAAGAATAAGGCTATACAGGTCACAGTAACCAATTCCTGATCTGAACTATGGTACTCCTGATGATATTAGGCCAGTAATGGGAGCCTTCAACATTCCAGATGTTTGGACCACAACTCCCACAGTCCTTTGTCACTGGCAATATAGGCCTGGCATTCTGGGAGTTTTGGTCCAAAACATCTAGAGTGCTGAAGGTTCACCACGACTATGTTAGGCTATAGCTGCCATACACTTTGCCCACTGGCTGTGCTGGCCCTGGGCTTCTGAAAGTTACCCAGAATCATCCAAAAGGGTGACGATTAGGAATTGCTTGATTAGATTCCTAAAGGAATCTTTGAGGAATTATTCCTTCTTTCTAGGAAGAGGAGTGTAGATAATTAGGCATAGCATGAATAACAATCTCAATGCACAAAAATAGGTTAACATTTCTCCTAAAGTGATCCTTTTGAAACATCAAATAATGTTTTCCCCATCCACTTAATTATTCATTTTATTTTAATTTCCTTTATTTATACACTGTACCCTCCCCCAAAAAGGGAACTCAGGCCAATTCACAAACTGTTAAAACAACACAACACTAAGAATTAAAAACAGTTTATGGGAAAGGGGTTGAATTTAAAGTGCATGTATTCATTTCAGTACATTATTCGCAAGCCCTGGCTCTTCCAGACAAGGCTTCCTTTCCCTACACAAGATTTCGCTTCGTCTCAGAATCCTTTTTTCATCACTCATGATGAATATGGTACTTAACATTATTTTCACTATTTACTCACAGTCTGAGCAGTTAGTAAACAAGCCCAGAAGGAACCACTGAATTCCTCCCTTTAAAAGCCATTTTCCTTCTCTCCACCCCCACACTTTCTCTTGGGGGGGGGGGGAGGGTGAGAGAGAGAGAGAGAGAGAGAAGGCCTTCAGTTGCTCACAGCTCACCCCCCTCCCCCCCTTGCCCACTCCTGAATGAATGTGAGAACTTCCTGCACTCAGAACAACATGAATAGCCCTGGCAGCTAGTCAAGAAGATAGTACAGGACGATGAATGCCCCGAATTCAGCTTCTGTGCAGCCGCTAAATTAAAAGCAATTCAAAGGCTTCACAAAGGCCGGGCTATTTAATGGATTCAGCCTTTTATTTGATAATATAATTAGGCAGCATACAAATGAAAAATGGCCTTTCCCAAGTGTCTGCACTGAACAAGCACGCCCAGTGACTTCTCCAACACTCTTCTTCCCTTGAGATGACAACGGGTTCACATTCCTGTAACATTTTTTTTTTAAGATTTGCCCAACTTTTGCAAACCAACGTATGTTTGAAAGAGATTCGAAAAGGATTGTGTGATTTTTTTTTTGCTGAAACAGGTCTTTACCCTGGTTGTGAAATCAATCTGCCAAGTCATCCACAATTTTCGATTCTTCTTCCTAGCCTTTTCCTACAGGTGCAGGGCCCACTTTTTGGATCCTAAAGCACCACTTCACCTGATCGACCTCTTTTTCAGGATGCTAGCCAACAATCTGCACATCCTTATTGACAATGTCCTGCCATCTCCGTCTTGGTTGCCACCGTGACTGCCAGCCATTGATTTTCAGGTCCTAAACAGTTTCGGCAGTGGTGGAAGGTGCTACTCTCAGGAATTGTCCCACACCAGCAAAGCCGGCTCTCCCATCTTCTTTGTTATTGATATCACACCCAATTGCTATCGGATAATATAATTTGTGACATGATTGAATGGGGTGATACCTAATACCCAACAAAGCATGTGCATTTCCAACGCCTGGAGATGGATCTCTATGCCCTTTGTTGCTGCCCAGCATTCTGTGGCATGCAGTGCAACAGGTCGAATGGTTGTCCTGCAAAGCTTAGATTTGAGACAGATTGGCATTTGTCTATTGCAAAGAACATCAGTGAAATCTTGCCAATGCAACCAAATATTTGGCTGCAATATTTGTCAGAAATATTTGGGTGATGTGCTGCCAAACCTGACAAGACAGACCCTTCTTGATACTCTCTAGATCAGTGACCACTTGGACTCATAACCTTACATGCTATGGGTCCTACATCAATACACATGTATACATGGAGTGATCAAGTGAGGCAGCAATGGATTCAACTGGGTCAACCAGAAGAAGCATAATTTCTCAATTACCATTTTCTGAAGGAACCCTAAAATACATACACCCATGATATGTTTATCTAACACTGCTTGCTGAAAAACACCCCCACGCTCCTCTTCCGTCTCACATGTAAGCATGAACACAGAGAAAGACAATCTACTTGGTGGTCATGCAGGATATTTAAAATATTTGCAAAACATTGTGTGGAACATCTTATTTTTCAACTGAGGCTATCACTCACAGCAGATATTCTTCTTTTCCTCAATTCTAAAAAGCAAGAAAACCGATCTGCTGCTAATCTGAGTCCGTCCTGTATCTAAAAATACAGCTGCCTGCCACACTCAAGACAATCAAAAGAGCCTCTGCTGTCAATATTCCGGGAAGTGCATCTTCGATATGTCACAGCTTGCTATGGCAGCATTCAATCTTGCTTCATGTGATTCATCTCCAAACTACTATACATGTCTCCTACAACAAGAGGGGAAACAACCATTATCTCTGCGGCAAAACAGCTCCAAAAGAAGACTTGGCTACATAGCCCAACCATCCACAGTAGGGGAGATGATTTCTGCATGTGAGCATCTGCAGTTCCCATCAGCCCAAGCCAACAGGGCAAACACCTAGGTGACAAAAGTTTAGAAACTACGGGTACTTGGGTTCCCCACTCTGCCACAAAACTCCCTAGTAATCCTGGAGCATCACACTCTCACTGTCTAACTTGCAGAGTAGCTCTGAAAATAAAAAGGGGAGACAAAGAGTCAAATATGAAGTCACCTTCAGCTCACTGTAGAAAATGATGAGTAGAGCTGTAACAAATAACATGCCGAGAGCAAACGTTCATTAATACCAGAGGGCCATGGTTCTGCAGCTGTAGTTTATAGCAGTAACTCCCAACCCTGGGTACCCAGACATTCTTGAACTACAATCCCCAGAAATCCTGACCAGCGCAGCTAGTGGTGAATGCTTCTAGGTGATCAGTCCAAGAAATCTGGGGAACCAAGGTTGGAAACAACTGGTCTATAGGAATTTTCCAAAAATTTCCATGGAGATGCCAACTAGAGAAAACATTTAACCAAGCTTGAAAGAAGAGCACTGTTGCCTTAAGAAAACACCCATGATCACTTTGGGTAGATCCAGTCCCTTATAAACTGTCCTTGTTACGGCCACAGTTAAAGTAACAGTGTAGTACACACTACTACATGAAGTGCTCCATCTAATCTTTCTTAGGAGAACATGGCAGAGATTCCATACTGTACAAGGTCAGAACACCGTGTATGCTGCATCAAAGTTCAAGGAAACTTCTAATTATATAGTGCCCCCTGACTGCCTCAACATCACGTCTGCTCTACAGTTTACAGAGTTCAACAGCTTCCAGGCTTGCTGTATGGCTGTGGGTCTGATGCACTAGCGTCTTCTAAAATGATGTAATGTGTGACACAGGAAGGCATGTGAATAAGACAGGTATGTTTTTGCTTTAAAATCCTAAAATGCAACACACACACACACACACACACACACACACACACACACACACACACACACACACACACACACTACCCCAAAACACAACACAATCTAACAGTCACATTCAGTACTTGCCAATTCAGTTCAACTACCTTCATGCCCAGCCAGCCATTTGCTTCACCGGATGCTAGTCCATTTCCAGGCCCAATTCAAAATTTCCTTCTCCTAAACACACCAACCCCACAAATACTGAACAAGACAAACACACTTGGTCACCAACTCAAGGTTAGCATGAGACTATGGTTAATACCTAAAACTAACTCTGTCTAAAAGAGAGCAGCATTAGGAGAAATTAGGAAGTTTGTTTCAAAATGTTTACATAAAGTCTCAATCTGCAACTTACTGCTTGTTCTCATTCAGATTAACGTCAAATTACAATATATAGAGGAGGTTTAAGTGGCTAGGGAAGAAGCACTAAAATCAACCAGATGTTACATTTTCACCCTCTCAAACTTGGAGTGCAAGTTCTTAGGAGTTTCTATGGACCACTTTCCCCCCCTGAGAACAATCGGTAAAAATGCCTTGTTGAAAATAAACAAACCAAAATGTGGTACATCTGAGAATCTTGTTGCTGTTCATGCAAGCCTTTTATTTTCTAAAATTCATGTTATGACAGGACTAATAATGGTACTCTCTCAATTAAGCTCCCCACCACTACCTTCTCAAACCCCCAAGACACCCTGAAGGATCAGGTTCACAACATGACCAAGACACCCTGAAGGATCAGGTTCACAACATGAGAGCACTTGACCTCTTTGGCTTGGAGGGCCATACATCAGCTTTGGCTCATAAACTAGCTATGACTAGATCTGATGCTGCTGGCAATTGTCCCTCTAAAGCAGGCATGTCCAAACACTTTGGCCCTCCAGATGTTTTGGACCGCAAATCCCACAGGCCTTTGCCATTGGCAATCTAAGCTTATAATTCTGGGAATTGTGGTCCAAAGCATCAGGAGGGCCAAAGTTTGGACATGCCTGCTCTAAAGACTACTGTGATTTGCTGAAAGGGGGTGGGGTCTACCTCTTCACAGATGTTACTGAAGCTCCAAGTCTAGGTACGGCTGCAAATTCATTACATCCCACTGGGTATTTCAATCACCTTGCAGAAATACTTAATCAAGTTCAACGGCCTGCAGTCCATTTCTAAACCTAGTTTGAACTATTGGTTTTAACTTTTAACATCCATGGCTTGAAACCAGCTTACTAGTAAGATTGCCTGGATACCCTCCAAGCCCCTACTCTGCGTATGCATGGCCAACCTGAAGTAAAGCAGGCAGCTGCTGAAGGGCCGAGATTGGAAATAGTTCATTAGAAGTAATGCCATGACTCGCTGTGAGATGGTGTTGTTGTTTATGAAGGGCAGCATTATAGCAAAAGCATCATATATTTGAGTGATGAATAAATTTTGTCACTAGCCAGAATCTTATTGGTAGTTTACACTTGCATATATAGGAAAATGTGTCATTCTTGGTGGTATGCTACTACTTGTTAACAAGGCGCTGGTTGCGTTCCTGGCTGCATAACTGATCTTACAATCAGGCTCAGGGATCACAACCGGCACTTTGCCAATAAGTGAAAATTGACCACCAAGATTTAAACAGTTGCTTTTATGCAAACAAAACTGTCAATATGAATCTGGCTACTGACAATAGTTACTCATCACTCAAAATAAAATTTAGTTGCTGTTTTTGTTTTCAAATAAACTGCCGCATAGGAAAAAAATCTGAATTTCCCTGCTCCTGGCTCTAAGGTTTTTTGAAATGTTTGAACTCTGAATTAAATCAACCCCAGACATGAAAATACGCTTAACAGTAATTCTGAGCAAACCACTTTAATTGTCATTAAAAAGAATGACAGTGCAGGTTGTTCTAGGACTTGAAGTTAATTAATTCCCTCCATCAACAAAAATATTTGGACAGAACATTCTTGCCAAAGGCTGTGTTCTCTGTACTGGAATTCTGATTATCTGAGGAGCTGCTGACACTTTCCCCAGTCACAGTGTTCAGAAGGGAGTACAGTCAAAAGCAATATAGTAAGCATGAAGTACCGCCAGGGTTTGCTTAGTAATGCCACAGTTACTATGTATTTTAAGACAACATTATTAAGAAAAATGGGGGGGGGGGTATTCAACTCGAGAATTCTTTGCAAATGTGCATGAAACATTTGTAAACATTTTTTGGGGGTACAGGTCCTCCTCATACAAATGGTACTTGTGCAATCTTGCTTAATTTTGCTTTGTAGCTCGCAACTAGGCTAGGACTAGAGATGTAAAATTTCTGGAAATTTTGAAGTTCAGAAAAAAACCCGTTTCCCCACTTTTTTGGAAAAAAACAGAAATGTTTGGAAAAAATTAAAAAATGCTTCGTTAGCACTCCGCCACCCCTTTTACAGCTTGGAAGTCATTATGTTACTTTAGGAACATAAAATATGACTATAGACAATTTGACTTGGCATAAAATTACCACAACTAGCATATTAAAATATAGTGTATCCAAACAATGGTTACAAACAGAATTTACTTTTTAAATAAGATTTATTTGTAATTGTAAGTAACAAATGGAGTAAATCTCCTGAACTGTTTACTAGTTTATGTGGAACAAAAAATACCTCTATAAAACTATGTTTAAAAATCCAGAATTAACAATTCATATTTCCTCTCCACAGTATTAAATAAAAATAAAATAAAAACCTCATTCTCGTAAAATGAATTGAAGAGGGGGGAAATGTATAGAAGGAAGTGGGACTAAGTTTCAATGAATGGTCATGAAATTTAATTAGAATCTTTTTTGTTGCTCTGTATTTTCTTGCAGTGCTTTGAGGCCTAGTGAAGAGGACAGAACAGAACCAAACACCCACACCCACATTCAAAAATAAAAGTGAAACCTTTATCTTTTTCTTGTGACAATAGCAGTAGCTACTAAAGGATGAAATGTATCTTGTTCTTGCATTGGAGAGTTCAGTTTGTAAACTAGGGGCGTTTATACACGACCCCTAAGCTCCGCCACAAATGGCTGCAAGCTCCGGACCTTAAAAATGTTTACCCACCAGCTCCGGAGTTTGCAGACAATTAAGTCCGACCCCACCCACTTTAGCGCGACCCAGCGCACTTTTCTTGTACCTGCTTTTTGATGGTGAAAAATATTTGATGCGGAGAGTGCCTGAGCTCTCCTCGCTTCTTTCTGTTGTTTTTCTTTTGCCTCCGCCCCTTAAAGAGGAACCAGGAAGTAAACGGAGGTCGGAGCAACGTCCACCGGCACCGGAGGTAAGAATGCATTCTTTTGTCCCTGTCTAAGGCTTTTTTTTTCTCCCTCCCCTCACGCAGACAGAACAAAGAAGTGCGGAGCGGGTGGGGACGGAGGAACAGCAACAAACCCTCAAGATCTCTGGTCTGAATTTAAGGGACCAGCGGATCTTAGGGGTCGTGTAAAAAGGCCCTAGGATACTATGTATATTTTTTAGAAATGATTTGGAAACTATTTGAACATCCTGTCTTAAAATATTTTATTTATCATGTTAAAATAAAATATTCCATAATCATTTTTTGTTTTTTTGTTTTTTTCCAATTTTCCCGGGGGGGGGAGGCTTCAGGAAAAAAATGGGAAAAACTGTCCCCCCCCTTAAGTTTTTCTTTTTTCCCCCTGACCCTTCACATCTCTAACTAGGCCCATTTAAATCAATTGAATTTACAAAGCAGACTCATCAAATCCTCATTGGGTCAATGGGCCTATGATAGTACAATTTACTACACACTAAACAACAGGACTTTGCTATTGTTTGCAAACTAGTCTCCTAGTACTGTATTTTAAAAATTGTTTCACTAGTATATGCACTTGAGAGTTCACTAGTATATGCACTTGAGAGATCAATTCTCTTCCACAAATTTTTGTTGTCTTTTTATTTTATTTTTTTTATTTTTTATTTTTGCTGGAGGACTTCACTAGGAATTTGGAGAAGTGCTGTTTTGGGCCTCAATCTTTTGTTCAAAACAGCAAAACTAGGCAAGCTTGAGTGAAAACATTAACCAATCCAACTGCATCTGCAGCATGTCTATGCTGAACAGATTCTTTAATACGGGCAACATAAACCCCAGATCAATAAATAAAAACTACTGAGTGGGGGTCAAAGGTAGCCCTTCCTCTCTGCCCAACTTTCTCTGCACACTTGTCTCACAAGGAATAAAATGGGACAAACTTTTGTACCTATACCCACAACTCCTTGGCATAAACCCAAGGGAGAGATACAACCAAGTTGCTGCTAAGGAGAAAGCACAAAAACAGGACACAGGCCCAGCATGAGGTTCAATAAGAGCTGCAACTCCAGGAATGGAGAAAGGTCATTATTATTGGGTCAGGGGGCAAAGACCTTGGCAAAGTTATGTCTCTCCAAAGATATGTGCAGTAGTTAAGCCCTTTGAGTGCTGGGAGACTGTAGAGATTTTGGAATGTACCATCCCAAAAAAGACACTTTCCCAAGCTCTCTAACAAGGCACAAGGAAGTGAGAATATGAGAGCACCAGAAACCATATTGTGTGTTCTTCACCCACAAGAATTCTTAGGGCAAACTCTAGCTTCCTCTAGTGACCAGGTCTGGAACTAAATGTGAAAATATTTTTTTCTGGATTTTCCCCCCTTTAATAGTCTTAGACCATGGATAAGTGAAACTACAGATATTGATCCCAATGATATGAGGGTCCTACTGTACATGATACTTTAATGAATGAAAAATACCTGCAAATAATATGGTCAGCTTATGAAAGGGTTTAGACTAGGG
This sequence comes from Phrynocephalus guinanensis, assembly GCA_037367245.1. NCBI lineage: Eukaryota > Metazoa > Chordata > Lepidosauria > Squamata > Agamidae > Phrynocephalus > Phrynocephalus guinanensis. The sequence continues at coordinate 91,340,439 of CM074739.1, forward strand.
GTCCTCAACCTAAGGCCCCGGGGCCGGATGCGCCCCCCCCCAAGGTCCTGAATCCGGCCCCCGGGACCAATTGCAACCCCCCACCTACCCCTGCTTTGCGAGCAAGCCAGCCTCCGCAGCTGCTTCTGTTGCTGAGGCAGATCAAAGCAGTGGGCTATGTCACTTCTCCCACTCCCCCCCAACTACTGCCCAGATGATCAGCATGCTGGCTAGTGGGGCATTTAGAGTGGGAGGGCTACGGCAAGGTTGCCCACTCCCCCCACCCACTGTGGTCCGGCCCCCAGTGGTGCCTGGGTCGTGGTGGACCGGCCCGCTGTTTGAAAGCTTTGAGGACCCCTGGTTTAGACCATTATTCTCAAGAGTCTAACTATGGAAATGCATGAGCAGCTTATGAAAGACCATTTGAGTCAGTAGACCTAATAACACTGAAGCGTGCACTACTTTGAAATTGCCAGCCTTAAACTCACAAGCCTGCCATAACCCAAAGTCCCAACTGTTCAGAGAGAAACTGAAAATCGCTTATCCTTTAAATATGGCAATGCTGACCTTCAAAATCTACAAGCTTCATTTTATCGTTGAAATTTTTCTGCAGATTCATTATCTGTGCCCATTCAGCACACAAACCATAAGCAAGCAACTGTTATCAGCTCTACATGAGCCAAATTATTGTCTTCTATGCCAGGCCTAATCCACGAGTGCAAGTTATGCATCACGGGAAAGGGCTATATATACAAATAATTATCTTCCACAGCTACTCAGCAAAGGGGAAAGGCTATCAATAATGTTCTTGCACAGGCAGCTGTCAGATCATCACATCTTCACAACCAGGCTGAGCCTTGGAGAACAAAAGGTAAGTGAACAACCACAAATATCCTCTTTTGGGGTGGATTTGATTCATTTCAAATTAATTTGAATCACAATTTAAATCACTAGTCAGTAAGTATTTTACTAAAAAAAAAATCTGATTTAAGTTAAAAAAAACATTTTGCTCAGTAAACATTTTATTTCTAAACAAACCAAATTAAATTTTTAAAAAATCCAAAGGTTCTGAGTTTTGAGACAGCTACTTCAACAGTTGCAAGGATCACAAAGAAAACCCTTCATGTGCAAGACACACCCTCCATAGCCTCCACAGCTGAGATACAAGAAAGCTGAAGCATGACAGTGGCCACTCTCCATCATGTCCTCTTTGAGTTGGAAGAAGTCTGAAGATGATGAGTACTAAAAGCTCATTTTACCACATGTCTTAAGCATCAGTCATTCGGAACCCTTAAAGAAAGCACTTGGAATGAGACCTTTAATAGCACCATCCCTTTGGAGATGTAGATCTCGAGACTCGACTAACCACAAGCTGAATTTTAATAGCTTGTCTAAAAATATGGACTGAAGACAAAGCTAAGCTAAGGCAAAACATCGGCAAAGGCAGGGGGTGGGCAGGCAGACGGATAGGCAGACAGACAGACAGATATTCCCAGTGAGGGGGCAAAAAGTAAAGCCATGCTTCACAGGGGCAAATGACGTAAACATCTGCTTCCTCCAGTAGGCCACCCTGTTTTATCAACGATCAAACCAATGACTGGGCAACAGATCTCTCATGCAAGGAGAGACGAGACACGCAAAAGGGAGCCTGCTTTGGGGGGGGGGCGCGTTTGACACACTCCATGATCACCCTTCTAACCTGGCACAGTACAAGAAGAGATTGGCCAATATTCCTAGAACAGGTTCTCTTTCCCCATCAGTTGGCCCAAATATCTCAGCATCCTTACGATACCGGAAACAAGAGTCAGAATTCCATGTTCACTCTCCTCCATGATAAGTGATGATTAAACCTAACCACAGTTACAGTCATAACCAATATTTCAAGACTGCAAGGAACCCTTCACTAGGATAACTCATAAGCAAAGGAGTCCAGAATAACAAATGTTCATTTCTGTTGAGCGCCACATTACTTCATGGCAGACGGTTGGGAATCACATACCATTAACAGACAAGACCCCTCTCATTGTCCTCCCCCATCTTCTCCACACAGGTTTCGCTAAAGCAGCAAATTTTATTACTTGCAAAGGGCTTTGGAAATGAAGGCTACATGAAGTTATTCAGAGGACTGCACAACATTATAGAGCTGCAACCACCTGACGCAGAAAACACAAAATGACGGTGCAAAAATGGACGGTATCTTTATAGATCACTAAAATAATCATTTTAGTGCCATATAAAGGTATTGCATGTTTTTGCGCTTGCACTGTATTTTATAGACCACATAGCTACCCTTTACTCCAACAAAATGATCAGTTACGATGCCTCACCTCAACCATTTCTACAACCTCAAAGGAGAAGCTTCCAAGGGAGATGCAAGCCACATGCCACAGAATTTTCTATAGGACTTGCTTCCCGCTGAAGATGGTAAACCTGTGTGTGTGTGTGTGTGTGTGTGTGTGTGTGTGTGTGTGTGTGTGTGTGTGTGTGTGTGTGTGTGTGCGCGCGCGCGCGTGCGTGCGTGCGTGCGTGCGTGCGTGCACTAAATATTCCAAACCAAGAAAAAAGCCCTTCCAGAAAACTTTTAGCCAGCCATACCCATTAGCCACAGCCAACTGTGAGGTCTGGTAGAAGCAGCAGTCCACCGACATCCAGCAGCCCACATTCCTTATGTCTGTTCTCACAGCACTGAAGGATACAAATCAAGGAAAGCCAAAACGATAAACATCTCAGGATAAGGAACGGGCAAAACTCTGTGTATTCCCAGGCAGGAATGGTAATCGGACACTAAAGGAGGGACATCTCCTTAACCAGGATTCTTTGAAAAGGTTGTTTAAAGAAATGGATTTAAACCACTTTCCCTCCCAGATGCATTAAATCTTAATGATTACGAGTTACTTATGAACATGATGCAAACTAAAATTCGTGGGCTGGAAAAAAAAATACTTAAAGAGCTGAAGAGTGATAATGCAAGTTACCAAAGTGCAACATTCAAAAGGGAGAAAAGATGTTGAAAACTCTTTTTTTAAAAAAAAAATCTGATTCAGAAAAGTTTTTGTTTATTAATTTGTTTACCAAAGCTGAATACTGTATTGGTCCTCTATTCTTGTTCATACCTGACAATTTTCATTTTTTTCCTGTAAGACAATTATGAAGCATCCCAGATCTATGTTATTGTTTCATGTTCTAGTACAGGTTTCTTTATTATAAATGTGTTTTGATATTTAGAATGTATTTAAAAAAAAACATGTGGCTGGTTAGAAATGTCTTCTCTGCCAACCCCTAGTCTTGACTTAGTCATTTTCCACCTTAAGAAAGCAATTGTCTTCTTTAAAAAATATGAAATTCAGAATGGGCATATTGAGGAACAGTGTAAGATGTTCAGCCCAACACCAAGTCTTGCAATCTGGATAAAACAAATACCTACTGTAATTTACATTGGTTGCATGATACTAAAATAGATGAGTTGCAGTCTTTTTCCGCTCAAGTTTTTTTCTACATTGTACCATTAAAATGTTGTCCTGCATGAAAAATGTGACACTGCTGAACTTCATGTAGTCCAAGTTGCCAAAAATGCTGCATTATTGGTGGAGGGAACACAGATGCTGCACAATGATGCACTCTGTATCTACATAATGTGCTACAGTAATCAAGGAGTAGTTTTATTGGAATAATTACTTTAGCAGTGGACTAGAAGAGAAGCTTACCTGAGCTCTATCCTGGTTAAGAGCACGTCAATTTTGTGCAAGAGAGGTTAAGAGGCATAAATAGACTACTTGAACACACCATGCACGACAACACCATTTCTTCCACTGCACAAAGAACAATCAACCCTAAGGAGCGTGGCACTGAATAATATGTTCATTACTTTGAATTGCATAATGAAGAGCTTTTAAAGACACACTAAGTGGTCAGAAAGCCACAAGCAATCGTCTCAGCAGCAAAACAGGCATAATGAGAAGTCCTGATTTGGATGCAGCTCATGCTGCAGCCTTAATGCTGTTTACTAAACACCAGGCTTCCTCTTCTTAGATAAGATTTGTTTGCAGTGTCAACAACCCGATAGGCTCAAGGTGAAGCAGACCTATCTCCACCTGCCTTTAAGGAACACAAAGGCATCTGCATCGGGAATAATCAGTTCTCAAAGCCTGCAGGCCAGACAAGTTCACCCATGCCACCCTCACTGTCTACAGTAGGCATCTTGACACGTCATGTCCCATTCACGCATTCAGATTCTTCCACTTCCCTGGATTACAGGCAGGAGGAATCCATCTGGCCTATTGCAAAACATTTGGGTCAAACCCAACGCAAAAACAGGAAGCACAGTGTCCCACGGAAGGATGCCCGTAGCCAGGCGCCTACAGCCAAGTTCCCAATCTGGTGACCAGCCTGGGCACAAGCAGTACGACTTTAGGATGCAATGAAGGATCAGAAGAGGAGACACTTGCAGGTACAGCACACCTCCATACTACCCCTAAGAATACTATTAATGCTAGCTACAACCATTTGTCCATAAAGCTGCATGCAACAAAGAAGAATTCTAAGACTTACACCCCACCCCACCCCACCGCACCCCTGGGCATTATCAATGCATCTGTAATGCAACAGTCTCCTCTCCTCTCAGTCTTTACATGGAGGGCAATGTGACCGAAGAAAACCCGCTCCTGCTCCTGTATAAGCTCTACATGCAAACGGTTCTACAAACAAATGGCTCTTTCTCACATATGCAGCCTACCATTTTTCACTTCAGGCATGCCACTCTCCACATGAAAAATGCAATGACCAAGGAAGGAGATGCTAGAAATCAACTGGAGAGGTAACAACGGAATAGCAGTTTCATCTAGCCTACCCCCACTGTAAGTTCTACTGAGTTTCAAGGAGTGCCCATTATCTTGTCCTGGAACTTTTAATAAATCCGTTTCGGATCGATACAACCAACTTGCATTCCATTGGCAGGTTGCAGTTGGTCAGATTTATTTTGGCACAAAATACTGCCAGAGATCCTACATAAAACATGTGGAGGTTCGGAGCCGCTAGTTGTGGGCTTGTGCCAAACTCTATGGGACAGGATTAGTATTACTGTTATTATCAAGTGCACCATGAGTGGCGCACACAAACAAAGGGGCTATTTCAGCTACAAAAGTCACTAACCAAACTGGCATCTAAATACCGTTCAGCACAGCTAGGAGAGGAGATATGAGATATCAACAGAAGTAACTAGAATCATAGAATCATAGAGTTGGAAGAGACCTCAAGGGCCATCCAATACAACCCCCAGCCATGCAGGAACCCCCATCACAGTACTCCCAACATATGCCCATCCAGCCTCTGCTTAAAAACCTCCAAAGAAGATATGTATTTCCACTTCCCTGTCTGAAGAAGTGGATTTTGATCCACAAAGCTGCAAACTGAAACAGAGTGTCTCTCGAGTGCTACAATATTCTGCTACTTCTTCAGTTCCTTTGTCAACAAGCTTTGTCAACTCACACGGTTACTTCTCTGGAAATGGATGGAGGAAAAGGATGATGCTTATTCAAGGAGACCTAAGGCTTTATTTTGCTGATGCTGATCCTGAATTTGTTGCAATTCACATCTGTTTCTTCCCAAATGTCTCCTTCAGATGGGCACGAACCTTGATATGGAGGTTCACACTGCTTTGTATGCACTGCACCACAGGTCCTGCACACACTCTCTCCACCTCCCAACTAGTCTCCACTCACCAGCTGGCACATACACCTCAGACAAGGAGGTAGGACGAGCAAACCCATGCTCCTGCCAGGGACTGATAGAACAGCCGAGGAGAGGAATACACTCAGGCTGCTGAGTGGGTCATTGGCCAAGAAAATGGGGGAAAGGAATGAGAACCTACATGAATCTCCAAATTGATCTTTGTGCCCATCTTAGTAGAAACATATGCAGTTCCCATGCCATGGTGATATACCTGAGAAACAGAGAAGCAAAGGGAAAACCAACATATGAAAAGACAATGGCTGAAAACGCAGCTGTGCAACACATGTACCAAGCCATTTTAGGCACAGTGTATTTGCTCCACAGCTACAGCATTGGGAAATAACAACACTAATACTACTACCTTATGAAATCATTGACAACATTATTAACAAAAGATATGGGATGTTCTTTGGATACTGCTAAACATAGGCAAAGCAATACAGTCCTGAGGACAGGAAAAGTTGGCCTGGCTTCTGGCTTCAAATTTTGGGTCAACTATGAAGTCACCAGGGAATGCTTCAAACAGTCATATGCTCATCTGCCACAAGAATTTCCCATTTAAAAGATGGGTGAATGATGAATGACTGATTACACTTGCACAACAGACACCCTTTAACCTTTCTATGTAGCATGGAAGGGTTGATGAAAAGGAAGTCGTAATTGAAATAGCTGTTCTACCTACCCAACATCCTCTGGTAATTTTGAAATCCCCAGCACCATCATTAGTCATGCCCTGCTTACAGAATATTACTGCTTAATGGTGGGATGAAATGATAGCTCTTGTATCCTGGAAGAGTAACCTCCACTGACATTATTCCAGATACTGAAAATGCAGATTCCCTTCCACATGGCAGACAGCATGAAGAAACACTAGTAGATCAAAACTCAAAATGTTTAATGACCAAGGCCAAAGACTGCAGTTTACCTAAAGGTTTTGTGGCAGCACAATTAAGTTGCAACCAAATGCTATTCTATTTGACATGGATCCCACCAAAAACATGAAAGGGGAAGGTACTTAACCAGTGACACCCTGTGTGGTGGGCAGAGAAGATGGTGATCCCACCTGCTCTGAACACAAGGCTTCAATCCAATTACAAATTACAAATTCAATCCAATTACAAAACTATGCAAATTTCAGAAAAGTTTTCCATCCTTGATGTACAACATAGACACATATGTGCCACAAAACCTTTGGACTGTCACTGGCAAAGCTTGGCCAAAACTATCCCTCCATGCGTGAGAATTCACTTATCACCACACTTTGGGTGTGGTGCCACTGATGCAACACAAGGAACACGATTATGTGCCAAGGCACAGCCCCATCTCTCTATCAAAGACCAACCCAGCAAACACTGCAGAGTACAATACAGCAACCCCCGTCTATCGTGGGGGTTAGGGACCCACCCCGTGATCATTGAAATTAGTGATAAGCGGATGCAGGTCAGGTCGGGCCTGGGAGAATGTTTAAAATGTCTTTAAGCAACAGAGCCAAGCACTTGGCTCTGTTGTTTAAAGTCATTTTAAACATTGCACGCCTCTTCTCCTGACCCCCCCCCCCCGGGTGCGAGGGAGCGGTGTGCGATGCCTCCATGGAGGCAAGCCCTGGGCTCCAGGGCATTGGAGCTGGGGTGGGGGAGAAAAACCTTTATTTCCCCACTCCAGTGCCAATCAGCTGGAGCCCAGGGCTTGGGGAAGGGGGGAGGTTTAAAAAGCCCAAAATAACAAAACAAGGAAACATGGCTTTTCTTGAGGTTCAATAAGGAAGAAAACCTACTTTGCCACTAATCACAAGATTCAATTAATTTTGCCACTTTTGACTTGTATCCTGTCTTACCCTGTTGACGTATTATTCAGTTTTTGTGTACCCCTAAATGTCCTGATTTATATCTCTGGGGATACATGTTTCGGATGACCACCAGAACTAACTCACATACCTATATCCCGCATTTCTCTCTTTCCATATTGTCTACTAAGTGTTCCCAAAGCAAATATTCACTGACTATAACAATACTGAAGACTGAAAAGCACATGAAAAGATTAACCAAATCCTTGTTTCTAAACCACATGGATTGCTATTTTACTTCTATCATTTAGAAATAAAATAAAACAGAAACACATATTCATGAATATTTAGCCAGGGCTTAATCCCCTCCTCTTCCAAACATTATTCCAAAATGATTTAGAAAAGAAAGCAGCTGTAGGCATTGATGACTTTGCAAAGTCACTGAAAGGCTAAACCTCATCCATATTTCCTGTTTGTATAGGGAAAATGAAATATAAGGAAGTATTTCCTTTTAGTTTTCTAAGCTAACAAGAGAGCACCATTCAGTAAACAAAAGCAAGCTAGGGGAAAATGCTTAGATGAGAGCTCTGTGTTCTCTTTCACACAGTTCCAAAAGCTTTCATGTGGCTGTACATCGTTGACAGATTGTATGAAGCATCTAATGTTCTAAGTAGAACAGATGGATATTTTAATTGCACAGAGAGCTCCGAGATATATCAATACCACCATCACCAAGAGGGGAGATGTTACAAAATTTCCAAGCAATCGTGTCCAATGATAAAAGGCCAAAAAAAAATTACCAGCAGCAAGATGGCTTTTCAAGCTTTTAACATATATGACTAACAGCCCCAGTAAAGTGAAACTGGACAAAACAGAATGAAAAGAACAGAAGCCAACTCAATCCTTACATAGGTCTCAGCTTATTGTATTTATTTATGGCTGCAATCCTGAATCTGCTTCCTAGGAAACAAGTACTACCACTCCCTTTGAAGTCAACACACATAGATAAGATAGGAAAAGCTGAAGACTCACAAACCCAAGAGCACAGGTTTAACAAAACCCCAAACCTATAATGAGAGGCATATTAAAATCCTTCACTAAAAGTCAATGCAATTTTTAAAAACACTGACACTACATGTGGGACAAAGGATCTAAAAATTACCAGTAATTTACTTTTCAGCTTAGGTAACGGTAAAGCTTCCCCCACACATGTGTGCTAGTCATGTCTGACTCTAGAGGTGGTGCTCATCTTCGTATTCAAGATGAATGAACCAGTGTTGTGCAACTCCATGGCCATGTTGCCGGCATGGCTGAAAGGAAACTGTTTTCCATTCCTGCTTTTTACAGTGGTAAAAAGCATTTACTTGCATTTACATGCTTTCTAACTGCTAGGCTGACGGGAGCTAGGGTTAACAGCGGGAGCTGACTCCGCTGCGTGGCATTGGGGATTTGAACCGCTAAGCTGCCGACGTTGTAGCCGATAGTTTTCAGTCCTCTAGCCCGCTGAGCCACTACAACTCTTTTCAGCTTAGAAGAGTACCCAATTGCTATTAAAAGGCACATTTCCGAAAGTTTTTGAGGTGGGAAAAGGATTCCAAATTATTTTCAAGTTACATGGAAGTCACAGAGGAAATGGGGCAAGCTTGAATTTTGCAGCTCCATGGAACTGGACCCAAATTAGATGGCTTCATATTATGAGAAAAGAGAGTTTGCTTAAGTATTAGCAAGAACATCTTGACTGCAGCAGCTGCTCAACAAAAGAACGGCCTGAACTGGAGGGTGACGGCCTGTCACTGGACGTTTTTAAAAAGAGGTTGTAGCTCTCATTATGGACAGGGACAACACTGCACCAAATGTATGAGAAATCAGATCAAGGGCTTGCAGGGGCTCAAACAAAACCCCTCCACCCAGGTCACACCTCCTCAGAAGGAAGAGGAGGAACAAAAGTAGGCAACAGAGGGATGGAGAGAACTACAACAGGACCCTGGTATCCGCTGGGGATCGGTTCCAGGCCTTCCCATGGATAACGAAAACTCTGGATAAGACAGAACGCCAACACCCCCTCCCCCCTGAAAAAACTGCTGCTTTGTGACAGTAGTTTGCTTTACGGCTGCTATTTTGCAAGAGTAGCTTGCTTTGCAGCTTCTGTTTGTGACAGTAGCTTGCTTTGCAGCTGCTGAATTATTTATTTAACATTTTCCTCTGCCAACCGCAGATAACTGAAAAAGTGGTTATTGAATCAGTGGATATGGTGCCCCTACTGTATGCAAAACCAACAGATTGATTCCTGTGACCCTACATGTCAAGAAGCAGGCTCAGCAACAGTAACTCTACAAACACCCCTTCAGAATCCACAGTGAAGTTCTCACACATGGTACTGCCACAAGTGTTTGACTCCAAACTCCTGCCCACACTGGAAATAGACGCAAGCAAACAGCAGCATGCTTTCTGACAGAACAAAGGTGATGAGTGTCAAAAAGGAGAATGAATGAAATATGATGAGAAATTCTGAGATCAAAGTAGAGCGCTCATTATTCATCACCTGAGATTTTTCAGACAGAGGCTTCTGCTGTGTTCAAATGCAGATAGACAGCCCTTAACTGGGGACACCCAGCGTGGAAGGCAATGGGGCTATTATGAACAGCCGCCAGCCACATTGTCATGAACAAGACCAAGGAGAGAGAAGCAGCAGCACCTACCAATAAGGTAGAGCCCCTGAACTCTGTTTCAGCCAAAATTATAGAATCAAAAGAAATGAATACGAGCCTTATTGTACCTTTAAGACTTAAACAACATTCATTTCAATGCGAGCTTTTCTTATTATATTCCGCTGCTTCAGGCACAAAGGCATCCAGCTAGCAAATTTGCCCGTCAAGTACCAAAGCACACCAGACAGTCTGAAATGCATGAGTCTGTTGGGAGAGATCCTCTTGAACAGGCATGTCCAAACTTCGGCCCTCCTGATATTTTGGACCACAACTCCCAGAACTCTAAACTCAGTTTGCCAATGGCAAAGGACTATGGGAGTTGCGGTCCATAATATCTGGAGGGCCAAAGTTTGGTCATGCCTGCTCTTGAAGATCACACACTCCCCTGGGAGACTCCCTGGTCTCCGTCCTTGAGCCACCCCTGGGTAGGATTGGGTAGAAATGGATGGATCCACCCCTTTTCTCTCCCACCCCTTCTACCCACCCAGCAAGCTCCAGAGAAGGAAGAGATTGGCCTTACTTCTAGATCCCTCTGCATATGATTAGTTAGATGTCGGACAATTTTACACACCAGCTCATATTAGGCTGACCAGAGCATCTGAACAATTTCCTACTGAACACAGTGAGTCGAGTACAACTCCCAGAGTCCAAGCCCAACCCCAAATATTGCTTTTCTGAGGTCAAGGGCTACTGGCCCCCCACCATCTTTAAGTGTCTGGTTATGGGTGGCCGTTGTACAACAGCAGAAAAATATCTATTTACAATTAATTTACAAAGATAAGACCATTGTTCCTCTTCTACGCTGCTTAAATATAAACCCAAGAAAACACAGAGCATCAGATCAATGCATACCAGGAGTATACCAATACTTCCACAATTAATACTTTTATTGCTAAATCTATCGTTGCAAGCATTAAGTTAATAAAGGGAGAGAAGAAAAATGCAAATCAAGTCTATCACATAAAAAGATTGACAACATACACTTTTCTTTACATAACTCAGTCTGACTGACTGACACAAACAGGACAACCAAGCCACATCAAAAGCATTTCTAGACACATAAACCACCTGAAATTCAGTCTTCTTTAAAAATTAATAACTTTAAAAACTGTGAAGTGACTTAGAAGGAGAAACATGAACTGCTTGCCTGGGGTAAACTAACAAGTTAGCTAAAAGCTATTTTTTTTTTCATTCCTTCTTTGGAAGTTCAACATAACCTTGTAAATACAGGGGGAAGTCGGTGTTTGTCTCAAAATATTTCAGAAACAGTGAGACTTAGAAACCCACAATTTTGAATAGATACAGTACTACAGTGGTACCAACTTAAGAAACTGGACTGGTTATATCCCATCTGATCATGTAGCTGAGGAATTCTGTGAGATGTAGTCTAAAGCATCTGTCATTGAGGATTCTGGGAGGTCTAGTCCACTCACTTTGAAAGAAGTCCAAAACTAGAAGCAAACAATTTTTCATGGGCATGACTAGATTTTCATGTTGCAGAAATGGATAAGCAATATCTTGACTTGCCATGCTGGCTGGTGGATTTTGGGAGTTGTAGCCCAAGGAAGTTAAATTTGCCCCACAAATCTTGGGCTTAGTATTGGGTTGTTGATGGCAGAAGACAGAGCAGCATGGAGAGAAAAAAGTGCACCAGGGGAAGCTAGATAGATCATGGGGTTTGGTTAGGACTTGTGGGCTTTTTAGTTTTGGTACAAGCTGAATGAGTACCAGGGTAAAAGAAGAACTCAGTGGGAAAGAAATAATTTGTCCAGGAGGAAAGAAGAGAGGATGTGTTGGATGACGGAAGGTGGACTTAGACTGAAATCAAATTGTATGTGTTTTTTAAAATGATTTTTTGTCAATTTAAATTTTTAAAAAACTGATTTAAATTGTGGTTTAAATCAGTTTGATTTTTTTTTAAAATAAATCATTGATTTTTATCCATCCTTGGTGACAGGGTGACACTCATGGGCGTAAACTTGGAGACGTCTGATACTTTTGCCAGTCTAAAATGTAACACTTGGTCCAGTATGTATTTACTGGTTGCTTATCCATAGACTTTACTGTGTACAATACTATTTTGCTCTGTTTAGCATTATTACAGATGTTATGCCACTCTTCAGATTACAACAAATACACACACACACACACACACACACACACACACACACACACACACACACACACACACACACAGTGAAACAGTTCACTCTATGCATTAATGCAGGACAAAGGTTCTATCTAGAACAAAAACAAAGCCTCCAAACGGTTATCATCTGGACAACTTTGATAGTTGGCTGTCTTAAATAAAAAGATCCCAGGCATGAGATCATATACAATATATTATTTTAAACTGGTACCTAATCCTTTAAAACAGGGGTCCTCAACCTAAGGCCCCGGGGCGGATGTGGCCCCCCAAGGTCCTGAATCCGGCCCCTGGGACCAATTGCAACCCCCTCACCTACCCCCTGTTTTGTGAGCAAGCCAGCCTCCGCAGCTGCTTTTGGACTGTGATCCGGGCCCCCAGTGGTGTCTGGGTGGTGGTGGACCGGCCCACTGTTTGAAAACTTTGAGGACCCCTGCTTTAAAACATACTGACCTATAGACAACTGCAATGGAGCTCAAACAATGAATCCTTGCATTCTTTAAAACAAAAAAGGAACAGTACTCATAGATATGCATCGACTCTGAATTCCCACTGAGCATAACTTTCAGATAAAACTGTGCATATGATTATACCCTAAGATGTTGTACTCTATGTCTAACAATCATTTTTCATCCCCCCCATTTGACTCTTTGTTTCCACTCAGCAACAGTACTGCTAAGATAACATATGGAATCTATCTTGCAGCTCACCCACCTCTCCATCCCATTACATTGTGGAAGGCCCTTTAAACATTCCTACAAATAAAATGAGATGTGTTGATTTGAAGGGGATCACGTGCTGATCATTTAAAGCCTCTGCACACATTTAAATCCATGGTGTGTTAGTTCTAAGGTGCCTCCCACTGCTTCCCAATCTTGTTCCAGCTAAGCATGTCATCACTCATCATATTTCGAAAACCATACTCAGGGCTACTGAAAAGCAGACAAGCTATTTGCAGTTTCTTCCTCGGAGATTAAGCACTGAGTAAAAATAAGTACAGTATTGTTCCATGTATAAGACTATAATTTTTGTCTAAAATTGACGGAATAAAAATTGACGGTCATTTTAGTAAGCTGAGGAGAGAACTGCACAGTCGCGAAATTGTAATTCTGTGTTGGAAAATTTAGGGCGTCTTATACATGGGGTGTCTTATAGACAGAAAATGCAGTAAGTGCAATACATGCTCAGCAGCTGGCTGGATAGTTCAGTGTTTTAGGTCTCAAACTTCCAGAGGATGGGAATTTGATTTCCTGCTGTGCTTTCCAGGAAAAGAGCCAGTCTGTGTAGTTACGAGTAAGCCCCAGGGTGTACCCAGAAGAAATAAATCATTTCCAAGTACCCACCACCTTGAAATCCCTGGAAAGGGTCAGCCTAAGTCTGAACTGAGTTGATGGCACATAATTATTATTATGAGCACTCAAGCTCCAGAGAAACAAATATTTTAAGAAAATTTTAAATAGAGCAGTAGCAGAATTAAGAACATGATTTCTAAAGCTTCCATGCTCACGTAAAAATAGACTGTGTGCAAGTCCAACTACACAAGTCCATACTTTTGCACTACAACTCAGAAATGCAGGAGCCTCCTCCTTTGCATTCGTTCCCAACACTAACAAAAATTTTCTGAAGATTTTCCAGCTACCCCAAAGTACAAGAGGCTGCTCCTGCCTCCCCCTAACCCCATCCACTGACATTCAATTGAGGAGATACATTACATTTGCAAGACAATTCCCTTTCCTTCTGTGCCTTCCCATCCACACCTAGGCAGGAGTCCTTTAAGAGGCAAAGGGTTTTGTGGACTAGATAAAAAAATTCACAGATCCACAATGTAAATGAGACCAGACAGCTGGGGGAGGGGAAGAATCTGAAATCCAAGTCACTGCTTAAATGGAGAACAAGTGTAGCAGCAGTCTTGCAAAGTGACAATTTGCAATTAGCTGTAGGATAATAGCTGTAGAAATCAGGTTCTCTATCAACTCTCTATAACAGACATTCCTCCCAAAATATTCAATATATAGTGCACAGCTCTTTCTGAGGGACCTCCAAACAACATTCACCTAGAACACAACCACTGGAGTGTAGGTTAGGCAGAAAGGCTAGGTATCTCATCCTGACCTACTTCACAATGTTGTTGAGCACATACTGTATGTTGTTGAGGGAGACAAAGATTGCCCAGAGAGATTCACAACCAGTAAGATGCCCTGGTCCTACAAGAACTGTGACAACAAACACATGCACATGCATGCACGCGCGCACACGCGTGCACACACGAGCAATCACATTCAAAAATCACAGACCGTAGTTCAGGGGTGCCCAAACTTTTTGTAAGGAGGGCCTGATTTGGTGGCTGAGAATGTGTCAGGGGCTGGTTGCTCCCCGACCCTGCCACCCCACTGCAAGCCCCACCTACTGACCCACAAGCCCCACCCACTGACCCCTTGCAACCCCACCTGCAGGAAGGAAGGCGGGGACCAAAGGAGGAAGGGAGGGAGGGAGGTGGAAACCAAGAGAGGAAGTAAGGAAGGAAGGTGGGGAACAAGGAAGGGAGGAAAGAAGGAAGGTGGGGACCAAAGGAAGCACAGGAAACTGTGGCCACCGCAGGGGAATGTGTGGGTGAAGGAGGGGGAGGGAGGGGCGAGCCGGCCAGCCGCGGGCCACTCAGAATGGCCTGGCGGGCCGGATTTTCCCCTCTCCCCCCCCACCCGGACTTTGGGCAGGCCTGCTGTAGTTGCTTCAAGAATGTTAATGCTCAGATAAAAGAGAAAGCAACATACAAGAAAATGGCATTCAGCTTTCAATTGTACAGATCCTATTAGTGTCATTCCCAAACAAATTGGTATTTGGAAAGAATTTCTCGCCATGATTTGGTTCTACAGCCTGCACATATTCTCAGAAACGAGAGCATTATAACAGAATACAATCCAGCCACAGGTCAGGATTTACCTGCCTGCCTAACCCAAGGAAAGAAAGCCTTGTTCACCTTGCACGGCCAAACTCAAATACACAGCCTGAAGACCTAATGCACCACATTTGTCAAAGGAAGCTGGAAGGTGTGGGTTTTCCCTTTCACACCATGGAGTGAGGAAGCGTTCCAGGCAAGGATTATCACTCCAGAGTACATTCACTTTAACCCTAGAGCAGGCTTACCTTTTAAAAAGAGCACTTATATTACAGTACAGTTTTCGTCTTATAGAGAAGGTCACTTGGAACATGACTCACACTCCCAGGTCACGTTAGGGATATCTAGGTAAGAGCTACATGCAGGAAACCAACACAAAGAATATCTCCAAGGCAAGAAATTGGGTTACCCTTTGTAACACAGATCTGTTCCACTGAGAAACGAGAACAAAATCTTGTCCCTCATCTTCATAAGGAGCTAATTTTACCCGCAAAGAACTGTAAATATCCCACCATTTCAGTGGGATTTGCTCAAACAACTTTGGACAGAACTGCAACCTAAAGGCTGGAATTTAAAGTACACGAGGTTAGCCAGAGGGCTTCAGGAGTAGGGAGTCAGCAACTTCTACCAGACCTCCATGATGCCTCCTGGCTCTCAGAGGTGGGACCTCAGAGATCTTCTGCCACTCTGGAGAGAACAGCAGCAGGAAATGTGTGACAGGCCACATTCGCTATCCATCCTTGCCAGAACAAGCACTGATGCAGACTGAGGGGAGTTGTTCCACCAGGGGAATGCTACATGACGCACACACACCCCACTCCTGGCACACACCAGCAAGCCCAGAGGCATCATTCAAATCTCTGGAACTTGCCTACAGACATGATTCTTCCACCAATTTACATAATGTGGGACTGCTGCTGTTTGATGCCATACAGTCAGAACCACCTAAGAATTACCCCAATAGGGCTTTCAAGGTAAGTGAGATATTTAAGGAGTGGTTTTACCAATTCCACACCCCTAGTGAATTTCAATGGCAGGGCAGGAATCTGATCCTAGGCCCCTTGCATTGTAGCCCATCACTTTTATCCAATACATTGGATAACCAAAAGTTTCAACTTATTAAAAGGACAAACCAGTACCAAACTATTTTTGTTGACAAGAAGCAAGCATTTCCTTCAGCTACAAGACATCTTTTGATTTTTATTAGAGAAAATGACACATATATGCATAGAATGCAAAAGGCTCCCACCCCCATCCAATCAGATACAATAAATGGGTTATCTGCTAAAAAGCACAATGAAACTTTTGTGTCGCATGAAACAACCTTTCTCAAAGTTCATCTACTGTGGAGGGAGGGGGTTGGAGAAAACATTTCCAGATATGTATCCTGATTCTTAAAAACTTTGTAGAGAACAAACTTTAGCAGAGTTGAAGATCTGCTTGGGTGCAAGGAGAGATACCCAAGATCTGCCTACCTCATGCCAAAAAAAGCCCAGCTTTAACCACATTCGTCTCTAAAAGCAAAAGGAAAACCCACTTGAGCTGCAAATATGTTTCAAGGTGATTTAGGTTAGTTTTTAAAACATTTTTCCATCTTGTCATGGGGCTTCCCCCTCCCCACCTGCCAAGTATTCCTTGCCCAACTGATCAACCCAAAGCTATCCAAAAGAACCCCCTAAGTTTGCCATCCTCCTCTTGGACAGCTTCCTACATTCGATAAATCATCACGTCTCAAGAAAAAGAGAAGCAGCCAGCATTTTCCAGCCCCTGCACACCTCCCACACATGAAAGTTGGTCTCCTCCACTACACACACCTCAACGCATTGAAGGGAAATGTTTTCCCCATCCGGATCACCCCATTCCCGGTTTAATTGCTGCGTAGGGAACGCTCAGGCACGTCAACGCGAGAGATGCAGTCGAACGCCTAGATCAGTGGTGTCCAAACTTCAGCCCTCCAGATGTTTTGGACCACACCTCCCAGAATTTCAACTCTGCATTGATAATGACAACGGACTGTGCGAGTTGTGGTCCAAAACATCAGGAGGGCCGAAGTGTGGCCACCACTGGCCAAGATGCTGTCCGTTGCTGTACGTTAGGGGAAGCCGCACCCCCCCCCCACACACACACACCGGGCCCGTTGCAGGGGCGATTCCCACGCTCTGGTGGAGCCCGAGAACACGCCTCCCATTCATTTGCTTCTCACCCACCTGCATAGAAGCGTATGAGGCAGCCGGTCTCCGAGTCCATGCCCTCCTCCTGCACCCGCCACAGGTCCCGGAAGCCCAGCTGGGAGAGGTAGTCGTTTTGGAGCTGCAAGGGCTTCTCGTGCGATCCCAGCCGGCGGACGGTCTCCCCGTGGAGCTGGATGTACAAGGCCGGAGGCTGCGGCGGGCAGGCGGCTTCCCCGGCGGGAGAGGCATCGCCCCCGAAGGCCTTCCCCTCGCCGGGGGACTCCGCCGGCGCCTTCCCCGCCCGAGGCTCGGCGTCGGGTCCTGATGGGAGGTCACCCGGACGGCTGCACAGGCTCCTGGCGGGGCCCGATCCTGCGCCTCCTCCTCCTCCTTCTTCTTCTTCCTCCTCCTCCTCCTCTTCTTCTTCCTCTCCTTCTCCTGCCTCGGCGGGCGGAGCGGGGTCCGCGTCCAGTTCCTCGGAGGACGACGAGGAGCCGCCGCCCCCGCTGTAGGGATCCAGCCGGTCGGAGGCGCTCTCGGCGCTGGGGCTGAAACTCTCGGTGTCGGAGCCCCCCAAGAGGGACGGGCAAGAGAGCGGCGGGCCGGACAAGTAGAGCTCGGTGGGGGGAGGCAGCGGCGCAAAGGCCCGGCCGGGGCTCCCGTCGGAGGGCGTCAGGCTGGGCCGGCCATCTGTCCGGCTGCTCTCGCCCCCTCGCAGAGCCAGGCGCCCCGGACGGGGAGCCGCCTCGCCGCCGCCGCCGCTCGCCAAGCCGTTGGGGGTCCCTCGCCGGCTTCGGGGCCTCCTCCCGGCCGGGATCGGGGTCAGAGCGCCGGCGGGAGAGGCCGAGCCGTCGGTGGCGTCGGGCACGGCCTCTTCGGGGGGCCCAAGTCCGGCCGTTGGGTCGGCGGCCAAATCCTTTCCCATCTCCTCTCCTTCTCCTTCATGGAGCAGAGGCGCCGCCGCCGCCGCCGCCGCCGCTTTGCCCAAGACCCGGAGAGCGCTGCTCCCTCCTCCCCGGTGTCCGAGCTGCAGGAGGCGAGCCGCCACCTCGGCCGCCGTGGTCTCCAAGGTGCAAAGCACCGGGAGCAGGTAGCCGCCTCCTCCCCCGCCGCCGCCGCCGCCGCGCTGCTGATGGTGGTGATGATGGTGGTGGTGGTGGTGGTGGTGGTGAGGATAGTAGTAGTAGACATGGACGCATCCCCGCTGTAGGTCCCGCCGCACCCAGTCGCGCTCGGGCGGCTGGAGCGGCTGGAGTTGCCGAGGCGGCTTGGGCAGCAGGAGGGCTTTCCGATCCAGGGTCCGGGTCCCCAACGCGGCAGCGGGGGCCACCGAAGAGGACGACGAGGAGGAAGACGGCGTCGGGGGCGAGGACGAGGAGGCGGCGGCGGCGGCGGCGGCGGCGGCGGCCGAAAGGTTCCTTTTCAGCCTTCCCCGCCGCAACAGTAGGGAGTTGGCGCCGCTGCCGGGAGCCGCCGCCGTTGTTGTGGCCGCCGCCTGGGTCCCGTTGGCCGCCAGCGCGAGCGAAGGGGCCCCTCCGCCGCCGGTTCCTCCGGCCGCCCCGGCCCCTCGCCTTCTCCGCCGCGGCTGGCCTCCGATCATTGCATCCGCCGCGGCGGCGGTGGCGGCGGTGGTGGTGGTTCCTTTGCCGCCTTCGAGTGGGCTGGGTCCGGGCGGGGGTCCTCCTCCTCCTCTTCCTCCGCAGCTTCCTTCTGCGGGGCCGCGGCAGCCTTGGGTGCCGGCGGCGGGCTGGCCCGAGTGGCCCGGCCGCTCCCCCTGGCCGCTCGCGGGGGCCGGGGCCGCCGCCGGTCGGCTGCCATGCTGGGTGGGCCGGCTGCTGCTGCTGCTGCTGCTGCTGCTGCGCAGGTTCCATCGTCGAACGCTCGGACACGCCGCGTTCCGAAGAGGGCAGGGCGGGCGGGAGTCAGGGAGCCGCGGCGAACATTCCGCCGGTGTCGCCGCGTTCCATTCGGCTCAGCCCCGCCGCCGCCGCCGCCGCCGCGCAGCTGCTGCTGCCGCGGTCGCGAGCGCCATTAGGGACTGGGAGGGAGAGGGATCAGGAGCAGCGGGGAGCTGCCGCCGCCTCCTCCTCCTCCTCCTCCTCCACCCCTCCCTCTTCCCCTCCCTCGCTCTCTCTCTCTCCCCCCACACCCCCACCCACCCGGCCTGGCGTCTCTTTCGGAGGCTCCTTGTGAATATTAATTAAACCAGGCCTCGATGAAGAGGGTGTAATCTTCTTCCTCTCTGGGGGTTCCCCCCCTCTTTTAATTCCCCCCCCCTCGCCTTCCTTGCTCGCTCTCTCCCTATATTAGCAACGCCATTCCGGCGCCTTCTCAATATTCATGAGGGGGGGTGACGCCATCCTCATGAGGTACGGAAAGGCGGGGTCCCAGTGATAAACAAAACGTGACCAGTGGCGCCCAAGGCGAAGACGAGCGGGAGAGATCGATTCGGTGAAAGGGGTGCCGGGAAATGTAGTGCTCGGCTGCCGCTGTGCCTCTGAAACCACTGATCAGGGCAGACTACGTTCCCCATAAGCCATCGCGGCCCCGTCGATGGAGCGGGAGGGGAAAGCCGTCGCTCCTTTCTTTTTGGCTCTCGCTCGTGCCGCTACCTTTCCTCCGCCCTTGCCGCTCCCCACGCCTTCTCCCTGGGTTGCCCTTGACCCTGCCTTGTACCTGCCTGCCCTCCGCAATATTTCCTTTTACGTGTCATTTCATCTTTTATTGATTCCAGCCTCTTCTGGATTTTACATTTGCAGAGCTCGCTGTCAAAACTGGGACTCGTCTAACCGAAGCAGACAAAATATCCCGAAGGAGATGGTTGTGCGAACTTCATCCTGGGGCTGAAACGTTAATCCCGCACCGCACGAAGTGAAGGATTTTTTTTTAACTTTCACTTTGATCGATGTCCTTTTCAGCCATTTGGAAGCAAAATGAGCTTCTTGGTAAAAGTGTCACACTGGACAGCCTGCCTCGGTGACTCCGATGTGCAATCCATTAGCAGTTTTCAGGTCAATGAATCCTCAAGATAGTTTAACATCTCTTCAATTGACAAAAGTTAGAAAAGGTGTTAAGCAGAGGCAGTAGGCCCCAGCCTTAGGTCCCCAGAGGTTCTTGAGTTAAAAACTTCATTGTCCAAGATTTCTGGGAGTTGTAGTCCAAGAACATCTGGGAACTCGAGAATGGGAACCTCTGCTACACCCCTTCCACCACAGGAGTAGTAGAGGCTTATGGGAGTTGCAGTCCAGGAGCATCTGGGACACACAGGTTGAGAACCACTGTACTAGAGGGTGCAGTGGAGGCTAGCTCCTCATGAATCCAAAATATCCAACAAGCTACAAGTTATCCAGCTGCACATATGTTTGTCTTCTCAGATGTCAATGGTAGGGTTGGACACCTTTAACAACCATACCATGGGATATTTTTTTATACATGGAATAGTGTTTTTTATGTTTTTGCTTGCTTACTTGCTTTGTTTTGTTTAAAAGAGATCATTTACAAGCTCGATGCAATCTGCAATCAGGATCACAAAACGCAATACCTTGTTTTTTAATTGAGGCAAAAATCAAAGAAAAACAAAACAAAAGACACAAAACATTTGATACCTTAAAGACTAACTTTCATATTTTAATGTAACATTTTGTGGACGTCCACTTCTTCAGATATATAGCAGCAGAATGAGGTGTGCAGTACAATATATGATGGGATATACATTTCATACCAGATACTCATTGGCTGTAGTATATAGAGTTGGGGGGGAGGGGAGAGGGGGGAGGGGAGAGGGGGGAGAGGAGGAGGGGGAAGAAGAGGAGGGAGAGTTGATTAGCAGAGAAAGTGGCAAGGAGGATTAGGCCAGGGTATGTAGATATGTAAAGTATAGTTTTATGGCTGTGAGGCCATAAAACTATACTTTTAAAGAAGAACTGAGTTCTTAAAAATAGAGTATGCACACATGCTGTACACCTTGTTGACAATTAAAAGGGAATGGGTAAAGTCACAACTACAGTAGCCCCACTGAATCAAGAACTTAAAGAGGAGTTGACTCACCACATTGCCATGGACGCAGGACAGCTAACTGCTACTCCATTTGGAATTGTCATGCCCAAAGGTTCCCAGACATAGCTCTGAATGTACTGTAATTGCATGCTCATCTTCCTGGGGCCACGACCCTTGGAACATATTAAGTAAGCATACACTATTGGTTCCTGTCAAGTTTGGAGCTCATGGATGAGAACTACACCATTTTTTTCGAATGTTGCTGGTGTGCAGCTTCCAGGATCCCTAGCTGGCATAGGCAATGATGAGGGATTATGAAGAGTTACTGCTTCACAGCATGAGAAGAGGCACCCATTCCCACTTGTGTCATTAGCAGAGATTTACAGCAAAACATTATATACATTTACAACACTTAGATGGAAAATCTGTTCTGTTCAATGAGACTCATTACCTAGGAAGTGCATGTGAACTTGTAGCAGCAAGGGAAAATGTGCAGGTAGGAGTCTACCCAATGTCTCACTAAGGAGTAAATCTCCTGATCCCTATCCAGCCTTCTCATCATTTGAATGAAAAGCACTGGAATGACTGACAAGCATGCAACACTTATTTGTATTACACTGTTATGTCATTAATTTCAATATTACATTTCTTTCTGTGTGATTGTAATTTCCCGTATATTTATAGTATAGCAGCACTGCTCTTAATCAGTACACTTTTTTTTCTGAGCACAGCATTACATGGTGGAAGAAATTGAGAATCTGTTACTGCTTTGTGCAAGTACCTAACAACAACAAAATCAAAGGATAGGGTGGGTTGCTTGCTACAAGACAGGTACACTATACCTGTAGTACAGCAGCCAGGCAACGAGGATGGATAAACAAGGAGAAAACTACATGCAATGTTACATACTTATGCATGATTAAAGCAAAGATTATTTTTATTTATTTTTGAATGTTTTTACCCCACCAGTGGAGCTGCTTTAGTAGGGATGCAATGTGATCTCTGTAAGCCGCCCCAATCAGCAATCTGGCTGCTGCGTTCTGGACCCATTGAAGTTTCTATCAGTAGCCCCATATAGTGTGCATTACAATAGTCCACCCAGGAGGTCACTAGGGCATGTGTCAAGGTGGCCAGAGCCGCTTTCTCAACAAACGGGCGTAACTGGTGTACTAGTTTTAATTTTGCAAATGCAATTCTGGCCACAGCTGTGACCTGGGCATCTAGGCTCCGGATCAATAGCAGCATCCAGGTCAGCCTGGATCTGTACAATTTTGGCTGTAAAGTGTTGTGCAAATTCTTCACAGCGAGTTACAGAGTGGTCTATGTTATCCACCTGTGGGTCAGCACGTAACAGACTTTTGACAATTCAGAAAAGCTCCGCCAGGCAATTCCGTGCTGCTGCAATGGTGGTAGAGAAAAAACATTTATTTGCTGCTCCCACTGCCTTGGAATAGGTTTTCCAATGGCTTTTCACTGTTTCTTTATCTGTTTCAGTTTGGGTTTTCCGCCAATGCCTTTCAGCTCTATGGACCACTCTTCATATTTTTCAATTCCCTAGTAAACCATGCAGCCAGTTTGGCTGTACTTCAAGGAAGGAGACATTTAGGGGTGATCCGGTCAATCGCTTTGCTCATTTCCCCATTCTAGAGATCAACTAAGGATTCAATGGAATCATCAGTCAAAGAGGTGGGAAACTCCCTTAGGGCAGCTACAAAACCATCTGGATCTATCAACCTTCTTGGACGAATTCTCTTTGTCTGACTTCCACACACACACACCCGCCCAGGCTCTCAGCTGCAGTGAGCCTAAAGCGCACCAGATAATGGTCTGTCCGTGACAATGGGACTACAGAAAGTTCCTTTACCTCAAGGTTCCCAATATCCATACCAGGGCTGAAGACCACGTGAGGCCTGCAGAATGAGTAGGTTGTTACAGAATGCTACTATTTGAGACAGACCCATGGTTGTCACGACATCATGAACTCTTCAGAAACTCCTCACAGAGCTGCACTGGCATGGATGTTAAGGTTCTCCCCCCCCCCCCCAGCACAATGAGCAGGGAGAATTCCAATATCACCCCTCTAATCAGTTCAGTTAGCTGAGGTAGAGAAGTTGTTGTGCCTCAGGAAAAGTGGTATGCCAAGAGAATTCCTATCTTGTCCCTGGCCCCTACTTTTAGGAACATACATACAAATGGAGGATACGTTGCAGAAAAACTGGTACAAAGTTTGTTTTAATCTTTCCTCTACTCACAAATTGTCCCCTGTAAATCCCTATGGCTACTTGAGTAGCTTTTCCTCCATCAGAATTGCATGTATCCCCATATTATCTCCTGCAAGGACCTAGACCAGGGATGGCAAATCTATGGCATGCATGCCAAGGGTGGCACACAGAGAGGTTTCCCCTGGCACGCCGCCATCCCTGCCGCCGCCACCGATGACCCCGCCGCCACCCACCACCTTCTGCCACCCCCACCAACAACAACCCTGCCAGTGCCAGCTCCGCCAGCCCCTGCCACTCCCCACCCCCACCTCCACCACCATCACCGCCGCAATCCCTGCCCCCCTGCTGCTGATGACCGACCCTGCCGCCGCCCCCGTAGCCTTTGCTGCCCTCGCCCCCACCCCTGCCGCCCTGCTGCCGCCAATCCTGATACCCCCGCTGCTGCCGCTGCCGTCCCCATCTCCATCGCCCTTGCCGCCCCTGCTGCCGCCACCCCCAGACCCCACCTCCACCGCCATCACCACCGCCATCCCTGCCCACCCTGCCGCCGATGACCCTGACCCTGCCACCCCCGTCACCCTTGCTGCCCTTGCCCCCACCCCTGCCCCCTGCTGCCGCCGATCCCGACCCCCCCTCCCCCGCTGGCACTCAGTGTCAAAAAAGGTTCGCCATCCCTGACCTAGACTAATCCTGTTTCAGCCAACACTGATACTGGAACAAGCATTTCTCAAGATGAGTGGTTTACCTCATGCCTAAAATGGAATCTAAATGGCACCCCTTGTACAACTCTTCTACAAGTCCGAAGTCATAGTATTCTGACACCAGTATCTGCCTGAATATCAGAACCAGCCCTACCATTAAGAACAATGTAGCAGTTGCCCTAGGCAGCAGATGCAAGAGGGGTAACTTCTCTTGGCTATCCTTTCTAACCCCCCACCCCACAGCCAGCATTGAAGGAACCTTCAGTTGCCATGGAAAGAAGAGCACACTCTGTTGTTCTTTGTGTCATACAAAAATGTCTTGCGATGGCCTACCTTCATATATTACACACATCCTGGGTGCCATTTGAAGTGGATTGCTTTGACCGTGCCTATTGACAAGGGACCTTCAACCTAAGCAGCCTTTGGCTATTAGGAAAGGGAGGCATTGCCTATATAAGGTCACACTCACTCACGCTCCCAAAGTTTTACACACACTGGTACTCCAAGTACACACACATTCCAAGGTGGTGCCTGTGCCACAATTTAAGAATCACCATGGAAGGATACACATGCAGACAGATTGAGCCCTATGGATTTGTTGAACTTCAACACCCATCAGCCTTAGCCAGCATGGCCAATGATGAGGCATGATGAGATTTGCAGTCTAACAATATTCAAACAGCCAAATATATTTCCCATCGCTGATCTAGTAGGGCAGGGCTGTTCAACTTTGAACAGTCCAAGGTCTACTTTTGCCAGCCCAAAGTGCCTGAGGGCTACTACACTAAAACCTCTACTTATGAATTTTATCCGTTCTGAGCACATGCTCATAAGTAAAAACTTTTTTGTAAGTAGAGCAGCATTGAAAACCAATTAATCTTTTCTGGGAGGAACAGATTTCAATGCGTCATGGCCCTTGAACTGCCCTGCTTGGCTAAGACAGTGGGCTGGCAGACCCAGAACTTCGCTGGGGCAGTGGTTGTCCCTTGGGGTGGGGGAGGGAGCGGTGGAGAACTTATCTCCTCACTTGTTTTATTGATGACCGGCGGGCTACTTTTGAACCCTTCACGGACTACCAGTACCCCGCGGTCTACCTGTTGGGCAGGCCTGTAGTAGGGGATTCCAAGAAACAAAAATAAATATAAATAAGAATAAAAATGGAGAAATGCATAACATTCATTCTTAATATAGGATTATATTTATATAACATAAACCCTACATTTACTCCTGCCTTTCCCCCTGATCAACAGTACACCAACTAATTTCCTCATGGAGTCTGGAGGTGGTGCAGAATCATAGCTCCTCTGGAAGAAATCTGAGGAGTTCACTGTTCACTGCTTGATTAATAACTGCAGCTTCTGCCTAGAGCCGGCCTTGCTTCCTCCAACAGACGCGTCTTCTGCAAAGGCTGCAGCAAAAGCATTTTGCCAACAGTTTGTACAAAAATGCTACATTCTGTCCTAACTGGAAAGATGTTGGCAAACCAAAAAGCAAGGATATTATCATTACAGGGGAGAGAAAATAACTTTTTTTCTCCAACAAATGCCTGCTAAATAGGTTTTCAGTCAGCAAAATAGGGCTGACTGTAACTTAATGTGAAGGCTGGTTGTGATTCTGAAGTTACTTGAGTATCAGCACTATTTAAATCAAAGGCATTTCAGACCACAAACACACACATGTATAGATATCAGTATAACCCTCGTAAGGAGGTATGTTTTTGTCCTCCTTAGCTACCCTCTGGTTGTTAGGGCTGCAAGCTGTAATCAGTAGTTATTCATCAAAAGCAACAGCAGAGTAATAAGAACACACATATTAATCAGCACGACTGCTTGCTTGTTTATATTTCGGTTGAGGAATATGAATCACCGTATGAGATCCATGATAATATATTAGCAACTACCTTATCTTCAAAGGTACATTGTCACAGAAAACCACTTAAAATTAGATTTTGACAATAGCATACATATTTAGATAGCATGATCAATGGATTAAAATGTAAATGTCAATGATTTTTTTTGGAAAAATCACAGTCAGCTTTATTATTTATCTTTTCAGGTCTTCAACACCAAGTATAAAAAAGGCGTATTGTGTTTCAATAGTATGACAAATACCCAACCAAGTAATAAAAGTGAGTCATGCCAACAACAGTAAATTACAAAGTGCACAAGCCAAGTAAGTCCAAGGAATGATAAAAACCCATAAAATGCAGGAAGCTCAAATGCTTTGATTATATAATGAGGAATCAAAACTACAGGTCATTACAGAGTAAAAGAAGTGGGAGAAAAAATGGGAGGAAGGAGAAGAGCTTATCAGTGCAAAAACATGGGAGAGGCACTTATATGGAGCACAACATAATTGCTAATGCTTATATTATGGCCATCCGTTGGTGTGCTCGCACGGCCAATCCAGAAGAATTTGGATTTTATCCTCCCCCACCCACCCATCCATTGTGTATCCCTATAGGATGGCAATACTGTCTCTTGCTTCAGAGGTTTTCAGCCTCCCAGAGTAGGTTTCTAGGCTGCACATTCAGTGGAGGGAGGTACAAGAGGAAAGAAAGGAGTCCCATTGTTAAATAAAGGGATCCAACATTGTGACTTAGTGGTTAAATTGCATCATTGCAGCCAAGACTTTGCTCACCACCTGAATTCACATCTCAACAGGCTCAGGTAATCCGTTAAAGCAGGCATGTCCAAACTTTGGCCCTCCAGATGTTTTGGACCACAACTCCCACAGTCCTTTGCCATTGGCAATCTAAGCTTAGAATTCTGGGAGTTGTGGTCCAAAACATCAGGAGGGCCCAAGTTTGGACAATGCCTGCGTTAAAGGCTGACTCAGCCTTCCATCATTCTGAGGTTGTTAAACTGAGTATCCAGCTCACTGGCAGTATGGAGCAATGTATAGCTTGCATAATTAAATTGTAAGCCAAGCCACCCAAAAAGTGCTTTAAGCACTATATAGCAATATTCAGTACAAGCAGCACAACTGAGAACATGACCAGCGCCTAGCCACTGATTGTTAACTGCTCTCCACTTTCACAAGAAGTGAGAAATTCCAGCACTTTTCGTAGAATCATAGAATCATAAAATAGTGAAGTTGGAAGAGGTCTACAAGGCCATCAAGTCCAATTCCACACCCACACACCCAACTTGATGGAGGAAGAGAAGCAAAAGGATATCTGCCATGTGCTTGTCCAAATTTCTCTCGAATGCTTCCAATGTTGGAGCACTCACCACCTCTTGAGGTAATTGGTTCCATTGCTTTACTTACTGCTCTAACAGTTAGGACGTTTTTCCAGATATTCAGCTGAAAGCTGAGTTCTTGTAACTTGAGCACATTATTCCGTGTCCTGCACTCTGGGATGATTGAGAACAGATCTTGCCCCTGTTTTATATGACAGCCTTTCAGATATTTGAAAAGTATTATCATATCACCCCCCCACCCACACACACACACTTATTTTCTCCATGCTCAACATGTCCAATTATTTCAGACATTCCTCATAGGGGTTTGTTTCCAGCCCCCTGATCATCCTTGTTGCCCTCCTCTGAACTTGTTCCAATTTGTCAGCATCTTTCTTGAAGTGTGGTGTCCAGGACTTGACACAATATTCAAGGTGATGGGGCCGGGGGGGGGGGGGACAAACGTCTCACAGTATTTGAAAATTATACTTCTGGGCATTTGCCTTTTTGTGGCCACATCACACTGTTGGCTCATATTTAGCTTATGAACTACAACAATTCTAAGATCCTTCTTGCTTGTACAGTGGGCCCTTGTATAACAAACAGCTTGTATAACATAACATTTGTACAACGTAAAAAAATTCCAGAGATAGGGGAAATTTGCTTAACATAATCACCTATGGGGAGAATCTGTACAACATAAAAATGGGATCACTCCGTTTTCAATGCATTCCTATGGGAATTTGTATAAAGGAAAATTTGCTTAACATAATTTCATTTGGAACAAATTAATTCCTTTATACAAGGTACTGCTGTAATAGTGCTAAGCCAGATATCCCCCTTTATGTAACTATTTGATTTATTTTTCTAAGAATCGGTACTTTGTACCTATCCCCTATTTCATTCTGCTGATTTCAGCCCAGTGCTCCAGCCTATCAAGATCATTTTAACATTTGTTTCTGTTTTCTAGGGCAGGGCTGTCCAACTCTGAACAGGCCGAGGTCTACTTTTTCCAGACGAAAGTGCCCAAGGGCTACTACACTAAAACCTCTACTTATGAATTTTATCTGTTCCGAGCATATGCTCATAAGTAAAAAAAAATAATTGTAAGTAGAGCAGCGGTTTCCCATAGGAACACATTGAAAATCAATTAATCCTTTCTGGAGGGAACATATTTCATTGTATTCCTATGGTAAGGCTGACCATGCACATGCTTCCCTTATACCCACTCGAGGCAGCTGTGAGGGTGGGAGGAGGAGGAGGAGGAGGAGGAGGAGGAGGAGGATGGGTGGGAAGGAATTCTTTGGGGGGAGGAGAAGAGTGGGATATCACCATGCAAATGAGGTGGGCATGCCCATGACCCTGCCCCTCACTGTCCCCTCCACTCCCCTTCCTCTGCTCTGCACCAACAACTCAGTTGGTCATGAGACAGTGGCACGCTGATCATCTGGCCGGTAGGGAGAGCAGGGGACTGTGCCATGGCCCTTGAACTGCCCTGCTCAGCTGAGACAGTGGGCTGGCAGACCCAGAGCTTTGCTGGGGCAGTGGTGGTCCTTAGGATGGGGGGAGGGAAGGGTGGAGAACTTATCCCCTCACTTTTTTATGGGTGGCCGGCGGGCTACTTTTGAACCCTTTGCGGGCTACAGGTAACCCCCGGTCTACCTGTTAGGCAGGCCTGTTCTAGGGTATTATCTATCCCACCCAATTTTGTGTCATCCACAAATTTGATAAGCATTCCCTGCTTTTCCTTGTCCAAGTCAATAAAAATGTTGAAGAGCACCGGACCCAGGACTGACCCTTGGGGTAGCCCACTTGTTACCTCCTCCCACTTAAAGAAGGAGCCATTAATCATCAACTACTGAGTATGAGTCTGTGTCCACCTTATACTTGATCTATCCAGCCCACATCTAGTTAACTTGCTTATCATAATATCACAAATGTGTTTTCTGTTGAAAGCAGATCTTTGTGAACTTCAAGTGGTTATATTTGAGTTTATATTACAAACAAGCAAGTAGAAAGTAGAATCAAAGTTTCAAGCCTTACCAACTTGGAAAAGGTAGAGTGAATTGTGAACAGCTTGGTTACATTAGGAAAATTAGCCGGATCCGTGAAATCAGGTTAAAATCTAATCAGATGATAGTCACATTGTATTTGGATTAGTGTGTGCTTCCTCTTAGGAAAACATGTAAGCAGTGTTGTGTCTTTCATATGAGTCTATAGGATCACATAGACTTTGTGTTTATAACCACTTATAACCTTGTGTGATTACATTGACATTATGTTTTCACTGTTAGTTTCCATCACTCATAATTTTACATGGAATTTTACTCTCCTTTTAACTGCTCGTGTTCTCTTGTAGCTTTAATGTAATGTCTTTTAATGCTGTAAGATATTCCTCAGTTCCCTGTTCTCATTACTTGAACACGTCTTAATTGTACTGAACTGTATATTGTCCCTCATTACTGTAAGACGCCTTGGGTCCTTTTCCAAGGAGAAAGGCGGGGCAAAAATACTTTAAAATAAATTTTAAAAATAAATATCGGTTCAGGGGGCTACATGGATTTGTAAAATCATTGCAATAAAGCTTTGTCCTGTCACACACTGGCCAGTCAACCCTGCTGCTGTGGTGACAGAGAGGAAGGGTGTGCTGGGAAAGTTACTTGTCCCTTTAGAAAGGTTGGCTTCTTCTGTCCCTTTACGAATACTCCAGCTGTTCTCTGGGAGGAGAAGTAGCATTTAGGAAAAGAGGCACGGAGAGAAAGAGAGACCTGCTAGGGACCGGATGGGGAAAGAAGCCGGAGCATGACTTCTAAAAAGATTCTGGACCTTTTTGGTTCCAAAGAACACCAGCCCTGGATGGACTGTGGATGTTTGCAAAGAGGCAAGGAGGGGACCATATAAGGCTTGATCTGACCAAGCCCACTGTCAAATCATAAGTTCAATGGTTGCATGGCTTTGTAGTGGCGCAAAAGCACTGATCCAAGCCACAGATCCTCCAACATTTATATGAATTTTATGCAGAATCATCCCCAAGCCAATCTATGGGCAGAGATGGTGCCTATGATTGGGGTGTTGTTTGGGAATGATCCTATACAAAAATTATATGGATATATGAAAATCCATGTTTTGGATCCACCACAAAGGCAGATCTTCACCTCTTACTTAGCCTACCCATCTCACCCACCTCTTATCTCCAACCCTGAACCACAGGCTTTCCCATTTGCTGCCCTCACACTTTGCTACATCACGACATCTTCTCATATGCCAAAATGATCCATTTCACAAGCAAGTTAAATGACCCTCTTGCTGCCCAGTAAAATACCTTGCTTTCTGGGGGAAAGACATGCTTTCTGCCATGGAAACCCACACTTCTAAGTACATCATGTAGTCAATATTTTAAAAATCAATTTAAAACATGCTAAACCCAATTCAAATATAGGGTTCCCCCTTCATGTTGTCACATTCTTAGCTGTTTCAAATCTGTAGTCTCTCTCTGTGTGTGTCTCAATACCCCAATTCTCAGTCAGTTATCTTCTCAGTATACACAGATCTTATTTACACCGTGTCTGTGCAGATGGGTATGCTGCCTACTCCCACCTTCTGAGAGATTTCCTCCACCAGAATACTAGAGGAAGGTCCACCTCAATTTTGGCTATTCAGACAACATCCATGTGTCATCTGGAGTCATTAGCCAGTAATCAGCTTAACAATAAATATGCAGATCGAAACACTTCCCCTTTACCAACAGTCCAGTCCTTCTCCTGTTCTTCAGAGACTTGTCAATGAAACCACACATTTTTTAAATACAGTATAACAGGCTTTCACGTGCCACAATGTTTTTTTCTTCTTTTTTTTAGATTTCTTCTAGTTTTCCCCCCCTTAAATGCTAGCAAGGACTAACACAGCTATCTCTTCAAAAATCTAGTCCTTGTGTTTTTCTTCCTGTACCAGCAGGAGGGAAGACTGAACCAGCAACACATTACATAAGACAGGACTCAATTGTTTTCCTAGCTTTTTCTTCCCTAGTTTTAATTCCAATCTAAGAGCCTGTAACACATTTTAAGGCTTAAGCCCACCCCAGTGTGGGAGCTCCTTCATTTATTTAAAAGCCACAATGAAATTTACATGAAAGGCAGAAATGGGGAGGGATTACTTTTTGGCATTATACCTTTTGAAGTTCCTCAGACGATACTCACAGTTTGTATAAAGGAATCACACAATATTGGTGGTTTTATTTCCACACTTTTTCTTTCCCAATCATCCATGGCATGGATTGGGAATGGCAATCTCCCTAGAAAAAGTAATTTGTCTCTTAAGTATTTATTGACACTATTGCCTATTATCACAACTTGTTGTTGGACTCATGCACTGAATAAAGAGAGTCTGCCTTGAGTAAAGTAGGTAGGTTTTCATCTTTGAAGCATCCACCCATTAGTTTTATTGCAGCCTCAAGATATATCAGATTGGTACAAAAGGCATAGATTCAGAAATCCATTCCTAAACTTCTATAAGGTGTGCAGAGATGTAGATTGAATCCCTGACCAGCTTCTGCTCACTCTTGCTTTAAGCCAGTGGTTTTTAATGGTCTGCTCTCCACATGATTCTAACTGAATTCAACTCCCAGAAATGTTAGTTTCCTGAAATAGCTGGAGGAGCAAGGTAGAGAACCATTGTTTAAAGTGATACATTTTATTAGGGTAAAATGAATAGCATAATGAGTATTGTGAAAGATTCATTGAGCTATCCAGCAAAGCATATCAATCCAAATATATTTGAAGTCAACACCAACATCAGGATCAAGCAGAAGGTGACATGGGGGGGGGGCTCCCAAATACTATACACAGTATGTCCTGCGCTCCACACTTGGACAGGCACTGATTCTATAGGAAAGCAGACATTCACAACACAATGATAAGCAGCATAATCAATTAGTTTGGCTAAAAGAACAAGCAGGAAAGAATTTGACACATTGGTAGCAGCTCCAAGTTGATCACAACATATGGTTTTTGTTTTAGGTGTTGTAAATTTATCAGAGTAGTACTGTAAGCAAGCATACATGTGTAGAATTATTAGATTGTTTCATTGATCTGTTCTCTAGAAAAATAAAACTGAGAACTCAATCCAAATGTCAATACATATCTGCTTTTATGATGGTTTTATCAAATGAATACTGTATATTTGTGTCTCCACAGCTAAAAAAATACCTTGCACTCAGTTGCACTGCAGCTACAGAGGTGACATGAAATTGTGATCCAATCATCAACTAATTTTTATTTTCTTATTTAGGACATGCATTTATTCTATAATGCAACAGAACTTGACAACTATCCTGGCTAAGCAAATTTTGTAAGCAAATGCATGAGCTTGGATCATATCCCGTGAGGTAATTTTGCAAATTCATTTGAGATGCAACTAAATATAAAACATTGCTCAGACCCACTACTACTTAGATAAGCAAGATGCAGCTAAATATAAAATGCTTTCTGGCTGTCTATTCATTGGGGAAAACCTTCAGACCTGCTGCATATTGGCTACACAACTATGCACAATTCAACTTGCATAACCTGCCATTGTCGTTACACATAGATGCATTTCTAGGGCTGCAACAGTTCCACTATTGATAGGGTAAAGGATTACTCCTGAATGAGCCATCTTAAGTCATCTTGCTGCCTGTTACAGCAGAACATTAAATGGCACTCCATTATATACACCTATCTAAGTCAAGCGCTGAATATCCAGAGGAGACCAAGTTGCCCTGACACCTGATGCAGGGAATCCCACAAACACCCCTCCCCAGTCCTATTAGTAAAATTAGAACAATAAGAAAGTAAGTATCAGACATGAGACTGTAGAGCTTTTGCCTCAGAGAGTTACCTCACTCTACCTAACAGTAGGGCTGGCCACACTGCTGAAATTATTCAGTCAGCAGCAATGTTAATCACTGGATATATTTCAGAAACTCGTTTGGTTAAATAACTGGTAAACAGGAACCCATGGAAACACTCTGCCACATGGATGCCTAACATCTCAAAGGAAAGGTATGTGTTAGCATAATATTAGCATATTTGCATAACTACAATTTATATTCCTTTTTTAAAACTTGGAAGCCAGTACCAATGCCCGGCCCCTGTGTATGGAATGACACCGTTGCTGGTTCTAAGTCTGAGTGGTCATTAAATAAGTAGGTTGTTAAGTGAGGAGTGGCTGTATATCAAAATCTCACCAGAACAAACAAACAAACAAACAAACAAACAAACAAACAAACAGAAGCTTCCCAGTGAATGGGAATTGAAAGGCAGTTACACTGTTGGTCAGTAAAATGAGTTGCTAATGGCCATGTTTTGTGTGATACTGGTAAAATTAAGCTACGATCAAACTTAGGCATAGGTATGCACAATGCTGTCATGTGATCATGCCTTAGTTGGACTGAGCATGCTCAGTGAATATGGAACGCTAGCTGAAATACTTTAGTTCTACTGAGAGCAGTTAAAAAAAAACCCCTAACGAGCCTATTCAGCCCATTGACCAACTTTTGAGCCTATTCAGACCAGGGTGATGTGAAATGAAGGTCAACTATAAAATGAAGGACTCACTTTCCTCAGACTAATGAAGCTGCTTGGATGAGTAACCTAACGTCTCAAGAAAAGAAGTCCAGTTGCCATGACTCAACTCATTTGGATGACTGAGAATCTTCACAGACACTAGAAGAGTGAGAGACTTGCAAACACACAGTCTCTTGAAAAATTAGCATTGGGGCACAAGATTACTGTTTTGTTTTGTTTTTCTTTTTGTTTTTGCACTGGCTTCTGAAAAGATGAGGTAGCTTGCCTTGTTCTGCAAAATGAGCTAGCTCCTTTTGTTGCTCACTGTTCTGTCCTCTTTTTTATTATTATTTTAAAATTTTAATAAACTAACATACAAACAAAACAGTACAAACAATAAATGCGCACCCCCAGCCCCCCTGGGACCATCCAGTTATTCCTTTGGCTTCTTTTTCTTCTTCATCTTCTTTTTTTCTAACTGGCTTCTTAGAGTCCTTTTCTCCAGAACTGTGTTGGATTATAAATCGGTTGTTTCCCTTCCCTATTAATAATACATAGTCGTTAAATTTCCCCCAGATATAAAAAAATATTCTTCCTCATTTCCCCTCGCAAAACTTCTAAACTGCAAGACAATTTGTCGTTTAAAGCTATGTCCCACACCTCTTTATACCAGTCTTCCATCCTAAAATCTAGCTTCAATTTCCAGTTTTTTGCTATAATCAATCTTGCTGCTGTCGTAAGATTTGCAATTAATTCATTAGTTTTTATATCATGTTCATTAGTAAGTGGTAATGATAACAATGCTGTTTCTGGCTTACATTCAATATCGACTTGAAGTATTTCCTTTATCTCACTAAAAATTTGTTGCCAAAAGTTTTGAACTATTTCACATTCTCACCAAAGATGAAAATTGGGCCTGTCTTTTTTTTCCCAAATTTCCAGCATAACTTAGAGTATCTTGAATTTATTCTATTCAGTCTGACTGTTCTGTCCTCTACCGATTAATAATAAAACATATATTTGGTAAAAAATATATATGCACAACTCTTTCATAGCCTTGTGTCTAGAATCCTAAATAGAAGCACTTCACACTGCAACATTTTGTTAAAGGTCACATGTATAGATACTAAGCAAATTTATACAGATTTGCACCGTTTATTCAAACATAAGATTTTACTTGATTGTAGTGTTTGTTTAAAAAAAGCAGAGCATTCAATTCCTCCGAAACAACGAATAACAAAAACAGAACCTGTCCTCGTTCCTCCAGGCACAGATATCTTTGTCATTACTTACAATAAAACAATGATTTAATATATGCTGCTTTCTATTATGAGGACAGTGTTGAATTATTAGGATATTTAATTTTGAAAGATGAATGCTCTCTGGGGATAATTTTGTTTATTTCATTTTCATTAGTAATCTAATGAGAGATGGAACTGCATTGCATCCATCCACAGCTTGGCTAATACACAAGAACTACTGGATCGTTCAGTAGTTTAAGGCATCTGGGTTGTGGAGCCAGTGCTGTTCAATTCCTCACTGTGCTTCCTTGACAAGGGATGGACTCAATGGTCCATAGAGTCCCTCCTAAGTTTGCAGTTTCAAGATGAAAGAGGACTGTTGCAACAACAGTATGAAAAGCACAAGATTTTAGAACCTTCTGAGCTGCTGCCATCGCCACTACACAAATAGCATAAACAAATATTTGTAAAGTAAGGAAATTAGGGAGTATCTCATGATTTGATAGGAGGATAAACCATCACAACCCTCTGATATGAAGTAAATATATTACTGTACTCTCACACTGAGAAATGCACATTCATATTTAAAACTCTGTTATTCCCTAAATGCCCTGAGCACATCCGGTCTCACCTGATCTCAGAAACTAAACAGGATCGGGCCTGGTTAGTATTTGGATGGGAGACCACCAGGGAATACCAGGTGCTGTGAAGGAAAACTCCATGGACATGGGATCACGAAGAGTAAGTCACAACTGTAATGACACAACAACAGCAGCAGCAGCAGCAGCAGCAGCAGCAGCAGCAGCAGCAGCAGCAGCAGCAACAACAACAACAACAACAACAACAACAACAACAACAACAACAACAGAGAAGAGAAGAGCAATAAAATTGAGAAAGACACCAGGGACTGAGGGTGTTTATACATGACCCCTAAACTCTGGGGCAAATGGCTGCCAGGACCCTGCCTGTCATGGAACCCGAATGTGAAGGGTTAAATGCTGGAGAGCAGCAGGAGGAGCCTTGTAGTTCAACTCAGCAGGCAGCTGAGTCTGAGGACGCAGCTGAGAGCACATCTCCTCCTCCTATAAGGGCTAGGAGCAGGATCCTGCAAAGGAGAACTAACAGGAGAGCTAGGGAAAGGATCTTTAATGATAGGCGTAAAATTAGATCTGAAAGCCCTGAGTTCTAGCAGGAGCCTTGCCAGAGATATGGGTGTGCTCCCTGTTTTAGGATAAAGCTAGCAAGTTTACCCTGAACCCTCTGTGGGAGCAACGCGTCACTTACCTTGCCACCACGTTCCTGTGTGTTATGGTGACTTTGTTTCCTGACCTTGGACCGGCTTTCTGACCACGGCGTTCTCTGTTTTCTGACCTTGGACTGGCTTCCTGACTACGACGTTTCTCTGTTTCCCTTGAACTTGGCATTTGGCTCTGTAAATTATTCTGGATTGACTCGGACTGTACTTTGCACTTTATCTGGATTACAACTAAAGTTCCTGGCAAAGAATTGAACTTGGCTTGCTGTGTGTTCTGTGTGCGGGGCTTGACAATGGCTCCCAGCTCTGGAGCTTAAAAATGTTTCCCCACCAGCTCCGGAGTTTACAGGAAATTAAGTGCGGCCACACCCACTTTAGCACGTCCCAGTGCACCTTTCAAGTACCTGCTCTTCTGGGGTGAAAATTGCTTGATGCGGTGTAACGATAGTGAGTGCGGGGCTCTCCTCGCTTCCATTTGGTTTTTTTTGGCTCCTGCCCCTTTAAGAGCTACTTTACAGAGACAGGAGTGTTGCCGCGGCAAGAACGGAGGCAGAACGGAGGTGAGCCACGATCTTTTCTTCCTTTTTTTTCTCCCTCCCCTCACGCAGCCAGCAGCCAGGGTGGGGACACAGGAAGAGCGACAAGCCCCTAAGATCTCTGGTCCGAATTTAAGTGGCCAGCGGGTCTTAGGGGTCGTGTAAAAGTGCCCTGAGTGACCAAAGCAAGACAGTAGGAGTTTGACTGGCAGAGCATCTAACAAAATGTTTGGTTTCTGGATATAGTTCTATTAGTGGACTTTCCCAGCATCCTTCAAGGAAAATAAGACAAAGGAAAGGCCTCTCATAGTCAAACAGAAAAATAATAATAAAGGTAATAGGGATTATGGAGGGAAGAGGTACTTCTCTCTGGTGATGACCTGTGAAGGGTGTGCAGTGTGTGTCTTTGTGCCTGAGAACAACACAACATAAACAGGCAGCCAGTGCAAACTGGTGGCACTGTTGGAAGGAAAAGTGAAAGAACTGGACCAATGAGTGGCCAGGCTTAAGACTATAAGAGAAGACAAAGAGTACACGGTCAGACGTCATGCAGCAACAGCCAAGAGAGGCACAGGAGGTGGGAGAACAGCAAGAAAAAACAGAGGAGAATGCTGAAGGGTGAATAAGCCTAGTAGAGGAAGCACTGTGGAAAAGAGCCATAGCTGAGGCCAAAGAAAGAGAAGACACTCTTCACAAATGGAACTGCAAACCACTTGCAGATCCTTGAAAAGGATTTGGGCAGACAGCATGGAGCTTTATTTATTTTATGTTGTTTATTTTTATTTTAGGTTAAAGCTCAGTCAAGCGGACTCACTGAACCCACCACACCTTACAAAAAGAAAATAAGATGAGTTACAGTAGGAAACACAGTTCTGCATGGGATGGAAACTGAAACGTCCCAAGAAGATTCATATATCCCCAAGCAAGCATGCTGTCTCCCTGGAGTCTGGATTGTGGATGGGACAGAAGGGCTGCACATCAAGAGGAACTGTCAAAAAATCATATCAGACTGAAGCTCTGAGGAGGAAATACAAGGAGTTTGGGGCCCAGACAGTTTTCTCATCCAAACTACCAGTACTCGGAAAAGGAATAGAAAGAGAAAGGAAAATACTCCAGGTGAACAACTGACTACAAAAGTGGTGCCAATGTGAGGGATTTGGAATTTAGGACCACAAGCTATGCTTCCTTGGCAGATGGACTCCTGGCAAGTGATGGGTTGTCTATCACAAGGACTGGGAAGAATGTATTTGGCCACAGCATGTAGAACATCATCAGGAAGACTTCAAACTTAATTGGAAGAAGGAAGGAGATACAGGAGGGATGAAGGATTATGCACACAAGCTCTGGTGTCTACATATGAATGCCAGGGGTAAGGGAAACAAACAAGAAGAACTGTGAATGGCAAGAACTGAAACTTGGGCCAGAGTGGCCCATGTAACCACTGAGCCAAACTGCCTTGATTATCATGGTGGGGGTAGAATCTAGGATGAGCAAATGTGATGATGGATGAGGAAAATCTTCCTGTCCAGTACCCTCCCACCCCTTAGTTCAGGCCGACTAAGTAGTTGTTCCAGAGAGTTACCAGAAATCCACAAGGTTAAGTGCTCTGACTCTTATACCAACTCTTGGCAAGGTAGGAATGACAACAATACAGTAGTACCTTTTAAGACAAATGTCTCATAGGACAAAAAACTTATAGGAAGAAAAAAAATTGGGAATAGGCATGCTTCACGTGACAAAAAATCCCTATGGGATGCTTCGCAAGATAAAAAAAAGTTCCGCATGTACTCCGGAAAACCCCCCAGTTATTTTTGTTTTTATTCTAGCCTCTGGAATGGATTAATCCATTCCCAATGCATTCCTATAGGAAATCGCATTCCATAAGACAAAATTTTCATGAAACAAAGCGACCCATGGCCTCTGGAATGGATTAATCCATTTTCAGTGCATTCCGATGGGAAACCGCGTTTCTTAAGACAACATTTTCTTAAAACAAATTGACCCATAGAACAAATTAAATTTGTTTTTAAAAGTACCACTGTATTCACAATATGCACGGGCTCCCAGTAGAAGGTCACAACAAGTCTTGTTTTAGTAACACTAACCTTCATAGTCCAAAAGAACCAAACAGCTGGAAAATACATATTTTATTAAAATGGTGTAAAATCAAAAAGGAGAAAAACACTTTCAACTGTTATAGGAGAGTCAAAAGCATGTGTAGCTAAATAAGCAATCAATACACGGTGGCAAGAAAAAAATCAGAACAATCCCACAAGAAAATAAGAAAGCTAGCTAAGAACTGGCATAGCTTCAGCATGGCCTCAGAGCACATACTGAGGGCAGGCTGGAGAGCCAAGCAGCAGGCGGGCAAAAAGTTCTCCTAAAATAGTGGTTTCAATCCTTTGGTCCCCACAAATTCTGGGATAACAATTCCTAGAAATCCTGGCCAGCATAGAGAGTGGTGAAGGCCACAGGGGAGAAATCTAAACACCTCAACAGAACAGAATCACAGAAGCATAGAATAGTGAAGTTGGAAGGGGCCTATAAGGACACCACATCCAACTCCCTGTTCCTGCAGCAATACATACCAAACAACATTTTATGAGGTGGTTGTCCAAATTTCTCTTGAATGCTTCCAGTGTTAGAGCACTTGCCACCTCCTGAGGTACAGTAATTGGCTCCATTGCTGCACTGCTCTAACATTTAGGAAGTTTTTCCTGATATTCAGCAGAAAGCTGAGTTCTCTTAACTTTCAGGCCACTGTTGTGCATCCTGCACTCTGGGATGACTGAGACCAGATCCTGACCCTCCTCTATTATGACAGACCTTCAGATATTTGAAAAGTGCTATCACATCACCCCTCAGGCTTTTTCCCCCCCACTAGGCTAAAGGTCCCCAATTCTTTCAGTCTTTCCCCAAAGCACTGCATTCCCAACTCCCTGATCATCCTTGTCGCCCTCCTCTGAATTTGTTCCAACTTGTCAGCATCCTTCTTGAAGTGTGGTGTCCAGAACTGGACACAGCACTTAAGATGAGTCCTAACCAGTGCTGAATAAAGGGGGAAGAGCTCCTCACAGGATTTGGAAATTATACTTCTGTTAATGCAGCCTTAAAAAGCAGTTGCCTTTTTGTGGCCACATCACACCATTGGGTCATATTCAGCTTATGATCTGCCAGAATTCCAAGATCCTTCTCACATGTAGTATTCCTAAACCAGGTGCCCCCCCCCATCCTGTAACTGTGCATATACATATCTGCTCTGTTTCTACAATTTGTCATCTCTTCACAGACATGTGAGATAACAACAAACACACAAGGCTTTCATTTTGCTGGAATTTACCTGTGTACAGAGCCCCACGCATGCCTGGCTGATAGAACGGGTGTGGTCTAAAAACCAGCATGAAGTGCTCTGACCCCTGGGGGGCATCTTCTCATTCTGTCTTCACACCAGGTGACTCTTCCGGGTTTTCCCCTTTTTGCAAACAAAGAGGTGGGAATGGGCTGCAAAAATTTTAGGAATTCTCTCCAGGGAAGAAAACTGGATGAGCTTATCAAAAGGGTGATAGGGCCATTTAGTAAAAAGGCTGCTTTTTAAGATGACTTTGCATGCTCTCAACTACAGTAATCACAGTCAGAGTGTCTAAAGGGATTTGAAAAGATAAGTGAAGCTCCAACCTATAAGCATCATCTGCAAAGTTACACCCATGCAGTTTATTGGGACTTTCTTCTGAGCAGGCATGTATAACTTTGCATTGCTGTATAGAACAATCGTGCACAGATATCTACAAAGCGTATATATATGTAGAAAGAAAGAGAAAGAAAAGCCACCTTTATATTTATCCTTTTAAACAACTCTATCTTGCTCTCAGAGTCATAGATAAAGGCCCATATTCTCCCATATTCACTTAAGCCTTAACTTGATTAAAAAATCCTCCTACTCAGCCAGATATTCATTGCATCAACGAAAGGTCACAGTTATTCCCTCTAGGAACAGACGTTTATATGTCATGGGGGAAAGTCATTTTAAAGGCACAGAATTATATACCATGATCGTCGCATCCAGGTATAAAAATCTCCATTATTGTCTAACAGCCCAAATTCCAAACCAGTCCCCATATTACTGGAATGAGGGAAGCAACCCAATACTTGTGGAAGATGGCTCCCTTTCTAGTGAGCAGACAAAACATTGCAGCCTAAAATTCTGGGCTCTGGGAAGCCCTGTTAGGCTATGGTGATACTGTACTGTATATTTGCACTGAACCCCTGTGAGAATGTTACAGAGAGTCTATTGAACAACAGGAGACTGTTCTCTTGTGATATGGGGGATGGGGGAGTAAGTAGGGGGAGGGAGGGAGGGCAGGAAGAGAGAGAGAGAGAGAGAGAGAGAGAGAGAGAGAGAGAGAGAGAGAGAGAGAGAGAGAGAGAGAGAGATATGCATTATGGGTTATTGCAAATACTATATATTGAAAAGGTTACTTTACAGCAAAATTTCTTTAAATAAAGTATTAACCTGGACCTGTTGTGGAAGTACAAGTGCAAGAGAGGCCACTGGGATTATCTTGAGTTGTTCACTCCTGTTAGCTTCTTTATATTCTACCATTCTCTCAAAACCAGGAGCTGGGCAGGCTTCAAATGTAATGGAAAACCATAATATTCGAAATACAGTTGGATGCAAACATTAAAATGCAATTAAAACTCAACTGAAACTAGAACACTTTAAAATCTCTTAATTAACCTCCTAACCGTACTTTGCCTAAAAGGGGGGGGCACACAGTACATCCAATTAAAACCCTATTGTTAACAAGGTGTTAACTGCTGAAGACTGAATTAAATGGAAAGCTCTTTGCCTGCCTGTGGAAGGGCAGCTCCAAGGGGCAATCCTGTCCACTTTTGGCAGACGGCTTCAGAGCCTGGTAGGAGCCACAGAGAAAACCAAATGCAGACCAGTTCAGTCTCTCTTCTGGATT
Source organism: Phrynocephalus guinanensis (assembly GCA_037367245.1). Taxonomy (NCBI): domain Eukaryota; kingdom Metazoa; phylum Chordata; class Lepidosauria; order Squamata; family Agamidae; genus Phrynocephalus; species Phrynocephalus guinanensis. Next base: position 91,382,491 of record CM074739.1, read on the forward strand.
AGCATCAAGTCCTACTTCTTTCCCTGACTCTTGGGATGCAGCTACACGGGAGGAACATCGGGTTTGCTGTGAAGTTTTCTAAAGCGGGTGGCCCCTTCTGGTTTCCCCTGGTGAGATAATTGTAGTCCTCCACAACCATCGGATCAAGAGGCCTATTGATAGTAAATATACTCAAAGAAGAAGCTACAGTAGGTGCTTGTCTAGAGTCAACCGGTGTAGGTGGGATGAACCTTGACTCATCTCCCTCTCTCCCTCCACAGCTTAACTGGGCAGGCAAGCCTGGGCTGAACAATCCCCTGGAAGAGAGCATGTGGTAGCAACATGTGGTACCCCAACATGTGTTAGCAAGCAGCTGCTTTAGCTCCCCACTCGGAGGGGCAAAGCTGCTTCCTGGCTCAACCTGAAGCAAGGTGCTTACCTGGCCTGTTGCTCTTTATGCTGCTGCTGCTAGTATTGCCTTGGGAAGCAAAACAGCAGACAGGCTGCATGTCAAAGGGATCCTTCAGCACTACAGTATTGTCTGTTTTCAGGAGAGGTAAATAAACTGTTTGCACACTCCTCTCTCCGCTCAGACCCATTTGATTTTTCTCAGCCCTACTCTGAGTGTGAGCAAAGACCTGTGGCACACATCGCATTTCCTACCCATTCAGAATCTACCAGAAACACATCCTATTACTTTCGGCTCTTTTCCCTCCCTTTCCTTTGCCCTCTTCTTAATTAAAAAAAATCTTTTTCAGAAGTGACATAGCACTTATCAGACAACAGCACTATGTTTAGATTTTCCATGGGAAAAGACCAGGCTTCCCTAGACTTAGCATTATGTCATACAGTATATGTTAATGGTAGATACTTTGATTATAACTGTACCAGCTCCAGTCCAAACCACAGGGGAAAGCTGCAAACGTAGTCACACCATTAATTAAAAGAGAAATCAAGAGAGAGAGAGAGGAGCGAGAGCTGAGATGGCAACATTGCTGTTTTGGACATTCCCGAACATTCCTGGCTGGGATTCTGGAGATTCTGATTCCAAATAGTCACTTTTGGAGGCTCTGTCCAAAACCAGAAGGATAGGTTTTATTAGCACATCAGATTTCATATGTGCATAATCAATGCATGAGATGAAGGGGGTTCAGAAAAGCTGTCTCAAAGCTTCCCAAGTCCCAAAGGCTCCAAGGCATGGCTTGAATGGGTGACTCTTGTTTCAGAGGTGAGAATCAGTTGCGACATAAATTTAAACACTGTGGGAAATTTATGCCATGATATCTAGCTGCTCACCAAAAATTTGCAACATGTTCTGAGAAAGTGGACTGCCATCTGGAAGGCTCACACTGAGATAAATCTGCTTGTCTTTGAGGTGCTACTGCATGGTTGTTCTAATGTTTGCTTTGTTTGTGTTATGCATGCGGAAACACGCTAACACTGGTGCCTCTGCGAAAACACTTTTCAACATTATAACCCTTTCAAAGATATGAAAGCTTGCTTTTAGGGTGGGAAACAGAATACAATTCTTCTTTAACATGACTATATAGCTGTAAGACATTCTTGACAGTTTGTTTCAACCAAATGACACTTGCCCCAAATAAAAGAGACGGAGCCATTCGTTTTTTAAAGTCTCCTGTGCTATGCACTTTTCTTTGAAGATATTAATTTTTAAAAAACAATAAATCCCCATGTTCTGTTCAGCTGGTTCCCTGCAGAACCACTTGGCATCACCAAGGATGATATTAAAAGAGTGAAAGGAGGCATTGTCACTCTCAAAAATAACTTCAGCCAAGGTCTAGAGATGAAGGCTTTCTATACAAAATCTCAATACAGCTGTAACATTTTTGATTTCTAACATTGATATCATTGACTCTCTCTAAGCATTTCCCCTGTTTTGCACTTGTGGTCTAGCTATGAAGTTAAGCTGTGTGAATGCACACTTTCCATTTTAGGTATTACAGGGTAGGAGTCAAGTGAGGAGAGGAGGGCACAGAAATCCATCATGGACCGAGGAACAGTTGGAGGCTCTGTCGGGTCACGGATAAGATGGGAACACAAGTTTACCTGGCATTGTGCTCTGTTATCTTTGCAACAATGTGGAGTACAGAGCAGCGGTTCCCAAACTGTGCATGCAGCACCCCGGGCCATCATGAAAACCAGTTTAGGGATGTTATGGGCTTCCCTCTCCTTTCTGCCCCAAACCCAAAACATCATATTGAGGGAACTCCAGCTAATGGTCAGGAAGTCAAGGGAGCTGCAAGTCGAAAGTGTTTTGGACCACTAGCATAGATATACAGAGGCTTGGAAATTGCTGATAAGGAAAAGGTCTGTGAAGGTCACTAATTTTAACAGCACTTTTTTCCTATTCCACTGCCTGCAACTGAAGAAAACCGGGCAGTAACACTCCCCCTGATATATTCAATCCATTACTTTAGAGGTGAAATCTTTAGGAAGGAAATTCATCAATCACAAGGATATTGCCACAATCCTCTAATTCCAAATCCACTTTGCGTGGCCTACCCAGATGTTATTCCACGTTAGTTATTCAGAATGCTGGTGTATAGGATGTGTATGTGTGTGTGTGTTGTGTCGTTGCAGTCGTGACCGACTCTTTGTGACCCCGTATCCATGGAGGTTTTTTTAGCAGGAATACTGGAGTGGTTTGCCAGTTCCTACTCCAGGTGCCTACAGCACCTGGTATTCCCTGGTGGTCTCCCATCCAAGTACTAGCCAGGGCCGACCCTGCTTAGCTTCCAAAATCCGGCGAGACCGGATATGCTTAGGGCATCTAGGCAGCTGGTGTATAGGTAGAGCTTGCTAATAAGGATTTGCTTCAAGATAAACCTGTTCAGTCTGGAAATCTTCCTTGCAGCAATCCTTTTGGGAGCAGGGGTTCTAATCAACCCTTTCCCTCAATTTTCACCTTTTTTTCTGTTAGTGCTATCCTCCCTTCGTCTTACCTGTAAAAACTATGGGCAAATATTTTCCTCGTATGTAATTAAAATGGGTTAGGACTGCTCAAGATCCAGATACAATTCCTTCAGGGCTATGTATAAACCAGGGCATATCAGAGAGCCAGAGGGCCAGCCCAAGATATGTTGTGTCAGGAGGCAGAAAAGAGAAGGCACTTGACCATTTAAAGTATGGAAACTGAGCATTGAAGTTGGCTTCAGTGCTGGTATGGAGATATTGTCTTCCACTCCCTTTCACCTGAAGGTACCAGTCTAGCCTAGCCAGGACAGGGCAGGCTAGCAGAGCAGAGCCAGTTCTATGCTCTCCACACCTCAGCAATTCTCTACTGTTGGAGGATATTCCAGTCCCTCCCACCATCTACCAATCCTAGTTTCTGCCACTTGAGGCAGCTACCTTGTTCCACCTAAGACTAACCTGTCTGGTAAATAGGGTGAAGGTATACAGCAGTTTGAACTCCAGGTGCCATGCAGTGGAGTTTGCTCCCGCTGATAGCCCCAGCTCCTGCCAACCTAGCAGTTCGAAAGCATGTAAATGCAAGTAGATAAATAGGTACCGCCATAAAAAGCGGGAAGGTAAAACAGTATTTCCTTGCAGCCATGCCGGCCACGTGGCCATGGACTTGCACAACACTGTCTCTTCAGCTTGAATACAGAGATGAGCACTGCCCCTAGAGTCGGACACGACTGGCATGCATGTGCGGGGAAAACCTTTACTTTTACCTTTATACAGCAAATATTAAATGCCAGGGTTTCATTTCTGACATACTTCAGCTGGAGAAGAATAAACTGAAACAATGTATGATTATGGTTAATATCCCTGTTTGCATGGGAAAGTACACAAATGTTTTTAAATATTGAGTAGCTACAAAATAACCCACCTTTTTGTTTCATAGCTGAGTGCCAAAACTATCAAGCATTTGTTTTGCATTCAGAACTGAATATATTTACTTGGGGGGAAACCAGACTGATTTCCTTCCCAAGTGTATTTATTAATGCCCGAGCAAATGAATCTCGGGTGCACGGAGGCAAGATCAATATTGATGCAGCCTACATTAGGAAAAAAGAATTGCTTCCAAACAGCAGGGGATCTTATCATTATCCTTTTCCTGTGATCTCCTTCCATGTCTTGGACTTTATTCATTTGCATCATTTAAAACTATCTACTCATTTTGTTGAACAGCACAACACTGCTGACAAGCAGCCAGGAAAGAAAATGGATGAAGTTTTCTTATTATACTCTACACAGGGCCGGCTCTACTGTGGGGCAGAAGGAAGCAGCTCCTGTGGGCAACATAGGCTGATGAGTAAGGAGGAACCATTCTGCTTACCCAATGACTTGCCATCGTATGCAATGAAATACAGTACAGTATCATGTTCCCTATGCTAAAGTAAGATTCAATAGCTTTGGTAAACGGAATGGATCAGCGTGTGGCTGTGTTGTGTTCTCCTTTGCCACAGGAAGCAGAATATCTTAGGCCCACCCTCCATCCATTAAAGGCCCTTTTTTTTATTCTGGCCCAGGTTTTAAGCACTTTCAATCACATTCATAAAGCTTGGCAGCTATTCATGAAAGTAAACAGTAACAACCAACAACAGTGTAAGTTGTGGTTCTGAAGCAATTCCAGGTTATACTGCAGATCCCAACATGCCCATTTCCAACAGAGCCTATGAAGAATGTGCCATAGCCAACAAGACTATTTGGATGTTTAATTCCTCCTTCACCCATTAAGTTGGAGTCTGCTTTAGTCCCCCCCCCCCTCATAGCTTCCATTCAGTGGCAAGACTTGTAGCTGAGGAAAGGGGTAAGCAAGGAAGCAGATGGTGGGGCAGGATACAGGCTAGTGAGGAAGCTGGTAGGCCCCAGGTGGAGGACAAGATAGGAGGAGATAAGCCAGCTATAGATTTGGGCCTGGAGGGGGAGAAGCCTCTTTGAGAACTAGATACAGTATTATCATGTAGGACAGGTATAGGGCAACACAGTAAATACTTCGTTGACAAAGAATCTCAGAAGCAGAGTCCTTGTGTGGCCTTCTTTGAAGATGACTCTTAAAATTTCAGCCAATACCAAACACTATGCATTCAGTTGTATTTTATTTCAGAGCTGGAGGATCCGTTCATATAAGATCAATTAGATGCCTGACTTGTGTCTTCTTGGGCCCAATCCCAATTGCCAGTGTTGGCCTTTAGAGCTCTAAAGCATTAGAACTCCAAATTCTCAAGCTCTTGACCACGTTGAGTATAGATGGGGGGGGAGGAACACCCCCAAAGGTACAAAGTCTATCACAAAGTCTACCCCCATCCTAGACATGTCCATTGAGGAGTCAAAAGAGGCGGAAAATCTAAAGGTATCACCTGTAGCCTAGTCTTGCTTTTCTCAAGAGGGAGAACATCCATTTTCCAACAGGATTCTTGTGTTGGAACACTGGAAGAAAAATCAACGCTTCAGCCCAAGTAGAGAATGTCTGTCCACAAACGGCTGAGGCTCCTCCAGATCAGACTCATCATCTTCCATGAGGCAGGGGGAGAAAAATTTGTGGAGACAAAAGAGAAAGGGCAAAAACTCTCCCCTCTTTCAGTGACTTTTCTTCCGTGACCTTTCAGTGACCTTTCCGAATACAGCTTTGGAATTAATGTTAGCTGAAAGAATACCCACACTCATATGAAAGTGCTCAGGTTTTAAGATAATCTTTAGATTGTATTCACAAGCCCATCACCAGTGGTCCTTAGGCTTTTTTTTTTTGTAGTGGCCCCTTTCTTATGGTATTTCATTCCAAAATACAGGTATGTGCTTCATCTACTAGGGTAGTCTTTAAAAGAAGGCATTTAAAATATATCCTCTTTAGCTTTTAATTCAGAACATTTTATATTTTATTGTGTAATATTTGAAAATGTGTTTTGTTTTAAATAACTTGTTTTAAAATTATATGGGCAAAATCCCATTGTAAGTGCCAACTAGAACAGAACAATGTACTAAATGGGACCACTGTAGTTAGAACAATAGTTAGATTTAGCCTTACAACATACTGTCCATAAACATGCTTTTATAATTTTGTCCTAAATTTTACTCTTGTATACTGTAAGCTGCCTTGGGATGAACATGGTCTTAAAGCAATATATTTCCAAAATAAGAGATTAAATATATTTTCAGACACACCAATATTTTTGAGAAAATATGTACCTGGTTTTCTTAAGTCAGAAATGGACGGGTGTTCAATCATTTACACTTCCAGGAGGAGAGGTGGGGCACACATTGTGGGCCCCAAATGAGTTACAGACCCACAAACCAGCAGACACACACCCTGAAAACCCCCTTTAACAAAATAGGAGTCAAGCAGCCCTCAGGTGGTCACTTCAGCCACTTTCCTTCAAATGGGCAACACATTAGCAATGGCAAATGAAGCATGGGGTCAGGCAACAGTACCAGGGAGGAAGCAGACCCAGAAGGAACTGTACCTTCCTTCTCTCACTGAACTGAGAAATTTAACACTGTACCCTCATGTTATATAATAAGGGGAAGCATGGGGGGTGAAGCAAGATAACGGAATCCCAACTAGCATAATCTAGGAGAGTGTTGGCGAACCTATGGCATGGGTGCCAAAGGTGGCACTCGAAACCCTTTCTGTCAACACCTGACATCGCCCCTTCACAGCCACCTGTATTCAGTTTAAATTGCTGTATTGGCACTTTTCAAAAAAAAAAAAGTGGGTTTTGAATCGCATTTTGGACACTCTGTCTCTAAAAGGTTCACCATCACTGGTCTAGGACTACTTCTTATTGACAACATCCAATCTCACAGGGCGGGGGGGGGACTCAGCCCCTTTCTACTGGACTGCTTAGACCTATTATCTGCCCTCAAAGAGGCTAATTTGTCCTGTGTCCAGCTTACTGAAAGACACAGTGAAATACTTTTTATCTGGCAGCCTGCCAACAGCTGTTTTCTATTCCAGTTCATATGTTTGCTGCTTCCATGGTTCTTCTGAATCAGAATTACCATTTGAATGGCTGCTTCTTAAGGTGCTGCACCCTTGGCCAAGAGAGCTGATGGGGGCAGTTCCTCACACATATCCTCACATCCCATTTTCAGATCTTCAAACAGGAAGCCCTTAGCGCCAGAAGTATGCCAGAGATAGCCAGGGCAATCCCCTTTAATTAACACCTTTCTGTTCTATCTCCTCAGACTGAAAGGTGAGAAGAGTTCCTTCTGAGCTGCAAACTGTTAATTTGATGATCAAACTACCCAAATCCCCACAGTTTAAACTCAGACTAAAAGCCTTTGATTAAGATTGTGTTTGTTGAATGCTTACTTCCTGAATGTTTTATTTTCAAAGCAAAAGAGGGGGGTTGAATTGTTTTTTTATTTTTATTAGTGGCCTATAAAGGTATCCCCTGTAACCTAGTTTTTTATTTTCAAGTATCTTTCAGCTGTTTCCTTTGTCTTCTAACAACATCTACCACTGACCAGAAGAACCCTGTTGGGGATTTATGGCAGAATATGCGTGATTATGTAAAAACTGTGGGAAATTACATTTCTTCTTGCATGACTGGCATTTGTCCAGGAATGTGAGGAGAAAGTTGCAAATTAGTCACAATTTGCCACCCTAATTTATACACACTTAAGCAGGTGTAAATCCCCTGTAGAAGTCTACTTTTCTAATCTTGACCGGAGGTCCTTGACAGACTCAAGAAGGAGTTCTGTTTCTACATTTCTGGACCAATAGTCCTCAATCTTTGATCTACCTAATGCTTTGATATTTTTTTGGCCCCCAGAAGGCCCTGTCAGTTTGGCTGGTGATCAAGGGTTATACAAGTCAGAGGTACAAAATTCCAGATGGCCAAACCTGAGAACCACTAGACCCGTTTGGTGATATTACCAAACTTTAAAACAGGCTGCTTTTAAATGAAACCTCCTGGGTGTTTTGAACTACAATTCTTAGCATGCTCAAACAATAGCCATGATGACTGAAACTAGTTAGTTAGTTAGTTATCTTTATTTACAATCAAAGACCAAACTAAATTAAATCCAAATAGCAAATATGCATACTATAAAATAAGCACTTCGTAATAATGTTTAAATTAATCCATAAAACCCTAACCCTAACCCTAACCCAAAAACTAACTAACTAACTAACTAACTCACTAACTAACTAACTTACTAACTGATGACTAAAAGCTTTTCTGCCAGGGGCTAAAACAGGTGTTGCACATTTTTATATGCCAATAAACTATTTCCAACTTGCAGTGAACCTGTGAAAAGGCCAGGGTTACTTTTATTGAGTCTCTCCAACTTAAGTTCAGTTTTCCTCTTTTCTTGCGTGCTTCAACTTTTCCTAGAATTAGTGGCTTTCCAAGTCAGTCTTGTCATCGGATATAATTTTGTGATCAAAATGTGACAGACATAGATTATTCATTTCCGTTTCTATGAGGTTTCAGGCTTGCTTTAATCCCTAAGAACGATTCATTCATCTTTTGGTCAGTCTATGCTGTCCATAAAGCTCCAACATCACATTTCAAATGAATGGAATTGCACATTATTTATTTGTTAATTTATTTGGGAAGCAAGAGTAGCATAGAAGTCTGAAATAAAGAAGTATGTGCAATACTTTGAACAGCAATTTCTGTTTAACTCAGGGTTAGGCCACTGGTTGGACTGCAGTTCTCATTGACCCTACATTATGATCAGAAGCAATATGTGGATGACTTTAGGGTTGTTGTTTTGTTTTTGCCTCGGTTATACATAAATGGGAAATGACAAACAAGAGAAACGAAGCACACTTTTTGGATCCTATTTATTCAGTGTCCAATGTTACAATCCTTTATCCGTGCTGTTGATGCTTAATGCAATTACCAGACCAGATGGAATGAGATTTCAGAAACGGTGAGGTTTGCTTGTTCATTTGTTCCTCTTACGACCAACAGTGCTAAAATGCTGAAAACTAACTTTGGCCTCTTCTTTAAGGTGGATGGACGAGAGGGTGATTTCAGGGTGGCTAGAGCAGATGGGGAGGCTGCAAAAGGAAAGAGGTGAGGGGAAAGAAACATAAAACTGAAAGGATGATTGATGACACTGCAGCTGAGTCACCCAAGAACATAGGCTTAATTTCTCCCAGATAGTAGCAATCTGGAGCTAAACTGATGAGTAATAACAGAAGAATTTGGGGCAGATCCAAATTTCTTTCCCCTCAGAGTCATTCAGATCCTACTAATGTAATTCAGTAACTGCAGGGAACGGAAGAGAAATTGTCGGAATTCAATATGGTTCAGTAAATTGTGGGCCGCTGGCTCCACTCCCACACAGCGGTGGTTGGCAAATGTGTAAAAGAGAGCCAAAAGACTTAGACTGTGCACTGTTCTTCCTCCCACTGCTGTTCCTTTCAGGAAGCATGGCTATACCTTCTTCTTCTCTCTTCCAGAGTTTTAAAAAGTTACTTTTGGGAACTACCTCAGAAGCAGCATGGTCCCAGGCAGCTCTGGCCGCTGGGAGTTTTAGAATCTGTAGCCACCCCAAAATAACTTTTTCGAATAATCATTTCTCCTCATCCTAGAATTCTCTGCTGCTCTCCATTGCTCTTGTGGAATTGGTACAATGACCCCCCGCCATTTCGCGGTTCAGGTCCCGCGGTCCCGCTACATTGCGGGATCGCACCTCTGGTACTTGCATCGCATGGCTCCCCGCCACCCCCCGCCCCCTCCGAGAAGTCTCAGTGCCGTGAGGGGGGGCGGCGGGGGCGGGGGCGCGATCTCCATTGGAAAGCATTGTCAATGCGTTTCAATGGAGAAATTGTCCCCATTGGAAAGCATTGAGCCAATGCTTTCCAATGGGGAAAATTTTCTCCATTGAAACACATTGGCAATGCTTTTCAATGGAGAAGGGACAAGAACTCTCGGGCAGAGAGGGCGGCCGCCGCTTGTGCCATGATCGCCCAGCCCCCCCAAGCCTCCCGGGTGTGTGGGAGGGCAGCGCCGAGCGATTGGATCGCTCCGCGCTGCCCCCCGCCCGCTCTAGAAGCCTCCCGGGTGCGTGGGAGGGCAACGCTGAGTGATTGGATCGCTCCGTGCTGCCTCCTGCCCGCTCTAGAAGCCTCCCGGGTGCGTGGGAGGGCAGCGCCGAGCGATGGGGGTCGCTCCGTGGCACCCCCCACGCTCTGCCACAGGCACACGATCGCACCCCTGCCCCCACCCACCCGTTTCCGCATATCGCGGATTTTTATGGATTGCGGGTGGGGTGGATCCCTAACCCCCGTGATCGGCGGGGGTTTACTGTACTGTGATAAGAGGAGTGTGCATACTCACCCAGGGCCGGCGCATCCATTAAGGCGAACTAGGCAGTTGCCTAGGGCGCCAAAATGGAGAGGGGGCACCAAAATGGAGAGGGGGCGCTGCCCGCCTGCCCCCACCCCCCACCCCCCACTGCCGCCGCCACCCACCTACCTACCCCCCCCCCCCCCCCCACCCCCCCCCCCGCCACCTAGGACACAAAAAAACCTAGCGCCGGCGCTGTACTCACCCAATTATATTTTGTTTAATAGTGGTTTCACAGAAGGAAGCCCCAGTGAATTTGGGGTGGCTTATTCCAATGGACTATGGCCCAAAATGATTGCATGTCATTCCCATTGAAGCCAATGGGACCAAAAGGCCACTATTTTCCCAACCAGTATCTAAACTAAAAACCCTTCCATAGGAAGATGTACTGGATTGCAACTTTATTCTGTATCAAAGCTAGTATTTATTATTATTAAATTATTATCCTCGACAATAATAGTTCTCTGTGTCAAAACATTTGTCTTCAAGATCAAAGCATGTTGCTTATATGCCACCTCATAGCATTTCAAACGCTCTCGGGTGGTTTATTTATGTAGGGTACACATTGTCCACGAGAACCCTAGCAAGCTGGGTACTCAGTTTACCAACTTCAGGGGGATGGAAGACTGAGTGAACCTTGAATAATAATATTATAATAACCTTTATTGTCATTGTACATCCAGTGTACAGTGAAATTGGCTGAGCCTCCCTCCCTCCCCCCAACACCATCCCACTAAAAAGCCATTCAATCTGATTTCATACTTTGTGCTTGCTGCACAACTCGCCAGCCCCATGAGTCTATCATGAGTTATCACGTCTCATTTAACAGTCGAAAAGCCCATGGATAAAAACTGTTTTTAGCCTGTTGGTACGGCTTGCTATACTTTTGTATCTCTTACCTGAGAGCAAAGTTACATGGAACTGAACAAATTACATGGAACTGAATCTGAGTTGTGAGTAGAGTTTTGCCTGCAGTACTACAATTTAACCAGTGTGTCATGAGCCATGATTACGATCTCTTATCAGGTCTGTGACCACACAGACCTGACAAGACCTGAGTTTGTTTGATTGATTGATTGATTGATTGATTGATTGATTGACATGTACGATCTCCAAGTGGCTGCTTTAGACCAAAGGAATTATGAGAGGAAACTAGAGGGACAGTGTTGAACTTGAACTGATTCACAAACTCAAGTTTATCAACAACAGTTTACAGGGAGAACATGACTTTTTGGTGCATTAGACATATTAATAGGCTCATTAATGTAACCGTTTTTGTGTTTATAAGTCTACAAGGTAAATGTCTGTCATGATTCTCAGTCATCAAGGTGTGTTTATCTGGAAGTTGAGTCTAGATAAAGACTCGGCGTGAAATTAGATGTGAAATTAGAGTGAAATTAGATGTAATAACCAGAGTATCTAACGCCTAGGAACTAATATTTTTCTTTTTCGACTAAGAGATGAAAGGTAGAGCTATGTTCTTTGCTTTTAGTTTAGAAAGAGAATGTGTTGGAATAGAATGGAGCTGCAATTCCATAGAAAGCAGGATTTGAGATCCTTATCACCTTAACTTAGGGTTTGAAATACCTGCTTATGGTATTGGGTTTCTTGATAGCTGGTTCTGAGAAAACAACATCCGGATTTCTGGACATGAGGCTCTGGACATGAGGCTTTATCCAATCCACTCCCAAAACAGTGTATTTCTAATACACGGCATGCAAGGTGTGCATATTTATCTTTTTAATCACAATTCCCAGAATTCTCTAGTCCGCCTGGATATCCGGGAGTCCAAAACCACAAATGGGTGCACGTTTACATGAAACATAGATGTCATGTATGTATCTATGAAACCAGTTGGCCACCTTGTCAAATTTGGGATAAGCTGGAATTATTATTGATATTTAGTTCTCTTTATTTAACAGTGTAATTCCTTAGTAATCTTTCTAAGTGTGTTTGCAATGATCACCCACAGTGTCCAAAAGAGCGATACATATTTATAGCACCTGATACCCTCTTCTGTAGCTTCCTATACATACAAGATAGAACTTGAAGAATAATATCAGTTGAGGACAAAACACCTACCTACCTGCAAATGCTTCAGCACAGGAACATGTGCTCTCCATAACAGCAATAATGTGCTTAATTGATTTCCATCTACAGTGGTACCTTGTCTAAAGGAATTAATTCATTCCAAATGAAATTATGTTAAGCAAATTTTCCTTTATACAAATTTCCCATAGGAATGAATTGAAAACAGAATAATACCTAATTGTGACCATTTTTATGTTGTACGGATTCGCCCCATAGGCGATTCTGTTAAGCAAATTTCACCTATCTCCGGAATTTTTTATGTTGCACAGATTTTATGTTATACAAACAATTTGTTATACGAGGGTCCACGGTACATACATGTTCAGTGGATTGGGGGCACAGTGCTACCAGCCACACATCCCTATGGACTGATATGAAGTTTAGCATTATAAATCACTTCTGGAGGAAGTAAAAATGCATTATGTTTATGAGGCAGAATATGCAGTGTCCAATTCATTTTTTTTCAACTTGGCAAATGTGTAACTTGGAAATAACGGCCTTGTCACACATTGACAAACTGCTTTACATTACAGAATTACTCTCGGATTGGTCCATTTTTGTTAAAAATAGATTATACAATATCTCTCATTAGATGCTGAAAATGCATTCCAAATATAATTATAGGACATGGTACATGTCAGGAAGAAAAATCTACGACACTGGGTAATCTACAGTATATGCCACAAGAAACAGTTCTTCATTACTCAGACAACATTTTCAATATCACATGGTCATCTTTCATCTATCAAATAACACTGTAGAGGTCAAAGGGAAGTTGTACATTTGTCATGTACATTTCTGTCTCAGCTCCAAGACAAAATATAGAACTGGAAGCACATGACAATCATAAAATACGTTATCAACTATATAATCACCAGAGAGTAGCACCTTAATTAGTATTATTTTCTGACATCAAGTTGATTCTGACAGAGAAACCTTTCCAGGATTTTCTAGGTATAAAGTATTCAGAGGTGGCTCGCCCATCCCTCTTCCAGGTGATGCTCTGGAATTATGCAGCCTGGCCCACACCACACACATGGCATAGCATATAAAACCCTCAGCCACACACCCCTGTGGGTGATCTCAGCTGACCCCTCTCCCAGGAAGGACAGCAGGAATTCAAATTTCTGGATATAAATGCTCCATCTTACTGAGCAATACAAGTTCTGTACCCAGCTCTTTGCAATCATACTTGTCCCACCAGCTAGGTCTGTATTTTACATACCTTTCTCTAGGTAAGATAGATTTTGGCTTTTCATAACATTTTCAAAACTTGGGTTTAATCTAAGTATCTACTGGAGGTTTTCTGCAATGACTTAGATTTCCCTCTTATATTAGTCTGCAATACCCGTAAGTTGGACTTGATGGCCTTATTAGACCCCTTCAAACTCAGTTCCTCGGTTATCCTATGAGATTCTTTTCCTGATATTTATTCCTTTAATAAATTTATTTCTGTGCCTTGGTCTTGGCTTTAGCGCATGATTCAACTATTTAGGCCAGTACCCTTTTCTGCCATTCCACTCATGCAATGCTTCACTGCACAAAGAGCTGGACATAATGGAGCTTGTGCAAGGGTGTTTCTTCTGCTTCCTTTAAAAAGTGGAAATCCCATTCGCAGTAACAGGCCCCCTTCCTCAATCAGAGCTGTAACACTAACTAGCAATTTTGGTGCATGGGATTGCATTGTTCTCAAAATGAAGTTTGGGTCACATGTGGCATATGCACAGGGACAGGAATGGGGAGGAATGCCTGGGTGTGAGTGTGTGATGGTCATATGGGTTTAGTACTGAGCCTGCCTTTGTATTTCCTTCTGCCTAGAAAGAGCCCTCCGGAGGTATTTGCAGCTAGCAGGTTTCTTCTATTCCAGCAGCAAATAACTATGGGCAGGTTTACAGTGTTCTAACAGAATCCTGGGTTAAAGCCCTAGTCACCAACTCAATGTATGACTATGAATTGTCAAGGAACTGACTGCCTATTCAGGTCAACGCTAAAAAAAAACTTACCATGCTGTCATTGAAAGATTTCCTGATTCCTAATGAAATAAATCTGCTCCTCCCATTCTGCCCCAGTTCTCCAATGCAAAACCTTAATGTCAAAGATTTACTAGATATTTATCAGTCTCCTCAGATAATTACAGTAGCACGATAAACCTGAATGATAAACCTGAATATCCTGTCAAATATTCAATTTGATGTTGCCTTGGTGTTTTGACATGGTGAGCTGGTTTAAGTATTTGTTGGCTGATATTTTGGCCTTATTTGTTAAAGTGAGCACCACAACATTACTCTATCTGGAAAACGATGGTCTGCAAAGCAAATGGGAATGCTGACAATAATCAGACTCTTAATGAATTTAAAAGAAACCTGGAGATGGTAAGGCTAAAACAGAATTTTAAAAAAATTAAATTTATGGATTTCACAAGACTCCCCCCTCAAATCTGCAAATAATTGAATTAGATGAATGAATCATGACATAAAAGAAAAATAAGACTGAAGTAGATTACAAAGCCTGATTCTGGAATTGCAATACAAAAGATGCTGAGATACACAGATATGTTGCAAATTTTGAATGTACAAATCCACAGCTCTTATGGATCATTGAGCCCAACTCATGTCCTGGAGGTGCTATGTGGAAGTAAACTACCAGCCTCTGACTCCATAGCCACAGAGTTCCGCCATTGAGCTATTCAGTCAGCTCACATGTATTATAATTGGCAATTTGTCATAGTTTTTCTGTTCTGAGCATTTCTGCCTCTAGTATACTGAGGTTCCGAGCATTGTCACATTAGGACTCTGTCCCCTTTCCCATTTTATATCAATGTTCATCATTAGTCAATCATCCATCTAGAACAGATCTGGAGGCCAATTTTTGGCCCCTATCACAAAATCTATGAGAGAGAGAGAGAGAGAGAGAGAGAGAGAGGGGGGGGGGCTAAAACCACAAAACCGGGAAATCCAATGGCCAGAAATCCAGTGGCGGGATTTTGGAAAGGGGTATTTGAGGATCTTAACACACAATGGTAGTGGGGAGGCTTCAGCTGCTATTTAACAGATAAATCAACAACCTTAGGGGCTTCCAGAAGTGGCCACACTTTGCTCAAGGTGGTCTTGCATCCTTCCCCTTCCCTGGGCTTTCTATACAACTATAAGTCTCTGGCCTAGGTATTACAAAGAAGGATGCTCGTTTATTTCTGCAGCCCTGTATAAATTTCAATATGGTAGTTACATTGCTGCATAATTCCCTTCCATGCTGAAATCAAAGACACACCTATCAATGCAGCAGACTTCATACTTGTAGAATCTTCACTTTGGTCTTATTATTATTTACTATTTATTATTTTAGTCTTATTGTTATTAATTATCAGGCAAAAATGTTACTCTGTGACTGACACTGGTTGGCAGGATTTGAAACCGTGTAGATCCCACAAGCCTAATCTAAGTACAGTAATGAGGCAGAAGCCCCCCCCCCCAAAAAAAAAACAGAATAAGAAAAATTAATTTTCCAATGATGTAGAAACAAAGGAGTTTCCAACACGAGTTGGGTTCACTTGTATAAAATTCTGTTGGGGTGATCATTGTCTTTTGTTCTTTATGGTCAGTAGCAGACAGGGCATGTGATACCACATAATTAAGGAAAACTTTGTCCCTGAGATATTTAAAACCACACCAGACATTGTATAATTCTTTAAACAATGCTAGTGACTGTTGAAATGTCTCCTGTGGCCAGGTACATACACTTTCTCTCCTTTATCACCCTGATATTTTGGCTGGTCTACCTTTCTAATATTTTTGAGTTCTATTTAGCACCAAGTAATTTACTGGCACTCTCAACTATTTCAAATGAAACACTTCTAAAACGATGAAACCTGTGAAAGGCATGGCCCTCAGGAACCTTCATTTAAACCTATGAAGCAATGCCAGTTACAACTGTCCTATCAGAGCAATGTTCAAGATAAAATTCCGCTGTAGATTAATGTATTGAGTGACCCTTGCAATAATGAATTTATTAGCTCAACTACAGATAGCATGGTTTCTAATGCACCTGAACCAAAGGACCCAAGGGAGCCGGTGGTGGCGGCTCCCATTGTTTTTCAACCAACAGCTGGAAAAGTGGCTTTTTGAAACCCCAGCTCTGAGAATCTGCCCAGCAGCAGTGGGATGTGCAAATCCGTAGTCCAAAAAAAAAAAAAAAAAACTTTTCTAAGCACCATTCTGTCCAGAGATATTTTCTGCTTCTTCATGTATTTAATACAAGGTTAGTGCAGTGGCCGCAGCTCTTACAGATGAGCATTTTATGGCCCCCATGACTGAGTTCCAAACACCAAAGGATCAAGCAAGGTTGATTGTAGGGAAAGGAGCATTTTGTACTTGGAAACAGACTTGAGGATGCTTTTAGGGGTCCTAAAGTGGCTGGGGGAGGAGGGAAGCCTTAGAATGTTGACTAGTGGGAGAAAGAGAGACAAAACCGGAAAGAAGCACATTTGGGGATGAAAACATCTGTCTGTGGTCTTGTTTCAGGAGTAGATAACCAGATGGACTTTAGAGTACAGTAGGGGGCAAGGAGCACTGTATTAAATAAATGAGATGCGGTGGTAAGACTCTTTGGCTTACATCACAGGACACCTGGGTTTAAATCCCCTCTGACCCATTAGGGGTTGTATTATTTACTGTTACTTATTTACTTTGCCTGTAGCCTACATTTCTCTGTTCTAGAACAGCTTGCAATTAAAATAAACATACAACAAAATGAACAAGGGACAGCTACTATCTCTCAACTTAGCTCATTTTGTAAGGGTGAGAGCCAGTATGGTGTAGCAGTTATTTTGCTGGTTTCAGAATTGGAAGATCCGAATTCTAGTGCCCCAGTGAGCTAGCAAGTCTTCGGGGAAATCTTTATATCAGACTTTCTGAGCTTGGCCTACCTGACAGGATTGTTGCAAAGATGAAGTGGACACACAAAAAAGCCACAAATACTACCTTGAATTCATTGCAGGTTAGTTAAAGTAAATAGATGACAAAGAGAGAGGGGTGGGTGGGTGTCAAAGGTATTTATGCGATTTTCAGGCAAATCAACTGGCCATTGGTTGACCATGTGGATTCCCCCTCCTACCCCAGAATGTGGTCAGTCTGGAAGCCCAAAAGCCCTCCTAGACCAGTGGTGGTGAACCTTCAGCACTCCAGATGTTTTGGATCACAACCCCCAGAATTCCAAGACTAGGTTGCCAATGACAAGGTGCTGTGGGACTTGTGGTCCAAAACATCTGGAGTGCTGAAGGTTCGCCACCACTGTCCTAGACACTCCAACCACTGTAACACTAGGGAGAGTTCTGTGAGAGCTGTATACAGATCTGCAGCCACTTTGCTTAGTAGCAGGGCAGAGAGAAAGATCTGTGTTGTCATTGCTACCTAAGATTTGTGTGGTTGTGGAGGAATGTCTGTGCTCTTCTTGTACTGGTTTTTCATTGTTGGTACACAAAGGGCTGTCTTACTGCACCCCCTTTGCCTTTCTTCTCCTTTTTTATTCTTGGTGTGGTGGTTCAAATACTGTCTGGTAGCCACCATTGCTAAAAGGATGCCTGTGAGTAGAAATAAAATTCTATCTGAGTATTTAAACGCTACCACAGCCCTGAAATGTATGGCTCTGCAAAGCCCCATCCCCAAGTCATAGCTATTGTATATTTCCTCATTTATAGGATTTTTTGACAGAGATTCAGAAACACATAAAAAGCCCCACCACCACCAAACCACACCCTCAGTGATGCATAGATCATATACCATATATACTTGAGTATAAGTCGACCCGAGTATAAGTCGGGGCCCCTAATTTAAACCCAAAAAACTGGGAAAATTTATTGACTCAAGTATAAGCCTAGGGTGGGAAATGCAGCAGGGCCTGGCAACTCCTCCTTTGTGAGTTGGGTGTGTATGTGATGTTTAAAATGACTTTTAGCCACCGAGGCAAGTGCTTGAGTTGGTGGCTAAAAGTCATTTTAAACATTGTTTTAAAATGACTTTTTAAAAAGTCATTTTAAACATGGGGGGGGGGTCAGGAGAAGTGGTGCACAATGTTTAAATGACTTTTAGCCACCGACCCAAACTTGCCGAGGACCCCTTTTTTCAGCCCAAAATTATGGCTGGAAAAACTAGGCTTATATTAGAGTATATACAGTATATAGACAGGGTGTTTGGTGGCCTGTGAGGGTCTTTTCTTTAGATTTAGCTAGCCGCTAGCAGTGGGTATCACAGTAAGTAGAAACAACACAAACTCTTTAATAGTATTAACCTGTCTGGTTCATGGAATGATGGGGTTGGCAACAGGAACAGTGATGTATTTGATTCAGACAGACAGACAGACGTGTAAGGTTGGTCCTGCATAGAAAAGACATTTGAAAACCATTTGATTTGATTTGATTTATATCAAGTAGGTGCTTACTATATTCACCCATGTATAAGCTAGATAACACTGTCAATCATCATTAAAGTAATAGAAGTTGGGTGACTTGGTACCCAACCACATTACATATCAATAGCAACCAAGTATCTACTGTACAGTGTGTGTGTGTGTCTCCCCCTTCCTTCGACATCCATCGAGTTCACTTCTTGACTGACAAAAAACACAATTAATAATTCAGGGTTTAAAAAAAACTGATGTTTACTCAGGGAACTATAGTGACTTTCCCTCTTATATGATGTCCCTGTAACAAGGGGATTTGTGTTTGATCGTGTTGAAACATGCATTTCACACAAGCCATCTGGAGAGTGTCTTCACTGTACAGAATAGCAGGTTTTCAGTGTTGGTCTCTTCCCCCCCTCCCCTTTTCTCTCTTGGTCCCAGTGCTGATAAGACTAGAAGAGGCCAGCAAATCTGCATCCTTTGAAGCCACAAGAGGAGAAAACAGACCAGTTGGCTGACCTTCTGGAGCACAATGCAACTCAAAATTCCGGCCACCTGCAACACTTCCTCCCCTTCCTGCTACACCCCCCCCAGTGAAGAATTATAGATGATGCAAAATGAAATAAGTTCTGAATTATTTAGCATAAGAAGAGGGGCAAGGAAAGCTGGCAGGCTTTGATTTAGCAGAGCTTTCTTCTTCTGTATCATTTTTTTTAATTCAATTGTGTTCTGTTCAATGGAAGCCCTCCTTGAGTTAAAAATAAAATGCAAACTGTACCATACCTCCTATTTCATCAAATGGCCGGAGTCCATTTAGAAGGATTTGACCTGAAAAAAATAATTGGCATTCTGGTGGGCTTGCAGCTGCTTCACGGCATATAACATCCCGAAGTGAGCTCAAGGGGGAAAAAAGGAAACAAGTTACAAACCCAAGTTCTGTGCTTTTAGAGACAAAACCTTTGCTCTCCTTAATGATGAGATCCTGTGCTGATATTATAGGTATTGTTCATGCTCCATAGGATGCGTCCTTTATTTTGCTTCATTCAGTAATTTTTCTACAACCTTCGGTTCCTTTTGCTTCCATCTAAAAACATAGTTTATGGTATATGTTTATTTTCACTTTCTAGCAAAACTCCAACATAGGAATGGATGTACGTTAAGATTTCTAAAAGACACAGGCTTTCATAACCGAGCTTGGATGTAAGGAAAAAACCAGAGAAGATTGTGAAGAGCTCCAGAAGGATCTTTCCAAACTGGTGGAATGGGCTGCGAAATGGCAAATGAATTTCACTGTAGGAAAATGTAAAGTAATACATATTGGGACAAAAAAATCAAAACATTATCAACTCATTTTTTTAACGCAGCGTATTGTTAGTCTGTGGAACTCCCTGCCACAGGATGTGGTGATGGCATCTGGCCTGGTTGCCTTCAAAAAGGGGATTGGACAGATTTCTGGAGGAAAAGTCCATCACTACAACTAGCTTTTTCTACAACCAAGATGGTTTGCAATCATTTTTAAAGTGATAAGAAATATTTAATGGAGAAAATGGTCAATATCCATAGATGCATGGGAAGGCATATATGCAGCTCTAAATAAATATTTAAGAACATAGTTATTAATATGATGGCAGCTGCAAGACCCTTTATTTACAGGCCAGGTTAAAAAGATTTTGGAAAATTTGGTACGTGGTTGTCAACATTCTTCTTCCTGCTTATTTATTTATGGGGACAACTTAGAATTTAAAAGAGCAGTGTCCAAATCTATGCTGGCCACAACAGGATGTACAAAAGTCATCAGTGTCCCCTGAGTCCCCACAAGGGTGAGTTGAGCCCATACCCCTACCCGCCCCTCAAATTATTACTATTGTGTATGTTATTAGCATAGTGTCTAGTAGTCATCTTGTAACTTTTTCAGTTGACATACTTTAGTTATCCACCATTACTGAGATTCATTGGTGTGTATGATGGCAGTAGTAATGTTAGCCATACTGACAAGACGTAAGACATTCCTTCTGTATTTATTTAGCTGAGTAAAAGGTTAGTATCATTCGACAGTTGGGAAGGCAAAATTAAACACAATCTGTTTGCCTAGATTGGGTCACCTCCTTCAATTCTTGAAAACAGTTCTGGGATC
Organism: Phrynocephalus guinanensis; assembly: GCA_037367245.1. NCBI lineage: Eukaryota > Metazoa > Chordata > Lepidosauria > Squamata > Agamidae > Phrynocephalus > Phrynocephalus guinanensis. The sequence continues at coordinate 91,403,362 of CM074739.1, forward strand.
TCTGCATTGGTCATCTCTAAAGAAAACAGTTGAAATCATTATGGTTTTTTTAAAAAGCCCAGCAACCCAAAGCTCTAGTGTGGTCACAGCTTGGGGGGATATATTTTAAAAGAAATTAGTAACAGCTGCAAGCCCACCCACTCCCACTTAGTTTCATTAGAGTTGGCACTTTTTTTTTTTAAAAAAAAAAGACCTTTTCAGTTTTTAGAAAAGAGCTTTTTCCTCCTCCTTACATATTGATGGAAGAGTTACTTTTACTTCTTTTATAAAGGACATCAGAAGACCAAGCCAACATGTCTGGAAAATGGCCATGTGCAACACTGAATCGCCCACATTAGTACCGAGGAATTTCAAAGAAAGCCCATCCATGCCAGATCTAGACACAGCACTCCTGAAGTCATCCATTGTTTACACAGGAGCTCTTCTACATGGGAGGTACTTCCACCCCACTTTCTCTCCCTTGTCCATGAAAGGTTGCATGCACACCTAAGTTAAAAACTACTTCAGTTAAAACAGTGCTACAGAATTTTTGTTAATTATTTTTAAAGAAAGAAATTCAACTTCCCAGTTCAACCTTGTTGTCCAGATCTTTCTTCTTTCAATTAACTGACTATTTAATTGAAAGTTCTCCTTTAGCTGTGTTTTGAGTCCTGATCCTGAGAAAACTTACCTCTCCCCCCCCCCCCCCCCCCCCCCCCGCCTTGATCCTGAGAAAACCTACCCTCCTCCTAGTGGACTGATACCTTCCTGCTGGAGCCAGTGGGCTTTCTAGAGATGGGCACCTGCACCCCCCCCCTTCACAGTGAGTGTTACAACTTGCTAATGTCCCTGCAGATCAAGTGCCAGGCTCAAGAGATAATCAAGATGAAGATGCTGGCTGTGTTGGTCACTGGCTTTATATTTATGTCAAATCATGGTGAGTTTCCTGGTCATATCATACACTTTAGGAAAGAACTGTGATTGCATCAAACATTTTAAAATTCTGTATGGATTCATGTGGTTTCCCACGACCCACCTTTCTTTACATTATTCGGCAAAATAGGTCAGAAAAAGACAGAGATAAATAAACCTAAAAGACTACTGAAGTAACCAGCTTATTCTTTCCAGCTGTATGCTGTCTTTAGAGGGAGTAATCTGCAAATGTACCATCAAGGTAGGGGAGTAAAACACCACATTTAACTCCTGCATGTCTAGGCTATCACTAAAGGCTTCATCTGAAAGCAACAAGTCATTTTTTCTCCTGTCTTTGCCAACCCTGGAATTTTCTGGGGGCAGCATGGCCTGCAAAATGGTTGAAAGTCCACTTCTGTTTTTTTGGGGTGGTGGTGGTGGAGGAGTTTGTATTATTTTTGGTGTCAGTGGGTGAGTGGGGAAGAGGATACAAAAAACCCCAACAACCCTATTTAATAGGCAGCTCATAGATCATGCAGACTTCTAATAGCACCTACATAGCATTTATGTTGGGGCTAGATTCATTTTTTGGGGGGGAGGGGCAGGAGAGCCGAGAGGTCCAGAACCCCACAAAAACAATTTTTATTGTTTATTGTTTATTAATTTTTTGCAGAGGAGGTGTACACTTTGCCCACCTCATTCTGATGTGGCAGGTAAATGACACCTGCATTGCATCAGTATGAAAACCTGCCCTTAGCTGTGGTAGCTGTTTTAGTGCTGGTAATATAATTAGATTAATTAATTAATTAATTAAATTTGATACTATTGTGGCACCTCAAAGGCCTACACATTTCATTTGACATAAGCGACATCATCGGCTCTTAAGATCAGAACACTTTAGGAGTGTTAGTTTCTTGTGGCAAAAATGACAATGGATCTTGTACCACCTGAGGCCAGAAATATCAATTAAAGAGAGCCCATAATTACAGCGAAAGGCACATTAAGATTGCAGAGGATTGCCTGATTCTTCATTGCTGGGTCTGAATCCCAAGCTTAAATTCCCAAGGTAGATCATTTTCATTGTCCTAAAAGTGGGAGAAGCTGGTGCAGTGTGACATTTGGACACACTGCTTCCGGCCCTAAAGACTTACAAGATTTTTGGCATGAGATTTCCTAGACTGCAATTCATTCCATCAGATCTGTTTGATGAAATAAGCTACAGTCCAGAAATAAAATGTTGAAGTCCTTAAGATGCCACAAGGCTTCTCTGTTTTTGCTGCAACAAATCAATACAGCTGTCCCCTTAAAATCCTCCTGCTGAAGAAAGTAAGACAGTCTCTTCTGGGGTGGGGAAGGGGAGAAGCTGGCTTAGAAGCAAGTCAGAAGGAAAACAGACATTTTATTTCCAAATTCCACTGCTTCTAGTAAAAAGGTACACTGCAGTGCTTATGCATGTGGATGCAATTCCAGTTCAATGTGTTTACTTTTAAATCAGTTATAATTTTTTCATGAAATCTTTTGGTTCCTTAATGCATACACAACACATATGTACAACATGTATAGTCTTAATTGTGTTTTATAGATATTGTTATAAAGTGATTTGGTTCAGAGATTTAGCCTGCCATGCCACAGTAAAACAGAGGTTGCTCAGGGCAGAACGGACTTTTCAGAGTCCCTTCTTATTGGCCACAGTGTTGGCCAAGCCTTTTGAGTGCCCCGAAGTGTGCATTAAGAGCTGGTCTAGTTCCATAGATATTTTCTATAATCTCAATCCTAATTTGGAAAAATTAATTTGTATAATGTCCTACACATTGTATCCATTCAGATGGGGTGCTGCTTTTAATTTTAAAGGGAAATTTTTGGTTCCATGTTGGCTGGAGATTCTGGCTGTAACAGCCCAAGAAGTTACTTTTGGAAACACTTCTGGAACAAAGAAGCTCCTTCAAATAACCTCACCCTACTATGAATACTACTTGGATTACTTCCCCCTTTCCAGCATTGCTTCTGCAGATTTAACAGAGGTCTAAGAGGAGGCTCTTCCATCATTCCACCTACTTAGTAACAAAAATTAACCACGTGAAACAGGTAGGAACCCCCAGGATATAGTGCTGAAGCCTTTAAAGCAAAGCACCGGTGAAAATAGGTTTCTCGGAGAAACAGAGTCAAACCTTAAAAACATAAAACTCTGTAAAGGCTGTGAGAGCAAAGAAGTTCCTGGTTAGAATAGAGGTGTTTGCCAATTGACTAATCTTCTAACAGACAGACAGACAGACAGACAGACAGACAGACAGAAAGAAAGAAGGAAAGAAAGAAAGAAAGATTTGCCCTTGGCTTAGCAAGTGCTAAAACCACAGTTTAAGAAACGTGTTTATGGTATTGTTGAAAAGTGTTAATTGGGACACAACATGGAGTGAGAGATACAGATTCCAGCAGCTATGCCGTTTTCCTGCTTCCAGCCTTTACTCTTGTTTGCTCTTCAAATTGGATTTATAGTCCAGGCTGAAGTAGGGCTGCTTTCTACCTTTTCACCTTCCAGGGTGTTTATGACAGTAACACAGAATGACAGGCAGATACTGAACAGGTATTGCCTTTTGCCTTTAAAGCACCTCTATGGTGGAAAGAAACACTTTTAATAGATAAATTATTGCTTAAAATTATAAGTACGTTCCCAGATCAGCAGCATCCTCTTGAGGTCCTTGAGATTTTGAGACCAAAGGTGGAGATCCAGGGGCAAGCCCTTGTGATGTCATAAGAACAAGCTCTTTAGCAACAGTTGTAAAATCATATGTTTCAGTAGCAGCCGCCCTAATGCATGCAAGATGATGAAAAAGAAAAAGGGGCCACTGAGCCTGTCTAATGGAATGTCTTAAAGTCTTATTAATACCCCCCCCCTCAAATTGGACTGCCAGACTGGCAAAACCCTAAGATTTTGGGTCTCTGAAACCAAAAGTATGGACCACAAAACCAAGATCAGGCAACTCTATGTACAATGCATCTTTTAATGCTTCTGTGAAGAAAAGGCAGTGGCAAATGGCAAGACACAGGTTATATATTTCTCCCTTGAATTGCATAGCTTCAAACATCACGGCTGCATGTGAGGGATGTATTTTATGTTTTTTATGTTATGTATGTTTTATTATGTGCACTGGAAATGGAATTTAATTCCATTGAATGGAAGTACAATGACAATATAGTTATTAATTCATTCATATACAGATAATTTCCCCAATAAATAAATATTCAATATAAATACTATGCTGCTGTTAGTCTCCCGGAAGTAGCCTGAGAAAGGTTGGTCTCAAAATTACCAAGGCCCCTATTAGTGGTGTTGTTGGCCCCCAGATCAATGGTAGTGGCTGTTTTTTCTGATCCCTCATAGAAGCCAAATTGAAGATGGCAGAATAGAGCCTTGCCTAAGGCTGTTTGGTGAGCAAAACATGCCCAGATGGAAATTGGTGAATGATTGTTTTCGTTTCTTACCCAAGAACTCGTAGGAGACCATAGGTTGATTATTAGTCTACCACCTTTCAGGCCTACACCCTGAGCGTGGAACCGTTCACTGGCTGTGGTATTCTGTGAATTTACTAAAGATAATTTACAGCAACTGTACACACACACACACACACACAGAGAGAGAGAGAGAGAGAGAGAGAGAGAGAGAGAGAGAGAGAGAATAAAATGGCAGCTAACTGATCCTGCCAGCTTCCACAATGCTAACTACTAACAATGGCTTGATATGCTGCTTTAAATTATTACACTAAAGTATCTCTTGAAGTAAGGACAGCATCACAGCTCATGCTTCTAGACTTGCAAGAGGTGCATTTTCAGAGCCAGGAAAAAGTTAAAGTTTGGGTTATGACTTCCAGAACCCCCTCACCAGCGTGCCCCAAGCTATCGTACAGCAGTGAAACACAGGAAACCAATCAGCAGTCAGGACTGCACACTGTCAGTTTCCCCGCAACATGAGGGAAAGTTGTCAGTGTACCACCATTTGAGGGTGTTGCACGACATCCTCTCTCATCCCTGGTGGCATCATCTTCATTACAACTTTCATGTTGTGTAGCGAGAGGGGAAAATATGGACTCCACAAAGAGGTGTCACACTTTTTTTATACATACGTGTTTGTTACAAGCCCGTGTAAATTATTCTCCTCTTCTCCACTTCATCTGCACAACAACCAGGAGTAAGATTGGGCTGATTGGCCCAAGGTCACCCAGTGGGTGACATGGCTGAGGTAGGATTTGAATCTGGTACCTTAGTCTAACATACTAAGTCCTAATCCACAGTGGATCTGGATCTATATACAGTGGACCCTTGTATAACAAACAGCTTGTATAACATAAAATTTGTGCAACATAAAAAATTCCTGAGATAGGGGAAATTTGCTTAACATAATTGCCTATGGGGAGAATCCGTACAACATAAAAATGGGATCACTCTGTTTTCAATGCATTCATATGGGAATTTGTATAAAGGAAAATTTGCTTAACATAATTTCATTTGGAACGAATTAATTCCTTTATACAAGGTACCACTGTATTTAGATCTGAAGAACCCCAAGGAGCTTAGCTGTGGCAAGGCTGACTGAAGTTTTCCGAGGCAAGCAACCCTGGAATTTGCTGGAGACGACATCTAAAAACCTTTGACCTGAATTTAGAAAGGGTGGAAAAGAAAAATCATCTCAAATCTGTGTGTGGAATTTTCTAGGCAGCACCTCCTCGTTCCCTCACTGCCAAATGGAATACAGTATTTGCATTTGCGGTCTAAGGAATTCACTAGAGTGTTTGACCCAAACTGTTCTCCAAAGGTTAAGAAATGATCCATAGAACCAAATATTTAACATGATACGCATCCTGGCATTTAACCTTAAACTCCCTTACCCACCTGTTTTCCCTAACTGCTATGTTATCAAAGCGGTCCCATCTTTATAGCTGGGCTGTGTCTTCTTCAACTTTGTTCTTTTCCCTTTTTAAATTAGCTGAATTGTTGGGTTATATTGCCCGATAAGGTCTTCATCCAATAGCGTGCGATGGGTGTAAAGGTCCTTCTTACCATGTTGTGGCAAAAAGGGGTGGGGGTGGGGCAGAGATCATCGAGTAAAAATAAAGCAAGGAAGAAAACAATCTATATGGGATGATAGACGCCAACGCATGTAATGAACTTTCAAAAAGTTGCCCTTGGACTTGAAGTTGAAAAAAATAGATATACAGCTAAAATCTGAGAATTGAGAGGGAGAGATATTGGGAGGTAGCAATTTTTGCACTAGGAATAACCACCACCACAACCTTTGAACTGCAGAGTTGGAAGGGACCTTATGGATCATGAAGTCCAGCCCCTCTCAAGGAGTCGCAGTAGGGAAGTGAACTCCCAAACTCTGGCTCTGTGGCCAGAAACCTAAGCCACTGAGTTATTCAGCAGTGGAGAGCTTGGACCCATTATCTTGCAAATTACAACTCCCAGCACTGGTGTAGTCCAGAAGGGTAAATTGCCAATACAGTAATCCCCTGCTTATTGTGGGGGTTAGGGACCCACCTGACCTGCCATGACTGAAAATTCACAATTTGTGGATGCAGGTTGGGTGGGGCCTGGGGGTCAGGAGTGATCAGATCGCCCTCCACCGCTTACTCGGGCTGCTCCAAGACTTCTTGGAACACCCAGGGCGAGCGGAGTTTTGGGATCTGATCCACCACCTAGCTGGAGCCCGGGGCTTGGGGAGGGGAGAAAAAGGTTTTAAAAGCCCAGGCTTTTAAAACCTCCCCCCCCCCTTCCCCACACCCCAGGCTCCAGCTCATTGGCGCTGGGGTGGGGAAATAAAGGTTTTTCTCCCCCACTCCAGCGCTAATCAACTGGCGCCCCGGCATGTACTGCGGTCACGTGATATAGTGACACCACAGTACGTGAACCGCAAAATGGCAGGGGGTTACTGTATTCTCAGAAAGATTAATAACAAGATTTTCTGAGTCTTGTACCTTTAGGCTAGGCTAGGCTAGGTGCATGGCCATCACTTCTTCTGGAAGTTGAGTCATGGCTACTGGACTTCTTTTTCTTGAGAGAGAGAAATGTTTCGCTGCTCATGAGTCTGAATACAGCTAGTGCCAGTCCTCCATCTTATAGTCAGCTTTGACCTCTTGTCACCCTGGTCTGAAACAGGCTCATAAGATGAACAATGGCCTGAATAACAACAAGATAAGATGGAGGACTCGCACTAGCTGTATTCAGACTGATGAAGCTGTTTGGATGAGCAGCAACACGTTTCTCTCTCTCAAGAAAAAGAAGTCCAGTAGCCGTGACTCAACTTCCAGATAAACTCACCTGGATGACTGAGAGTCTTCACAGACATATGACCATCACTTCTGTTTTGCAGAGGGAAGGCCTTTATTTGAAAAGCCCCATTTAGCTAGAAGATAAAGGCAGCTAAGAAAGGAGGGTGTCAAAGGGCTTAAAGTTTCCCAGTTACAGTCCATCCTCCTAGTCAAATACACTTTATTTGTTCTTCTTGTTTTAAATTAGATGGCCATTATATGCAAATTTACATATAAAATGGCATTTGCAAATTGGTGGCGGCTTTCATTTTTTACTTTGCATTTCCTCTTTTTTAGTGATGTGCACTCAGTTGTGGTTCTACACTAAACGAAGGTAGGCATACTCAAACAGTCTGTTATTTTTCTTTGGCTGTCCCATTTCTTCCCCCCCCCCTCTATGAATGTGAAGCAATATCTCTCAAACAGGATATCTTAGTAGCGAGGCTGGTTTAAATAGCTTGCCACTTCCAGTTAATAGCTGTGGTCAAAAATTGATTTTTTTTACCACTCCCATTTGCTTGGTGGAGTCACACTCCCAAATGTCTGAAGGATAAAAGTCGGGATGGCTATGCTGCTGTCATACCTCTTGCCCTGGCCATAGACATACAGGACAAGTAGGTAAAAAGGTAAAGGTTCCCTACGCACATGCGTGCTAGTCGTGTCCGACTCTAGGGGCAGTGCCTATTCCTGTATTCAAGCCAAAGAGCCAGTGTTGTACAAGTCCATGGCCACGTGGCCGGCATGGCTGCAAGGAAACACGGTTTTACCTTCCCGCTTTTTACGGCAGTACCTATTTATCTACTTGCCTTTACATGCTTTCCAACTGCTAGGTTGGCAGGAGCTGGGGTTATCAGCGGGAGCTCACTCCTCTACGTAGCACCCGGGATCTGAACCTTGCACTAAATCACTAAACTTGTACTAAATCAAACCTAGCACTGAGAACACTCAGTGAAAGCAGATCTCCAGTCTGGAAGACTCAGCTGACTTGAGCCCCCTGCTGACTATTTGTAAGCACTGTGCATTTCTGTCATCATTCCTAATTACATGAAGGCTTTCAGGCATGTTCAGATCCATATGATTAATCTCTTCTTGCTCTGGGGGCTGGGGAGGGAGGGATGAAGCAGACGTTGCCTACCAATGGCGTGAAAGACTAACCATTTTATTCCAACACAACCCTTTTTGAGAACAAAATTTGACTTCCTCAGCTGCAGGTATGGGGTTGATGATTGGTTCATGAAAGTTCTGAGTTTGAAATGTTGCAGGCAAGATGGGTCAATCAGAAGCCCCCAACAGGACGCTGGTAAGACAGTAGCAGTAAGTAAAGTCTTGGTAGGAAGACTCTGCTGCCATCTGAAGGGCCATAGTAGACATTGCACACACAAATCACAGGACACTGGCCTTTCCACATACTCTCACACCCCAAAAGGCAGCAAAGCCAAAGACCTTCTAAAACCTTCTTCAGGTGTATTTATTTACTTGTTCCATTTAGATCTGTAAAATAAAATGTAATGGGTAGAAAGTTGGTTTAAGACTCCTGAGACCAGAGTTCAAATTCCCACTTGGCCATGAGACTCACTGGGTGACCATGGGCAAATCATAAAGTCTCAGCCTGACCTGTGTTGTGTGTGAGTATGACATCAGGATGGTGGAAGCCATATGTATTGCCTGTAGCTCACTGAAGGAAAAATGGGATATAATTGTAATAAATCAAGTTCTCTTTAAGCCTTTCAATTCTTCATTTTTTGAAGTATCACTGAAGCAAAACTTATGACATCAGGCTTTGGAAGTAATCATTGGCTATGAACTAATGACTGCAAGATTTTTAAACAGCAGCTTCTGAGAAAGGGTCCCAGACCCTGAGCCTGTGCTAAAAACAGACCCAAAATGAATCTGGCCCAATGAAAATTGGTAAGTTTCTATTCAAATCCCCTGATGTTCGAACCACCTAGTACAAGCTCAACGTAATGCTATCTTAGCAGAGAATCGCATGTGCAGACTGTTCTTTATGCATTTCTCCCGGCTTCTTCAGTTCTCACATTTTATGAAAAAACGGGGCATCTGGGAGCAAGATGAGAGCTGCAGCATGAGAAAGCGTACAAGCTGAATTTCCAAGACTTAAAATGTAGGTGAGTCACGCTTTTATTGATACTGGGAGGAAAAGTAAAGAATTTTGCCAAACTAGGCTTGGAACTGCTTCTACACCTCATAAGCCATGGCTTTTTGATTGGCAATGCTCTTCCAGAAACATGTGTCACAGTAATATGTGCTGAGAAGAGAAACAGAGTCCACAGAGTGGTTGCATGTACTGGTTTACATGTGCAGATACAAAACCAAGTCATTGTCATAAAACGCATGGAACCATAACATCTCTCTCAGGATGGGGATGAAAGGGACAGGGTGGGCTTGTGTACCTCTTGAATCAGCTATCCAGGTGTTCCAGTTGTGGAAAGGCAACTTCAAAGCCTTGATTTCCCTGTCTATAATTCTATATTGTTGCATTAGGCTCAGACTGATGTCTCTTCAAATGGAGAACCTCTTGAAAAGGATTGTTCAGTGTCAGTCCTTCAAGGAAAGAATGATCCCCTTACCAGAAGATGTGAACATAAGAAGAGCCATGCTGGATCAGGCCAAAGGCCCACCTAGTCCAGCTTCCTGTATCTCACAGTGGCTCCACCAAATGCATAAGGGAGTGCACGAGACTAGATATCTGTCTCCTGATACCACTCCCCTGCATCGGGCCCTTGAAATACCCCGGTTTTAAGCCTGGAGATTACACATCTCCATCATGATTTGTAACCTGTGATGGACTCCCCCCCCCGCACGCTTTTGAAAACATCCAGGCCAGATGCCATCACCACATCCTGTGGCAGGGAGTTCCACAGACTAACAATATGCTGGGTAAAAAAATATTTTGTCCGTTCTCTCTCTCCCAACCCTCAATTTGAGTGGTTGTCCTCTAGTTCTGGTATTTTGTGAGAAGAGTGTCCCTCTATCCACTTTACTCATGCCCTGCATTATTTTCTATGTCTCAATTATATCCCCCCTCAGGTGCCTTTTTTCTAGACTAAAGAGCCCCAAATGTTTTAGCCTTTCCTCATAAGGCAGGTCCCCCAGCCCAGTAATCAGTTTAGTCGCTCTCTCTACACCTCCCTACATATGTGGATGCTAGTAACTACTTTTTGTTTGTTTGTTTGCTTTTGCTCTGTTTCAGCCAGAAATGTACGGGAGCCATCCAAGGTGCTAAGCCATATGCCCCAAATATGTTCCGTACATCTGATAGTTCCTGTAAAAGTCAGACTAACACCCCTCCATCAAACCGGCATTGATAGCTTTGACAACTTTGACTACTCGACCACATTCCAGAAAATGGCAAGTCAGCTACAAACCAACTGAGCTAACCAAGTGGCACTTGTGAGGGCATCCTTCACTGTCTAATTGAGGAGAGTAGAGCTTAAGGGAGCCCAGAACAGGCTGTGCAAATTGCATAGCTCTTTACTTGTGCAAAGTGGAACAGGCGGAGGGTTTAAGGGGATAGTACTGAAGCTTACCCTCAAGCATTTGGCACATGGAGTGATGGTTCCATTTAGCTAAATGATAGAGCCACTCTCTTTTTTTAACTTCTCCCCAATGATGATCAAGTACAGGATGATTCAATGTGGGAGAAACAGAGTTTGGATGTTACCAAAAACACAGATGGCAGTTAACAAACTCAATTATGGTGGGAACCATGAGACTATAATGAAGTTATAGAATATCAGAACTTAAGCAGCCACACTAGGACAACCACTGAGTAGTCACTTATGTCAGGGATTTACAGAAAAATATCTCCTGTGGAAGGAACTCATGAGCTACCACGTTTCTTTAACTGTAATGACAAAAACAATAAAAGTTTATGTCCCACTTTAATACAGGCAAAGTACAAGGCAGTCGGCCTTTGAAATTTGAGGGCAGAGGCAACATGGACAGGCAATGTGCTATCTAGGTTTATGAGTTAAGGGGAAAAAGTGGTAAAATGACAAGTGTGCTTTAACTACAGTATTTTTACTCTTTTATTATTGTGGTCTTCACCCCTAGAAATTCTATCATTGCTTCTCCCAGATAACATCAGTGGGTTACCTTGCATCTGAAGTAGCCTTGTTAGGCTTTCGAGTGCACAGAGGCAGAAGGAAATGTATACATCATCTTTTAGCAGCATCTGCTTCAAGGGCTCCAGAGACAACAGCCATCATTACACCATATTCTTTTATCGATTTCTACACTTAGGCCAGAGATACTTGTTTTGCTGATTGTGATCAGATTACATATGTGAGGTTTTAATTTCATACTAAGCACATGTTCATATACCAGCTAATTAACCTCCCACTGAAAATACCAAGCATCTGCACAAAGGCTTTTTGCTCCGTAGCAATTGACTGTCTTGCCGAAACAGCAGCTTGTAACTCATCACCTTCCCCGACCTCCCAGTTAAGCTTATCTGAGTTCTATGTGTGATGGCCCTTAGTGATGCTGAGGCTTAGGGTTTACTATTGTATGCATACCAATGTTAAAAGAGACACTGTAAACAAGAAATACAGCCTAATAAATACCACGATAAGCATGAGGGTCTCTTTCTCTCTCCACCAGTTTCAAGACTGAAGTCTATGAGAGTTAACATGTGGCATAGACAATAAGCGTACAGTATATGTGCATATTTGTGTTATTGTGGACTTTTTATAATTAATTTATCTAATTATAATCTATTTGTAGTTTGAAGCGCCATCTTTAGCCACTAGGCGCCAAACCTGCTTGCCAGCAGGGGAACACAAGGTAGAAGGTCAGCTTAGATTCCCTTGGAAGGGAGGGCCAGAAATGGTGACCTCCCTTCCCAGATTCTAACTTGGAATTGTAAGCATTAATCGGTACGCTGATGCTCGAGTTGCATGTTAGGAATTGAAAATCACCACCACTATTCATGTCTGAAAACAAAAAGGGAAAGGCAATCAAGAAAACATGGGGTCCAGTGATTCTCTGTCCAGCTAGAGAACTAATTATATTTTCTAGCCTTGGGATTGGTATGCCGGAACTTTACTTTTGATAGCTATCGGGTGAATAGACAACCCAGCACTGCAGTATAATTGCCATTGCAGTGCATACTTGAAGATTTAGTTGCCATAAAGGTGCATCTGTAAATCTTCATTTTGTCTGCAGGAAACACCCTGCCAGGCATGCTCTTTTGCTGCATGCACAAGAACTATAGAGTAATTTGGTATGGCTGATAGCAAATCATACAAGCAAAGGGCATGGCTTTTTTTTAAGTCAAGAGAAATGTATTTAATATAACATTCCCCTTCTGCCCTCTAAGTTCTCAATGTGGTGGTATATATGATCCTGTGAGATAGGACACGTTGAGAATTATAATCTGAGGGATGTGTTATTAAACTACTTTGCATGCACCTTTTTATACATATGAACTGTTTTCTCAGAGAACTGCCTCCATGTACGAGGTATATCACAAATGCCTGGGGCTGGCACTAAGCTAGAATGGCCAATGCTAACAACTCAGACTGGAATAGATCTTGGACCATATCGGCAGGTAAATGGATAAATAGAGCTGCAATGTTGAGTCAATTTTAAAGGTGCTATTACTTAGGATTTTTATATGTCAAGTCAATTTCAGGGTTCCTGAGATATAGAGGACTCAGAAATGGTTTACCATTCCCTTTTGCAGGGGGGTGGGGGTGCTCTCTGGCTGCGCGTCTTGCCAAGGCCACACAGGCTGGCTCTTTTGCCCATAAACTCTGTGGAAAATCAAACTCAGTCTCTAGCTCTGCAGCCAGGTCCCCAACCTATGGGGCTATCCAGCCAGCCTAGTGCACACATCACTCCTTAAATCTCACATATCCTTAAACCCTCCCAGAATTGGCATAACTGGATGAGGAATATGACACAAAATACTGCCCTTTTCTGCCCTTGTACCTTCCCTTTGTGCCAGTCGTTTTTCAAGAACCCATTTCACTTCATAAGGGATTATGCGCCGGAACATTAGACATTGATTCACATTGGCCCCGACCTGTTGCAGAGCATTTAGATTGATATTCTCTATATGAGCCTTCCCCCCAACACGATGGTTTCTAGGTATTTTTTCACTTTAGTTCTATAAGGTTCAATAAATGATCAGGAATCCTAAGAGTGATAGCACTAGACATCTGGAGGAGACCATGAGGAGGAGGAGGGCTGGTCAGTACTGACTGGCAGTTCTCTCTGCAGGGTTGTAAACAGGAACAGACTTTCCCAGCCTTATCAGGTATTGGACCTGGTATCTTCTGCTTCAAAAACATGTGCTTGATCACTTAGCTATGGCTTTACGAAGCTAGTTTCTGAAACTCAGCATTTCAATCAATATTGTTTTAACAAACAATACATAATGCCTTTCCAAAGACAGTTAGTGCCTTATATTTTAATGATATGTTTTAGTACGGTGTTCTTTGATACAAATTTATGTTAAAACTGTCCCCCTTCCATCTTGACTCCACTTTATAACACAACGCAAAAGAAGTTCTTTTGTGGATTATCACACAGCTGTTGATATTCCCATCTCTTTGTCCCTCAGATCTTCTAATGTGTTCTTCCATCAAAGGCCCAGTCAGCTGTAAAAATATTTTCAGCAAACATGAAACAATTTCTGGTGCATGGGCAAACATCCAAGTAAACAACACAGGTTTGAGCTGAGCACATAAAAAGCATCTCTCCAAACAGAATTTTGCAAGTATGAATGGACTTTCTTGGCCTTTAGAAAAGCAATACAACACAATAAATATGATGGGAAATACTGCCATCAAAGCAAAGCAATATGAGTACAAATAAACAGTATTCAAGTATGTTTTCACGGGAGCAACTGAGGTGAGATTGAGTTCAAAAGGAGCCCTAGGATGGATTACTTCCTTAATGAAATGAGGAGCCGTATTTCTTCAGAAGAGAAATAGCAGCTGGGAGAAGGGTGGGGTTGAAAGTGACAATGTACATTCTGCAGAAGGTGAAATACATGGATGGTGCAATCCTACCCAGCCCTGCTGTTGTTGGAAATGCTTCCATCAGTGGAACAGAATCTAAGATTGAACTTTTACCAGAATACAGAATATGACAAAAGCCCAGACTTTGATCCAATGGATATTATTGCTGTAATCAAACTAATATCACTTACATTCATGTATACATTTTGTACCTGCATAGTTTGCAGGACTAAGACTCTAATGCCAGCTAGTGGAAGGGACCCATTTTGTTTTCTGAAATAAATGTTAGTGTCATATTTAAAAAGAATCTATGCTTGGAATTATTGTATCTTTGCCCCTGTATCTTCTTTATTGCATCTTATATCAGTAGTGGCTCTAGTTCACTCAACACATGTAAATAGTTATAAAAATGTTGAGCATTGCAACTGTGGACAGGGGTATGCCTTACAATATGTTATATGCCAAAGTTACACTACAGTGACATGAATGGGCAAGTCACGGGTTCTCCCCCACAACTTCAAATTAACAGGAAATTTAGCTCTCAGTTTGTAGCATAACATGGCACTACTGACATTTCCAGTGGGATAACATCATGTAACACTAATTAAAAGCAGAGACTATGAACACACAACACAAAAAGAAAGGTATTTAACTAGAATATAAGAAGTTAAAAAGCAATTTGAAGTACCAGGAGTGAAAGTAAAAGAAGAGATAGATGAGATACAGGTTTACAATAAGGCAAGGCAGTAATACATACTGTGTCATACAAAGAGGAAACTGAATCATAGAAGAGAAGAAAATACATTTGGATATCTGTGACTGACAAAATATTAAAAGGATTTAAATGGTTTCATGAAATGACAATAATTATTGGCACTCGTTTGAGTCCACTATTTTTTTAAAGTATGAATTCCCCCCAGCATACCCTTTATTCCAAGATACTATAACCATAATGCCAATGCATGCAATGCTCTGAATGATGACAAGTGGATACTGCTATATACTTAGAATTCAAAGGTACACATTTACCTCTCAAAATACTGCTTGCTGACCAGCTTTAGCAAGCAGCTCACTCCAAAATGAGACCAAGAAAACATTAAAACAGCATTGATTAACCTGGTTAACATATGCTGACCCACTTACCTAACAAGGCAAGCAGTAGGATTCAAACTGAGAATAAACAGTATCTCATAAGGTCTACAGCAAAGCCATGTAGACTGGGCAGTAAAATTACTTGATTATCATTTATTTGATTACTCCAAAATTACATATTTAGCTCCCAAACACAAAGAAATCTTGCTCCAAAACCAATACATGCAACAACTCCACTGTTTTGGCTCATATGCACAGAGCCAGGTATACGGTAGCCACTAGGGAATGCTTTTTGTGTGTTTTCTGCAAGAATTCTCCAAGAATTTTCAAGCAGAATGTTTGGAGTTCCTGCCCACACACAAACACTACAGACACCAACATTTCTTTCACATGGAAAAAACCTATCTTGCAGGCTGCCTCAAGCCTACATCTTGTAAAAAAAAAACACACATAGCTCCTCCTCCCCTAAAACAAAACAAACCTGCCCCAGTGCTTCCTAGGAGGACTAGGTCTTTGTGATAGGTGTAGTCCTGCTGCTCTACACCTTCTATACAGTCATCTAAAAAGGAATGTACACTTGCTTTGAATTCTATGGGCAGGAGCACTGCTGCTCTAGATAACAGAGCAGCCGTGAAAAAGACACCGAAAAAGACACAATTCTTCTCACCTTGTGAATTTTGTTCCATTAATATAGTTCACCTTCCACCCATCACTAATCACATTACATTGTAATATGCTATATTTGTACGTTATCCATAAGATACATAACCCAATGAATCATATGACAAAATTTACATAAGTCACCAAGAATGATGTGGAAGCCGTCATGACCCAGTGGTTATCAAACAGAAAGCTGCAGCCTGTAGAGGGAGGGGGTGGCTAAAATGAGTCAACACTGCTATCACTCACTGAAACCAAGGCTGGACCTTTATGGCTCTCCTGAGGCTGTTAGTCTGCGACTCTTACCAGTGTCAAAGGAGAGAGATGGTAGGATGTAATTCAACATGAGCTGGAGTGGGGGGTGGCACTGTTGTTCATCCTTGATTTAAACAACGGGGCAGCTAATTTTTGTGCCTTAGTCTTAACTAAGTATAATTTTGGTTATGAAGTTATTGTTTTGCTGTCCTCAAGTCATTTTCCACCCAAGTCTGTGATCTCCAGGACATGCAAAAATGATCACAACTTCCACTGTCTTTCATTGCAGGAAATGGCACCTCATTGTGATGGCCATGAATAAGTAAGTACAGAACTTTTGAACAGATGTTTTTCTCTTTTTATTGCTGTTAATCCAAGGAAAAAATGCTGCATAAAACCCAATCTGTTCTAGAAATATAAGTGACCTTTCCAGTACATAACATTTCAAATATCAAAGTATATGGTAAACATACAAAGAAAGAGAAGGCAACATGCCTCCTATTTACAGTACAGTATCTGAAATCATATAATAAGTCCCATAAAGAAAAACTGGCAGATAATTGAGAATGCAAGTCCACTGGTGTTCTGACACCCTCACTAGACTCAGAAGCAGTTATTTCATTTTATTATGGTCCAACAAACCCAGCGCAAATTATTTTTATTTAACCAAAATAATTTCCTATGGTAAATTTCTTTTAAATAAAAGCTCTCATCTATCCCTTTGTCCCCTTCACTTCCAAAATATATTGGTGCTATAAATATAAATGCTATCTATGAAGAAATGTAGTAAATCAAGTTTCTTCAAGTTTCTCTTTTAGCAACTAGAATGAATTGAAAATGTTCTGACTGGTTTCTTCCTGCTGTATAACTAATTAAAACAAACAAACAAACAAATATAATCTACTTTTCTGCTATGAGTTGCAATACCTATGGGTATACAAATGGCGGCAGTTCAGTGTTGATTTCAACAGTCAATAGTTATCTCTCTTCCAGATAAACTCAGTGCACTTAAGAAATCAAATATTACCTGGAAGCAATTTAGTACATCTTGGCTTCTAGAAACAAATTACAGCAGCGTTAAACTTAGTGATATGACACTAACATGATCAAGCTTCACACTCATTGGAGTCTTTCACATTATATCGTGATCACACAGTGGTAAATGTCATGAGAAAGTGACATTGCTATTTGGTAGATGGGTTCTAGCATACAAATACCAACAGAATTTTAAAATACACACAGGTTTTTTGTCCAAATTGAAATAAACAATTTACATTCTAAACACAACACTGTAATAGCTTAAAGGGGAAAGATGTTAATATGTAACCATGTTTCTTTTGTACTGACATAGTAAAATACGTTCAATAAAGGTACTTGCTTCCACTTTCCATTACAAATGCAATCACACTAACAAAGGCATTCGTACCAGTTATGCATTTTGGACCAACAGGCTGAAAAAAAATACAATAGGCTAAAAAAAAGTTCAACATATTTCTATTTCAGAAATCTCTTAAACGTTCACACCATTTAAACCTTTTCCCATCCGAATTATTTTCCAAGTAGGCACATAAGAGATGTATATATTTTGTGAATCTTCTGCCTCTCAAGAAATGCAAGCAATGCCTCCATCTGTTCACAAGCACAAGAATTTGCTGGAATCATGCGTAGGATCTGTTTAAACAGCTGAGCATCCATCCAATCTTATGGAGACATGTAGAGCCAGCAAAGGTGGGAGAAATAATAATAGCAGCATAGGAAAAAGCGGGGAGGGGAAAGGTGACTTTCGGGAGTATGACCCAGTTTCTCCTTTCAACCATATGGCTGTTCAAACCAGTGTAGTCAGATATTAAATGACCTTTAAAATGCAGTAAAGATTGCATGTCTCAAGTCTTCAGTGCAAAAGTCTTATTTTCCAAATGCTCTTTTGATTGAATGGCTAAGAAAGCCTTATACTTTATGCAAGTCAGGCCAGGAGAAAACAGCTCTCTTCTTTTGTGTTAAAACAGGTGTTCATGAGCAATGAAAAAATGCAACAGAACATAAGCACACACAAGGAATCTCTCAAATCCAAAGATTTCCCCAGATTTCCCAACCTTCATTTTGGTACGTAGGCAATGTTTACTTGGTTTCAGTCAGCAGAATCCAACGTATCATTAGAAGGGGGTGGGGGAGGTGCATATCTCAATCTGTAAGTGCCTAGAATAGGAAAAAGAGCTTACTAAGTCACTGCTTAAATTATGAGGAAATAAGCTATAAAAATTCCAAACTGAACATACTGTATTACTTCATAAATATTATTAACCTAGCCAAACTAATTTCCCCATCTTATGTCGTCTCTCTAGAAGTCACTTTGTAAATAAAGGAATGCTATTCCAATAACAGTTTCTCCTGAACAAACAAGCACACATTGGCTGCAGTCAGGCATTATGCTGAGGCACGGCTTAGCTGCAAACAAGCTTAACCTCCCCCTAAAGCTTAAGCACTCCTTTTCCCACCTGCCCTTCTTGTGTGGCAATAATCAGGAGAACAGAAGTTTCAGCTTGTCTTGGATGAACCAAAATTCTGTGCGGTTGGAATAAAGCTGGCCCTCCAGATGTTGACGGACTGTAAATGCCATTATTGCCTGTATTGGCTACAACAGATAGTCTGGCAAAATCGGATCATACATCTCCTGCCTGATTTACCATACTGTCTTTGAAGACTCAGTGTTTCCCTGTTAATTTTGGACAGTGAAACCAAGTCAGCTTTCTAAATTATGGTTAGTTAAAATTAACCACAGCCTGTCTGGATTAATTTGGTACAGCAAGCCATGATTAATTTTGAATCAGAAGTGAACTTTTTCAGCTTTTCTTCTTGTGACTGCATGGGTGTATGTATGCCTTAACTCAGTGGAAGCTAGACTTGTCCTTCTAACATTACAATCAAACAAGTTCAGACCTACAGTCTGGGAGCAATTCAAATGAATTCAGCAAGATTACTTTAAAATATATAATTTCAAAGCATCAGCCTGCTTTCAGATAAAATATACAGTACCAGAAAAAAACAAAGGGCACATTTTAAAGTTATAAATCTTAGAATAAAGATATACAGTCAATAGCACCCCTTCACTTAAATGGTTCATTTACAGTTGAGATTATTTCTATATATCCGAGACTGCTCCCAACCAGTCACATCTGTAAGGGGAGGGGGGGCAGGGAATAAATTTTGCTATGCAGGTAAAGAGGAAGTGGCATGCTCATTTTTTCAAACATCAGTTAATTTACAGTGTATGTTTGAATTCTCATTTTTAAAACCA
Source organism: Phrynocephalus guinanensis (assembly GCA_037367245.1). Taxonomy (NCBI): domain Eukaryota; kingdom Metazoa; phylum Chordata; class Lepidosauria; order Squamata; family Agamidae; genus Phrynocephalus; species Phrynocephalus guinanensis. The sequence goes on from CM074739.1 coordinate 91,422,846, forward strand.
CGATGATGCTTAAAGGGCCTCTTTGAGATGTGCCATGAAGAAACACAGAGCTGCACCTTGGCAGCACAAAAATTAATAACCAAAGGAATTGCACTGAGTTTGATTTGCTTTCCCCTGGTCTCAATGCAGAGTGCCCAAACTGTCTGCTTACCTCTGAATTTCATTACTTTGTTCTGCTACAACAATGTTTAAGTCTTCAGGTCTACTATAAATTACTAAATGAGTTTACAGTCAATCATGCAGACACACACACAGTCATACAATCCACAGATAGCACAAAATGGGGTGGTATGGACAATAAGAGAAACAAAATGAATTCAAAAGCAATTGTGTGGGGAATTATGATTACCTTGTTGACTGGTTTCCATAGATGACTGCTTACAATCCTGTGCATAGTGCCCACTAACACCACAATTATAACAGGACACATTCCCATTCTTCTTGGGACCTGATCCATTAGTATTGGCAACTACATTTTGAGCTGGATACACAGGATAGAACCTCCCATATCCTGTCATTTGCTGCATACCATAGCTGGTTTGGCTCCCCATTACTGGGTCATGCATCATCCCATTTGCATATGGGGCCCGTGGCAAGTAAAAAGGAATCTGTGTTCCATTAGTTTGATGTGCTTGGTTGAGGTAGCTACCATTGCAAAGTGATGGCAGAGTAAAGAAAGGCGGAACTCTGTAGACTTGTCCATGAAGTGGGTTATGATAAAAATAACTGTTAATCTGAAGACTTCCATTGGTCCCACAACTGCATCTGCGACCACAAGAACCACAAGGCCCAGACCCTAACGGCTGTGGAGACAGCAGAGTCCCAGTCGCATTAGTATTTCCAACAGCACTTATGTAGGATGTGCTATCACTCTGTGCAGTGCTGTGTGTTAAAGCAGGACTTGGACTAGGCGCAGGACCTGGCGTGTGGGTAGGTATAGCAGGAGGAACAGTAGGCTGGACCTGACTAACGCAGAGACCAGAGGATAGAGGTGGTGGTGTTGAAGCCACAGTGTTCAGCACAGTTGCACTTTGATTGGGCAATACGCTGGTAGCATGAGGAGTTACTGGTACAGCAAAAGGAGCTGGTGGAAGTGCTGTAGCGAGACCAGCTGCAGGAACCACTACTTTTAGACTGGGAGACTGAGGGATCACTCCTGTATTTCCCTCAACATGAGGAGGCACCATTTGATTTAGGCCCATCACATGGGATGCAGGTTTTGAGACTGGATCTGTAGTGGGAACTGTGGATCCAAGAAAGTTACCCGGGCTATGTACTGGGATAAAGGCAGTGTTTGGCGATCCAATGCTTACATTTCCTGTTTGTTGTGGTTGTGGCCCAGTAACTGTACAACTTTCAGATGATGTCTGTGGTGAAGATATTTTCATTCCATGTATTGCTACGTGCAACGCAGGACTACCAGGCTGGACTGGAGACTGGAGAAAGGTGGCTGGCAAAGGGGAAGACAAAAGTTCAACATGCTTCTCAGATTCAGCAGCTGAGCCCATTCCAATAGGAGCTGAATTGGCAACCATCATTCCCAAAGTTTTTCCATCAGCAGAAATAGGGGATGGCACTACTGTTTCAGGTTTCTGTCCACCATTGAGCATCACACAGTGCAGGGCAGGCATAAAAGAAATGTGTTGGAACTGTGGGCTCAAAGGATCATCTACTATATTTTGATTGTCTGATCTCACTGAAATCTGTACTGAGGACTTATTAAGGTCTGTAGCACCATAGCCAGTAAACCGCAGCACATTTTGGTTCCCAGAATCTTCTGAATTGCTGTCTGTGTCTGTGGAAAGCAAGACACCATTAAATAATTGAAAACTTTATGCCTTTGCATAATAGCTCAAGAGGATTTCAGTCACTGTATATAATTTTGCTAAGCTTAAAAATAAAGGAAGAGGTAAGGTGAAGCAGTATTTATGTTAGCAGAGTAAAACTAAAAGCCTACTTCTGACACAGGGTATACCCACATTACAAATCAAGTTTACTTGGCAAGATAAAGTAACAGCTGGTAAAAACACTGATGAAAAGCAGAGATTTGCTGGTATAAGAGGAAGATGAAAGAAATGTAGGGATACAACATGTATGGGCTTATAAAAGTTATTTAACACCTCTGTATATGATTATAAAAGGGAAAGTTTATTATTTAACAGGTTCAGTTATAGGCTACTTTTGCTAGAACATCCCACACTTTTCCAAGACTTCTCCAAGTGTTTTTCAATGAAGTAATTATTTAAATGAATATCACTTCATTAATGGACAGGGGAACAGGATGCAAAGAAACCAGCTAATGAAACTTAATTTAGAATTTACTGTATGCTAAGTATACTATCAGTAAAGTTACTAAGGATATTTCTCCTATCACCTGGATACACCAATGAAAATGCACACTGAAGGGATGCTATGTATTCTATTATTTTAAAATACACAAATACAACCTCTGTCTTTTTCTTCTTCACTTTCAAAGCTTTCCCTTCCATCATGCCGTGGACTAGAAGGAGAACTGTAACTCTCTGAAGAGGTTTCTCCACAAGTGTCATGTCCAACTGTGATGTCTAAATTTGAATCTAGAAGAGATTTCATGGCAGCAAGGTTACTGTTAAAGACCGTCTATTGATATGCATGCCAACATGTGTTTTACTTAATCTTTTACCTCCTACCTAGGATGACTGCCAACTCACTAAACACAGTTCTAAACACATCTCCCTTCAAAATAATTTCGCTACTCCAACTAAACCAAGAAGGGGCAATTAATGTAGTTGATTCATTGCAATTGTTCACTTTGGGGTTTGCATTATATACCCATCTTCACAACACTTGGCTGGTGATCTAGATTCCTTTGAAGCATTGATTTGCTGAAAGTAGCTGACTGGTGTTGTAGACTGATTTGAGAAACAAGAGGAAGGCAGGGCTTAATGGTCACACTCATGACCTCAATGCCCCTCCTCCGCACCCCAAAAATTGCTTAAGTGCAACAATAGCTGTAATACATTTGCTTAGCGTGTCTCAGTGTATGTGGTACTGGTCAACCATGGCCCTTCAGGTGTTTCTGGAGCCTTAAGGCAGCACAACCAATGGAAAGACATGCTGGGTTTTTGCAACCTAACCATCCTTGGAGAACCATGACTGCTGATTCCTACACTAGACTTTTCCTTGTACTGCCAGAAAACCACCCATCACTAGACATGTTCATAGAAAATGAGCATTCTGTGCCAATGCTTGCAAAAATCCTCTCAAATGAGTCATGGGTATAAACTAGATGAAAAGTTATACTTTTAATAATCACTGAAAGAAAAAGAAGAGCCTGCTTGATTAATTAAAAGGTGAACAACAGAAGAGTCCACAAAAGGGAAGTCTCTTTCTGTGAGCTCCTGTTCTCATAGGAGTCAGAAAACAGGATAGCACGTTGCTTGCTTTGCTGCTTGCTGCTTGCAAAGTTAGTTTAAGACCTCTGATCAAGCAAAGATTACGAGTAGCAGCTCCTTAGGTTAAAGGCGTGTCCCAAACTACTGGTGCAGAATCTGTATTTGAAACCATGTAGATGAATTTTGGTTTGTTTATTTCAGGATAATTTAACAAAATGATTTTTGCAAATGGAAACTAAACTTATGGGGCACCTCCAGGTGCAACACTATCATTGTGTTCAGCTACATTCCCCCAACAGACAATACACTGTAGAGTTGCTTACTTTACAAATCAAAACAGAATTCTTGAGAGAAACAAGATTACATTTGAAGAGTTTCCCAGGCAGGCTTCCTACCTTTTGCTGTTCCTGGGTGGAGATGGTGACCATCAGCTACTCTTACACAGTTAGCTCTGATGGTTAACTTGTTGTCAGTTCTCTTTACTTTATCTCTGTATAGGAGAGCCAAACATTTATCAGAAGAGAAAGGGAATCAGTTTTAAAGGCCTGCATTAAAAACCTTGTTCAGGAAGTAACTTTCTGCTGACTAGAAGTAAAAGTTTTAGAGCTATTGATTTAACACATCTCCGGTGTCCACTGTAATTATACTGATGATAATAGAATCAATGCTGTTGTTACATATCATGATAAGTCAGATTTGAGCACCATTCAGCCATAGTATTAAGTTTCATATCTTTTTGTTACAAATCTACCATCCTAACGCGTTAGAGCTAGGAGGGTGGCTCTTACAATTTCAAAATCTGTGCATACACCATTATGTACTCCACAAGACAGAATCTGACACAAGGCTGTGTTGCCTTAGAGGTTATTCTATTGTGCACTAAAGACCATTAAAAGCCAACTCCATTATTGACACCTATTTAGAAATTCCAAATACCTATAGCATTCTTGCATCTGCAGCTTTCAACATCATACAGACCATAACATTTACTTTAACTCTGCAAGAAGCAGTTCCTATTAATAGAAATGGGTGAATCAGATTCTTTTCACTGAAGATTTAAGCCATGCCCAGTTTTGAAAAAGTGAAATTAACACCTACTTTTCTGGCTGCAGCTTTCCTTTCTTCTTGCTCACTGCGGGCAAACTCCTCTTCTCTGCTGTATTCTAGATAACATATTACCAGAATAGAATCATACTGTAATTCCACATAGTCAAAAGAACTAAGACAAACATCAGCTTACTTTTTAAATGTGTAACAATTAGTCACCAATTTAGAATGAGACTCCAATCAACCACTCAAAGGAGTTTACTGAATGTGGGACAACCTATTATGTTGCATTCTTGAAGGCTCTCATGCCCGGGATCTGATAGTTGTTGTGAGTTTTTCGGGCTGTTTGGCCGTGTTCTGGAAGTTTTTCTTCCTTGTACTGCCAGAAGAAAAACGTTCACAACATGGCCAAACATCCCCCAAAACGTGCAACAGCTAGCCTGTTATGCTCTTTTTAGATTTGCTCATAAACTCTCAATTAGTCATTTATCTTGTACAAAAGATATTTCATTAAACCAGTTAAAGATCCTTCTCCCATGTTAGCAACTCTTGAAGTCTAACCTGCTGCTTTTGTGCAGCAAGGCTGGGTCTCATTTTTAAGAAATGTGTTTTGAAATACAGTACATTTGTGTATCTCCCTAATGAACTTGTGATGAGTTGTTTGGCCAGGACATATTACCATGCAAGAACTGCCTGTAATTTGACAGTACAGTACCACTACTAGCAAAAATCAGATGCTTCATGGAAGTATTAATTCTGATCATCTGCACCAGCCTATGAGCATCACCAATTGAGAAGTCCAGGGGATGCCTCAGCACATCCTAAATACACGGACTGTGTGTGTAATGTGGGCTTAGAATCTTATAACAAAGCTAACAATTAAAACTAATTTGCCTCTTTCCAGTGCTATCTAAATTTATACTGACAACTTTTCTATTGCTGAAGTAGTACCTGTATGGGAATAACACACCAGAGTTTTATAGCTTTACATGATCAATACACAACTGGCAACCTCTAAGCAATGTCTGCTCTCCAAGATGTTGCCCAGATGAGAATCACACAAAGTTCATACAAAGAGAGGCGCCATCTAAATCCAAGGACATTCATTACACAAGGGATGCAAACACAGGTTTTAGCTTCATCATCAGTTTCTCTTCTAACTTCAAGAAAGGAACCACACTGTTCTACCAAGTCAAAAACACCAAGACTTATATGCTACTTATGATCTGTTACCTCTCCTTTTTGAAAAAAGAATTAAGATCTGCAGGTCTCAGATACATGTTTGTTCTTTTAGCATCACACTCTTTCTGGCCCTTTTTTCTTATGAAATGTCAGCCTAGCATCTGGTACTCAGAGGTACGAAGCACATCATTATTTCTAGGAAGACTGTCAGTACCAATTTTTCACTGCATAAATATTAATAATGAATTTCAAATATTGCCATGCCTCTTATAACTTTTCATAATGTGTGCCTCCCAGTATGAGAAACTTTAAACAAGTACCTGATCAAGTAATGCACAATGTTCTGGATGCTGCTGAAGAGCACAGCTTTTCCTTCTCCAGTCTGCCACACCATTGTATTCAGAATGGGTTACATCAAAGCCATCCAGGGAAGATGATTTTGTATTAACAGTGCTGTTACAAAAGATATATAATATATTGTGATTGAAAATATGTCCTATCTTATAATTCACCTAGGGAAATAAAAGTGTGACTTTTTCAAAACCACTGTCTGGGCAAGGACCATGAAGCATCTGCCAAGGGCATGCAAAAGAAACATAAAATAGGCATCTACTATCCCAAGTACACCAAGCTATTAGGAAAAGAGCACATTTGGTATGCCCCAAATCAGTAATTCCTTGCACAATAAGTAAACCACATTTGGAAATGTGATGTTAGCCCCTCCCCTCTCCATTGTTACTGCCTATATAGTACAGTCGTCCCCCACCATTTTGCGGTTCATATACTGCGGTCACGGTATATCACGGGACTGCAGTATATGAAACTCAAGGCCCCCTGGGGCAAGCTGCTTGGGCCCGTTTGAAGCCTCTTGCACTTACCCCAGGCCTGGCACTGCCCTGAATGGGCCTCTGATGGGCTCCCCAGGCCTGTCAGAGGACCCAGATGTGGTTTCCAGCAAACAAGAAGTCACTTCTGAAAAAAACGGAAGTGACTTCCAGATCACTGGAAACCCCTTCTGGGGCCTGTGACAGGCCCGGGAAGCCCGTTGGAGGCCTGTTCGAGGCAGCACCAGGCCTCAGGTAAGTGCAGGAGGCCCCAGAGAGGCTCCCCAGTACCAACCCAACCCAGCACCCACATACTGTGGATTTTCCATTATCGTGGGTCAGTCAAGTCCCTAACCCCAGCAATAGGTGGGGGATTACTGTATATGCAAAGTAACAAGTCTGCAGAGGCGACATAATATATTAATTATGTGCTTTTTATATCGGTCTGTTTATAATTCGTTGTTTATTGTTTTGCTTTATAAAACTATTATTGTTCTGTTTGGCGCCCGTTCGCCTGATTGTAAGCCGCTTAGAGTTCTGTCTAGAAGATAAGCGGGATATAAATACAACAATAAAATAAATAATAAATAAATTCCTGCTTGTGTGTGGAGCCTACATACGAGCTAAAACATCTTCGTAGATTCCCAACACAGAGTGGCAAATAGCATTGCTCTGCTCACCTGGGAGAAGCAACAACCGCTTTTTGCTCTTCCATCTAATGTTATCCTGATATTTTAGCTCTCTATGCCTTTTAAAATGTTTACTATTTTGCAAGCAGGCAGCACAGAACCTCAAACACTTTTTTTAAAAAGCTGGAATAAACAAGCAAGAATATGAGAGTAAAAGTACTACAGTAACAGTGCTCTTTTCCTATTCAGAGAGAATGGCAGCAAAACTAGGAAGGAATGCCACAAAGGCATCACAATGTCTAAAATAGCCCTGTAAATTACAATATTTTTAAAAAAAACAAACAGTGCCTATCTGGTTAAGCCTATTTCATGTGTTTCCATCTAGCCACTCTAGCTTTTCTCAAATTTGTGTTAACACAGTTAAAAGGTCGCACACATTCTCTTCTCAAATGGTCCCATTTCAAAATTCTTAATCAGCATATGGAGGTGGTATATATTGTAGCAGCACCTCTGCTGTGAAACTAAAGTCAGATTCACAAGCTATCATAGGCTTCCCTAATATTTGCATCCACAGTTGCGAGTGGCAGAAGCTTGCACAAACTGTTTTTTCATTCACCTGACATTTTAAAATCAAAGCAGTTGCAAGTGTAAAATAAACACTCCAGTCATGTCTTTTTCAGACACCCTTAGAATTTATTTCTTAGGTTACCAAGTTGAGAAAGCAATGTTCTCTGTCCCTCCAAAATGAAGTACAAGCGGCACCTCTAAAGACAAATGCCTCGTAAGACAAAAAAACTTGTAGGAAGAAAAGTATTTCCAGGAATAGGCATGCTTCACATGACATGTAGCCGGGGGGGGGGGTTTACAGTTATATATATTTTTAATTCTAGCCTCCGGAACGGATTAATCCATTCCTATGGGAAACTGGGTTTCATAAGACAAAATTTTCATAAAATGAAGCAACCCATAGCTTCTGGAACAGATTAATCCATTTTCAATGCATTCCTATGGGGAACTGTGTTTCCCAAGACAAAATATTCTTAAAACAAATTGACCCACAGAACGAATTAAATTCATTTTAAGAGGCACCACTGTATCACATGTGTAGCTTTACTTGAGAAAAACATAAATACGAGGTATATCTCACACTTACATGGCTACAGGACATTTCCCATTGTGTTTCTTATGAATCAATGTGTGCTGTATCATTTCTGGATGGAAAAAGAAAACCTATTAAATTAGCCGAACTCCTTTAGATCCTTCTACATTCAATATGAAGATCTGTAAAAACTACATGAGTGTGTATGTGTTTGTGTGAATGACAGAAACAGCAAATGCCTGCTCTTATATACCCGGGAGTTGAGTTATAGCAACTGTACAGTACCACTCCTGTATCCACTGATTCACCATTTGTGGATTAAGTTATCTGCAGCTGACGATCAGTGGGCGGTGGGAGTGTTGGAGGTGAAAGCTGCACTGTGCTGCCTAGGCTGTGGACTGAGTGGCACGTTTGCTGCTAGCACTCCCGCTGGACAGGAGTGCGCCTTCATTCTACTCGGTCTGCTGTGCTGCTACACCTTTGAGCGGACCAGGTGGCACAAAGGTGCTCTCTCCTGTTGCCCGGTCTGCCAGCCTGCCCAGCGGGATGTGCCGGAAGTGAAAGCATTAACCCACCCCTGATGGGCAGGCCTGTGAACCGGACCGTGCTGCCCAGCATAAGTGGTGAGGTGCTGGGGATGAAAGCTGCTTTTGCCCCTGGCACCTCACCATTCCCGCTGGGCAGGTCGGTGGCCCTTTGCACTGCCCAGCATTTGGGGGGGGGGTCGGGGGTGAAAGCTTTTGTCCCAGGCGCCCCACCATCCCACCACCACCGTCATCCCTGGATAAGAGCATTCACTCTCGTCTGCAGATTTCGGTATCCATGGGATGGCCTGGAACCAATCCCCCATGGATACAGGGGTCCTACTAAATAGCAAAACGTTTTCATTCTGAAGAAACTACTTGGATGAGTAGGGAAACATTTAAATCCCACAAGAACAAAAGTCCAGTTGCCATGGCTCCTCTTCTAGATAACCTCACCTAGATGACTGAGAATCTCCATAGCCACTTTGCTCTTATATACTTCACAGATATCTTCTACATACTTTAATCCGGTTTGTATGTAAATATTTGCATAAGGCTTGATTTCAGCATTCTGGCACAGTTTAATAATACCTTATAAATTATATACAATCCTGCAAGTATATGTTTCTGATTCACACAACTGCTCAACCACTTGGTCAGAATAAAAAGAGCTTTTTGACAAATAAGCCACACATATTATCCTCAAACCTGCCTCAAAATTTTGATTAGTCATGGTATAAATATACCGGTTCATTAAGTCAGTTCCTAATAGCTTTCACCCTAAAGTACCACAAACCAAAATGCTATTATTCTGATAGACTGAACTAGTACCCAGAAACATTTTTTCCCAGTAAGCATCAAGTTTCATCTTGGTATATATGTTTACCTTCCTCTTGACTTGAAGCTTCGGAGCTGTCCTCCTTGAAGTGTTCTGGCACCTTAGATGTTTTCAAAGACATCTGGAAGTTGTCTGAAAAATACCAGTAATTGGACAGCTTTAAAAGGCATGATTTTAGAACTGTAATTGAAACAGTTAAATAGACTCACAAAGGGTTATGAAAACTTAAAAGCTATACAAACTGTGTATTTTTGGCAGTAGGTGCATTAACCTACTCCAAGATAGCAATATTAAGGTGACTTGACTGTCTGTTACAGAAACACAGAACAACTCCTTACTAGTATTGTATAATAAATAAAATGGTCCAATGTAAAGGACAGTGGCTTGGCTACCTTCATTAACAAAACAGCACCAGGAATGGAAAAGATGCTATTAAATTCTGCTATATTACGCTAGGATAATCTTGTTATTAATCCCTGTCTTTTGCAATTAACTGCCTTTTAAGTGAGAAGATCAATAAAATTTTCAAGACAAGCTTTCACTATACCTGGCGCACTAAGTAGCATTTACTGAACAAATTAGTGCTTTCCATACCCTGAAAGTCAAGTATGTAACCATCAATGACCACCCTTTGAAAGTTAAAACTATAATGAGCAGCTATAATAAGACAGTGTATGATAGCAGTTATTGAAGTGTTGGTTAACATCCTACTAAAGTATACCCTGTATTGTCTATAGCAGTGTTGGTGAACCATTGGCACAGGTGCCAAAGGTGGCACATCGCCCCTTCACAGCCACCTATATTCAGGTTAAATTGCTGTATTGGCACTTTGCGAAAAATTAATGGGTTTTCAACTAGAGTTTGGGCACTCGGTCTCTAAAAGGTTCACCACCACTGGTTTATAGTATCAGAGGCCTATAGAAGCCTTCAACGTTCTTCATAATACCAATTAACTCTATAACTTAAATCTACAAGGATGTTTAGGACCCTACACAATCATTTATCCAATACCACTCACAAAAATGCAGTACTTCATATGTCTCCAACAGAACCCTAACTTTCCTCCAACTTCAATACTGCTGCCCCATCCCACACAACCCTAGCTTTCAAGACTTTGTTCCTGCCAACTCTTTGGAACAGATTTTCAGGGGCTGCAAAAGAAAGAGGAAAAGAGAAATATCTGTTCCATGAAGTGTTGTTGACTATACTCCACTTGATATACCAAGCAGTTTTTGACAATGCTTTATTTTTATGACTTGTCCCACCAGTGTCCATGAAATTTCTTAAACATACAGATGTTCAGCTTCTTTAACTCATGGACTAGGCCAGGGGTCTGCAACCTTTAAGACATAAAGAGCCACTTGGACCCGTTTCCGACGGGGAAAAAAAACTGGGAGCCGCAAAACCACTGTGACATTTAAAACAAATATATACAACCGCCGCCGCCGTTCTCGCTGTTCTGTCTCAGCAACCGGGCTCTGGGCCAGTCACCGTTCGAGGCTCCGTGAGGCGATGACCCGCGCTCCGGGCCTACCAGCGCCGCTGCCGCCGCCGCCGCAGTCCCGCAACCGGAGGCTAGGGAGCGGCGCCCGCCTCAGCGGTTGAAAGGACGGGCCTGCGACCCTGCGGCTGGTCCCTTTTTTTGGAAGCGGGCGAGCGGCGACCTCTCCCCCCTCACACACACACTTCTTGCAGCCGTGGTGTGTGTGTGCGTGTGTGGGCAAAGTTTGGCTTGTGAAGGAGACGGAGGGAAGGGGCGGGTGAGGCTGAAAGAAGCGGGAGGGCGAGTGGCGCGCTGGGCCACCGTGGATCTCCCCGGTCCGCTCCTCCATTCTGCTTTCGGACCCCCTTTTTGTCCGTCCAGGCCGCCGCCGCCACCACCACCACGAACCGACCGGCTGCTTGGGCCTGGCCGCCGCCGCCTCCCCTCGCCCTTTTCCCGGCCGGGCGCGGCCATTGTGCCCGCTTCCCCCTCGCCGCCGCCGCCTCCGCCTCCTCCACTGCCGGCGGTGGCGGGGGGAGGAGGAGGATTACCAACACGCGTGGCTTCCTGCTGCTGCTGCTGCTGCTGCTGAGTGGCCCCTGACCCCCGTGGCGGGAGGAGACCCCGGTGGCCACTGATGCCACCCCCACCACCCCTCCAACGCCGCCGCCGCCATCCTGGCCCTGGCCGGCCCAGGAGCCTTCGCCACGGCCGAGGAGGCGGCGGTGCACCGGCGGCGGCAGCAGCGGCTGCAGCAGCACCAGGAGGAGGAGGAGGAGGAGGGGGAGGAGGAGGAGGAGGAAGATGAAGACGAGGAGGACGGCGGCGGCGGCGGCGAGCTGGAGTTTCCCCCGCAGTCCTAGTTTAAATGCCGCGGGACCCCTTCCACGAGGGGAACCTCCCGGAGCCGCGGCAAAGGTTCCAAAGAGCCGCATGCGGCTCCGGAGCCGCGGGTTGCAGACCCCCGGACTAGGCATTAATATGCTACAACAGCTTTACAATAAAATCAAAATAAAATTTGAAACTTCTTACTATGAGCATGGAAAGGTTCCACTGACAGAGACTGAAAGAAGCTGTTTACTCTCTGATTCTGCAGAAAAGCTTGGGATGTAGTTGAAAACAGCTGCCTAAAACATACGGAAAATCACAACATTAAAGAATTCGATGATTAAAGCAAAGCAAAAAGTGTTCTGCTTATATAACGCCCCATAGCACTTCAAGCACTATCTGGGCGGTTTACAATTTTTAATTATGTAAGCTACACACTGCCGCCCGTCCCAGCAAGCTAGGCACTCATTTTACCAACCTCAGAAGGATAGAAGGCTGAGTCAACCATGAGCCAGCTACCTGGTATTGAACCCCAGGTTGTGAGCACAGTTTTAGCTGCAGTACAGCATTTTAACTACTGTGCCGCAAGTTAAGTTTGATCTTAAAACATAACATCAAAATTATGAGTTAAGTAGTAGACCCTTTAAAAACTCAATGCCCAGAATATCAAGCATATGGAGAAATATTTATAACAAAGGTCACTGTTATGCTGACCCAATCTATTTCCAGTTAAGGGGTGGAGGAACAAATTTTTAGCCTTGCGCTGAAATCCCAACTCTCTCTCAAGAAAAAGAAAGGCCTCACTTATCACATGGTACCATGGGCAGTAGACAAAAAAAACCCAAAGTTTATTTCTGATGAATAGTGCATATACTGTACACACAACTATAGGTTTGACAGGTGACTGAATACTTGGCACATGCAAACTGGACAAAGGGACATTTTGAATAAGATCACGTGGCCCTAGCTATGAGAAGAATCAAACTTGCTCACTGCTCACTTATGGGTCAAAGAAACATCTGAGATAGCAGTCTAATGTATCTAAAATCTTCTCACCCAAGTTTTTCACTCAGCCCTCTCCTTTCTGGCTCATAAATGATGCCACTTCCCCCAAGGCCACTTTACTAGGCATTTTAAATATTGACTTCCAAGAGTTTGAGGAGGGGGAGTTGGGCCAGTACTTGATACATCACAAGATACTGATCACTGTCCATACTTGAGAAAGTTGGCGACTTCTGGCATAGCCTGATCAGAGTTAAATTGTCCAACAATCTAGGCGTCTTACTTAAGTAGATTACTTGATAAGATATTCAAGACCCACAAAATCGAGGAAGCAACAGTATCAAACCCAACTGAATCTGATAATAAACAGATATACCAATTGCACAAAAGTTTACCTTATCATAGGCTCTAAGTCTGGGTGTCGCCTTTCTTCCTGCTTCTGGAAACCCTGATTTAATGCTCCTAAAATAGTCTTGTCAAATGCTTCAGAAGAAAGTTCCTTTGGAAGCTGGTGAGAAGGATAGCGTTAGCATTGGAAAAAAAAATTCGATCACCATCATCAGATCTCACCTCTTCAACATTTCCAAAATACAGAGATCAAATTTAAGTTTGGTTTATAAAACAGAGGCAGTAACATGACAAAATACTTAAATCGGGTGCACCACCCGGTCCACCACCTGGGAAGGTTTTAACTTCTCACTCTGTCTGCTGCCAGGGAAGTTAAAACCTTCCTGAGTAGCAGACCCGATCTGCCTCTCTGCCCAGCCACAGGGTGGTGTGGCTGGGCAGAACAGTGGATCAGGTGCTGCACCGCTCGGCTCGCTGCCTGGGTAGTTCAAACGGCTGCACCCAGTCATTGGAACTTCCTGGGCACCACCGCTCCCACCCACCGCTGCTTGCTTTCATCCCCCCAGGACTTGTAGTGAGCAGTGGCGGGCAGGTCTTTGGGTGCCTTCTTTTCGGGAGTGGATAAGTGGGGGGATGAAAGACACATCCGAAAACTGAAGGCAACCGCGTCTTTCATTCCCCCTGGCTTGTGTAGTGAGTGGGGGAGGGCGATTCCTTACCGACTCCTGAAAGAAGGGACCTAAAAAGCACCTGCCACCCCTCACTACCACCACAGGGAACAAAGTCAGGTGGCGGTGGTGCTAGATGTCTGAAGCGAAACTGGTCGGCGGGAACAGCTAGCTCTTTCGCCACCTCTCCCTGTGGTGGTAGCCTTGTTTCCTTGCTGGGATCAGGGACCCCAAAGTTTCCCCACATTGCTGGGTTCTGCTTTGGGGTGCCTTATCCAACACTTCCTTTCCCCCGCTGAGCACTGCAGTGAGGGAAAGGAGGTGGCTGTCAATTAATCCGACCTCCGGAACGGATGAATTGGTTTCCCATTCATTTCAATGGGAAACCACGTTTCAGATAACGAAATTATGTTAGCGAAATGATCCACAGAACAACAAAATTTAGTTATCCGAGGTATCACTGTACATTTAGATATGTTTTCTTCCAAAATCAACAACCCAACTGCATTTTAAACACCCAGAACTTAATTTAAAACTGTATTTTAGGGTACCACATTATTAAAAGACTCCCTCCCCTTTAACACCATCTCTTTTGAAAACTTACTTTCAGTAGAAATTCCTGTAGTTCCTGGTGTGTTTTAGTCACACAGGATATAGAATGATCAGACCAGATTACCTGATGCAAAACAAAACAAACATAACAAAACACAGCAACATGTTTTATTTGATCATTATAATGTAGTTGATACTAAAACACCATGGTATTCAAATAGTTTGCAAAGACAAAAGAACCTTTGACTTCTAAGAAGTACTTATGAATTTATGAGTACTTTGGTCTACGAGTGTTTTGCAAGATGAGCTAACACTTTTCTGATCAATTTTGCCTTGATTAATGAGCCATGTCTTGCAATACAAGCACTGGAGCAGGTCACATGATCACAAGTCAGCCAACTGTGGTCCCCCCCCCCCGGTGGATTCTGGAGCATTCCTTCTCAGGCAAGCCTCGAAAGCAGGAGGAGAGGAACTGAGGTCTATGGGCCTCCAGAATGGATTATCTGAGTTTCCATTATTTCTTATGGAGAAATTTGCTTTGATATTCGAGTGCTTGGGTTTATAAGCATGTTTCCAGAATGGACTATGCTCGTAAATCAAGGTATTACTGTATCGAAGGCTGAAAAATTAATAGGTTTCATATTTTAACTTCTAAACAATTTGTCAAAACCATGTACAGTACTTTAATTAAACCTGTCCAGCAAGAATGCAGCAATTTAAAGAGCCCTTGTTTGATTCTGGATTACATGTAACTTAAAGAGTTCATTTTACCTTTCAGGTGATACGCACACCAAGCAGGCATTTTGGACAATATTTTGACGTTCACAGTTATTACAATATTAATGTAACAATCTGTACCTAGATAGGATTTTCTCAATGGGCAAGACTGTCTTATCCAAAAGTTGCTAATGGCAACTACATGATGGACAGCTAATTGTGATTCATCCTACCTTTTTCCATGGCTATTTGAACCTTTGTGGTCGGTCCACTGTTGGAATGGCAGGAGCTACTCTTTTTATGAGAGATCACATTGTTTCTTTCTTGTGTTTGGAACATATGATTGCATATACTATTCCAAACCAGCAATGTCGGGTGTGACCTAAGGTGATGTTGATAGTGACATACTTGGTGGATTATGGCATGGCAGTGCACAGCCTGAACCCTAAGAGATAGAATAGCTGTGTATTGCTGGGGTGCTTTTTAGGATGTACTGCAAATCCAGAACAGCTCTAAATGTTTCCCTTGTCTCTTTTCCATTCTGGGCCTATTAACCATGGTCCAAGACCATTCACAACTGGGATCACTGGCCATCTACCCTCCTCTGGCAATATCAAGTGGGAACACTCCCTATTCTTTTGTTGTCTCTTGCTCCAAATGTTTTTTTAAACTGACTTTATGACCTGCAGTGCTATGTCAGATAAGATTTAAAAAATTCCTTTCTTCATTTACAGAATGTTAAAGGAACTCAGTTCTATGTTACTTGCAAACAAGCATCAACAGGATGAAAGTAAGGTTGGAAAATAGGGTAGTATAAATGATACAGAAGGATAATAATTTCATGGATTTGAGATACATGTGATTCTTTTCCCCCAAAATTACAGGGGATAAAGTGAGTATTTCTATGTGAACTGAAAGATTGATCCATATGCTGTTCAAATGGCTCCATCGCACTAATGGAGTTAGCACTCTTCCCCGATGGCCTGCCTAAATTGCACCCTACGCTAATTTTTACCTACCATAACCTCAGAATCATAGATATTGATTGTAGACAATATGGGTAATCAAATAGAAGCCTCTTTCAATATAAGAATCCACAGCTTAAAGCCTCCATGACATAATATAATCAAATTTACTTTTTTACATCTTAGTCTTGTTTACCCTGGAAACCACTACAAGGTACAAATGTTACAATTTTATATAATAACAGTCCACAGACTCACCTTGAAAGTATACTCCAGATGTTTGTCAGATCTCTTCCTTGGGACTCCTTTCAACATTATCTTCTGAATATGTACAGCTGAAAGAACAAAACAGAAATGTGAAAACACTCAGTAATTCAGAGGAATTTCCCACTTATAACTTACAGTAAAACCTCTTAAGATAAATGCCCTGTAAGATGAAAAATGTGTAAGACGAAAAAAATTCCAGGAATAGTCTGACGAAAATTCCCTATAGGATGCCTCACAAGACAAAAAACCATTACAACTGTTTTTAAAAAAAAATCAAAAAATTCCTAAGGGAAACTGCATTTTGCACGATGAATTTTTCATAAAACAAAACAACTCGTAGAATGAATTAAATTATCTTAAGAGGTATTATTGTATATTTATAAGGTATTTACTTGTTCTACCACTACTCTGGCAAAAATCACCTTTTATAAGATGTTTAGCTACTGGACACAAATTATTACCACATTTAAAATCAATGCCACTGTACAACAGCAGTAAACTTGATTTTTCTCTTATGGTTCAAAATTCCCTACCCCAAGACTTTAGGATGGTTCTTCTCTATTGTCCATCTGCTGGCACACAATGACACTTTAATTTAAAAGCCTTTTAACAACTTTGGGTTGCAGTTGAAGACGGTTTTAACCAGTTTGGGTGATTCTATTTCTTTTTATGGTTATATTCTTATTAGGGTGGGCTAAAGTCAAAATAGCAAATAAAATATTTTTTTACTTAAATCTAATGTATTTAACAAAACATTTTTGCAGGAAAATTCTATGTAAAGACAGTTTTCTATTTACGGTAAGTAAAAAAGTGGGTTGAGCCGTTCAAAGGTTATTCAGCATGAATTAGAGCTTAAGTTATATAACATGAGGCTGCATATTCATGCAATATTTGTATTTTTGGTAAACTAATTCAATTAATACAAGTTATCCAGGCTGAGATAACATGCACTTTTTTCAGAGTAAATATGGTATAAAATAAAATAAAAAACTTCAGGAAAATACCTTAATACCATTATTGTTCTGTAAATATATGTATGAACAATGAACACATTTCCTCAGATGCTAGGCCTGAAGATTGTTTGGAGTGAAATAAACTTGTACCAGGCCCTAAGTGTGAAGAGATGGGGGAAGGCAGTAAAAATCTAACAGGCTATTATTCTAATTATGAAATCTTCATCTGGCTTCAAATATTAAAGATCATAACTACCAACAAGATTTTACATTTAAAAATCACGCTTTAACAAGATTTTGCATTTAAAAATCATGATTTCAATCAAGTCCTACTGACTAGTGGTTTAAATTGACTTGATTTAAATCAAATCTACCCTTGAAATTATTTTTCACCTGGTTTTAACTACATTTTTGTTTTTATTTCATTTTTATTGCTGACAACAATCTCAAGTGCCATTTCTGACAGGATATAAATGAATTTAATAAATTAATAAGCATACATGCATACAAGGTCTATCTGCATTAGTTTTAATCTGATTTTCATCTGATTTACCAAAGGAATCACATCACCCATGTAACAAACCAGAATGAAATCTGATCTGATTTGTTCCAAACTTTTTAGGAAGAGTTTATAAGTTTTAAGCATTTTAGAAAGACTAGCTTAAAACTATTTTTGCATTGCATCTTTAAAACACATTGGCAAACGGCACAAACTCTTAACAGGACAGACTACATGGGACGTATATTAAGAGATTATAGGATTGTTGTGAGAATAAAACCTTCCTAATTGCAACAAAAGAGAGCAAATACTGACAAACACTAATAAGAGTATAATTTAAGTTTTTGATCTGCATAGCCAATAGGTAAATTTATAACCTGACACTGACTAATTTGATATTGATTTGAACTACTGTAATAAATCTGTGATTTTATTTTACATTGCCCTTACAACTTATGAAAAATCCCATAGTCTCATATAGTTCGTAGGGATAATCACATACAAAAACATTAATTCCATTCTACAGCACAACTAATATGGCTTCTGAACATGACAGATTTTCAGAATCCACTCTATGCACAACAAATGTGACTTAAGATATATTGCTTTTTAAGCACATATGACATAAGACAGAAAAGCACCATTCCTACAGAAGCACATCTACGTATTCACAGGATGTCTGGTACATCCTAAGCTCTTTCTATAGATGCCAATGACGCCTTTGCACAATATTTTTTTGTTTTGCAAATCACCCTGCTTTCTTCATGGAATTTTACAGGTTGGGTAAGTGATGGATAGAGGATATTTTCTTTTGTTTGTAATCCTCCTGTATTTTTCCACTGCTTCTTCAATCTTTCATTTCAGCATGAACAAAACCATAAAGGAATAAAGAAAGAATGCTATTCGCCTAGCAATAATTGAAGTCATCTATCTGAAGCAAGGAATTGTTTTCATATGTGAGAAGGAGAAATATCAATACATTTATTTCCACTAGCAGACAGAAGATTCCTCTGCCAGGACACTAAGTTTTTGCATTACCCCAAAACGGTATCCTTATCTACTGTTCCCTTTACAGGTAAAGACTACAACCCATTATTTATGCTATGTTCACATGTTGATATAACTCTGAAGGGTGAGGAGAGGATGGGAACATGTCCCAAAAGCACACATACTTTGTCAGAATGTCATTATTTCTACCTGAATCCCAAACAAACTTAAACAGTACTGTACGTAGGTACATAGCTATTGATATTTAATCACAGCTAAAAGCAGTTTCAAATAATGATTAAGTGGTTAGCCTTAATTACCAGCATCAATATTGTCAGTCTAACTTAAAAAAATCCTGAAAGAAGTCACACTATTCCATAACGGTTCCTTACTTTTTAAAAGTACTTTAAATGTTTTAATTACTATTGGTCAATCTGGCCTATGCAAGAAGCAAATTCAACTCTGTTTGCAGCTTGTTAATTTTAAAAACTGGACAAATAACTAGTGATGTGTAAGGTTTTTTTTTGGGGGGGGGGAGAAATCAAGCCAAATCTATGCTTACTATTCTAAATAAGAGGTTTGATTTAACATGTTGGACTTGTATTGAATCACAACATTAGTCAGCCATGCTGTATAAATACTTGAACCATCTGCAGATTAATCAAATGTAACTGAACTATTTGAAAATTGCATATTCTTCAAGTGCTTCAATACTAAACCCACCTACCTAATACTAAGCCCACTTAACTGAAAGGAGTGGGATTTTGTTCTAGGTAAGCAGGCACAGGCTTGCACTCTTAATCTGGTTTGACTGTTATAGCTAAACAAAATCAAGCATGTTATTGGTAATTTTTATTGGAGTGCTGGAAATGGCTTGCATTATTTTAAGGGGGAAATCTAATATATTTGTGAAAACAGATTTTAGCATGGCTGAACAGTTGTGAACGTGAACTGCTATGGCCCTTAAAATCAGTAGCCTGAAAAAATGTAATTGTAACTAAAATCGTGACTGGTATTGTAGCCATTCAACCTTCCCAATTTAACTTGTTGGCACTAAATCATTACATCACACACAAAATTGCATTTTATGAAGCCTATGTGGTTTTTTAAAAAAAATACTGTGTCTCCTGTTAAAAAGCACAATAATGGAAAAGTTCATGTTTCACCACTGCAAATGATTGTAAACAGCAAGTTTCTTGCATACCTCTACTACATAACTGTAACACAATCACCAGCTTCCCCTTCCCCAAGTCTGAAGCTGGTGTGATGGTAGGCATTTTATACACAAGTGCTTAGATCATTTTATCCTCTTCTGGAGCTTCAAAATTGGGAGAAACATTGGAAGCATGGTAAGTATACTTGTTGGTCTGTAAAGCACACAAAATTGAGTAGATTGCTAAATATTTAGCTTGCTAACATGTCAGATTTCACTACATACCTTCTTGCTGTGGTCTGTGGGAGGCTATTGTAGCTTTATCATGAGAAGTCGCCCTTTGTTCAAGTAAACAGCCCTCATTTCTTGGCAGACAGTGATGGGGAAAGTTCTACATTAGGGGATAGGATTAAATTGTTAAACACAAATATAATCACCTACTGTAGAGCAGCACAAATGTCTAACTGTAAAAAGACAATACTATGTGTATAAAAGCTGCAAAATGTTTTCCATTAAACTATACCCTTCATGAAGTTGATTTGTTAGCATTTACAATGTTCAAATATGCACCAGACTAATCATTTTAAAAATGTATTTAAATAAACATTTTAGGACAACTTGTATACTAACAGATTTGTTGTGATCTAAGCCTTCATAGTTGACCCTACCATATGGCAGAGGACTGGAGGATAGCGGATGTTGCACCAATTTTTTAAAAGGGGACCTGGGAAACTAGCCTTATGTCTGTCCCAGGGAAGATGGTGGAAAGCCTCATTCAAGAGAAAATCTTAAAACACATAAAAGAACAAGCCTTGCTGAAGGAAAATCAGCATGGCTTCTGTAAGGGCAAGTCTTGACTCGCAACCTTTTAGAATCCTTTGAAAAGGTCAATAGGCATGTGGATTTGGGTGAACCAGTGGATATTTTCTATATTGATTTTCAGAAGGCTTCTGACACAGTGTCTCACCAAAGGCTGATGAGAAAATTCTCAAGGTATGAGAGGGCAGGTCCTCTTATGAATTGAGAACGGATTGAGATCCAGGAAACAGAGAATAATTTTCACAATGGAGTGAAGTGAAAAGTGGTGTGCCCCAGGGATCTGTCCTGGGACAGGTATTTTTCAGTCTGTTCATAAATGACCTGGAGACAGGGATAAGCAGTGAGGTGGCCAAGTTTGTGGATGACACAAAACTTTTTCGGACGATAAAGACCACAGGAGATTGTGAAGAGCTCCAGAAGAATCTCTCCAAACTGGGAGAATGGGCTATGAAATGGCAAATGTGTTTCAATGTTAAAAAAGGGTAAAGTAATGCATAGTGGGGCAAAAAAAATTATTGACTCATGGGTTCTGAGCTATCCATGACAGATCAGGAAAGAGATCTTGGTGTGCTGGTGGACGGGCCAATGAACTTATCTACCCAGTGTGTGGCAGCAGTCAAGAATTCCATGCTAGGGATCACCAAAAAGGGGACTGAAAATAAAACAGCCAACATTATAATGCCATTGCACAAAATGATAGTAAGGCCGCACATGAAGTATTGCATACCGTTCTGGTCACTACATCTCAAAAAGACAGTAGAACTGGAAAAGGTGCGGAAGAGAGCAACTAAAATGATTACTGGGCTGGGGCACCTCCCTTATAAGGAAAGGCTACAGCATTTGGGGCTCTTTAGTCTGGAAGAAAGGTGCCGGGGGGGGGAATATGATTGAGACATACAAAATTATGCAGGGCATGATTAAAGTGGATAGAGGGACGCTCTTCTCCCTCTCACAAAATACCAGAACTAGGGGACATCCACTCAAACTGAGGGTTGAGAAAGTGAGTACAGACAAAAGAAAATACAGTGGAACCCCAACTTATGAAAATGATGCATTCCAAGAGAATGCTCGTAAGTCAATAATCTCGTAAGTGGGGGGAGCGGTTTCCCATAGGAATGCATTGAAAAGCAGTTAATTCATTCTGGAGGAACGGATTTCAATGCATTCCTATGGGAAACCGCTTTAGATGACCTGCAGCTTTCCCCCTCCCCAATTGGAGGGGGTAGCTGCAGGTCATTTAAAATGTGGTTGCCATCAGCACTTGCATCGGAAGGGGGGGAATGGAAAAAACGCCACTTCTCCCTCTACCTGCCCAATGGTGGGGGGAGAGAAGTGGAGGGTTTTTTACCCCCTTTTTTAAAAAAGGGTAAAGGCACTGAGGGAAGCTGTCTCTTTAAACAGAGGCAGCTTCCCTCAGTGCCTCAAAGACCTTTGCAATAGCATGCACTCCCCCCCCCCACTGAGGGAAAAAGCGGGTGCTGTTGCAAAGGTCTTTGAGCCACCTTGGATCGTTGGTCAAAGAACTTTTAAATGTCTGACCCCTTCTCCCCCCTGCCCAGCCACCATTGTTACTTGGAGGAAAACCCGTCTAGCTCGTAAGGTGGCTGGGGGGCGGGAGACAGGTTACAAGCCATGATGGGGATATGCATTCTCCAGGCTTAAAAACAAGGTACTGTACTTCAAAGACCAGATGCAGGGGAGTGCTGTCGGGAGACAGATATCTAGTCTCATGCACTCCCAGAGGCACCTGACAGAGCCACTGCGAGATACAGGGAACTGGACTATTTATTTATTTATTTATTTATTTGACTTTTATACCGCCCATCTAGACCAAGGGCTAGATGGGCCCTTGGCCTGGTCCAGCATGGCTCTTATGTTCTTATGACACGGGTATTTTTTGTTGTAAAAGACTAGTATCTGTCAATAAACTAACCACATTAGGACCACTACTGCTGTAAAGCTGGGCACCAATGGAAATGGGGGTGATGAATTAGGTAGCTCTTTGGTTTAACCCTTCTTCTGATCCTGCTGTGTTCCAGACAGTGCTGAGAACTACAGTGGTACCTTGTATAAAGGAATTAATTCATTCCAAATGAAATTATGTTAAGCAAATTTTCCTTTATACAAATTTCCATAGGAATGCATTGAAAATGAAGTAATCTCATTTTTATGTTGTACGGATTTGCCCCATAGGCGATTCTGTTAAGCAAATTTCCCCTATCTCCAGAATATTTTATGTTGTACAAATTTTGTTATACAAACTGTTTGTTATACAAGGGTCTACTGTAATTCTTTTCTATTTGACCTGTCAACTAAAAAAGATACCATCATGGTGGCACTTCCTTGCCCTTAGCAATAATGGAAGAGGGCTTGTTTTATGAACAGAAAGCAAAAATTTAAGAAGGTTAATGTTGCAAGTACTGTATGCCTTATGGACTTTTTCAAAGCAACCCTGAAATACTTATTTTCACATGTTCTTGTAAGACATTGGCAGCCAAGTGTTATAAGCAACAAAATGAATTGTATCACATTTTTGGAAGAAAAATATCAAAGGATACGATGACTGATATCCTCCTCTAGTTAAGTATGGGTCTCTAGCTGCTTTTGAAAGCAGCAATAAAATATTTTGAGGGACAGTTTAAAGCCCTGCATCTATTCCCATATGACCAACCAAGGCCTTATACAGTAGTTGAACTACCCAGCAAACATGTTATTGAGGAATTATGTTAGTCCACAACAATGTCATTTTGGAACAAATAAACAATAATGGCAACTACTTCTACTACCAGATGGATTCCCCAGCCCCAATCTTTCAAGCGCTGGTGGTCTGCTCAACCATTTCAGGTGCCACAATTTGGAACTCCTGTTACTGAAACCATAATGTTCCTTTTAGGCCATCGCTGCAACCCAAATTAACAGTCCTCTCTCCAAACACCCAAACCATGTTTGACAATCTGTATAATAAGAGGATCCATTCGTCAAAAGGGTGGGGGGGGATCCCCGGTGGGCCTTTGGCTGCTGATCTCTTCTCTATGATGCCCTCACGTCACAAGGGAGAGCTCTTCCAGGTAAGCTAAAGGTCCCGTCCCCCCCCCCCCACTCCGCACATGCGTGCTAGTCGTGTCCGACTCTAGGGGCGGTGCTGATCTCCCTTTTCAAGCCGAAGAGCCAGTGTTGTGCAAGTCCGTGGCCACGTGGCCGGCATGGCTGCACACCGAACACTGTTTTACCTCCCCGCCTTTTACGGAGGTACCTATTTATCTATGAGGAGCCGCCGGCAAAAAAAAAAAGTCCGCCGGAGGAAGAAGGGCTCTGGCTGAGCCGAACGGGGGAAGCTTCCCGGGAGGGGGGGGGGGGGAGACACGGGTCGCCTTACCCGGTTTCCATGGCAAGCGAACGCCTCCTCCTCCGCTTCCTCGGCATCCCGGCAGAGGGCCCCCCGCAGCCGGTCCAAGTGTTCCCTGAGCGTGACCCTCTGGTGGAAGGAGAAGGCGGGGTGCAAGGAAGCCATGGTGAAGAGCAAGAGGAGCTCCTCTTGAGCCACCGGCCCCAGGCCCCCTTCATCCTCCTCCTCCTCCTCCGCCGCCGCCGCCCCAGGCCCAGGCCGGGCCCCCGCCTCGCCTTCTCCTTCTCCTTCGTCCTCCCCGGAGGGCGGAGATCCAGCGGGCCGGCAGTGGGGCAAGACGGCCTCGATCTGGGGCAGGAGGCGGTGCAAGCGTCCCGCCGCCTCGCGGTTCTCGGATCCCAAGAGGGCCAAGTAGACGATGAGCTTGGAGCGCACGGCCGGGTCGAGGACATCGCTGCCGCCCGACATCGAAGGGAGAGGAGGAGCGGCCGGAGGGGGGGAAGCCGCGGCCGGAGGGGAAGAAGGCGGCGGCGGCGGCGGCTGGCCGGTGGCAGGAGGCCCGGCCGGGCTGATTCCCCCCGCCGGGGCGGCGGCGGCGGCGGCCTCGACACCTCCTCCTCCTCCTCCTCCTCCTCCTGCCCCTGCCCCGCCGACACCGTTGGCTTTGACCTCGGCGTCTCGGAGGCAATGGTAGTCTTTCCGGGCCAGCTCCTCCAGGCAGGAGCCCAGGAAGCGCAGCTCCAGCGGGTTGAGGAGGTCCAGCAAACCCACGGCGAACTCCAGCCGCTGAGCCGAGCCCAGCGTCAGGCCGAACCACTCGTAGACGGCCTCGCGGGCCCCGCCGGCCGAAGAGCCGCCGCAGAGGCAGCGCTGCAGGCGCCGGGATGGGGCCCGGGCTGAGGGTGGGCCGCCGCCGCCGCCTCCACTCCCAGGAGGAGGAGGAGGAGGAGGAGAAGGGACGGGGGTGGCCTCCGGCCGGGCCTCACTTCGCCGTGGGTGGCCGGCCGCCGCCACGCCGCCTCCGCCTCCGCCGCGTCCCCTCAGGACGGGCCCTCCAGCCGCCGACGCCGCCTCGCCTTCCTCCTGGCCGGCCTTCTGGCTCGTGGCCTGCCGGGGCTGGGGCTGGAGCTGCGGCGGCGGCGGCGGCGGCTGCTTCCCCGGGAGCTTCATCTTCAGCATCCTCAGCGGGGAAGGGAGCCGGCGGGGAGAGAGGGGAAGAGGGGGGACGGGAAAGGGGTCGGGCTCCGAGCCGCGGCCGCCGTCAAGAGCCGTCGCCGCGCATCGCCTTCCTCCTCCTCCTCCTCTCTCTCTCTCTCTCTCTCTCTCTCTCAAGGAGGGCAACCAGTGACAGTACGGAGGCGAGGAAAAAGGCAGGGGCGCGCGCCTCGCCCAGCAAGCAACGGCGCTCGAGGAAGAGGAGGAGGCGGCGGCGGAGGAGGAGGAGGCGGTGACGACAATGGCGGCGGACGCTGTCGCTCCTCCTCCTCCTCCCGCTCCTCCTCCTCCTCCCCCCGGCTGGCTGCTGAGGGAGCGCGTGAAGACCCGCGTGCGGAGGGGAGGGGGAGGGGGTGCGAAAGGAGGAGGATGGAGTGGGGGGGGCGAAATAGTGAGAGACTCGAACGCGCAGGTCCCGAAGGCTCTTTTCCCCCCTTCTAGCCCCGCCCCCTTTCTCGCTTTGGCCGGCGCGAGAGGAGGGGAAGAAGGCAAAGGGAGACGAGAGAGGCGGGGGTAGGGGGGGGGACGACGACGACAGGAGAGGGCGGGACAGAAGCCGGAACGTTTCGCGGCAGCCAATCCGATGGCCGTTTGTGGGGTTGCGTCACCTCACTGTTCGGAGAGGTTCGGGCAACCACCTCGGCTCCACGGGCGAGCTTTCCGGCCGAACGTGCGGGCGTGGGTGTTACCTAATGATGACTCCTTCGGCGAAGTGTTACTACATGCATTGGGGGGTGGGGGACGCAGACCGCCGTGCACGAAGGGTATACAGTGGACCCTCGTATAACAAACAGTTTGTATAACATAAATCTGTACAACGTAAAAATTCCGGAGATGGGGAAATTTGCTTAACAGAATCGCCCTTATCCGTACAACATAAAAATGGAC
This sequence comes from Phrynocephalus guinanensis, assembly GCA_037367245.1. Lineage (NCBI taxonomy): Eukaryota > Metazoa > Chordata > Lepidosauria > Squamata > Agamidae > Phrynocephalus > Phrynocephalus guinanensis. The sequence continues at coordinate 91,449,053 of CM074739.1, forward strand.
CATTTTCAGTGCATTCCTATGAGAAATTTGTATAAAGGGAAATTTGCGTGACAGAATTTCATTTGGAACGAATTCCTTTATACAAGGTACCACTGTTCCTTACTCATTTAGTTGGGGGGGGGCAGCAGTGGCGTAGTGGTCAATTTGGAAATTCAGGGACGACTCAAGAGACCCCAGAGACAAGCGAAAATGCAGGCAGGTGGATCGGTCCATAGGAACAAACGAGGTCTTTTCCGTAGTTAATCCCTCATGATTTCCCATTCACAGTCTAACCCCTCAAGTAAGTGCTTTGCAGTGCGCCGGAGATACCCTGGAATGACGTCATGCGATGCTCCTGAAAAATCTTGATTCTTGTCTAGCTACTGTAAAGCCTGAAAGGAAATCATGAGGGAGCCTGTGGGCGTGGCAGATAATTGTCAAATCCCTTGCTACTCAGAAAATGTTTGCAATTTGTTCTGGGTACCCTTGTAGGTAGGTACAGTATGTAATAACTGAAAGTGTATTCCACATAGTAACATTTATAAACACAACTGCAAAATAAACCAGTTGATGCCAGAATGATCACAACTTATTGCTGACCCAAAATGGCTCCAGTTGTGAAAAGCAACTCAATGCTTAATTGTGCTTACAGTTCTTAGAGTGGGCTCACTGAGTTTAGGTATTGTTCCTTGAGTCCAGGAAATCCTTTCCCCTGCTTAGCACCGTCTGTAAGCTTCTGTAGGCTGTTCAGGTGCTCTGGAAGTAGGTAGATCTCCAACAATATGGTGCACATGGTGGTTCACATAAGAGCTTTGAGACAATCAGGCCTTGGTGTATTCATGATGAAGGCCTGAAAGCTATGTTTGCAAGCATTTTTAGTTGGAAAATGTAGGTTTCATGATGTTTGGGGAGATTCTCAGTCATCCAGGTGAGGTTATCTGGGAGCTGAGTCATGACAACTGGGCATTTACAGATCTTCCAGTGTTGAAACCATGTTCAGGTTTACATGTTTGGTTGACATGGGAGGGGAGGATGCTGGGAGCAGGTCTTACCTTTGTACTCCATCTCACCTAGTATGAGGGTTCAATCACAGCTGCCCCTTGCCCCTGCCAACAAACACACCAGACTCCGTTTCTTGCTTAACCATCAAGTTTTACTTGACAACCATTCAGCGTTTTATTAATGTCTTCAAGCAGCTTGGCTTTCAACACCCTGTCCAACAGGGAGAGCAAGGGATTTATGGACCTATCCTTACTCTGATAAATAAAATATTTTCAGTCAGCCTGTATAGTTATGTATTAAACTGGGGAAATCATGTTAATTCTGAAAAGAGTAGTATTTCTGTAAGCCACCTAGACCATTTCAGTGGTCTGATAGTTTAAATAATAAGAGCCAAAAATTATGCCAGGTAGACTTATGTAGTTATTGGATCATGGTGGTTGAACTAGTTCCAAGCATGATTAGTTAGAGGTTTTATTTCCTGGAATCACTGGGTGGAAGAGCAAAGAACTATAGAATAAATCTAGCGCATCATTATATTTTATGAAATAACATGACAGATAACTTTGGGTATAACTCAGCCGGAGGAGGTTATTTGGAGCTTTTTAAAAAGTCTTTTAAAAATAATGTTAAAAGGACTGTGTTACCAAGGCGAGGCATATAAAAGTAACATAATGGCCCAAATCCTGTTTATTAGGCCCACGAGCATGATACCACAGTCTGTGTCTTTTGTCCAGGTACAGCAAATCAACCCAGAATTATCATCTGGTAGGCCTGGAGGGTTATGGCAATATACCTACATGTGGCATGCATCCAGCTGGAACAACATTGCAACTGTGTGGAACTTTTCTGAAGAGGGGAAATCAATATTGTGTCTGTGTGCTGTGCCTCTGCATCTGTCTAATGGCCATGCATTTAATGTATAATCAGAACAGGGTCCAGAGTTGGATCATAAAGATCAAGGAGAAAGTTAAATAACAACAAGCTACAATCCTAGACACATTGACTAGGGGGTAAATTCCATTAAATGTATCAGTGGGTTTGAGGAATTATTTACAAGATCCTACCGCCAGTTTATGTTTAGAAGGATATGAAGAAATAAAGGAATCTTTTATTTAAGCCAACAAGATAGAAGAGCAGATAACAAGTGTGTCTTCCAGCCAGGATCAGCTTGGCAGATCTGGATCATCACAGTCAAAAGCACTTTTCACCAGTACCCAGCCATGAAACTTTGTGAAGGTGGAGCATTTGAGAATTCTCTAGTAAACTTTTCAGGGCACACCATGGAAAGCCTGGGAAAATGAAAGAGACAGCCATGTTGGCCATAAGACAAATTCCAAAATCAGTATTGTGGCAAAAATCTTTGTTGGACCCAGCAAAGGCACCAATGTGTGTGTAATATTCTGAATGCTCTGGATGCCTGTCAGTGGGGAAAAATGTTACAAAAAGCAGATGGAATTAGGAAAGGGGAGAGATATGATGTTAAAGATGTGCAGACTGCAGTCTGAACATTATCTCATGATGCAATGAAGAGAAAGGTCTTTTGGCTCTCAAATGAGCTAATTGGGTGATGCAGTGATACTTGATTTCACCTGGAGTAGATCGATCTACCCTTGGGAGTGGGAAAAGTAAAAACCGAATCACACAACCTGCTTGGAAATGCAAAATGCAACCGTGAACGCAGAATTATCAGCATCCAATTCAAAGTTTAGGTTCCATTACCATTGGAAACCTGAGTACAGTAGGACCCCGGTATCCGCTGGGGATTGGTTCCAGACCTTCCCGTGGATAATGAAAACCGTGGATAAGAGATAACGTCTGCCCCCCCAACTGCTGTTTCCTGACAGTAGCTTACTTTATGACTGCTATTTTGAGACAGTAACTTGCTTTATGGCTGCTGTTTGTGACAGTAGCTTGCTTTAAAGCTGCTATTTGTGACAATAGCTTTACAGCTGCTGTTTGTGACAACAGCTTGCTTTGTGGCTGCTGAATTATTTAATTTTTTCCTGTGTCAACCATGGATAACTGAATCAGTGGATATGGGGGCCCTACTGTAATTGGGCAGTCTTCATACTGATGAAGCTAGAGGATTTTTAGATACTGAGTTAAGAAAAGGCAGTAACAGCAGAATAAAGTATATTTACTTAGCAAAGGGAATAAACTATTGAAGAATAAACTTTGTGGTAGTATATAAAATAATCCTTCACTGGCATTGAATGGCTAAATTGACTCTCCTCACTATTCTGTGCTTAATGCTGGGTTTGGAGTTTATTCTGTGCTATGTCCGTGCTTTTCTTTCTGTTACTGTTTTTATGTAAACCACCCAGAACGTTATAGAAGTACCAGGAATGAATGAATGAATTCTACAAGTACTGTACCATGAATGAATGAATGAATGAATTCTAAAAAAAGCAGTAATGGCAATGCTGAACATCAGAAAAAGATGCAAAATCTATGTTGAGTCTATTACAAGGCCAACCAAAAGAAGCAGAGAAATGTGCACAATTCTTTGAAATTTCCTGGATCTTGTCAGAATGCAAGGTTTTACAGCAACAGAGGAAAAGCCAACTGCTGGAGTCCGTGAATACTAGATTAGGTGCCCCTCCCCACAGGCTTTTTCCTACTGGCTTTTTGCCCGTTTTGTTTTTCTTGCCTGAAAAGATATCTCAAAAGCTTTCCCCCATTTTTTTGTTTGGCCTAATATAAGTCCAATCACATCTTGGAAAAAGGTTCCTCATCGAGCCAGTCTCCAAATCATCAAGCTTTTAAAAGCAAGGAGCACATTGGCATATTAATTTTCATGGGTCCTGTCAAGAGCTTAAAAAAGGAAAAGAGTGTGGGAGGGAAAGGATGCCAATAGTTACACAGGAAATTGGCAGGGGAAAAGAGGAGGAGGAGATAGAGAGAGAGGAAGAGAAACGAAACTTACAATGGACTGTAGTAGAAAGTGAAACTCAGCTGTATCTGCAGGGACATTGGTAGGTTTAAAAACCACGCCCAGCTGGTTCTCGTCCCATGAAATTAAGCAAACAGAATTAATTCAGACCAATCCGGTATCTATGCCTGCAGTCCTGGCTCATCAGTGGGCTCACTTATCTTGGCAGATATCGCTACCTCTTTTAGGGTGTAAACCTAGGCAAATTTAATCTTGGGTAAATTGCACCTTCAGCCTTGCCCGGACTTCCCTCCCTCCCCTTCTGATTAGTGGAACAGAAATGAAAATGATCCACAAACTAAAGGTATTTTCAATCCCATCCTACACATACTCCAAGTCCCTTAATTTCAAAAGGTTTGCACCCCAAGAATGAGTGAAGAAACAAATACAGTAATGGACAGCTAGGGAAAACCTGTGCAACTGTGGTTAAAGACATGTATTAATTCATTTATTTTGTATGACATAACAGAATATTGAATTACTGTGTAAGATTTTGCAAAGATGTATTAGTCTGAGTGTCCCTTACAAGCAGTAGGAGATAGAAGCTCTTGGTGTTTTTTAATGGCATTTACAGTGTACTTTACACAAACCCCTTACAATATATATAGCATATTAGGTCCTTTCTTCAGGTTTACCTAAGCAGATAAGACATAAAAGGAAAAGGACACAGGGTGGGAAAAGGAAAGAAAGCAGCTAGTTAATAGTTACATTATTACTTGAGTGTCAGCTGACTTAAGACAGAGCAGGAGTTGAAAATTTCTTAATTCTTGGATTGATGGCCCCAAAAGCTTTTGAAAGCTAAAAGGGCATTCAGCACATGAAACTTGTTGGCATATAATTAATAAGGAACTTCCCCAAACTTTCCAACCTGTCTGCTTTTAAAAGTACAGTACTTAATAAATTAGTCTGCCTATGAACATCAGAAACTTTCTTTTAAAAATGTCTTGAGCTACAGCATATTTTAACCTCTAACCTCCTTTTTACATTGCTTTATTATACTTGTTCCTAAACAAGTATAATAAACAAGTATAATAAAACCTCCAATACAAATCATTCTCCAGAGCCTTGCTTTGGCTACAGAACTTGTGGCAACAGATTCCTGATGCACCCAGATCATTAAACCATGATTGTACAACAACTTTTTTAAAATAATACTTGTGTCACTCATGGATCAGATTTCAGGATTTTATTCACATAATGTTTGGGAACAAAACTAGATGCAGCACACTGTAAGATGAAATAACTGATTTCAGTTGACAACTTATTAAGTTCTCCATAAAAATCTATGGAGGAAAAATGCTCTTGGGTTGTTGTTGTTGTTGTTTTTATTGTATGTTCTCTGTGTACAGTACTAACTTAAAGAGTGGAATTAAGGATTAAATAAAATACTGAAATAAATATTTAAAAGGTCAGATATTAAGGTGACAATTGTACACATCCCATGCACAGTGAGGATGACCAAAAAAGAGGTCTGAGTCAGAGTAAACAAAAAATACTCTATCTCTGGAAGCCAAGATCACCAAACAAAAACTGTCATACTTGGGTCATGTCATCCCTCCATCTTCTTAATGGCTTCGTACAGTTCCTTTCTTTTGAGTTGTATTGAGCTCAAATCAGTTCAAAACAATTGCCTAATAATTGTAACACAATACTGTTTAGTCTTCCATTATGTTTGTGATACAATATTGTTTTTTCATCAAAACCACCACCCAGCAACTCTTTGTGACTCCATGTCCATGGAGTTTTCTTGGCAGGAATACTGGAGTGGTTTGCCAGTTCCTACTCCAGTAATTTGCATGTATTCAGCTCTAAAGCAGTCTGAAGCCTGAAGAGGAGGCTTGCTCTGCTGAAAAGGCTGAAGGCAGAGTATTGAATCAGTCTGGAGTCAAAGCTCTCTGGTGTCTCACAAGTTCTAAATTATAAAGGTAAAATTTGGGATGAATAACATGAAAAGAAGTCATATCCATAGACTTATAGGATCATAGGCTATTCTTGGGAAGGAACCCTAAAGCCATTGAGCCCAACCCCTTGATCCAGGAATCTTGTCTCGCCAATCAGTTCAGTCGTGTCTGACTTCTTGGTCACTTTGTGGATCAGTGCTCTCCATGCCTTTCTATCTCTTACAATTTCTTTTAGCTCCATCAAAGTCATTCCAGTGTCCCTTCAAGCCAGCGAGTCCTTGGGTGGCCCCTCTTCTTTTGCCACTGACCAATCCCAGTATTATTATATCTTTTCCACTAAGTCGACCTGCATAACATCACCCACATATGGCAGTTTTTGTTTGGTGATCTTGGCTTCCAGGGATATAGTATGTTTGGTTTTACTCTGTCTAGGACATCCCTGTTGGTCATCCTCACTGTCCATAGGATGTGTAATAGTCATCTCCAGCATCGCAATTCAAATGCCTCTATCTTTTTTCTGTCTGTCTTCCTCAAAGTCCATGTTCCACAGCCATACAAAGCTATTGGAAATATGATCAGATTAACTAGTCTGCTCTTGATTGTGAAGCTGATGTATTTATTCTTCCAGATGTTATTCGTACTCATTATTGCTGGTCTTCCAAGCGCTGTATGTCTTCTCATTTCTGAGCTGCAGTTATCATTTTGCTTAATTATAGAGGTAAGGAAATTAAACCCCTTTACTGCTTCAATTGCCTCATTGTTGATACATACTAACACTGACTTGCAGGCTCTCTGCCATTGTCATGATTTTGTTTTCTTGGTGTTGAGGCATAATCCAAGGTTTTTTTAATCTTTAACTATTGGGATTAGTTGTTCTAGATATTCCTTACTTTATGCCAGCAGTGTTGTATCATCTCCATAACAAAGGTTGTTGATGTTCCTGCCACCAATTTTACCCCAATTGCAGACTCACCCAGATGTGCCTTTCCCATAACTACTTCTGCATACATGTTAAATAATGAAGGTGATAGAATACAACAAATGCCTTTTGAAATTTTGAACCATTCTGTGTCTCCAAAAGCTGTCCTTACTGTTGCTGCTTGATCAGAGAACTCCAATTGTGTCAGTTGGATGAGATGTGGTGAAATTCCCATTTCTTTCATGCAGCTCCAAAGCTTGTGGTGATCAACACAGCCAAAAGCTTTTGTGTAGTCAATGAAGCACATGTGGAAGTCTTTTTGGTATTCCCTTGCTTTTCCCATCATCCATCAAAGATTAGCTATGTGGTCAGGTGTTCCTCTTCCTTTTTGGAATCCAGCTTGTACATCTGGTGACTCTTTCAATGGTTGAGTTCATACATTGTTGGATTATCTTCAGGATAATTTTACTCACACGTGATATTAACGCAATGATGCTATAGTTTGAACAGTCTTTCGTGTTTTTCAATATTGGAACATATATTGACCTTTTCAACTTTTTTGGCCACTGACCAGTCTTCCATACACTTTGACTTAGTGCTGTCAATGCTTTTACTGGCAGTGGTCTCAGTAGTTCTGCTGGTATTCCATCAACTCCAGGGGCTTTGCAGTTTGTGTGGGTGGGTTTCCTGTAAACTTCTATTCCCAGGCCACCATCAGGTCTGATGGTGACTGCACAATCCAGGAAAGACTATTCAGGCTGTTGTCCAACTTATGAGCCTGTTCAGAACAGGGTGATGTGAAATCAAGGTGAACTATAAATTGGAGGACTCACCACTAACTTTACTCAGACTGACAAAGCTGCTTGGATGAGTAGCAAAATGTTTTGATCTCTCAAGAAAAGAAGTCCAGTTGCCATGACTCAACTTCCAGATAATGCTTTACCTTATCCAAGCTGTCTGCAGTATAAACACAAACTGAAAGCTATTTTCTCTCATACCTTTTGAGGAGCTGTCAACGAACCATCAAGAGCTGCTGTATAGCATACATAATTGCATCGCTGGAATGGCATTTATATAATTATAGCTATAAGCCCTATGACTGAGAGCTAGGACTGTCAGAGGATTAACTTTGTGCAATTAAATATATCTCCATTTGCATATGAATCAAATAATAATTCTGGACCTCTTATCGTAAAAAGAAAACCTCCTATCCTGTGGCCGCTTTATAATGAAAATACTATTTGTATTTCTGTGAGAATGATTTTAGTTTTAGTTTTGAGAGCAAGAGACACACAGAAAGGTGTAGAGGACTAGGGAGCTCAAACCAAAGACTTGTTAACCTTCACACAAAACCCTACAGAGTCTGGGATCCTAATTCCTTTTGGAATGGCTTGTCCCATATTGTGTGTATTTTTGTGAGTGTAATGGTTTTGTGGTGTGTGTAATTATGGGTGTCTTTGGAGATAACAACTGCATATAAATGAAACAAACAGACAAGACGGGACATTTAGTTCCCCAGAGCTGCGTTTTGTTACAGCACCTGTACAGAATTAGACTAACCATTATGAATGAAATTAGAATATATGGAACAATTGGAGGAATTAACTCACCAAATCATCAGTGGTCAATGGCTCGACTCTACTTGCAATTTACTACACTAAGCAGCAGTAATCTGGTCAATGTGTTTCCAGCAAGGTGGCATGCCTGGGAGTGGAGATGGATTGGCTTATTGGGACCTCTGACATGTAAACTTCCATTCTTGGATGCACACCTTAATGTGGTGAAGGCATTTGATTGTGTCTCTGAAACCAAGCCAGTGGAGACCGGACTCCATTATGAGCCTGGGCTTCTAACAGGGTCACCCAAGGCAGAATGTTCATAGCTGAGACACCAAACTAAGAGGGTAATGGCTGCACCAGCAGAAGAGAATTGATCGTTCTAATGGTGATGGACAGCAGTAGCAGCTAAATTTGACATTGGAGTACAAAGCAATGGTGGTGACACTCAAGTTGATTTTTTTTAGTATCGTGCAGAAAGTAGCAATGGCAAACCACTACTTCACTTTCCTTATCAAGAAAGTCATATGTCGAGACAGTTTGAAATTAAATAATGTTTGATGATGAGGCTGCCAGGTTGGAAAGCATTCAGTAAGATACTGGCGAAGAGCAAAGAACAAATAGTGCAATAGTGCTGTTGTTAATAATGCAACAAGATTAAATCTGAAAGGACATCTAGTGGTTGATAAAACATAGCACAGGAACATGGAACCTGAGAAATATGAATCAAGGCAAACGGGAAACCGTAAAGCAAGAAATGGAATGTCGAAACATTGCCATGCTTGGTGTCAGTGGATTTAAGAGGACTGGAATGGGCTAGTTAAGATTGATTGCATTACCTATGAACCAGACTGCTCCAGATATCCCTGACTGGAGAGGCCCATAGTTACTGCTGCTTTCGAAGTCCCAAGTCTTTGGTCCCGCAAGCCCTAGCTCAAGAGCACCAAAGCCCCCCTCCCCCAATATTGGACAGATACTGATCTAGTGTGAGGCTTCCTATGGGCTAAATCCAAGAGCTAGTCTCGCTTAATGTGGACCCAATGAACCAGTTGGACTTGGTGAATCAACATTACTGCAATTCTCATTGATTCCTCTAGTTAGGGCTAGCAATTGGATTTAGTCCCATGTTCCTATAATTTCATTGGATGCGGGCCTCCTTCAAAATGAGAAAACCATTATAAAGCTTTCTCCCTTATGAAGAGTGGCATTATGAAATGTTCCACCACAGACAGTTAATCCTGCCTGTTGATCCTCACTTGAATGCTGCTGGAAGAAGAAAAGGGAAATGGGCTTCAAACACAACTCAACTACTTTAATAGAGTTTTTTGTGTATTTGTTTGTTTGTTTATGTGCTGTCAGATTACAGTGAATTGACAGTGACCCTAATAGGGCTTTCAAGGTAAGGGAGATATTTAACGAATGACTTTTCCAGTTCTGCATTCCTAGGGATTTGCCGTGGCAGAGCAGGGATTTGAAGCCCTCCTGAATCCTAGTCCATCACTCCTTTTACTAGGTCACACTGGTTATCTTTGGAGCTTGTATGCAGACATTATCTTAGGGGTTAGAGCAGGGGTCCTCACCTATGGCCTGAGGGCCAGATCCAGCCCACCAAGGTCCTAAATCCATCCTGCCGGCCACTGCAGAACCCCCACTTGCCCCCACCCACTTGAGATAAACCGGAACCCAGTGGCTGCTGCCCAGCAGGACCGCCCTCTCGCTGCTACTAGGGTGCATGCACCACTTGGCTGCTCCAGAGGCCTTCATGCGCTGTGGCGGTGGCGAGGCCAAAAGCAACAGGAGGGAAGTGAGTAGGCACCAAACCTGTTGGACCAGAGCCGAGAAGTTGGCCTTGTGTGCCTGCGCACTGACTTCTAGAATAACTGCTGTACTAGTGGGGAGTTGGGGTGGGGTGGGGAAATGGCCTCAGCTTTGGGAGGGAGCCTCGAGGCACACGCACACCAATCGTTCCTATAGTTGGGCCCCCCACAGCGTCTGAGGGACAGTGAATTGGCTCCCTGTTTAAAAAGTTTGAGGACCCCTGGGTTAGAGCATACTTGTATGTACTGTGTTCAGTTGAAGCAGCTGAGAAGGAGAAAACCACCAGAGGGCAGAGTGACTCACCTTTTTGCTTTGACTCATCTTGTGAGCATTTGATTTTCAAACAGATGATGCCCTGTATCGGAACAGTTCATTTTACAGAGCTCACAACAGGCAGCCTAACAAGCAGAAAACTATTCTTCGGCACTTATTTGCATTATATTTGATTGTAATTTTTTTTTGTCTATCTGGCACATGTCGCTCACTGTAAGCCGCTTAGAGTTCCGCAAGGAAGATATAATAAATAAATATATTTATATAATAAATATAATAAATAAATAAATAATAAATAAAAATTATGCTTAAGAAATGGCTTAATCTGGTGTGGAATTCCAATAGGACAGCATATGTATTTAATATGCCTCATATGCACAGTTAGTATCAATCATTTTAGAGCAGTATTTTTATCCTATGTATTGCATTGCTCTCGCTGCTGCTGTTTCCGTTTCTGTTGCTGCTGCTGCTGTTATGTGCCATTAAATAACCTAGAACCTTATGAATGAGAGATCCCCCAAATGAGCTCTGCTTAGCTCTTCCTTTAGGGAAGTCTGTCCAATCTCATATTTGCTTTTCTTCTTTTCCTGCTGTCTTCCACTCTTCTCAGCATTATTGTCCTTTCTAGAGAATCTTGCTTTCTCCTCATGTAGCCAAAGTAGGATTGCTTCAGTTTTAACATTTTTGCTTCTAGAGATAGATAAGAGGTAGGCTTTGTTTTATCTGGGATCAAGCAAGGGGAGCTGCAGCCAGTGGTGAGGAAACCAAGTCCAAAATGTTTGGGAACCACTGGCAAAGACCAATCTTCTAAAATTACAAGAATGTTTTGTTGTAACACAAAGATTACTGTACTTCTTTGGTTCTGTCCCAGCACTGACACAGCATACACAAATATCATAATTTTAAACTTGTGTGTGCACAATGGGTTGAAAAGGAATACATGGACAAATTATACTTAATTTTGGCCCTTCTATATTTTTGGTTTCTGTCCTTCCCATCAGTGTGTATAGGATTTAAAAAAGGCACTATGCTGGAACTGACTGTATCGTGTCGGCATATAACAAGCATGAGGCAGAGGATGGAAAATTAAGGGCAGCAACTGTTCACTGATCATCAGTACCTAATTGTAGTCCAAGAATTGGTGTTGATGTTTGGTTAGCAATGAGGTGATTACTCCATTTCCTTCTCCCATCACTTTCTTCTTCAATTCTAATAATCATCTCTTCATCGCTCATAATTATATTGCACCATATTTGCAGAAACAGCATCCATCTCATCAGAAATATTGAGCATTTATGTTTGTGGAAGTGGCATTGTGGACAGGGCCACAGCCAACTGCAAAGGTGCTGATCGTATACAGTATCTGATGGTGAGTCAGCGCTTTGTCCATTCACTGCAGTTAGCCAAGATTCCTCTTCTGGTTTTGTCAACATTAAAAAGGATTTTGGTCCGCTCAGTTTCTAGCAGGCTAATGTTAACGCATCATAATAGTTTGGTTTGTTATTATTAAAAATAATAAAATTATACAAATTACAGATTTGTCTGTGAACTAGTTTGTTAAATTTCTTTGGAACTAATCTGAAAGGACTTGAAGCAGGTGTGTACAACATGGAGCTGGTGGGATATATAGAACCATTTTTGTTGGCCTTGGGCACTGTGTGTGTGTGTGTGTGTGTGTGTGTGTGTGTGTGTGTGTGTGTGTGTGTGTGTGTGTGTGTGTATGTGTGTGTATGTGTGTGTGTGTGTGTGGTGTCGTTACAGTCGTGACCGACTCTTCGTGACCCCATGCCCATGGAGTTTTATTGGCAGGAATACTGGAGTGGTTTGCCAGTTCCTATTCCAGGTGCCTACAACACCTGGTATTCCCTGGTGGTCTCCCATCCAAGTACTAACCAGGGCCGACCCTGCTTAGCTTAGCTTTTCCAAATGGCCCAAATGTTTTTAACACATATTTTATAAAAAGATGACTCTGGGGGCTAGGGAGAGAAATTCTGCCATATTCTGAATGGTCTTGAGCACCTTGGGGCCTTCCATAGGCTGCCTCAATCCCTTTTTTTTAATTGACACTAGAGGGCACAAAGGTGTTTACAGTCAAACCCCCCCCCTTTATAGTTCAGCCCATTTTTCACTTTACAAAAATGCGCCGGAGCAACATTGACAGTTACATAACCACCACGTTAAAAGTTCAAAAAAAAAATAAATGCACAAATTTGCCACCCTTGCTGCTTGGGCTGCTGGCAAATCCGAAATAATGGACTTGGTTCCTGTGAGATCAGCCTTCCCAGAATTAAACTAAGAAGAACCGGTAATTGCTACTCAGAAATAAAACCCCAGGCATTTAATAAAACATATTTTAAAAGGGCAATTGAAAGCGTTGATGAATGAAGGGTAGCAAATGAAATTGTAATGAACCATTTCCAAGGTCTGCTGCTTCTGCCTAGTGTAAAAGGCCAGAGGAAGATGATACAAGCTTCGTGCAGATTCTCCAGAGGGCTCAGGAGAAACCACCTTTACATTGGACCCGTTTTCAGCAAGGAGTGGACATGCGGGAGCTCCTCCTTTTCATTTGCCTCCAGAGGCACACTTGGGGAAGGGGAGAGCCAGGGAGTTGAATGAAGTCACAGTCCTCTCTTGATTGCTCCCTCAACTAACATGTTTGATGGAACCATCACTAACTACAAAGAAAAAGACTTTTGTAAGGTTCATTGTTGAGGCAGTTCAGAGCTTTAATTAAAGTGACATCTGAGAGAAACACGTGGCCCTCTGGGAAATCTGAGGCCTGGATTGGAATGCCAGGAAGCTCACAAATGCTTTCCCATTCATGACAATGGAATATTTTCATTTAGTCTGTCTTTTGCCCGTTGGTGGCTATGTATATGCCAACATGTAGTGAAGATGTATAAAACCATATTCCAGCTGGGAACAGAGCTGGAACTGTATTTGACATGCTTCTAAATCACATTTCACCTGTATATCCTCAATTTCATGTGAATTTAGAATAAGTGTCAAGATTAACAACAACCTGCTTTCATAGGATTAATGGGAGTTTGATTTCTGGTGGCTCATAAGAATTATCAAGTTATTGTCCCTGTTTAAACTACTTTAATTTCAAATCAGGGACTATGAAGGAAATGAAATATGGAGAAGTGAAATTGTTCTGGAAGCATATTCATCAAACTCTGGTTAAACAAACCATTTTTCTCCGAAACATAACTCTAGGAAGACTGGCTCTGCAAGTCTGCAGCAGAACCCAACAAAGTATATCACTGGCTGACAAGTCTGGAAGAAGACACACCCACTCCCCCGCTAGAGGAGACATAAAATCCTTTTTAAAACTGGTTTTGCTTTTAAAGAATAGGAAATTAACAAACATAGAAAGAAACACATTCAATTGGGATTCTAAATAAGTAAATATACACGTGGTGTTTCCAAAAGTGAGAGTTAAAAAATACAACTGCTGTTTTCGCTTAATTTTGCAAGTACTGTATCCAGAGTCTTCCATCTAACCAATGCAAACTTCCATATTATGAGTCATTAGCAGCATGTACAAGACACTTCGTCCATTGTATTTGAGATGCCTGCAGTCCCAACAATGCATCTTGTGCCTCAGTGCTCTGCTTCTTCTTGGAACAGAATGAGATACTGCATAGCACCAAAACAATCTTGTTCACTTTCATTAGAAAGGATCACCAGCAAGAACAAAGGCTCTCCTTCTAAGGGGTCAGTCAAAGTGATACGACATTTCATCACCAAATACATCTTTAAAACTACAGTATTTAGTGCTCTTCAGGTGTGGCGTTCAGACCATAATCAGTGATTGATAGTGTTTTTAAATCTCGGACCAAATGCCAGAAATCAGTAAGCTGGCAATGACTTTTATCAGTGCAATGCTTGTTTTAGGGATTGTCCCGGCTTCCCCTCCTCTTGTACCGGTTGTGAAGCCTCGTTATAGAGATGTTGACTGTTCTGCTGGCCCTTCCGATGTTCTTCCTGTATGATAGGCCCAAATGTCCTCGTGAACCCTCCCACGGTGCTTGGCGGTTCATTGTCGGCCATGCTATGAAGCGAGTTCATTTCAGCACATTTTTCCTTATGCGGGGGAGTGTTGCCGGCAAAAGTCTCACAGCGGCTGAGGTTTTCTTCTTGCACGGGGCTCCCCAGGCTCTCATCGCTCGACCCGGGAGACATTGAGCCCTCTTGGGAGTTCTGGCTGACGTAGACCACAATGATTTCTCCTTTAAAATTCATGACTTGTCCACTTGAAATGAATGTCGAATTTCCATTTCCCGTCACATTTCCTAGAGAGGGTATCAGAAGAGAGGGAGAGATCTATATTAATTGCTTATTCGTGAAGATAGTCGTGACAGTATGGAGTTATTATAGATTAGGTGGGAGGAATCCCTGCAGCTGCGATTCAACCTGTAATGGCAACCTCTGGATAAAAATACTGTATTCTCAATCCAGAACAGGAGGCAAACATTTTTGGTTCTTATAGCACATTCTGGAGAGTTCATGTCTAGTCCAGACTCTTGGCTCCCTTGATTTAAGGACCACTGCAAGATCTTCCCCTCCCTGCAAATATTTCCAAGAGCCCACCTCCAGGTCCCGATGCCGGAAAATCACCACCTGGCACCACTGGGGACCATAGAGATGAGCCAAGGAGAGGGCAGCACACAGCCTTCACTCCTGGTTCCTGTTTGACTTAGACCTATCAGCAGCTCCTCTACAACCTTCATAGCTCTATGTTCCATCTCTTTCCCTTGGTGCCCCTGGCTTAGTTCCTAGGAGCCCCACGGATTTGTGGTGCTCAGTTTGGAAACCTCTGGTGTAGTTTAATAGGGATACCAGCAAGGTACGCAACACAGTTATGTATATTCTTTGCCATTAACCAATTTCCCCTGCCGCAACAGGATTTTCTCAGAGATATGTGCCTCAGCCGTCAGAACTGCAAATTAGGTCATGTTGACTCTCCAATGACCAATTGCAAAGTGAAGCATGCTAAACACAAAATATGTAGGTAAAGAAAATATCACTCTATGAAAAATTGATATCTTTCACCATGCAGAGGAGTGTCTCGAGGGCGTGCGGGGGCGTGCGGGTAGGGGGGTGGAAGCTAAATGTATTATCCATTTTGACTTAAAGCAACACACCAAGTTGTACAATTTTTCAAGTGTTTCTTACTTGAATCCTTCCCTAGAGTCCCGAGTAAACTCTGTGGGATTGACACAGAGTTCTCCTCCACCTTTGTTTCTTGAGTAAAGCAGCTGGTCAGAAAGAAAAATCTATTTTTATTAAAAATAATAAATATTTACTAATAAATCCAGTGGCTGGATCTGTGTTCCATCTCATAAGTGCTTTATTCCTGTGGGTACCCACTATACCAGTGGTCCCCGGCCTTGGATCCTCAGATGTTCTTGGACTAAACTCCCAGAAGCCTTCATCACTAGCTCTGCGGACCAGGATTGAAGATGTCTTTCATTATTTATTAAGTTGCTCTGTATACAAGCACCCCAGAAGTCGTCCTTGCTGGTACGGTATTCTTAAATCTTTGTGTGTTCTACCCCCACCCCCACCCCCACCCCAGGCTCTGTTATGTCTGCTGTTGCTTGAGGGAAGTGATGTTACAGTGGTACCTCTGATAACGAATTTAATTTGTTTACAGAGGCAATTTGTTATCTGAAAAATTTCTTATCCGAAACGTGGTTTCCCACTGAAATGAATAGGAAACCTATTAATCCATTCCGGAGGTCCAAAATAAGGCAAAAAGTGTGTGTGCGTGTGTTCCAGACCTCTTTATAAAATGCATTTTAAAGGCTTGCAGTGCTGGAACACCCTCCAGGACATCCCCCTGCAGTGCCATGAAAACATGGACAAGAGAAACCAGCAAGACTACCCCAGCCTGTTCCCACCAAAAGTCCAATGGGGAAAAATCAAACAAACATAAGCAGGAAGAAAAATCCAGCCCATTTTTGCCTGCAGAGCAATGAAAAAAGACTGCAAACACGGGGAAATGAAACCAGCAAGACTACCCAGCCTCTTCAAGTCAAAAATGCAAAGAAAAGCAGTGCAAAGATTAATAAAAGCTAGCTCCCTATCTTACCAAGTTTGAAAGGTCCAAATGCCTCAGCAAAACATGTCCAAAATGGCTCCAAAACACCATGAAAACACACACGCTCTAACTCCTCCCACCCCTCCACAAACTATGCATCCTGCAATGCATGCAGGGTACACATTTTTTGCAAGGCATTGTGAAACATTTGTTATCTGAGACAGCCCATAGGGAACATTCGCTATCCAAGGCAGCCCTATACCTGGAAATTTCCATTTGTTATCGGAAAAATTTGTTATCTGAGACATTTTTTATCCGAGGTATTACTGTATATGCTCCCTTCCAGCTCTGCAGTCCTAAGATGATAAGGAAGATATTTATGTTGTTGTTGATCTAGTGTGATGACCTATGTTTTTAAGCAATAAAGCTCGTTCAAAGTTCAGAGCGTTCCTCAGTGGCAGACTTCCCCAGCCCGACCAATCTGATATATCCCTGGAAGGCACCAAGTTTTGAAAGGGTGACATAAAGCAGAGTAGGAAGTGCTATTTTTGCAAAAAGAACCACTGAGTAAATGTTTTGATCGGCTCAGTTTGTAGTTCTCAAACGGTCAGCGGAGTTGGACTGGTGGAGGAATTTGCTTTTCATTTCTCCACCACCACCACCACCACCACAATATTTGGCTGGCCAACTAGTTGGCTGGGAGTGCCAGAAAATGGAGCTGTCTTTGGGTGGGGAAGAAACCACTGGCACCAGCATGTGACCATGCTGGGTCTAGACCATTTCCAGAACCTCCGAGAAAATAAGATTTCCTGGCTCATTCATCTGACTTTTCCAAGTGCTTGCAAGATTTAACGAGCAGGGCAAGTCCTACTATGAAGCAACATAAACTAATTGCTTCAGAAAGCATCTCCCAAGGAAGGGGACAGGGTTCCCCCACCACATTATTCTAGCCGGCTTCCCCCTATATATGACATTAAAACAAAACAAAACCAGGTGGCAAGTGCTACCTTTAATTTTTGTATTCTCTAGTTAAATAGCTAACGCTTACACTGGCTTAATTTGTCTTCTGCCTTTCTGTTCTTCATTAACCTTCAGACTTTGGGCTATATGTGATAGCATCTGTATATCTTCATTTTTTAATAAAAAAAGCTTCCACGGGAGGAACTCAGACTGGAACTGGAACATGGGGGGAAGACAAAGCTCAACCTTTTTCCAGTGCACCTCCAGATATTATGTATCCTAGAATCCAACTTGGTGTAGGTATCATGATCTTTTCACTGGGAAAAAGAGTACCTTTAGGGATTGGAACATTCACTGGGGAAAGTGAAATGAGAAGATTAAACCCCTCTTTCCATGCCTTAATATGGAATAGCTGGTATTTTTGGAATAATGGCATAAAATAGCAGAATACAGGTTCTGGGATCCCCCATGGATAGTGAAATCTGTGGATAAGAGCAAACACTCCGGAGGCTGCCTTGCCCCCAACTTTGCTAACCCCCGCTGATCACCAACTGCAGATAAGTGAATCCGTGGTTGGTGAATCAGTGGATGCAGGGGCCGTACTGTAATGCCACTATAAAAGCCTTGAGTGGAAGCCCCTTTGTAATTTTGGAAAGGACGTGGCAGTGACCCCAACTTTTGGTAGGGTGGAATAGGCCTTTGGCCCAGAGTTTTCCTTGATCGTAATGCAGCAACCTTGACGGATTGCAGTCAGGTAGTTTTCACATGGAGTACAGGTAATACTATGACTGTCCATCTGTTATATTTGGGAATGATAAAAATTGAACCACCTCAAAACCCCCAACTAGTCAGAAGCAACCTTAAGGACACATAGCAACAACAGATGTACTTCCCACTCATCAGATAACTTCTTTCCTCAGCAATCCGGATGCACGTCTTCTAGCTATATGTCCAAAGAAGTTCATGATGGAGATGATAATCCATGGTTGTTACACCCCCAGTGTCTGGTTTCACTCTCTGGAGTCTCAGAGGTTGATTGCATGCCTGATGACCCCCCTAACAATGGCACACACACAAAAAGAAGACTTCTGAAGGGACTTACCAGATGCTGCCGGCGAACCGGACGTGCTGCTGTTTGATTCGGGCGTTCTTTTGGTGTTCTGGTGCTTGGTGCCATTTCCATCACATGGGCCGTTTCTGGCACTGGTGTTTTCTGCTGAACTGGTCTGGTCCACGAAGGAAGAGTCCAAGCCACAGGTGCCCAGTGGAGGAGGTCCACCATCGTTGAAAGAATCTGTGGCATTGCTGGGCTTCCCGGGGGATTCTCTATAAGGTCCTTGGCAGGCTGTGCAATTATGGGCCTCTCCAGGCATTAAGAGGGAGGCTCCTAGGTCTTGAGGCTCTCCATCCCTCGCGTTGCTACAGGCAGGCAAGTGGCAAGAGTCCTGCAGGCATTGGTGCGAACAAACATGGTTGAGGTCGCTTCCACAGGAAGCCTCTGGACAGGAGCAGCTTGTTAATTCTACCAGGCTTTCGGTGCCTGTGAAGCACTGGCTTAAACTATCGTTCTCCCCCACTTCCACAGGCTCTGAGAAAGGCGAAACGGGTTTTCTTTCTGGTTGTCTCAACAAAGACAGGTGATGGGGGCTATGGGGCGTTCTGTATGCGAACTCATCTTCCGTGGGAACCTGCCTGAAGGGGCCCTCTTTAGACACAAGAGGCAGCACTGAGAGCACCTCTCCTGGTCCACAGTGGGTGGCATGAGGGTCAGCTGTCCCACTCATATGCCCATGTGGGCAGCACGTATCCTCTGAAAATGAATATCCGTCAAGGTCCAGCAAATACGTCCCTTCCTGAAACAAATGACCAGCGGGACATCCCACGTTTGCATTTACAAAGGCGTCACCAGGAGAGTCCTGGAAAAACAAGCAAACAAAAGCAAAGGACTTAAAAACATATCAAGTAGCACATTGTTTGGGCATTAGAATGCTAACTGTTTTGAAGGCGTTCTGAAGACTTTTCTGTAGTCACTGTAGGGGCATTAAAAAGTATGTTCTGAAAATGTAGGGAATACCACTGCTCTAAGCATGGCCTGGGAGTGCTACGTTTTTGGATGAAAGATTTCAGAATCTCTCAGGCACCAACTACACCGGCAAGTTGAACTGGATCAATTTGGCTTTGCCGCAGCTGGATTCACTGCCTATTGCATGCTTCTATTCGGATGACGTGATCTAAATCTACATTTAACCTCCAATTTAATACAATTTTAAAAATACTTCCAAAAAGGAGTAACAAGTACATCATCCTCCATCAGCAGCCCATTCGGTTGCCAAAAGCCCGTCTAAAAAATAACAAGATCCTCTCTCTCATCTCCTCACTAGACGTGCCTATGACAGTGGTGGAATCCAGAGAAGGGCATCAACTCAAGATCTTTGAACTTGGGAAACCTCATACAAGTGGGATTTTTACTTCATTTTACTTTGATTGAGTCAGCCTCAAGAACATGGATGGTAACACTGATTTAACATATCTCTATGGTAAGAGGTGACTCTGATAGGCAACTATTATGATTTTAAGACAAAGACAACGCCTTTCCATGCTGCAGCTAGGGTTGCTATAGTCTGAATCAGTTTTAATATCCTTATTGAAGCTAACCCATAGGCAGTTGTGGGCCATGGTGGCTCAATGGGCTAGAGCACTGACAACTGTCGGCTACAAAGTTGACAGCTCAGCGGTTCGAATCCCGGGTGCCTTGCAGCATAGTGAGCTCCTCCTGATAACCCCAGCTCCTGTCAACCTAGCAGTTCGAAAGCATGCAAATGTAAGTAGGTAAATAGGTACCGCTGTAAAAAGTGGAAAGGTAAAACAGTGTTTCCTTGCCGCCATGCCGGCCACATGGCCACATACTTGTACAACACTGGCTCTTTGGCTTGAATATGGAGATGAGCACCGCCCCTAAAGTCGGGCACAACTAGCACACACGTGTGTGGGGAACCTTTAACTTTACTAAAGGCGGTATGCTTTTCTGAGTAGGGACCTATTTTCTCTACTTGTATTTATGCTACAAGCCCCCATGCATCACTAATAACAAGACATATAAAAACACACATGGGGATAGACACACACAGATACACACACTTAACAGAATAAAAATGTTTTATGTCTTCAGATGGTTTTCTCCAATGCATACTGTATATGGGTCTGTCCCACAACCCAGCATATAAAAAACAAGGAGTAATTGGTGAAATGAGGTGAATATATTTAATTAAGGAATGCACCTATCTGCTGCGTGAACTGAGAGCAAGACCTGCATCACACAAGTATTTCTCTGGCTTTAAAGAACCTGGAATGTTTGCCCAGGAAAACCAATGAGAAGTTCAGAACAATAGGATTTCTAGGTGATAAAATTTACAATCCAATGTCAAATCCAATGGCTTTCAGCCGGCAGCAAGCATGTGGTTCAGACTTTCCCTGACACCCTTTGTGGTTCCCTGTTCCTTGCAGTTTTGCCATTCCCTCTTGCCCTTCCTTATGTGGTATGGCAGCGACTGAGTAGCTGTTGACAAAACTTTGACCTTACTTCACCACTTTGACTTCAGCAGCTGCCAAGGAAATCAAGCAGAGATTAGAGACAGCATAATATTGCAGAAATATGTGTGGGTTAGAATTCACCTTTGTCCCTTTTATTTGTCTGCATATCTCTTGAGCCCAGTACTGTAAATCTGCTGGAGAGAGAAGCAAAGATAGGAATCAATCAGATTCTGGACACGGTAAGCAAGTAACCAATAAAAATGTACACCATGTAACTACGGACAGAAACCAGTTCAATGTCTTTTTGGCCCATTGAAACCAATGGGATTGAGATGGTTCATTCACCGTTGGCAGTGGCCCCACCATATTGTTTCTTGATATAAGCTTTACGAGAAGGTTGGGTTAGCATTTGCCATGCTGGTGGCCGTAATATAGAAATCATATCTAAATAAGATTAAGCCCTAAAGTTAGAGAACTAAGAAAAAGCACTATTGTATATACTTTATGATAAATATGAGTCAGTTTAGATGTGTAGAAAGATTTAAATTATTGGCAATTAGATACAGGTGACTATCAACTTGCACCTCTCTGTATTTTGTACCCCCTTTTTTATATGTTTCCCTATACCCTTTCCCCAATGTGTCTGTACTGGAAATAAAATATATATTTTAAAAAATAAATAAGATTAAGCCCAAGCAATACAGCTCCACGTCAATTGATGCATTACATTCATACTCTCTTCTTGTGTCCAGAATAAACCTGCCACCCTCAGACTGCAACAACATGGTCAAACACCGCAGGATTATTTGCGCCACTTGGTGAAGTTGCACTTTTTTTGTTGACCACAGGATACAAATCAGTCCAGCCCTTTTTGCTCCCAAAGAACATTTTCCTCCCTCTACCACTGGGAGGCTTCTAGATTTTCAAGCTGGAATGATTCCAAGATGTTTCCCCCTATGTAGTTAGTTGTGATACAATCTTGTGAAGATAAGGACACGTGTTTGTCAGTGGTGTTTCAATGATGTGGGCAGCTGATGTTCAGGACCAAGGGAACATGTCTCCTGCATTCTGTCTTCTCCCCTGATTACCCTCATTTGAAAAAAAATCTTACATACATGAGATTAGTGCTAGATCACCCTATCCCCTTACTACCAGCTCACAACTATTATTCTTTCCCATATGTAGTCTCTTGTCAGATTCCTATCAGGTTGGCAGTGGCAGGACCAGAAGAAGGAGAGAAAGAAGGATAGGGGCAGTGGGTTGGAATACAAATCACATTGCACCCAGTATGAATGGTGAACTCCTGAATCAATCCACAGGCCCTATGTAAGCAATGACTGCGATTTTGAACGCAGTAGAGACTGTGAATCAAATCGCAGGAAAGCTGAATTGCTCCAATTTGGATTTCCCATGTAGTTGCACCTTCAGTCTCAACAGATTTAGGCACACACAAAGCCACTTATTTCCGCTGTTTTTGTATTTGCTGTGGACACTGCCTTCAACAAGAAACACAGAACAAGAAAAAGAACTCCTGTATAAGGCAGATGACGTAGGATCAAATTCTCTAAACTCAGTTGAACTGAAACGGTGCATTTCTCAGTCTCATTTTCTCAAAATGTTCACATTTCAGAAGGACTGCATGGACTGACCCCTCCCTGCCACATGAATGGAAGGTGTGGAGCATTCAGGCCTGAAATAGAACATTCCACATGAACCGGGTCTTTGTTCCATCTCATGTGCCATTGGGCTATGACTGACCTGTTAATGATCTGGCTGAGTGTAAGTGATTGGCTGGTTAGTCTGTTGGAATCACATGAATTGCCAAAGGAAAAATTATATATATATAGCCCTGGGAAGATGTGAAAGGAACGACAACAAAAAAGCCAGAGGTGGTGAAATAATCTACTTGCCCAACAGCCGCCCCCCCAAAAAAATGTTGTTTCCATGAGTAATGTACTTTGCTGGGAATTGGGGAGAAACCTGGGCAAATTAGGGCATCTCCTGCAGATGAAATAAAGGGGTATAAATAAATAAAGGGGTATATGACAGAAGAAGCAACTACTTCCTATCTCTCAAGGCAAAGGATAGCCAAAATTAATTTCAGAAAAGTTTAGGAGCGCTGCATACTAACGATAGGCAGAATCAAAGACAAATACATGGGATCCAAAAATATTAGCACGTTTTAGTGTAAAGCTGCTACTGCCAGTAACTAAGTCTTAAGACAGGTACTTAAATCATTTAGGAGATGCAGGGGGTGGAACTGTAGCCACCAAACGACAGTGTCCTGCAGAAGAACGTGTGTCCCTCTGGGGAACATCAAAAAATCTAAATGGAATCAGATTCAGGTCTAGCCTTTCCTTGAGAGTTACCAAGTATAGATTTAATTAGCAGCCAGGAGAGTTGCCATCTTTATTTCTCTGTAAATAAAAATGTTAAAATTATCAGTCTGTCAGACTAACCTGAGAGGTATAGAGAGTAAGAATCTTCACAAGAGATTCCATTATGGCCCAACCCAAGTTTGTCTGAGCTGGACTTGTAGTAGGGGTTACCATGAAAGTTGAGCCCCTTCAAAGGAGTCTTTCTGGAGAGTGGTACAGATGGATGGGGCTAGCCACAAAACCACTTAAACCGGTCCAGCATACTTTTACGTTGACTCACAGCTTCAGCCTCAATTAACAACCCAGTAAAGTTGAAATGTTTGCATTTAATCCTATTTTGTCCAGTTGGTGGAAGCGAGCCAGCCCAAGTTCTACTAATTCAACTTAAGCAAATTATAGATCTCAGCAAGCCAGCTGTCCTGAATTTCTAGGGCCATGAGAACTCAGATGTATACAAAGGATTCTGCAACGTCAGGAAAGAGATCTAGTCATTTTTAGTGGAAGAAAACAGATCGGCACCCACAGAATAATTCAACTACAGGTGTGATTTCTTCATTTTCAAGAAACAAATGTTTGTGTACTGGACACCTTCTCCAATACAAGTGCATAGTCACCCTTGGGTCCAGGATGTTGACACAGGGAACACTGATGGATTCCGGTATGTCAGTACTCTCCCAAAATTCCCATTCATTTCAGTGGACTTAAAAACAAGATAACTTCCTGGTGCATTGCTCCCATCGGATATAAACACGGTTTAGATTAGACACAGGCATGTCCACACTTCGGCCTTCTAGATCTTTTGGACCACAACTCCCACAGTCCTTTGTCATTGGCAATCTAAGATTAGAATTCTGGGAGTTGTCGTCCAAAACATGAGGCCAAAGTTTGGACATGCCTGGTAGAGGAATGGCCAAAGAAATATCTTGTGGGAGGGAATTCCATGTGTGGAACTTCTGAGACTCTATTTATCTCTTTAGTTTCATTTGTGTAGAAAAAAATGCTGAAATACAGAACCTGAGAAGAACACATGCCAAAATCTTGTTGGTGGTTTAGGTCAGGACTGTTCAAACTTTTTGCAAGGAGGACCACATTTGGTGAGGTGAAAATGTGTGGGGGCCGACCATTCAGCCGCATTTAGCCCCTGGGCCAGACTTTGGACAAGTCTCTATAAAAAGGAAGGAGGCGGGGAGGACACTGCAGCAAGGGAGCCAGGGGTGGGTAGGCTGGGCAGGTGGCTGGAGAGGATGGACAGAGGCAGGGAGGGCAGGGAAACTGTAAAACTGCAAGCTGACATCTTCATCCAGTATGGGGAGGGGGCAGCTGGTGGGGATTCATGACAGACTGAGCTGGCAGGAAGAGGCCGCGGGCCACTCAAAAATTTAAAAGGGGCCACATTTGGCCCCCGGGCCTGACTTTGGACATGCCTGGTTTACATGGATTAAAACAGATTAAATTGTGTAATTTACTGCAGTAAACTGTCAGTTTACTGCAGTAAACTGTCAGTAACTAATGTGGTACTGGTTGCACTAGTAGGGGTGTACCAGTTGCACAACCATATTTGTGCCTTGTAATGCAACTGGCGCCTTGCCAGTCAGTAGCAATTCAATGCAGTGAGTTATGTAATTTAATCACCAACAGGATTCTGGCTATTAAGAATTAATGTAAAGACAAGTCTAATGATTTATATACTAGTTTTTTTTAAAAGTTAATTTAAACAGAAAGTAAAAAAAAGACAACATATGGTTTTTGTAATAAGAAAATACATCATTAGGAGCCACATACCTTTCAGTGTTTTTCCTTTGTTGTGATAGTATACAGCAAGGACCACAATTCCAACCAAGGCAACAAAGAGTGGAGCAATAAGAGTATAAAATAACATGCTGGTTTCTGGAAAACAAGGAAATAATGTCTGTATGTCCTAGAAGCCCAGATTCCAATATAGTCCCTTAAACTGGTTATGATCTTCCAAAATATTAATTGTTTAAAATTATTTATTAATTATTTTGAATTTAACATAAATTCAGCGGGATCCCACCCCAAAGTTGTAGGGGTTGTTCCCCTCTGACAGCTGCAGCTGATACCAATGATTTAGCAATATCCCTTAAAAAAGTTTAAGAGAACAAGCACAGTGGCCAGAAAGGATGAAATAAATAAATTGACATGGCAAATTAACTGATGTTAGCCGTGTGTTATGTGAACAGAAAATTTTGAAATGATCCAAATAATGGCAATTACTGGGGATTACTGGGGTTCTTTTGGCAAGTGTGATCAAACTCTAATGTACATCCTATAAACCTTTTGGCCATCACTACTGTCCATAGTTTGGACATCTTATTGCTGGTGCTTACACATTAATATTACATTGTTAAAGGAAAGACAATCCTTTAGTGCCAAAAAGTAATATAAGCTTTCTAAAAACTCAATTCTTTATTTAAGTGGCATAAAGATAAACTGTCACATCTAATTTTTTTAATTACCAAAATTATCCAGTAAGAAATTCAAGTAGTGAGAAGGGTTCACTGTTGCTCAGTTTTTCCCAAGCTCTGCTACTTACCGTCTTGTGAACGCGGTGTCAGCGGCTGCTTGCAAACGGCATCAGACCGATTACTCCCAGGACTTTTTTCCTCAGTTCCAAGAGCTGTGCAGCTTGAGAGAGAATGAATGACAGAAAAGACGGCATCATGTATTACACCTATGAAGTTACAGAAAGAGAGAACAAGTGCATGGTGCCTCTCATCTGTATAAACATTGCTACAAGCGGAACCAAACAGGAGGCTGAAGTAGAGGTTACAAGAGATCCAGATGGGAGCAGCTGCCGTGATGTTGCCAGCCCGTCTCTAAAGCTGATAGTTAATGGTGTGAGGTAGAGCTGGAACAATGCCGAGTACATGAATATAATACAGTTTCCAACTGCAGTAACACAGGTGCTACAAGGAAGAGGGAACGAGATGAGGGGTAGCCTGTAGTTCTCAGTAAAGTTCCAAAACAGAGTTAGCAGCATGTGTCTCAAACGAGTGAAATTCTATTTATCTTTGTGGGTAGCATGGCTGACTGGGGATATGAGGAATCCAGATTCAAGTCCCAAATGAACTGAGAAATAGGTGCAGTGACCTTGGCCCAGACGCTCTCTGTTATCTTCACCTACCTTAGCAGTATGTTGGGATATCAAGGAGGAAGGGGAACAGACACGTGCATGTGTTCGTGGGATGAAATTGTGAGATATAAATGTATTGGATAGATCAAATAAATTTCCACAACCAGAAGCAAATGTATCTAGAGGTATGCAAGCAGGCATGATGAAGTTTTCTTCAACTTTTTACAATTTCAGAAGGGTCCGACTTACTTAGTCCAGGTTTTGCAGGCCTCAGTTGCAGAAGAGACATTAGAGAAGTATCCTCTAGAACATGGTACACACAGGGTATCTTTATTTTGTTGTACTGCAAAAAATACAATGAACAAAATTACTTAGTAGTAGTCCAGCTTCACTTCACGTAATGAGGACTACCTGCCTTGCTAACAAAAATCTTCTCTGCACTTGGGAGGAAGAAGACACACTTGTGGTGTCTGCTGAGAAAAGCAACCTGGGTGACCTTGTGTTCTGTGCACTTTGACCTGGGTAAGGGGTATGTGTCACTTTGCCTCAGGCAGCAACAGATCTTGGGCTGATCCTGACACCAACCGTGGAAATTGGATCACAACCCATTAATTTTTATCTTAAGAAGAACTCACCTCAACAGTTTAAAATAAAATAAAAATTCCCAGAGGTATTTGGTTAAATCAAACTCTTACCAGGATATTTCACTCCAAAACCTGGAGGGCATTTTGTGTTTCGGCGGCAGCAGTCGCAGTCTTCATTCCAGTGATAGCCGGCTGTGCAGGCACACTGTCGCTGGAAAGTGCTGTTTCCTGGGTTCATTTCTATTAAAGCTCTTCCTTTAAATGTGACAAAAAGGGGGACAGAGATGGAAGTTCAAAACTATGTCCATGCCTTCCCAGCTTCTTTCAGAACTCTCAACTTCACATTAAGTCTTAGGCATGGCAGATCACAAAGGTGGTTACTTCACATCCATTTTGTCTCTGTTAGTGTTGCGCTTAGGAGTGGTACAAAAAAAAAGTTACTTCACGTCTGTTGTGCAACTACTGAAATTTGTCTTGACCACGGGTGCTAAGCAAGACAATACTGTACCTGGTGCTGGGGTAGGGTTTTTCTTTGTCACTCTTTGTTCCCACTTTCTGCTCTGAGACAAGACACCATGTAGTAACTACTGTCACGCAACAAAACATTTGTTTCTCTCAGAAAACTGTGTCCGAGTATTTTTTTTATTTTGACTTTTCAGAAGTGAAATATCGAAAAAGAATTTTTAACCCCCCCCCCAAAAAAAAAAAGGAAAAAGGAAGCTAGGAAAATTCAGTGTTTGTCATGGTATAAGACCGTGAGGTAACACTTGTCACGAGACAAGTTATCACGACCATGGGAACACTGAAACTGAGACAAAGCATGCGTGATCACAACCAACACTGTCACGGTACAAAACTAGTCATGGACAAAGAAGGACATGAAGTAACCGCCAAAGAGAAGCAAGACAGAGAACGCCTGTCTTTGGCTGATGTAGCTTTACTGCTCACCCTGTGTGCTAGAATCCTGCTTTATGTCAGATTGGGGGGGAGTCCGATCATATAGCATGAAGATTGCACTATTGTGTAAGTTGCAAATTACTTTGGTCTTTGTTTGGTGACCCCTCCTCAGGAGTTAAACCTTTTGGACAACTCCCAAAGTCCTTTGTCATTGGCAATACAGAATCCTGGGAGTTGTGGTCCAAAACATCTGGAGTGTCGAAGGTTCACCACCACTGCTCTAGAGGGTGGTTTGCCTCTTGGATCCCTCTCCCCCGCCTCCGCTATCCCTCCCAAACACCTATACAATCTTTCTCCAAAGCCACTTCCTTGATAGATGCATGTGTTTTCTTCTGTCTACCTACATGGTCAGAAGATGAAAACAAACTCAGGCCAGCTTATATATTTACAATCTAGCCTTCTGTTCAAAACCAATGCGATCACAAAAGTAGGGAAGAAGAGCAATGAGAGTCACCACAACACCTTCCAGCGATTTCCTCACCATGATCACATATTTTATGAAGCAAGCACTTTTCCTCTTCGTTCCAGATGTCCATATATTCGTTTGGTCCACATGGCTGGCATACCGTCTCTGAAGTGGAGGTGCATTTTGCAAACACATACTTTCCTAAGAAAGGGCAGGACAAGAGACTGGTCACATTTCATGTTCCTGGAAACCCACGAGTCCGTCTTTACTGACTATGAGCCCCATGGTGCAGTGGTTAAATGCTTGTACTGCAGGTAAAACTGTGCTCATGGCCTGGGGTTCAATCCTAGGTAACAGGCTCGTGGTTGACTCAGCCTTCCATCCTTCTGGGGTCAGTAAAATGAGTACTCAGCTTTCTGGGGTGGGGTTGGGGGCAATGTGTAGCCTGCATACTGTAATTAAAAACTGTAAACCGTCCAGAGAGTGCATGAAGTGGTATGGGGCGGTATATAAGCAGAAGCAGAACACTATGAGATATCTGCAGTGTCAAAATTATTTTCATTTTTCCAAGTAGAGTTCCCTCAATCAATTTACTTGAGATGAGGGTTGTCAAACGTTCATGTTATCAAGACGGGATCCCTGCACAGAGGTATGATGGCCGAAGCAGGATCTGATAGGCCAGGTAGTTTAGCTCTTGACAGAGGGCACCCAGTCATGACTAGAGACTGCAGGCCCTGGCATGTGGATTCAAGAGCAGAACGTAATTTCCAGGGGCGTTTATACACGACCCCTAAGCTCCGCCGCAAATGGCTGCAAGGTCCGGACCTTAAAAATGTTTACCCACCAGCTCCGGACTTTGCAGACAATTAAGTGCGACCCCGCCCACTTAGTGCGACTAAACAGCAGTTTTCTTGTACCTGCTTTTTGGATGTGACAAAATTTTGATCCGGTGTAAGGATAGCGAGTGCGGGGTCTCCTGGCTTCTGTTTGTTCTTTTTTTGCGCCCCGCTCCTTTAAGAGATCTGAATGCTGCCCTGAACAAAACGGAGGTAACCGGCATGCTTTTCTTTCTTTTTGCTCTCTCCCTCAGGCAGCCAGAAACCAGGAAGTGCGGAGGGGGGTGGGGACAGAGGAAGAGCGAGGAACCCCTAAGATCTCTGGTCCGAATTTAAGTGGCCAGCGGATCTTAGGGGTCGTGTAAAAAGGCCCTAGGGTAGCTGAGGAGTTTTAGTTTTTCTGATTCTTTCTGAGTTTGCAGAAAGTGATTTAAAATACACTAGTGGCTTGATTTCCTATATTGCTTAGCATAGTAAGTTGCACTAGATAGGTCCACTGAAGGTGCAGGGGTCTGATGAGCCAGCTTCTGTGTTAGTTCCATAGATCCAGAAAGACCTATTCTGGTTGTTACATACTGTGCTAGGCACCAGTCAACATTTGACAGCTCACACTGAAGTATGTTATTTACATGTCTTGGCTTAGTTGGCCCTGGAGCTCAAGTGTCTCAGGTTCTTATTGTGAAGACTAAATTCCCTCTTGGAGGACCTCTCCTGTCTGGTTTTTAAGGCTGCAGCTATGACTCATCACCCCTAATGAATGACTCAGAAGCCATGTCTACTTTGAGCATCTAAACTCTTTCAACTTAGAAAACACAGAAGTGCTCAAAATATGATGCTTTTTCTCATGAGATCCAAGAGCTTATTGATTTGTCTTTTGAATCTGTATTCCCTTGAATCAACTGATGACCAAGTGGGCAGAAGGGTGGTATATGAATCAATCTCAGGTACCCATTTAAATATTTACATTATTTTAATGAAGCAGGTATATTTTATTTAATTTGTGCTTTATCACCTGGAGAACTGGACTCTGCTTCTGCACTTTTCTGATCAAGACAGCTTCACCGACCCCAATGTCGAGCCAAAAGCCTGTACTAAGTTAAAATCATCGTGCAACACCCTATTTCATATGATAAGGATACTGATTTTGGTGGCCCCATGAAAAAGAGGATGATACTTTTAATAGTGGTGTGGAAGGGAAGATTTTGAGAGGAAAAGCTTGCCTGGTTAACTACCCTTGCCAAAATCGGTTTTAAACAAAACTGTTTATGATATTCCTGAATCATCTTCTTTTCCCTGCAGTCACCCTAATTCTGATTCCCCTAAATTCCTTCTCAAACTTCTTTGAGGAAGCTCCAGTTCACTTAAAACAAGTTTACAAATCTTAAGATACCGACCATCCCATTTCTCTCCAAAACACATTAAGTCTTCTAGTGTATACCCCTTACCTTTTTAAAATACATATGCCAACAGTTTATCCCATATTCCATTAAAATCATTAGACTTTTTCAATCCGTTCCTAATTTTAATTTCACAAGTCAGTTTATCATTAATAGCCATATTCCATAAGTCCTATACCATTCCTCCAATGTTATTGGGTTGTTGGGTTTTCAGTATTTAGCAAAAATTAACCTTGTCACTGTTAGGCAGGTCTAGTTCTATATGCTAGGAACTGTCCATCCATCCATCCATCCATCCATCCATCCATCCATCCATCCATCCATCCATCCATCTCACAGTACCTTGGAAAATATGAATTGCTTCCAAATTTCAGTTATTTGAGGAACAGCTGCAACCACTGAAACGTAAAAGGTGACTATATGGGCCTTTGTCCAGCTGTTTGTTCTGCTCTGGGGATGGGGTGGTTTTCTCTTTTTGCCGGCGACCATACAATGTAAATGCCAGTGTGAACCATCCCGTCCCAAGTATTCCTACCTGCACCTTTCTTGCTCCCGCTCAGTGGCTACTTTTTAAAAAGTACAGGTAGGATCAGTCCATTTTGGTTCAGTTCCAGCATGTCTGATCACTGGGACTGAACCAAAGCACTTGGTTGGCTTTCAAGAAGCCACTTAAAGAAGGGCAGGGAAGTACTGCATTTATTTTTATTTCTTGCTCATGCAACAGTGATGTTTTGAAGGAGCTGTTCTTTTAGCCCAATATCTGTTTGGAATAATGAGAAAGAAATGCAAAACCATCTCTGCCTTCTCCTTCAAAGACGAATGGCAAGGAAAATTTAAAGGGAAGGCTTCCCATTACTCAAGATCATTAACGGGCTTCTTCCTCCATGCTTTGCCTAAGCTGCTAAAGGATCTTGAGAAATGAGAATGTTTCCTTTTAAAGGGAAAGAAGTCTTGATCCTGCTAATCAGGGTCCCTTGGGTTTGGTGTGGTTGATCCTTGTCTGAGGATGAACTGTTCACTCCAAATGACAAACTTCACCTCACAGCTACCCTCTTTAGCACAATCTTGACTGGGAGGCTGGGATAATTCAGCTGTCTAGTCAAACCCTTACAAATGTATTTATGGCCTTTGTTTCTGAAAGTGAGCATCATTCCAATTTCAATGGACTAAAATACTGTATTCCACATGATGTGTATTAAGAACAATAAAGCCAACAACTGTATAGCACTTTCAAGTATTCAAAGAACTACAGTGGTACCTTGTATAAAGGAATTATTTCGTTCCAAATGAAATTATGTTAAGCAAATTTTCCTTTATACAAATTCCCATAGGAATGCATTGAAATGGAGTAATCCCATTTTTATGTTGTACGGATTTTCCCCACAGGTGATTATGTTAAGCAAATTTCCCCTATCTCCGGAATTTTTTATGTTGTACAGATTTTATGTTATACAAACTGTTTGTTATACAAGGGTCCACTGTATATGTGCATTATCTGATCACAATCTGTGTTATCACCTTGTAAAGAAAGTCATTATGAATATCCTCTCTTGTTGATATTGGGGGACTGATGCTCAGACTGAGACTAAGACTGAGAGAGAGACTTGACTAAGAGCCTGTCCACAGTGATATATAATTATGATATATGAATTGCTGATGATACAATTTGGCATACAAAAAACCATCATCTGCTTCAGAACAACCCATCTTTCCCTTTAAGAGCTGTCATGCACCTTTTTGATACAGGGCTAGGGCATGCATTTTTTTTAGACTACACAGATGGGTACCATGCACCAAAATGGCACTGGGGCAGTATTAACTGTAGTGACAATCTTGTGCTATATTAGGTAGTGGGACTAATAGATGGAGATGGTTTTATCCTGGATTGGCTTAGCTGTAAAAGACTGGTGCACCCATGAAGGATAGCATGACACAGTCCTTCAATGTATCTGCGCTTCCCTTGAAAAATGACACTTCACAATTTAGCTCACTCTGCTCTGCTTTGGCAGCCAAGCCTGACCACCACCACCACCACCACCCTGCCTGCTTGCCTGCCAACCTCCTCCTTCTCTTCAGGTGCCATCGTAGGCTTCCCTATTTTCTTTCTGTAGTGTGGAGAGCTCCAGATCCTTCCGGCACATGGAATGTTCTCACTCATGGAGTGGGCCAGTGCAAGAAGAGGCATGCCAACCCCTGCATTGCTCAGACAACTGAGATTGGTGGTGACCAGGCTGCTGGTGAGATTGGATGGGGAGCATCTCCAATGAGCCCTCACTTGCAAGCAGAGCTAGGCCACTGCCTTTACGCGAGGCTGCTGTGGCTGAAGCTCTTTCTTCCTGCTGCCTGTAAGAGGCCAATCACTCTGCTTGTGCCTATATGTGTATGTGTGTTTAGGAGTCAAGGAGGGAAGGCGAGACAGGCTAGCTCTGTATAGGGTGCAGGTTACAAAGGAGGAAGGAGTCAGAGGGTTGCTTGAAGTGGATATGCCATTTGAATGAGAGGATTGCACCAAATGACTGGTCGCTCCTCTTCCTCCCCAATCCAAGTGACACAGTCCAGACAAAAAGAGCCCCTGTGGACAGGTCTGAAGACCATCTAGTGGCAACTGTTGGGTAGCTCTGTGGTTTGGGTCATTTGGCTGCAGGGCCAGAGGCTGGGAGTTCAGTTGCCCACTGGGCCTCTTTGACAAAGGCTGGACTCAGTGACCCCGAGCGCCCCTTCCAGTGCTGCAGTTCTAAGTTTCTGTGACAGAGATGTGAATTGGGACCCTTCTCAGTCTTCTGGACTCTTGAACATGCAGGACAATCCTATGTCTGCCTACAACAAGTGGAATCCAGAAGACCACACACTGTCCATGGTGCGCAGCTGTAGCACATGTCTGGATCAGGAATTATACCTTGGTATTAGAAAACACAAGGTAAAACCGATATGCTTTCTATAAGTCTTGCTTCTGTTCTCTGTGTGGCCTTCACTGAGGAGTCATCCCTTATCTGAGTAGATAGGCATCCTGAATTCCTCTTCTTCTTCTGCCTTCTCAAACCATTACCTTTCACATCGCAAACCTTCTCCAGCCCTTTTGTTTAACTTTCAATATATCCTTTAGCACTGTCTATCATAACCCCTTTCTTTAGTTTTTACCGCTATCCTAGTATTTTTTAGTTCAAAAAAAAAAAAAATGTCAGCAAGTTACGTGGGGTACATCCTTTGTGATGCCACTGCCCTGAGATTGCTCTGTGGTACCACAGACAATCCGTAAGAGGATGTTGATAAGACGTCACAGTCTCTTCTTTATTTCAACTTCAAAATACATCTCATGCAATACAAAGGAGGTGGAAACAGTTGACATTTTAAAAGCATTTCATTAAACAAATAAGATTTTAATTAGTGAATAAGAATGTCTTTAGCATGTTTACCTGGTTCACATTTGGTGCAGCATCGTCCAGCATGTTCATAATGTTGATCACTTTGACAAGGAGGAGTAACTTGTAAGGATATCTGCAGGGACAGGAGAAAATGGGAAATAGTAACATCACAGTTTGTTTAAAGCCTTGTGAATTGAGAATTTTTTCAAGGGGCTAACAATGTCATGGGCAAATATGGATCTGACTCTGTTTGGCTGCAGTTGCGTGTGCTGGGACTGTTTCAATATAATACAGTACACTGTTTATCAAGAGTGCTTCTGGATGATGATTCTACCCAGAGTAGCTTTCTGCTATATCGGTGGTTCCCAACCTGGGGGTCAGGACCCCTTTGGGGGTTGAAGGACCATTTCACAGGGGTTGCCATGAGCGAGTGAAGAAAAAGGCACAAACAGTTTGGGTCTGGAGGAGGAGGGGGGAGGAATGGGGGGGAAGCGTGAGTTACAACTTGATAGGTTGGTTGTTGTTCAGTCGTTCAGTCGTGTCCGACTCTTCGTGACCCCATGGACCAGAGCTCGCCAGGCCTTCCTATCCTCCACTGCCTCCCGGAGTTTTGTCAAATATATTTTGGTTGCATCGATGACACCGTCCAACCATCTCATTCTCTGTCGTCCTCTTTTCCTTTTGCCTTTGATTTTTCCCAGCATCAGGGCCATTTCCAAGGAGTCCTCTCTTCTCATGAGGTGGCCAAAGTACTGGAGCCTCAGCTTCAAAATCTGTCCTTCCAGTGAGCATTCGGGGTTGATTTCTTTCAGAATGGATAGGTTTGATCTCCTTGCAGTCCAGGGGACTCTCAAGACTCTCCTCCAGCACCACAGCTCAAAAGCATCAATTCTGCGGCGATCAGCCTTCTTTATAGTCCAGCTCTCACTTCCATACATCACTACTGGAAAAACCATAGCTTTAACCATCCTGACCTTAGTTGGCAAAGTGATGTCTCTGCTCTTTAGGATGCTATCTAGGTTTGCCATTGCTTTCCTCCCAAGAAGCAGGCGTCTTTTTATTTCGTTGCTGCAGTCGCCATTGGAGGAGATGTCAATCAATGGCAACGGAGGCTGCGATTGGCTGAGGTTGCTGTGTAGAGGGAAGTTCTCTATGGCACCTGCGGCAGTGGCCTGTCAATGGGGGCTTGTGGCCACTTCCGAGCAGGGCAAGGGGTCACCACAACATAAGGAACTGGATTAAAGGGTTGCGGCATTAGGAAAGTTGGGAATCACTGTGCTAGATGGTTGCGGTATAAAAATCAAATCAAATCAAATCAAATCAAATCAAATAAATAAATAAATAAAATGATTCATGATGTAATAACCCTGCCTCATTCATTTATTCATGGAATTTTGCCGGGGTTGTCTTCATCCTGCCACTTCTTCAGACATATGGCAACAGAATGAAATGTTCAATGAAATATGAATATTTGGTATGAAAAAGTTTCATACCAAATATTCATTGGCTGTTTGGTGTATTGCATTGGTATATTTACATGGATTTGACCTACTTAGAACTGAAGAATTCAAATGCCTCAGTTCATGATCACAGCTGTCGGATATCTGAATCATGAAGTCACACCAAGAATCAACAGTGCCTGGCTAAAATGACATACAGCATCAACATAATGTGTGATAAAAATATCAGTGACCATTTAAAGTGAAAGATCTATCGCACCATCGTACAACCTGTTGCGCTCTATGGTGAGGAATGCTGGCCAGCAACCATAGAAGCTGAATGTCCCCTTGGTGTCATGGAGACAAAGATGCTATGATGGACCTCCAGCCTCACATGAGAGGATCATTCATGTAAACAATGATGACATCCGATCAAATATGGCATTGCACCAAATGCTGACAAGATGCGTGAAACCTGATTATGTTGGTATGGACATGTCTTGCATGCTGATGAGGAAATTTTGGCCAAAAAGGGTCTCATCCTGGAGGTCAACGGATCCTGACTGAGAGGATGACCAAACAGCACTGGATGAACAGCTCTTGACAATGACATGTAGTTGTCATAGGTTCACTCAGACCTAGTCTATGACTGTGCCAAATGGAAGACAAAAACAAGAATAGCTGACCAAGTGGGGCAAACACTATGAAAAAGAAGATTTCATTCTGTTGCCATATGTTCAAAGAAGTGGACTTGATCCATGAAAACTTACATTAAAATATAATAAGTTAGTCTTCAAGGTGCCACATGTTTTCCTCTTTTGTTTGTTTTACTTTTTGTTTATTTGAATTTTGCCAGGAATTCTTGCACGGATTAACATGGCTACCTCTTCCAAAATGACAACTATAAAATACTGTGGAAAGACTTCAGTTTTTAGAGCTTGGATAGATCAAGTTACCCAAGACATACATTTTCCCCTTCTAGTCATGGTCCATCTCTCTGATATCTGTTTCTAGTCATAATCACCTATAATGAGCTTCCCCTCCTTAAGGGGGAATAATGAAATTATATTCAAGTGTAAAATTAACATTGAAATGAAATCAGCTTATTTGTGTAACAACTACCAGTTTCTAGGCATTTTTAAAGGGCATCTAAAAGGTAATTTCAGAAACATTCTCAACAGATTTTTTAAAGTCTGTGCCACTGTATAATCTTTATATTTATTTTGAAAACAGTATCAAAAAAGAGAAACCAATAACTTTCTAACATCACAACTAGTACTTAGAATGTATCCTGATTTAAAAACCAAAACAAGCAAAATGAAATTACTTTTAAAAGTAGCTTTTTAAGTGTCAATAGTTTCTAAGATGAAAGAGTACTTCCCAGAAATATACATAAATGTTTGTTTTGCTCCTATGGTGTCTTTTGGTGAAACACATTTTTTAAACACTACAAAAACCTGAAATACCAGTTTATCGAAAGGGGGAAAAAACACCTACTTTCAGTTCGCTGGAGGGGAAAAAAGGATCTCCAACAACACTTCAAAAGGCTTTTTTTATAACTTCAGCAATAACTTCCCAACATGCTTCCCTTTTTAATATCCTTTTACCAGATGCATAGCTTTTACCAGCTACCATTAAAATGTCTGATAAAACAATTATTTACATATGCTTGGTAGGATTATCTTCTAACAACAGATGATAACTTCAGCAAGGATGGGAAATTCCCAGATCTCATAAGAAACAAACATAATCCCTTCAAAAGTTGGTAAATAACGGACTATACATTTGTGATCCTTTTAAGTAATCGTTTGGAACTGCTTGGTTGACATACTCAAATGTTTACACCTGGATTTAGACATTAATGAATACATAGACAGTATATCAGGCATGTTCAAAGTCAGGCCCGGGGGCCAAATGTGGCCCCCTTTTAAATTTTGAGTGGCCCGCAGCCTCTTCCTGCCAGCTCAGTCTGTCACAAATCCCTGCCAGCTGGCCCCTCCCCATACCGGATGGAGATGTCAGCTTGCAGTTTTACAGTTTGCCTGCTCTCCCTGCCTCTGTCCATCCTCCCCAGCCACCTGCCCAACCTACCCATCCCTGGCTCCCTTGCTGCAGTGTCCTCCCTGCCTCCTTCCTTTTTACAGAGACGTGTCCAAAGTCTGGCCCAGGGGCCAAATGCAGCTGAATGGTTGGCCCCCACACATTTTCACCTCACCAAATGTGGCCCTCCTTGCAAAAGGTTAGGACATCCCTGCAGTATATCGTCCAAAAATGTGAAAGCCATGAAAATAAGCATACTCCAGCCTTCAATTGGATACATGGTTTCAACTAGAAGCATATGACTAAGTATGTTAAGTATACAAAAAAAGAGCACATAGCTACACTATGTAATTTGCTTCTGTTGAATGTGGTGATGGCCACCAGTTTAGATCATTGCCCACCACATCTGAAGAAACCGGCATAGCTTGGGAGTAGAAAGCACAGCATCCATAAATCTCCATTGGCACCTTAAGCCCAACACCCAGCATCTGCTGCTTCAGGCCACCACATGACTCTGCCTCATGGTTACTGCCAGCCCTTTTGGAGATTCACAAAGCAGACCCTAAATGTGCCACCTTCCTTCAGTTTATTTCCAAGAAGACCGCCTGTGAACATGGGGAGGAATTGCTCTTCTTCTCTCTTATAACTGCCAAATCAAGCAATCCTCAATGCATTTATCTCATACATGGCTTATGGGTTGAGTACAGCAGACATATGATTTTGGGACACAGTTGTTCCAGTCTGGGATTTTTCTAATGAAGCATTCACACTGAGATATGGAGATCACATTCATTTCCTTCAAATGACAACCACAATGGAAGAGTGTAGTTGCAAAAAAGGGATAAGAAAAAGGAAGTTGTTAACAATTCAAAATCCAATGGAAATTCATCAGGACAACAAATGACAGCACCAAACAAGTGGTAATGGAGCCACACTGTTTGTGCTAGTGCCACCTCTATTGTCCTGCCATCTCTTGTCTCGGATGATTTTTAACCAGGTACAAAACAAAAAGCGTTCTGGTTATATACCGCCCCATACCACTTCAAGTAGTCTCTGGGGGTTTTACACTTTTTGAATTACAGTATGGAGGCTACACATTGTAATAAAAGTAATAAAAATGTATTAAGATTTTCATCAGCATTGGCAGAATAATCTGAGCCCTATCAAGTCTTTATTGAAAAGAGTTAAAACAACTTGTGAGCAAGGAATGAAATTCTGTGCAGCTGTGTGTCTGATATTGTGTACGCATCCTTCTGTATGTAGCTCCTCCCTAGTCTACTGTCTGCACATGTACTGCAAACCTCTGTATGGACAAAGCCTTCATGGATATGATAACACAGATTTCAAAGAAGCTGGAACTCTGATAGAGAAGAATTCCAACTCGTGTGTCTTCCCTGGAGACTCAAGCATACACTCTAAGACAATGGTGGTGAACCTTTGGCACTCCAGATGTTTTGGACCACAACTCCCAAAATTCCAAGCCTAAATTGCCAATAACAAAGGACTATGGGAGTTGTGGTCCAAAACATCTGGAGTGCCAACGGTTCGCCATCACTGCTCTAAGATGTCTTCTACAGGCAAATTGCACTGTACACAGATACTGGGGTGAGACAAAGGGCATATGACTAGAGTTGGGCCCTAACCTTAGTTTGGAGGCTCGTGCTGGTTTTGATGCATGGCACCACAGGTGCTCCACATCTCCTTCCCCCTCTTCCCTGTCTGGATCCCCCACTCACCTACCTGTGCGTGCTCCTCTCCTCTTCCTTTCTCGCTGATTGACCAGTCTCTGGTGGAAGCACAGGATTCCCTGCCCTGACGGCTTGGCTGATCACCCACACAGTCAAGGAGGCAGGACAAGCAAACCTGTGGGCCTGCCAGAGACTGGTGAAACAGCCGAAGAGGAGGAGGAGGAGGAGGAGGAGGAGGAGGGGAGCACATGCCAGTGAGTGAGTGAAGTATCCTTCCAAGGAGTCAGGGGAAGGACTTGCGGTCCCATGCATACAAACTGGCACAAAGCTCCAAACAGAGGTTCGTGCCCATCTCGACATATGATGTTAAAAATGGAGCAACTTAGCACACTCCACTCCTCATCTGAATGCTGCTGTATTCATTTAGGATAATTACTGGACATAGCTATAATGAGTTGAAATGGTAGAGTATTTTGGTTTGAATGGTCCTAGAATCCAGGCAGCACATAGTCTGGCCAAATAGCTTTTCTAAGCTTTGACTCTTTGCAGGCCAAAACAATTTACTGCTTCATAAGTGGCTATCACATTTATTTATTTACGTTTTAACCAGCCAAGCTAATTGCAAAGTTAACACTCAGGGCAGCAAACAAGACATAACAAATTAACAATAATAGAAGGGGATGAAAATGACCAAGAAAAGGAAAAGAAAAAGCAGAAGAAAAAAGTTCTAAAGCTCAGGACCATGGTAAGTGTGATCCAAGGATGCAAGAGTCAAAGGAACCAAATAGGCAACCAAGCCAACAGGGACATACAATATTACTTGTTTTGCACGGGTGCAGAAGAATGTCAAAATGTTCACACATGCGCATTTATTTTCGAAGTCTGTTCTTCCTTTTTGGCTTCAGCCTGTAAGTTCCTCACGGTATGAAAACCTTTAAGAATAACTTGGATGAACAGGGGCCAAGTCTTCAGCTTTAAGGGACAGTATGCAAATCTTCAAGAGAACACAGAGCTTAGTGTTAAAGAATAGCAGGAAATCCATGCATCTAATGAGAGTTCTGCTTTTTTTTAAAAAGTGTTACCATCACACACAATGAACCCATTCTGTGACCTTTATGACAAAAGGAAGGTCTGTTGCTACAAGTTCCAGCCACCACCACACCTTGCAACACCAGAACTGCAGACAATGAGAGTGCTTTGTATAGCTCACCTTCCTGATAGGCGGCCAGCAATAAAGTAATTAAAAACCTGCTTTTTTCTTCATATCATGATGCAAACAGAAAAATAAAGTTTATGTCCAACACTGACTTATTACTCTATCACATTTGCAGTTCTTTGCAATCTTACTCTATGTGCATCTACTACTTTGTGTGTGTGTGTGTGTGTGTGTGTGTGTGTGTGTGTGTGTGTGTGTGTTGTGTTGTTACAGTCGTGACTGACTTTTCATGACCCCATGTCCATGGTGTTTTCTTGACAAGAATACTGGAGTAGTTTGCCAGTTCCTACTCCAGGCGCAAACAGGACCTGGTATTCCCTGGTGGTCTCCCATCCAAGTACCAACCAGGGCCGACCCTGCTTAGCTTCCTAAATCAGGCGAGATTGGATGTGCTTAGGGCATTTGTATTCAATGCAACTTATTCTTAGTTAAATACATTCATAGTCTCTCAGTGAACTGCCTTTTCTTTCCAGCATGAAACATATAAGCTTACTTGTCAAGAATCCATGTAATGTTCAGAGATGGAGGTATTTTAGTTACTTTACTAAAATATTTAAATGCTTATTCACATTTCCAGCAAGATCTTGGCCATCTGTCTTTCTCAGTCTTGTTAATTGTCACTTCTTGCTCCTTATCTCTTTGCAGCCTTTATGCAGATATTGTCGTTTCTAATTGGTATCTTTTTTTCTACTTTAAAATATATTCTTCTGCCTCAGATTCCACACAAATCGCAAATGGTCAAGACAGCTGTGTGATCCATTTACGGAATCAAAGATGTGATGTTGGGTAATAACTTTATTGGCTCATGGAAAAGTTACAAATAAGATGTCTCTCTTGAGCTGAAGAAAGTGTAAGAACCTATGGTTGAAGCAAATGGTTCAAGAACTGGCCAGAGAGGCTGCCTATGGCTCAAGAAACTAGACAATCAACAAAGCAAATTGGAGTTCATATTGCACGTGAGACAGAGGAAGCAAAAAGTAGTATCGTTTTGCAGTGTCTTCTCCTCTGCAGCCAAAAGCCTGGTTTGGCCTTCCCATGTAGCTGCTAAATGACTCTGGGCAAGTACAAGCACTGCTGCCTCTACAAAAGTGCTGGGGTGTTGAGCAAAATCTCCTCAGGCATTATATTCATAGGCTCTAGATTGAGAAAACAAGGCAAAGTGGCTTCTATTAACTTTTGGGGAGGTGGTACACGTCCGGCGGCAGCAACCCCTGAGTTCCAGTCACTCCCCCTCCCCCTCGGCAGTCTTGTGTTCTTGCCTCCACTGGTGCTGGGACATGTAGGATCCTAGTGTGGGAATTGTCCCGGTCAACATGTGCTCCTCCTCAGGGAGGGTTATTATTTACTTATGATTTACTGCTCCCTCCTATAGGTACAACTGATTTTCCACCTGCATCCCCCTGTGCCTCTTCTAGGCTGGAGTGGGCATTGACTGTCTGGTGGATCTTGGGTGCCTCTTCTGTCAGTGTGGCATGTTAGCCGCTGGCATGGGAGCCATTTTAAGCCTCGACATGGCCGCCTTCCCTGCAATAGGGAGATCTGCAAGAGTCCCATCCAGGAATTCTCCAAAATCCTTTCACAGAAACAAAGTTTGAGATCAGGCAGTATCTTTAACAGACTGATAAAATGAGCCTTCACGTTTTCCAGAATTATTCCAAGAGGGAATAAAAAATTGGGCTAAGGAAAATGGTTCAAAAAGTGCACCAGGTATGATGTCTTTGGACTGAAAACAAAGCAATGGACTTTTCAGTGGTTCTCAACCTGTGGGTCCTCAGATGTTCCTGGAGTGCAACTTCCAGAAGCCTCCAGCACTCGCTGTGCTGGAAGGGGTTTCTGGGAGTTGCAGTCCAGGAACATCTGGGGACCCACAGGTTGAGAACCACTGCTTTAGATGCTACACAAAATGTCACAGACAAAAGTGTCACACTGCAGCCCCTCTTCTGTCTCATG
Source organism: Phrynocephalus guinanensis (assembly GCA_037367245.1). NCBI lineage: Eukaryota > Metazoa > Chordata > Lepidosauria > Squamata > Agamidae > Phrynocephalus > Phrynocephalus guinanensis. Next base: position 91,491,320 of record CM074739.1, read on the forward strand.
TAGAATTTACACTGCACTTTGCCTCCTCCTGTTTTCCTTCTCCAAGACTGCAGAAGAAGACATTGGAGCCTTGGCCAAAGGCACCTAACAGATCTAGGGGAGAGGGGCAAGCCAGGCTTTTGTTTGCAGAGCAGGACAAACTGCAAAACAATACCTTTGTCATCTTGTTTTGTTCAGTGGGATAATGTGTGTGCTGCTCCCTGTCTGCATGCATGTGTCTGCAACATTGTGGACTAAAAATCTTTGCAAGCACAGGTCAAAGATTGAAAAAAGGAGCTGCACTAGCCATCCCACACCCCCTTCCATTAGTACAGGAGCCCATGCCAAGCTGAAAGAGGTACAGCAGAAAGGGGGAAGGGGGAGGCTCAGCAGAATTCTAACAGCTACCATTCAAGTAGTTTAGGGGAAAGACTAATTTATGCTATGGAGCAATAAGAAAGCCATGGCCTGCCAAAGTTGCTTTTCGCTCAAACGACTACTTAACATGAGACACATCACTGACAAGACAGAGTTGCAGGTGCTTCTTTTTTCTTTTAAAAAAATAAACCTGGAAGAATAACCTAGGGGTTTTCCGCTGGCCTTCTGATATACCCATTCTACCCAATAACCTAAGCTCTCACGTGGATTATTCAGTGGTGATAACCTCCTTCTTTTAACGTGAATGTTTGCTTAAAGTCTGCACCTACTGTGGGGAGATAACTAGAACCACCTGGCATTAGGAGTATTTCGAATTTGCAACTGTCTAGTATTTCTTTGTTATTAAAAGGAAGAATGCTATATTTTCGTTCCCTATAAAATGAGGGAAAGGAGGAGCTGCCAGGCCCTGCTGCATTTTCCACCCTAGACTTATACTCGGGTCGACTTATACTCGAGTACATAAGGTACTGTAAGTGACTTCACACAATAAAGGGCGTGCAAACCCTTCCTTATATCTCAAGTCAAGACACCAAGACTTCAACACAAAGCTAGTTACTTGCTTATTCCTCACTTCACCTCAACTTGTCTTTTGTCATATTTTGCCTGAGAAAGCTGAAGATCTAAAAAGCTTGTGTACACGGCTGCACCCTTTTTATTGGCCCAATACAATTATTACAGTAGTAGTGATCTTGGAATATGGAACTTTCAGTGTAAAAATTATAGAAGATGTTATGTAATATAAGCCAGTAGGGGACTTTGACTTTCGAATTTACATAAAACCACAAGCTGCATTCTTGACTATCTCATTTAACACTGGGCTGAAAACTCATTTTAAAAAGCAAAACAGCCAGCTTCTATTAAACAGAATCTTAAGAGTCCTCCCATAGGCACAGAATAATCTGTGTTGCTCCAGACATTCACTTCCAGGTCTCTAATTCAAAACAACTTTTAAACCGTGAAGGAAATGGTTTTTATGATGTCAACTTTCCAAGGAAGCTTGTCAACCACATCACATTATTTCCATAGAGCAAATATACAGTCAGGAAATGCAAGGAGTAAAGCTAACTTGTAGGGAGAACATTATTTTTTTCCTTTTCAACACAAATAGAAAATTTATGTAAGATAAACAGTACATTGGCAGACATTCATCTGATGGCCGATGTCACCCAATGAAGAAGAAACCCTGAGATTCCATGACATACTGTACATAAGACTAGAGTGTTGTGATGACATTGCCAACTGCAGTCCACTGAGATGGAGTGGGCCTTTGTATGCAGAAGAAGTGCTATAACTCACTAGTATAGAGAATGTACAAGCTTCTTAGCCTATCCAGTGAAAAAGGTTTTCAGCTAGAACAGAAGTGGTATCAGCCTCATCATCAGGAAGAGTGAGAAGGGCAGCACCAGATCTGAAGTGTCATGAAAGGCCATCTCTTCTTTAGTCAATTACGCTTACATTTTTTTTTTTTAGCTAAAAATTGGGACATGTGTTTGTACAGTTTCTGTCTCATGTGCTGAGATAATTTGTCCGAGGGTGGGTACTTGTCATGTTGACATCTGACATGACTGGGTGCATGTGTTCGATCTTAACAGCAAAATGTCTTGAGCTGGGTCCTGCGAAAGACAGCTAGCTAGCTGAAGCTACCTTTCAATGACACTTTTTGAGAACCACTGCAAGGAAGAGGGATTAGTACCAGGTATGATGGTCAGCTTTCTGTGTTCACAAAACACTCAAGAAGATTAAAAGGAATTCATGGCTAAACTAGCTTATTAAATAAATGGAATTTAGAGATACTCAGTTTTGTTTTAATCATCGATGAGTAATATTTTACCTCTGAAATTAAGGCATCAATAGATTAAACTAATATGTCTCATTAGTTATATCTTCATTTGAAAAGTTAAAAAAAGGTCCACAGATGACATAGCAAAAACTTCCTTCTGAATTCCGTTTATTTCACCAGGTTGTTAGGGATATACTGAGATTAGTGGCACAATATTTTTCCCACCTGAAAACAACAGAATTTAATACTCTTATTGCTAAAGAGGGTGGCTAGGAAAAAATACACATTCAATACAATGGGACTTAACTTTCAATTAAATATGCACAGGGTAGTTAACTCAGGCTAATTTGTACATGTTAAGATGATGAAGATCTGGAGCTTAGTGGTTCAGCTACCTGACACTTTGATTCACCTCTGTGCTTCTTGTGAGAAGAGCCAACCTGGGTAGCGTTGGGTCAGCTGCATAGTCCCAGGGCACTTCCAGAATAAGGGAATGGCAAACCACTTCTGAGTATTCTTTATCAAGAAAACCTCGAGAAGAAAAAGGTCACCTTTACTCAAAATTGACTTTATGGTGCATGATGGTTATTTATTAAGACTTTGTTCCACACTGGCAAACTCACCCGGAAATGTCAAATTCAGGATAAAATTAAAAACAGATCAGCCCCCCCCCCAATTTGGTAAATAATTAAAGCAACATGGTGTGAGACCAGTAGAATTTTACTCTTCTTGAATGAAATTTGAATTATTCCAACAATGTATAAAGGACAAGAATATTTGGGCCATAGCACTGTTGGCTGCAGCTGGAGAAGTCACTTCTTCAAATGATTCTTAATGCAAAATATTCCCGGTGGCGAAACAGCAATGGCAGTTTTGGGTTGTTCTCATCTTGATGGCTCAGTCTAGTTAAATACTAGAATTTAAATGGTGCCCCCAGTGTCCAGGTATGGACCTCTGCTCCATGTTTTAGCGACCACAACTGAAGACAATGAAAATGTAGCATACCACTGCCACTGTCACAGCACTGCAATCGCTATATGATGATGTTTAGGAGATTTCTTGTCCCATCCTCAAGAGTGAGTCAATGTATGAGATTTACTCTTCTTAAAAAAAAAATCTTCAGCACGTATGCATTTCTCTCCCATATACAATTTTGATGCCTAGAATGATGGCAATCTACACACGATGCACCAAATTAGAATGAGGAACTTGTTGCCCAGGATGTGTTTGAAGGAAGCCAAAGATTTAGCAACAACCACAGAGGAAGTGGTGACTTATAAAGCTGACAGGAGTATATGCAACTATAGTGCTACATCTTATACATTTTGGAAAATTATTGAGCTTTAATTCTTTGTATATACTGTAACCAGCGACCATGCTCAAGCAAGAACTGCAACTGTTCACTGGATCAAGTCAATTTGATGATTGCATCCTTATTACACAGGTGAAAAGTGCAACAGAGTAGCCTGGTAGCTACTGTAGATGGTTAGTATAGAAATCTAATCAATCAATCAACCAACCAACCAACCAACCAACCAACCATGCAACAGAGTAGCCTGGTAGCTACAGTAGATGGTCAGTATAGAAATCTAATCAATCAATCAATCAACTAACCAAGCAAGCAACCAAGCAACCATCCAACCAAATCAGTCAGTCAATAAGTCAGTCAATTAAATAACATGATTAAATCACAGTTAAAAATTGCCACTTGTTAAGGACTTGCTGCATCTATTCCCCATCACGTGTCAAGCTACGTTCTAGTTAAAATATTACAAAGTGTGTCTCTGATGAGACATATAACAAAGAATGGCATCTAGAAATTTGGGTAGCTTTCATACTTAGAAAGAATGTATGTGGGTGTAATGTTCCACCCTCTGATTTCTATCACTTGCTCCCACCCTAGCTATAGATTTCCCAACCTCCACGTTGGGCAAACATTTGAGGAAACACAAATGGATGCAGTAATGGACAATACTCCAAAACCCTACCGCATGAGTGGAATTCTGTTTACACTTTGGTGGATCCCACCAAAAATGTCAGAAATAGTAAGAGAGATATCAGGCCACAAATAATGGACTGCCACAAATGATGGGCTGCCATTAATTTTTAAAAGACATTCCAGTACCATTGAAGAATTGGATGACCTTCAAAACTGAGTTTGCTACAAGTTATAATAAAATAACACTTTAATAAACTAATGCATAAATCTTTTCCTGGTTGACCTTTGTTGTGTTAATGTATTATGTTACTAACATTTACATCTTTAATGCCTATCTTGCTGTAACAGTGGAAAAATACATTCAAAATCAAATAAAAACTGGATTTTAAAAAAGTTGATTGTGGAGGCATACATTTGGAACTGCCTATTGTATAAAATGCAAAGTATTATTTTATAGGCACTACTATATTTTATTTCACAAAATGTCTTTCACAAAAAAGAAGGTGATTCAATTTCATGTTCAGCAGCTAATAAAACCAGAATGTTATTTCTTCCCCTCTTGCATCCAGAAACTAGAAACTGCTCTGTGTCCTTGTAACATTTCTGATTCCCTTTCGTATGGCAAATGTTAATTGCCCCAGCCCAGCAGTTGTCTTAGGCCATGAGAATACAGACCGATTCCATCTAGATGTTTAGAGCAATAGCTGCCATAGTTGCAACTGTTTAATAATCCTGGCTGGAGATGATGGAAGTTTTAATCTTAAACATGTGGGGGAAAATGAAGCTTCTTATCCATGCTTTGCAGTTGACAATAGGCAGACCCAGCTGGATCCCATAGTTTCTGCTGGAGCTGGCTCTTATGCAGGTACAGGTATGTCCTTGTGCAGTCCTGCCACACTAGTTGCAGCCCTGACAGCAACGCTGGTGGAAATCAGTAGTGTTGCACCTAGCTTGGGTTATTAACTGCACTGATGATTTTAAAATTATGGGCCAAAATGTATTGGGAAATGCCAAGAAATTAGCTGCTGGATTTGCACTGCATTGTTTTAGGTGTCAGGCTATAATTAGGGCTGTCATTTATTGTCAGCTTCACCTTCCTTCTATGATAGGTAGAAATTAGGAACATAAAGGATGCTCCTTAGAGGGAAATGGTTTAATAGGAAAAGTCGTACCTGTCACATTTCCCTTTCTTCTGCAGCTGTTACAGCTTACCACAAATCATAAGTAAAAGTCAGCCACAAATTCATGGGTGGTGATTTTGCAAAACAGAACAAAAGCACTGAATGACGAGCAAGTAGTTACTCTGAAAAATCACCATTATCATGCAGCTGCTTGTTACTGCTATTTACTCTGCACAATGCATTTAATCCCTTCAAAGTCCACATATTTTATTTTGTTTTACTTGCCGCACTATGAAGCTGTGTGAGTATTATTATCAGTAGCAAACTAAGAGGCACTGCAAACAGAGCAGCCTAAGACTTTGCACAGGGTTTACAAGGAATTATTACAAAGCGAATCTACAGAGACACTTCCAAATGGTAACATCTGAAAGGCTTGCAGAGAAAAGCTGAATACTGAAAGGTGAGAAGCACTGAGCCAAAATTTATCACAACGCCTTTTCCTGGAAAAATATTCTGAGAGTTTTCCCTCTCACTCCCCTAAAAATAAGAGGCTGTTTTGAATAATTATTTCCAAAATTTCTTCACCGTTTTTAGGATGTCTGTTTCCCTTCCAAAAATACCCCAGCACCAGCTTAGGTAGCCCAGGTGTTCATGCAAGACAACTCCCAGAAATCTTGGCCAGGACCAGCTGCTGGTGGAGGCTTCTGGATGTTGTACTCCAGGAACATATAGGTGGTTATCCAAAATTGGGAACACCTGCCCTGGAATGAAACTAGCGAGACAACTTATTAAGGGAATAAAAGTCCCAGCACAATTGTTGCCAGCTGTCATGAAAATGTCAAGGAAAAGAACTTTGTTACAACAATGGCTGATGATGAGCCTCATACCGTAGTCCAGTGATGGCGAACCTTTTAGAGACCGAGTGCCCAAAATGCAATTCAAAACCCACTAATTTTTTTTGCAAAGTGCCAATATAATAATTTAACCTGTATACAGGGGGCTATGAAGGGGCAATGTCGGGTGCCCACAGAAAGGGCTCCGAGTGCCACCTTTGGCACCCGTACCATAGTTTCACCATGACTGCCTTAGGGCGCTTTTACACCACCCCTAAGATCTGCTGGCAACTTAAATTCGGACCAGAGATCTTGGGGTTTTGCTCCTCTTGCTGTGTTCCCACCGCTCCGCACTTCCTTGGAGGGAGAAAAAAAGGGAGAAAAGAATGCAGTCTCACCCCCGCTCTGCCTTTGGGAGCTGCTCCAGGAAGCATTCCAGTCTCTTAAAGGGGCAGGGGGGGAACAAACAGAAGGGAGGAGAGCCCCAATCTGCATCAGAATTTTTTCAACTTTGGAGACCAGGTACTTGGAAAATGCGCTGGGACGCGCTTAGCTGGGCATGGTCGTACTTAATTTTTTTAAAAAGTCCGGAGCTGGTGGGAAAACAATTTTAAGCTCCGCATCTGGGAGCTCTTTGCCTCGGATTTTAGGGATCGTGTAAAAGTGCCTTTAGTCTAACATGTTGTTGGGTAACTTCACGCTCCTACAGAGAAATTAGGTAAATATTTTTCTATCCAACTTCTCTTCCCACAGAAATGATGTAAATTACTGAAAGACAATTTGGATGTATGTACAATAATATGGTGAATCGGTTTGTTACACTAACCAATTCACTATACTGCATGGGTTAGTTTAGTACAACATTGCCATTCTGTCTGCCTTGTCAAATTCTAATTAATTTGGGTTATTTCACTCTATAGCTGGCGGGATAGCAGAGTGGTTTTTAGATATTTGTCTGAGGTTCCAGAGGTTGGGAGTTCAGCTCCTCACTGTGCCTTCTGCAAGTAGAGCCAGCCTGCGTGGCCCCAGAAGAAGGGAATGGTAAACTATGTCTGAGTAGCAGGGCTTTCCCACACTCCACACATCCACACACATAACCACCCAGAGTTCCCGAGGGAAAGTCAGGTGGTAAATAAATAAATAAATAAATAAATAAATAAATAAATAAATAAATAAATAATTATTTATTTATTTATTTATTTATTTATTTTATTATACTTTCTTAAATTTTATTATACTGGTTAAAATCACTTTACTAAAAAAACCCCATTATTCAGCCATAAATAGTTTAGCATTTTTGTTTCAGGCACGACAGAACCTGTGGAGGGAAGTCATGCACAGAGCGAGAGAAATAGCAGGGGACATTGATTTGAACCAAATCGTACAAACAGCAGTCCAAACAACTGATCTCTATAACTGTCTGGGAAGGCCATTACTTGGATCATATCATGGGTGGTGACTTTTGGAAATGAAAGACTCTGCCATGTCCTGTGATCTCCAGTAGCTCTTCTACAACAAAAGGGATCTCATGGGAACCTCAGGCTCTCCATAAAAATGTGAGCTTTGAGGAAGAAATGTGAAGAAGGTGTATGTTCCCAGATCCATAACCAGCTTAAGACATATCATTCTAAAAGTTCTGGTCATTTGCCAGTTTCACATTTAGCTGGTGGGACATCACAGCCTATGCTTGGGACATGATCAGCCTATGACTAGGGACACGATCAGGAAAATGAATGGCAGCTTGATAATGAATAGCAATTTGCTGCTGCATTTTACACCATTAAGCTTATACCAGCAAAAATCCCCAATATAATTTGGCCCATACTTTCTAGGCGTATGATTCACCAAACATTGTACTTCTAAATACTGAAACATAAGTCTTCATCTGCTAGCTTTCACTACTCCATTGCTAAACAGTTTTTTAAATGTTAAATGTGCTTTTTCATAGAGTGTGGCACTGTGTAATTCTCCCCAATGTACCTCTGCACCACAGCCTATGCTTTTGATTTTCTTGACGGTTTTGGAAAAATATTAAAAACAAGTAGAAAAATATAAATAAGAAACAACAGTTAGGAGGTGCCAAACAGTAGAAAAATAGAAGTAAAATACTAGATGACAATTGCCATAAGAACTACCACTTATTTTGTTTTTAAAGAGGAGGATTTAATGCTTAAACATAGAGTTTAATTTATAGGATAACTTCCCAAGAGAAGTGGTAAAAAGCCACATCATTGGAGACCTTTCCAGCTGGAAGAACAGTCACTGCGATGGAAACCACCACTCGGGGAAGTCATGGGCCAATTCCAACAGGGATTAGAAAACACAGAATAAAAGAAAATGGAAAGCATGGATTCACTAGTTGTTGGGATGTTGTTTTTTTCTTTCCTGACCATGCCAATTATGTCCCTAAACAGCCTTTGTCTGTGATGCCTCATTGGCCTCACATAGCCTCCAAAACCCGCTGGAGCCTGGGGGACACTAAGGAGATATTTGTTTTAGATAAGGAGGAGCTGTAAGAAATTGACAGTATTGGAAAATACTTCCTCTCCCTCCGCTTCTCTTTCTTACCCATCCAAATATCTCTCCACCTAAAATGATCAGAAAGCAAGTCCACTAGGAAGGATCACAACTCGGAAACCTTGCCACCAACCAGCTAGAGACCATGCGGGTTGGATTATTTTAGAATTGGGAGTCCTCCAAAAGGAAGTTCTTTGGTCTTCTCTTAGGATTTCCTTGTTCATCATGAAGAAGCAAATTGGAAAAGTCTCAGGCCATTTTTCTGTAGGGATGCCTTCTACTGAGAACTCGTGTTCCCTGGATACTTATGACAGACATTCCTTTCCCCCATCCCAAAACAACAACAACAACGCACACATCTATTTCTCCAGTTACCCAAAGCCTCTTTAACTTGTTGCAACCCATGAGGATTAATGTTACACATATTCATGTCCAGTCCCTCTGCCCTTAGCTGATTGTACTCAAACTTGTATGTTTTTTGAAATTGCTTGCCCATCTTTACCCCGAGTGGAGGGAGGAAATAAAAGGCACCCTATAGCAAATGTGAACACCTAGTGTGGTGTAGCGGAGAGTGGTGGATGCAGAAGACCTAGGTTCGAAGGCTAGTTCAGCCATGGAAATTATCTGAAGAAGCATTGCTGGTAAAACTACTACAAATACTGTCATTTACTTTGCAAATCCTATTAGGGTCCCTATAAATTATAGTACTTCCAACTTGAAAACACTAGCCTGCAACTGTGCGGGCTAGTTTTATTAAAATAAATATTAATTCAAAGAAAATGAGTTTAGAGTGTTAACATTTGTTTAAATTAATGAGCCGGATCCAGTTTGTTCTTTGCACTTACGACCTGCTGAAATCTAAGTACTGTACACAGGTTACTCTTAAATCCCTTGATCAAAGCAGGCTTTAAGAACTACTGATTTACAGGACAATCCTATTTATATTTACTTAGAAGTAAATACCACAGGGTCCAACAAGACTTACTCCCTGGTAAATGGGCACATCGCAAAAAATGTCCTTTTCCAGAAAAATATGAAACTCACCCCTGACCCTCCAATAAATCACGCACTACCCCTTCCGCGTCCCCCACTTTTGCAGGATTTTTATTTCGCCCCTGAAAACCCATCTTGTGCGCGCGTTGTGTCCTTGCAGTCGTAACCGACTCTTCGTGACTCCATGTCCATGGAGTTTTCTTGGCAGGAATACTGCAATGGTTTGCCAGTTCCTACTGCAGGCGCCTACAGCAACTGGTATTCCCTGTTGGTTGCCCATCCAAGTACTAACCAGGGCCGACCCGGTTTAGCTTCCGAGTTCAGGCGAGATCGGAGGAGTTCATTTCCAGCTCAGGATTGCCCGGGTAAAGATGCAACAGAAGCAGTTTTGAAGCGCATGGAGGCGCGCGCGGATACGCAGATACGCGCAAGAAGATTCCCCCCCCCCCCAGGATTTCGCGCACGGTGCGCCTTAACGTCCTTCCTGGCGCTCGCGCGCACACTTAACACACCCGGCACGGACAGTCTGACCTGCATGTGAAGGGTGGTGAACATGAGGCATCCGACCAGGAGCCCGCAGCAGCTTCTCAAGAGAGCCATGGATGGGGCCGTGCTGGGCGCGATCCTCACCGCTCCCAAGGCAAGTCTTTCAGCCTCCGGCAGAGGCACATTGACGCCGCCTCGGGGGGTGGGGGGAGGGAAGCGGCGCGAGGCGGGCAAGGGAGCGGAGCAGAGGGAAGTCGGCCCTCCTCCCTCTGTGGCTTCTTCAGCAGCGACTTGCCCAGTTCGCGTTTGCCTCGTCTCCCCCCGCCCTCCCCACCCCGCAGCACCCGCGCCTGCCTTCTGCCTTCCCCCCCCGCGCGCTTTTTATGATTCCTGTTATTGCAACCACCCCACACCCACTTCCCTGGTCTGTTGTGCCCTTCTCGCGCGCCTCCGGTGCTTTCAGAAGGGTGCGCTTTTTCGGTCCACGGTGCACCTCGGCGGGCGTGCCGTGAAAACTTATGGAAAACACGCGATCGCTGGGGGAATTGCTGGGGGGTGGGGGTGGGGGAGGCGCCCCTGGGCCCTGCAAGCCTCTTGCCTGGCCTGGGATGCTGCGCTCCTCGGGAGTAGGAGGAGGCAATTTGCTTTCTGAAGCTCAGGGGACCGCTTGTTCGTTTATTTATTTAATTAAAAATAAAATGATGCTGTGTCTCAGCTTGTAAGAAGCAAGCCTCACGCCACAGGTAGAGGAACCACCTGAAGTTTGAGGACCTGGACTGTAAGCACCAAACATGGAAATAAATCTGTCCATGCTTGGGTCTTCAATCCCGAGTTACAGTGGGCTGAAGTTACCACTAAGAAAAGGTGCTGCAAGTTCCAGACTCTTCATAACAATAATAATCCTGCATTAAGTCAAGTCAATTCTGTTTTATGGCAACCCCTTTCCCCCAGAGATTCCCAAGGAGAAATATTAAGAAGGGGTTTACCATTCCCTTCTGATGGGACCAACCTGCAGCTCTCCCAAGGCCACACAGGCTGGCCCTTCTCTCTGGAAGCACAGTGTAGGACCCAACTCCCAACCAGGGACCTAAAACTGTTGGAATATCCATCCAGCCATATTCTCTTACCTGCTTCAGAAAAGCTGGTAAGCCTATTCCACTAACAACCTTTGCCTTAGCTTTCTAGTTACCTTGTCTCTTGCTTTATTCAAGGCTAGCACGTGCTTTCAACCCTGGAGATGCTGGGTTACTGCTAAAGGGTCTTGAATTGTCAATTCATTTATTGTGACTACAATTATTTCTTACCCAAGGGCTCATATTTGGGGTTTCTACCACAGCTTAAAAATAAAATAAACGTTGGGCCATCTGGAGGCCTAGTTAATTTCCCGGCTCTGTAGTGGACTGACTTTCTTCACTGCCCACTAAGTTGTCCAGTGTTTCTCTCCGAGGCAGCATTGTTGCTGTGGCAGAAAAGCAGATTTTTGACATGCAAGATCATTCATTTTGCAAGATAAAACATGCAGGAACTAAGTTCCTGGCAAGGGACTAGAGCTCAGCAAGCCAAGCACATGCTTTCCACACAGAACATCCAAAGTTCAACAGCTGGCATTTCCCGTTATTAAAATGGTTGGCTCGCTTGAGATGCAGGACTGCTGGATGTGTTCGTTGGAGCAGGCAATCTTGCGGTACACACAAAGTCTGATGTGGTATAAACCAGCTTCCTAAAATGCTGTCTGAACCGAAATTATGAAGCTTCTCAGGATTACTTGACAAGCATGAAATCTGTATAATCTCTCTGTTGTGTGTTGTCAAGGTTGGGTAGATTTCCAGTGGCTCTCCACCCTGACAGGTAAACATATGTAAGAGGAAATATTGCTTTCTGGGACTTTTCTGCAGTTTCAGCTCCCATGAAAACCCAATAACATAGAAATCTACACATATAGGCTTTCTCCCAACAGTTTATTATCCCAACACTGGCAGGCAGGGTGAAGAAAGTCACACTGAGCCAATCTCCTTCTAATTATTTGGAAAGGGATGAAATTAGACCTTTCAGGTAGATTTTATTGCCTCGCTAAGGACTCGTTAAAATCCGTATTCATTTCCCACATGTACTGTTGAAGTTGTGGTTTGCACTGATCAACATCACATACCCTGCAAAATTATAAGGCTTTTGGTTATGTTTAAAAATGAAAACCACATTTTTAGACTGAATCACAGATGAGTAAAGAACATGCTTACAACTGTGGAATTGTCTATGAGTGAAAAGAGGAAGAAGAGACTTAACATTGTTCCAGCTGTAGCGTGTTCCTGGTAGCAGTTCAGGAGGAACAGATCCTGCCTGAGTCAGGATCTGTGTAAATGGTGGTTGACCCAGAAGTACTAACAATACACATGTAAATTAGGGATGGACAACAGTGGCCTCTGCAGATGTTATTGGACTTCAGCTTCCCTTAATTTGGGAGTAGGCTACTGGTACAATCCCATTGTCCTTTTAATCGCATAGATCCCATCACACGTGAGGTTACTGTCAAAATCTCTAATGTAACTGTGTATGAACAATGGAATAAGGAATTGGGTGGCACAGCCATTACAGGCAAGAACTTGATCTATGTAGTGCAGGGGAGTCTCCTGTTGGATTGCAAACTCAGTTGTGAAGAAAATGGTAATAGGTATTTCTGCCAGTCCTCACAGGTTTGTAATTTTGACCACACAATGCCCACATACTGCAAAGCAAGCTTTGTTCAGAACCACCAAGACCAGGGGATTGTTTTTAAAAACATACAATGCAGTGGCTTAGACAGCTCCATTTCACCTGCATAGTGACAAGTCTTTGAAGCAGTACAGGTCACATTGTTTTGTTCACTGGTGCTAAGTTATTGAACGGGGGGGGGGTACAAATACTACCTTACTGATTCTGATTCCACCCACCCACATTTAGGAAATCACAGATGTTGTTTTTAGAAGTCAAAGGAGAAGTTAATAGAACATTCACAAAGCAGAGAGGATGGAAAAGTTTCGGTTCTCCTGCAAGCAGGGTAACACTCCTGTGAAATTGATTCTGTTTTGAAAACCAGGATAACTTATTGTTACCGTCAACCATACCCAGCTTGCTAGTATTACTCTTTTCTGCAAGCCAAAATTATGTCAGAAAATCCACACTGGGATAGTGTCACTTTCACAAAAACAAAGTGTCTATATGAACTTGATATTGATTGATTTCACTAGAAGGCCAATTTTCTCTTCCATATTGCTAGTTGGGTCCTACATCTAAAAATGTTTGGTAGTTGCTAAATAATGGTAAAGTGGCTGTTGCAGCTGCAGAAACTTGACAAGTAAAATGAAATGTTAAGTGTGCTCTAGAGACTTAAGAAATTCTTGCAATCCACTGCTGAATGTTTGTTCTAAGAAAATGCCGCAGCTCTATGTATCATACAAAGATAACGTGCCACTTAGTAACACCAGTTTGCAACCTCTTTCTGGAATGCTTATACAGTATATTAAATATTAACTAGCAGTTAACATTCACTCAAGACTCTGCTTGACAGTCCTGCAGATGAAAACTATGTTCCAACAATTTGGACTTTTGGCCTTTTCTTTCTATTAAAAAAGTGCTGTTGATATCTAAGAAAACAAGCTTTCTTATGCTGTCTGGGGAACCTTCACCTTTCCTCCTGGCATCCACTGTATACCTTCCTATGTTGTTCTATTGCACAGATGTCGGATGCAATCTGATAATTTAAGGAGACTAACCACAATATTCTGCTTTTTCTCGTCTTGTATTCATGTTTTCACCCCCCACCCCTCAATTCAAAACACAGATCTTACCTTTCTTCTTTCTGATCCAAGAGAAAGAGATGTAATGAAAAACAGGACTTATCTCGTCTAAGTAACTGTTCAAAAGACTGCTGGCTGGTCCAAGCTTCACATAAAGCTTACTGGGTAACCTTGGGCCAGTTATTTTACCTTAGCCTAACTTAACTTATAGGGTTAGTGTGAGAGAAAAAAGTGGGTGGGGTGGGGTGGGGTGGGGTGGGGACCATCTATACCTCCTAAAATGTCTTGAATGAAAAGTAGGTTATCAATTAGGGCTGGACAAAGGGCAGCCTATGAACCACATGTGTTGTCTCCAGTCTGTTTTGGAGGCTTCCGTGGCCCCAAGCCCCAAGTTAGTTTTTCTACTAGCAAAATAGGCAGTTGTTCTGGAGGTTTGTTTTTTTGGAATGTCTAGGTTTTTGTGCTGACTGTGGCAGGAAATGGGGGTTAAAATGTAACCCCCGGGTCCATAAAATTTGCCTATTCATTATAAATGTAGGGTGAAGAAAAGGCATCTATTGAAGTTCCTTTTTCTACATAGCTGTTAATAGTGAAATACCACAAAGTAAACAAAATTAAAAGATATATTGGTCAGTTCTTGACCAATATGTTTGGCAAATATTACAGTATACAGTACAGTACTTTCCAAATGTATTTCTATTCTCCTGTTTCAATAGAAACCTCCATATGGCAGTCCTGCCCATATTTACTAGTTGTTTTTAGAAGGACTCTATATTATTCCAGGATATTATCAGCAAGTTAGGACTAAGACAAAATAGAAACTAGAGACCCATGCTTTTGAGGAAAAGCAAGCCCTGTTAAGGAAAAAACTGTAGCTGCTAGGGTGGTAGCCTCAGATACCTACCAACTTCATAATGTTACATTCTTCATTTGCTGTGTTCCTTATTGTATGCATCTTATTTCCAGACATCTATTACATTTGACATAAGGAGTTTTCATGTAAACAGCACGTCTGTTTCTTGTGAGTTTTCACAAAATATTTAAATCCTTGGGGCAGAATCTTCATGCTGAAGAAAGACCAATTATTACATATAAAATAGGGATATTTTCCTCCAATTATCCTGCCCTACATTGTTTGACTTCTAAGTCTGGCTGAAGATTACATTATTACTTAACAGAGCGTTCAGCAAGAACGATGGAAAACATTTGTTTGGGTCTCTTTAATTTACAAATTCTCTTCCTTGTGTAGAAAAAGACCATAAAAATAGAGATGTCTCAGACAGCTCAGCGATTTGAGTAGTATAAAGGAGATCTGGCATCAATCAGTGAAGTCACTGAAGGAAAAAAAACAGAGATCAGGTGGAAGTCTTTAAACAAATATACAAAGGAGGTATATAGAATATTTATTGAACTGAAGAAAAAGCAAGAGACCCAGCAGCCACTTCAAATTCCTCAGGAATCTTTGAGCATGCCATGATCAGATGGTCTGCTAAAGCAACACTTACAACACAATTAGTGCTACTCTTGGGAAGTAAAGTGGCAGAGTTGACCTATTTATCAACTTTGTCAAAATATGAATCGATACAATCTAAAAATGTAGGGGGGCTCTGCAAAGCAGGCTGTTTCACACCTGCAAACATAAAACATACTAACACCCTACTTGGTTGTTACAATGCTAACTTAGTGTATTCAATTAAATATGGTGCCTGATTTGCTCTTATTTATGGTATATATTACATTACATTACATTACATTATATTATATTATATATTATTTATTTGATTTTTATACAGCACCATCTAGCCGAAAGTCTACTCTATTACAGTGAACATTCTACACATTTTGTCTTATTTCCCACTAAATAGTTTCTCTCTATATGGGGAAATGTCTGAAGGGGTTAACAGAGGATGTAGCAAGGTCTGGACCTGCTCGCTGAGATTAATGCTATAATGTGATTATTCAGCCATTGTCTTATAGTCCATATTACTAATACAGTTGTCCTTTTGTACTAAAAGTGAACTGAGATTAGGTCTGTTTCTAAGCACTTTTAGCTACCCTAGATTTCCATAAAGGTGCTTCAGGTTTGCCTAGCCTGCCATGTCTCTCCACCTTGAGATACTCTCTACTGCGGTATTTAACATGTATGAACAGCCTGCAAATGTGTATTTTTGTGTCAGAGGGATAAGTGGTGCTGTGGATAGTTTTGCATTTGGACATTGACGTCAGGCAAGTCTGGTTGCCCTTCAAAAATGGTCTTAAATGAATGTTATGAGGATAATCTAAGGCAAATTACTAGCATACTTTGGCTGGCCTATTCTTGTGTAGTTAACACAAATGGAATAGCTTTTTGACACCAACTGCCTGAACTTAAGAAATTACTGCATTATTTATTGCCCGTTAAGTAACACAGTCCATTACACAACAGAAGCTTATGGTGACCCCTTGCCCTCCTTGGAAGAGGCCACAAGCCAGGTGCCATAGAGAACTTCCCTCTACAGGCACCCTCAGCCAATCGCACCCTCCGGTGCCATTGACTGACATCGCCCCCAACCTACCAAGCTGTAACTCACTCTTCCCCCTCTTCCCCCCCTCTTCCTCCAGACCCAAGCTGTTTGTGCCTTTTTTTTTCAATGCTTCATGGCAATTCCTGTGAAATGGTCGTTTGATCCCCAAAGGGGTCCCGACCCCCAGGTTGGGAGCCACTGCTCTAGCCAATAAAAACAGGTTGCATATCTGTAACTATGATTCTTTGAGTGGTCATCTGTGAACAGTGTACAGTATTATGTCAGACACTTGTCAATTATGGCCTAAGTAGGCATTGCTCTTATAGTGGCTTCAGCCTTTCAGGTTGGTCCACAGGGAAAGACTGCAGTGTCTGCATGAAGGATGTGCATGAAATACACATCTACATGAATAAATGCTTCTTGTGTAGCAACATCATAGTAAGTTTTCTTAAGGTTGTAACAACAAACATACCAATTTGCAAAGTCTCACCAATATCAGTGTGGCTTTCTTTGAACCATACTCAATTACAATTCCACTATGATAGTTCCCAACATCACTACAGCTACTCCTTGGAATGTGCAGCCTAGCAGGTAGACTAATATTTAGTTGCTCTGTAGACATTAAAAAATGCTACTACTTGCATTATGATGCATTACATCAATCTGGATTACTCATCAGTTTGAGAATATTCTGACTCTCCAGGCACCAGTAGTGCAAGTAATGCTGAACACATCACATTTTCCTTCTCCTCTGTAATTCAAATATACAATACAGTACCTTAAAACCTTAAAGGGGAGGGGAGACAAAAACTACACCCAATCCAGGAATCAAATCAGTGCTGGTGTCTCTTGCCTTTCATGTTAGAAAATATTAAAAATTGTGCATTACTCTTTGATAACTTAAATACATAAGTATTATCCACTTTATTACTTCATGACCATGACTTCAAATTTACATTATTTTAAGTACCACTGTAACAGCTTCATTTATAATACAGATATCAGCTGAAAACCCATCAGGAAATAAAAAATCTTCACTATATATAAAAAAATTATGCTGGAAATACATGAACACAGGACAGGGACTTAATACAGACTTAATTTAGTTTTATAATCAACCACATTTAACCCAAAGTTAACAGATACGTAGCAATATTCAAGAGCAGTGCAAATATCCTTGTAGATCAGAGTAAAATTGTACTACCAGAACATAAGATGGGGAAATAAAAAGGCAAGTACTTCAAGTACAAGGAAAGAGTCTTAATGAGGTCTTTCAGTGTTTACAAGGGTGTCCTTTTCCTATTCATTTCTTCCTCTGGAATACATTAGCAAGCATGGCTCCTGAGGTGGTCAATTGGCCCATTTTGTTCAGAAACTTGGTCTTTGTGTCTTCACTCACAAGACTTGCCGCAATCGACATAGAACTGGGGGAAGGAAAAACTGGTTAATCTGTTGGATCAGTAACTAAATTGATCTACAGTAGCAGAGCAAAAAGAAAACAGTACTGTGTTACAAAGACAATACTGAAAAACTGTCTTTTTGTAACTATGCAATGATTCTGAAGAAAGACTTTAAAGCCATATTGAACTGAGAAGTCTCAAGTGAAATAAAACTGCACTCAATAATTCAGTGACTGCAAATTGGGTATGAAGACCAACAAAAAAGGGGAAGTGTTTTGTAGGAAGCACTAGCTGGCAATTTCTGCAAAAGCCCACATTCTGGGCAAAGCCACTGTAACTTTCTTCCCCATTCCCAAGTGCGAAACAGAAAGGTGTGTTTTTCTGTTGCAAGTTGGACTTCTTGCTTTCTGCAAAAGCCTAAGTGTAACACGATAAGAGTCCTGCTTCTTCCCTCCATGAGAAGAACAAAGCCATGTCTTTTTTTCTAGCTTTCATAACAAAAATAAAGGGCCAAGTTTCAGAAAATAAAATGATGTTCTCTTGATGAAGAAAAGGAAAGAAAAACTTCTCAGAAGCAAGACTTTGCTATGGTGCTCATCAGACGGGACAGTATACTTGTCCACAGCAAGAAGGTGACCCTTTTTTAACAGAACCTTGCTACCATGTACTACATCTACTGATACCATAAGAAAACCAGTGCACAGGAAAGGATAGAACATTATTTTAACTTGTGTATATCTGTTTACCATGTTGTTTGTATTAGTTCCGAGAGGCCCTCTGGTTGTGTAGACATAAACATCCAACAGAACTTTCTTAGGAGAACTATGTATTAAAGCAAACAGCAAAGCAAACTGTGCTGCTTATGTAGTCCCACAGGGCTTCAAGCATCCTCTGGTTGGGTTACAAGTTACTTATGCAGGCTATCCATTGCACCCCCTCTCCCAGTGAGCTGGATACTCATTTTTACTGACCTCAGAAGGATGGAAGGTGCAGTCAACCACAAGCCAGCTACCTGGGATTGAACCCCAGGTTGTGAGCAGTTTGTGCCACAATACAGCAGTTTAACCACTGCTGTACTGCAGTAGCAAAATACCTAGCTGTAAGCAACATATCCCTGCTGAAATCTTCCCGATGTCCCCATGAGCCCACCTCCAATTAGATGGTTATTGTTTAATCTTTTTAATTTTTGTAATGTCTTATTCAAGTTGCACTGTGATCACTTTCCAATCTTGATTTTGCTTATTTGGCTACCTACCATCCACCTCTCTAAAAAAAAACAAAAAAAAAACAAGAACAAAACCCCCAGAAGAGGTGACATCTAAGCAAGAGACACTAAACTTATTGATCTTTGAACCGACCAAAGTGATTCCTTACAGGCCCCTTGCTTTCTTTGCCTTAGCATTCAACTGCAAATTTTATATAGTAACTCCTCACATGCATGATACAGAGAGCTATAAGAAACTGTGTATGAAAACTGCTGCTCCCCTGGATTCTCTCCTATTCTGGGATCTGAAAATACCCATTGATTTAATTATTCTCACTGGATAAGCCCCAAAAGCATTTTCCTGACTTAAAATACCTTAAAGTGTAGTATAACTGTTAGGCTTGCAGCCACTAAACAACACATACATGGAAAAAGCACCTATCCCCAGACTGTAAACATGATTATACTTGAAATTTATTTTGACTCATTAAAGCTGTTCATATAATGAAGACAAACAAATTTGAAAAATATATATATATCAATGCATTACCCTTGTGGTTCTTGGACGCTCCTATTTTCAACTTTTTGTTCACACTCCTTTATCATGGAGCTCAAAATCACCTAAAAGGACAAATAAAAGACAACCTTTTAAAATATAGTCAATTGTGACGTTATATGTTCTCAAATGAACACAAAGGTGGCAAAATTTGTATTGGCATCATATTTTCAATATTTTTATTAAGACCCGAAGTTACAGAGTTTTTGGAGACATCAGTTAATAATAATTGAAATGGTGGCCCAGGATAATCTTTTGCATCTACATCAGAGCTAATAATAATATTTAGTTTTGAGATATTAAATTCTTCCAACTGACACAGCAATGGACAATAAGTGGTTGCCAGGGACCCAAATGTAACTCCAGCTATTTACCTTTTACAGCACAGCTTTCCAACAAGGCACATAAAATGCATATATTAGAGAAAACATTATACATTCAGGTAAGAAAAGACTAGTTATACACAACGTGTATATCAAAATGTGTATTTTTGTGTGAACTTCTAGAAATTCACAGTTCCTTGCAAAAACTCCAAGAAAGAAACTGAAGATTAGACCAAATATGAACTGAAAAAATCCAAACAAAATTTCCTGACACACACATTAAATAAAATGTGGCTAGTCTGTGTATGTACAGCTATTCAAAACCAAATTTAAAAAACACACACAAAATGATGGCATTTTAAAGACTAAAGTCAGTCTTTAAAGTGCTACCATGTTCTTGTGGGTTTTTTTGACTAGCTATAGTGATTCATTAATCATCTATACTTTCAACTAAAACCAAACATTCACTTTTGTTGTGAAAAGCAAAGCAATTATTTCCATTTTTATTACACAGAAAGAAAAATCTTTTTTTCTTTTACACAAAGGAAAAGTGAACAAAGAAGGGAGAAATTCCTTGTTCCTGTCAGATGTAAGACCCAACTGATGCCACTGTATTTTTCTAGGCAACATGCCTGCTACATTTTACTTTTAATTTAACTTTCTTGCATTTAAAACTCAAAGAAACAAACAACACAAATCTATGAGCATTAAAACATCATGAACACTAGAATAATATACACGGCTGTCACGACAAACAGTATCACAAACTGGGATGAGTGCCAGAAAATGAATCCAGCCCAAAATCTCCTTGAAGGAGTTAATTCTTAATTAAATGACAGAAGGCATATAATGAGTGAATCATCTCTCAGGACAGCATTCCAAGAATCTTGAAATCACAATAAAAAGGGTGGTTCTCATTCATGCCACTGGCAGAGACATGGAAGGTACAAATGAAATGTATGAAGAAAAAGTGTGAGTACATAGTTTAATGCATTTATGTAATCTGCATGTCTTAAACTGAACAAGAAATAAAAAAATTAATTGCCATGATCAGAGTAAGATGTTCTGTCTTAGAAGTGATTTTTTTTCCTTGACAGTTTTCAGGAACATACTATGGTAGATAAATCTGGAATTTACTGAGGCATGAGTGAGTTGTATCCAGGTAAAATCTTCTCCAGGAAAGAACAGAGTTGATTTACTATTTATTTTTCAGCATTTGATGTATTCCAGAACAATGTGGGTGCTAAATGTTTGGCCATTTCCATGGAGCTGAAAGACACTGTTTTGTTAATGGTGAGCTGTGTTTTCTTTCCCACAGATGTGGCATGTCTGTTGTGCCCTCAATGGTTTGTTGTACAGTCAGTTTTATTTTTGAATCATTTCCTCCTGTTCTTTGCCAATGCAAAAGCACATGTTTGGCACCAAGATAGGTCATGACCAGCACAATCTCAACTAAGGGCTACAAAATAACTGGTATATACTAAACAATCTCAGAACTGTGTAATATGTGGTGTAACTCATGTATCCCAAATGCTTCAGATGCTGAGTATTCTGGAGTAGGTGTGTAAAAGCCTATAGGAAAGCATGACGATAACATGGGCAACATTTAAACTGACTAATGGGCAACACATATCAGCATGTGTATATACATATTACCTTTTGTGTCCCCTTGTTCACACACATAGCATATTTTTATTTCTGTCAGTACCAGTCTCTATATCCATGGAGACCATGGAGAGAGAAAACAATCTGATCTGTGATAAGAGTTATAAAGGGCCTATAAAAACAATGATGATAAGACCTGAAATTCTTCACCTTCATATTTCATAAAAATTCTAGCATCTAGTTTTTAAATAAAGAACAACTAATCACAGTTGACCTCATAGTCTCAAAATTTTCATCTGGTCATAGCTGGGAAAATGCTGTCCTGCATAGATTTCTGATGCAAGAAAGCAATTTTGGATCGTGAGGTTTTGTCTCCTTCTACAGTTTAAAAATGGGAAATAATATGTGCCCTTCATGTACCTTTGACTCACTGACTCCAAAAATACAGCCTCTTCTATTGTCAATTTAGCATCTATTGCTTTATATTTAAAGCTTTAGTTTCTTATCATGTTGTCCTTCAGCATCCAATGATCAACCACTGCATTTCTTCTTGCATCTTAGACTAGATCGAAAATATTGCTTTAATTACTCACCTCATGCTCTGGCGAGAGTGTTTCCATGTCACTTCGTAAACACCTAAGTCCCGGTAAAAAGTGATTGATCATTAAGTCTTCAGAAATAACTGACGAGCAAGAAGTTAAGGCAGGACAAGCAAGATGTTAACAAGACAAAGAAAAACTGGCTTGCTGTTGTTTTTGGTTAAAGACAAAATTATGTGCCATCATCAAAATATTCATTTACTGCTACACTTTCTCCTTTCAAAGGATTAACATTGGGTTCTGCTGTACTGATTCCTTAATAAATGCAAATAAGAATACAGTATAGTTACTGAGAAATACAATGTGTTTGCAATGCCAATTGACTTTCAGGAGGGCTCTGTAGCAAACAACAGAAATAACAGCACATATGATTTTCCTAGCACCCTGGAGGTCAGCGGATCCTGACTGAGGTGATGGCCAAAACAGCACTGGATCAACACATTTGAGAATGAGTAGAAGTTGTCCTGGGTTCACCCGGACCTAGCCCATGATTGTGTCAAGTGGAAGGCCAAAACAAAAATAGCGTACCCCACCACCAATTGGGAAAAATGCTAAGAAAAAGAAGATTTTCCTAGCACATTAATAACATGAAAGTTCATTTGAAAACAGAAAAACAGGATTAGTTGTAGGTAGTACATTAAACCAATGGGTTAAGGATTACCATCATTACAAGCTGTTATTTTCAGTTTGTGGATCATTTGGGTCAATCTGGGCGAGAAGCCTAAGTTGGAAAAAGGCAGCCCTGGGAAAAGACTGCTGACCCAATGTGCCTGGAGGCCTCTGCAGCTGTTACAGGCCCAAATTCAACAAAAGGAGGAGAGCAATGGGGTGAAGCAAGAGGGTGACGCACCGGCAATACAATGCGCCTGGAGGCATATTACCTGACCCCTTCAAAATACAATGTCATTAAAAAGACAATACATTTTTTTACCGGAATAAACTGCAGCACATTATGAAACATAACAGGATTTATAAGTTGCTGTATTTCTTAGAATTTAGTGATGACAGAATCATGATTGAAGTAGGACAGATTTATTTACTGAGCCACTGAAAAGAGCATTTCAAAACCAAACAAGGATACAACAACAGGAGAGTGCACTATAGGCTTCAAACAGGTGAATAGCAATGTCCAGTCTTTTCGAATCTGTAGATTGCTGGTTATTGACCAATGCAAGTTTATGCAAATGTGGAATAACAACTGGAAAAGAAAACATTTCAAATGGAACAGGTAAATAACTTGTTGCGTCACAAAAGACAAGTACAGTGGTACCCCGACTTAAGAGCAGCTCGAATTAAGAGCAATTTGAATTAAGAGCAGAAAACTGCTGGCGTTGTAACTGCCACCTTTGCAAATTTTAGATAATTTTAGTCTACTCGACTTACATTTTTTCCCCATTTTTAAAATTTTTAACTTTTTTTTCAATTTTTAAGATAGGTACTCTGACTTAAGAGTAGTTCGACTTAAGAGCATGCATTTGGAACAGATTAAATTTGGAAGTTGAGGTACCACTGTAATTCCCTCTAGACTGAGGATGCAAACTGCTCTTCTCACCTCTTACAACTGACTTAAGGCTCTCATCATCATCATCATGGGCCATCAAGTCAATTATGACTTATGGAAACCCTTTTCAGGGTTTTCCAGGTACAGAATACTCAGAAATGGTTTACCATTCCTTTCTTCTGGGGTTTATCATTCCTGGGACAGTAAGCTTGCCCAAGGTTACACAGGCTGGCTCTTCTGGGTTGCACAGTGGGGAATCAAACTCCCAGCCTGTTGCTCTGCAGCCAGATACCTAAGCCACAGAACTATCAAGTCAGTTATTTAGGCCCACAGGGATCTCTGGGGGCATCCCTAGGTCCCTAAAGGGAGTGATCCTAGTTACTTCTAATTTTCTGGAGAAAAGCGTTTTGCCTACAACTGGCTCTACCCACCCATAGCTAACTGCAATCCCAAAGATAGCGACTGGCCGTTTAATTTTCCTACTTGCTTCATATGCATACAAGAATAAGCTACAATAGTTGGAGAGCACAAGTTAAACACAAATTAGCGATTAACCATAGAACTTACATTCATCTCTAAATCTTGGCTCAGCATTTGGCCCCACTCTTCCAAAGGTTTTTATGATTTCTGTATGTAAAGAATGCTGATCTTGGTATTGGGGATCATCCAGAAAAGATGCCAGCTGCATTTTAACTCTTTCCAAGAGCTTAAGAGGAAAAGTAACAGAAGGTATGAATAGTTTTACATAGGAAATAAGCAAAAATTAACCAAGCTAGTGGAAATTCACTCAAACTAAATAGCACCTAAATAATGTGGACCTCTACAAGTTACCAAGTTTTATAAAATATTAGTATCTATTCATTTATAAGGTTTAGTCTGCTTTCCCAATTCAATAAAAATATATGACAGTTGTTCTTTTTTGCCTTACCATATGATTACATCATAAGGGCTGAAAAATATATTTATGCTTTTTTATACCACCACACATGTATAACTTATGTCTACATCCTGGTATGTCAGAGGAGATGGAAAACATTATCTGGAAGCATCTGTCAAGCCTTATTTTGGCTTATACAAATTTAGAAGGCCCACAAGTTGTGGAACTTGAGTTGAAATGGCTTATACAATTTTTAAAATTTTGTGTTGTATCAATTAGTCATTCTTTCTGCTGAAGTATAGATCCTTTGGGCATATGGTAAATAGAAAAGATGTGCGGCTAACTTCTTTTACAAGAGTTCACTAGTCATTGACTACAAACAACTATTGTCACCCAAGAACAATGTGAAAGCATCTTACCTCTCTCTGAGTCACTGTCTCCATGATGGTACCAAAAGCAGGAATAGTGGCTATTCTTACAGAGCTAAAAGTGAAAAGGAACAAACAAGCAGGTTTAAAATTATTCAGTCCTTAACATTAAAGTAGATTTCAATAAAAAATAATGCAATTTTAAAATCAGCATGCCTAGCAATAACAAGAGACAAGACCATGAAGAATGCTCAAAATAAAAATTAACCAAAAAAAAAGGGGGGGGGAAATAACAGGGGAAAGGCAGACAGACAGACAGGATTAACTCAAGATCACAGTCAGAAACTCACAATTCAGGATCACTGGACAAGGTAACAAGGGCCGGAGCAACCCGCTTGTCAACTAAGGCTTCATTCATGCCTCGAAGAGTCAGCTGTAAACCAGTCAACATGCAATAAAAATGGTTTTAAACTGTACGGATAATTACGTTAGCTGTGACTGAGGACGGGCAGGCATAGTCACTGGCTTCTCTGAGTTTAATCATCCACACAGGGCATCAACATTGTTAAGGACTCTTGTTCGTGCTTCAGCATTTACTAGCAATACCATGTTAGTGTGATTAGCATCCCTCTTCAGCGTGGAAGAAACAAACACCAGTGAGCGGCCTTCGGCACATGTCCTGGCCTTGAAATTATTGCAGACGACAATGCTTCATTTTAGAAAGAACTGCAGCTTTGAAAATTGTAGCATATTCTTTCCAACTATGACAATTTGACCAGTTAATAGAAGTTGTATTGTCAAGGTAGGCTTTGATTTTTTTTTAGTCTTGAAAGCATTCTCAAGTTAAGTATTAAAGTACTTTAAGCTCTTCTTATGTTCCATCATCAGAATATTAAGAACACAGCTTGATGGTTTTATTTCTTGACAAGTTGTAAGAGGGATGCTAGTTGAATAAGACAGTCAGGAAACTTACATTTCAGGGTCACTGGAGAGAGTAATGAGAGCAGGAACAACTCTCTGAGCTACCAGAGTTTCATGTACCCCCTTCACCAACAGCTGAATGGGTAGAGCAGAGGGGTAACCACAGGTGACGCACGGAAAGAGTGAGCACAGTGTCATGGGAAGAACAGCACAACCAAGAAGAAGAAAAACACAAAAAGCAAACCAAAATTAGAAGCAAATACCACTACATGGTATTTAATATAAATATGCAAGGTGGCACAATGAAAGCGCAAGTGGCGCAGGCAGGCAGTATGAACTAGACAAACTGTGGAGCTGTTTTTTTAAACATACAAACAGACCCTGAAGGTATTTCAGGCTTTTGCATTATAATGTACATGGACTTCTTAAGTAGATCTCCTTTATGGCTGTGTTCTTATGCCTCTACTGTGGATGTGTAAGTTTTTCAATGGAACCATCATTTAGTGCAAGGGGTGGGTGGGGTGTCTTAGTACATTGTTAAATAATGATATTATGTGACCAGCCACATACAAGAACTATGGTGCAATTTTCAGAGCACAGAACAAAATCTACAATGGGGCTCACTTTAAACTAGACTTGGCAAGCCTCACTTCAAAGTTATATGGGATTTTAAATACATCTTGCACTGTATGTAAATGCTTTATGCCAGTGGTTCCCAACTTTTTGGTAGGGATAGGTGTTCTTGGACTGCAATTCTCATAAGCCTTCGAAACTTGCTGGGCTGGCTGGGGTTTCTGGGAGCGGCAGTCTAAAAACACCTGAGTTACTTAAGGCTGGGGACCACTGCTTTAAGAAACAGGTGCACAGTATACAATAAGGGGACTGCAACCATAGTAGACCAGTCACTGAGAAACTGCTGCAGCAAAAACGGCATGGGGTGATAGCTTTTAACTAAAATTTCCAGCTTAAAAATGCGGATATAGCTTCTTGCCAGACTGCTTTCTATGAGTAATATGAAATGCTCATTCTTTTTATACATCATAGTCATGAGGAGTGCCAAAATATTTCCGTAAGTTTCCAACCTGAATAACCAAACTGAACTGAAAGAATGTTAGAATACTAAGATCAGGTTGTTGCCACTGTGAAACAGCTGATTTCCTCTGTCCACTGCCGCAGTGAACTTCCACTGAGCAGAAGATCCTGCCACTGTAACAATGGAGGATGGCACCATTTGCATATGTGTTGCCACTGCATAGGCAGTCTTCATGAAGACCCGCTATTTGCACGTTGGCAATGTCTGCACAAACTGTATGTGTTGTGTCGTTACAGTCGTAACCGACTCTTTGTGACTCCATGTCCATGGAGTTTTCTTGACATGAATACTGGAGTGGTTTGCCAGTTCCTACTCCAGGCGCCTACAACACCTGGTATTCCCTGCTGGTCTCCCATCCAAGTACTAACCAGGGCCGACCCTGCTTAGCTTCTGAAATCAGGCGAGATCGGATGTGCTTAGGGCATCTAGGCAGCTCTGCACAAATTGTATGGTTCTACACTAATTGCAGGCAGGATTTTCTGCTGAAAGGTAACTTAATAAGCTAATGCATCTGTATCAGAGTACAAAGCATGCTAAGATGCAGTGGTCAAATTTGCATTGCATAGTTTATACCTGAGAAAGGTGAACACTGTAACTCAAAACAGCTTCTTGCTACTAATTGACAAGTCCCCTCTTGGATTCTTGAAGTGTGCCATCCATTGAGTTGGTGTCCACCCAAAAATCCACCAGGAACTTGTTAATTGCCATTGAGAAGCCTCTCCAAGTCAGGCCATTGACTTTTTGCAGGAGAAGCTAGCATCAGGATTTTGGCCATTAGGTTTAAGGTTCGGTAATAAAAAAACAGAACAAAACACCCAAATGAATTTGTATTCCTTACAAATATATCCCTGAAAAAAACTAGAGACAAACATAGCAACAAAGATTTGACATAATTGGAGGCTACAATATGATAACACAAATTCTTGTGGTAAAATGTATTTTGATAGTAAGTATAAAGGAACAGCATGTGGACATAAAGCCAAAATTTGATTTTCCTTTGTTCAATCTAAGGGAGCAATTACTTCAGTTGTGTATAGTGCATCTTTTTAATCTTAAACTAGCATCCCTGTGCACCAAAATTACGGCTATCCCTATGTCTTCTGTTTAAAAACTGACAGTGCAGTCTCAGAATCTCTGTTAAAGTAATAACTAATCCATGGTAAATGATTTTGAGTATTTACTCTTATTTAAGAGTGCTTTGCTAAACTATCTACTCCAGCACTGGTTGCAAACATCCAAGCAACCAGCAGATAGCGGGTTATCTTGCAGAAGAAGATGTACCCACAATCACATTTGTACTGTGCAAAGGTTGTGTTCGAGCCAGGGCCACACTGGAGTCAACACACAATATGAATAATGAAATATGGGTGATTAACATGCTCACACAGAGAAGAGAAAGAGGAGAGCCAGATTTAAAAAAAGCATGTTAGTTTATAATAGCTTCAGAAGATAACTGCATTTGCTCACTATCCTACCAATCCATGTATATTCTAGTTAGCAGGAAGACACCTGCATGCTGCCACTATTTCAATTATTTTAATAAGGAAGCACATATGCTTAAGAAAGTATACAAAAAGCATTTGTACCATATATGCTTTAGGTCAGGGGTGCCCAAACTTTTTGTAAGGAGGGCCAGATTTGGTGGCTGAGAATGAGTCAGGGGCCGGTTGCTCCCTGACCCTGCCACCCTACTGCAAGCCCCACCCACTGACCCATAAGCCCCACCCACTGACCCCTTGCAACCCCACCCGCAGGAAGGAAGGCAGGCGCCTAGCTTCACAAGGTTCCCGGTGATGCAGGTGGCGGCGGCCCACCCCCGTGCGCACACCCAGCCCCACAAGCTTCCCAGCGGTGGTGGTGGTGGTGGCCTACCCCCTTGCCCGCCCACCCAGCCCCACAAGCTTCTGCTCACCGGCCGCCCAGCCCGCCCAGCCCCTCAAGCTTCCCGGTGGTGTCAGTGTTGGCGGAATATTGTTTTTTTTTAAAAAAATGGGGCGAAGGATGGGGAGGGAGGGGCGGGCCAGCCAGCCGCGGGCCACTCAGAATGGCCTGAAGGGCCGGATTTGGCCGCCCCCCCCCCAGGCCGGACTTTGGGCAGGCCTGCTTTAGGTAGAAATGAAAAAAACAAACCTTTTAGAGTAAAGATGGTGGGGCATTCTTTATTTTTCATAAAAAAGAATATATTCGAGGAAGCACTGATAGGATATTATGGGCTAGCTTCACACTGGTTCTCAAGATACAGTAACAATGCAGATGGAGAAAGGGTTTTGTTTTCATTTGTGACACCATTCCCAACAAGCTAAGTCATCGAGGACATAAGACGTGATATAACCAAAAGAAGCTCCTTTTCTAATCTTATTTGCTACCTTCGTCACATTGAAAATTTAAAATTAATGGCCCACCATCCCATGCTTGAGGCAGGTAGCTAGACTAAAAAGGTACAAACAATTACATGAAACCAGTACAAAATGAAAAGTTATCTTGTCGTGGTCAGAAAGAAAGTCTGGATTTTCCATATGCTGGTTGTAATTGTTGTATGGCTGAAAATGGGTAATAAACAGAGGGTAGTTCTTGGCTTCTCCCTCTGCTGAAGCAGTTACTGTTCTGTCAGCCAACAACAGTAATGGAAAGTGAACCATGGTAAACATGCCACATTAACTGTTCTTACCCCACCATAATGTTTTCATGGCTTTGGTTTTCAAATTACAATATGCACACAGTTTTGGATTTATTACTGAGAGGAATTTGGTATCATTAATAGATAACACTGAGTTCACAAGACATTAACAAGTCGTGATTTAAGCACTGAGTGTAGTACGGAAACAATTTCTCATAGCCAGTGGATGTTTTGAAGCATGCAATGTAGAAACCTAATCTTCTAAGCTAGAAACAGAAGGCCAGTTACCGTGAAAACAAGTAGATGCAAGCGAGTGATACTGAAAAGAAATTAATAAATGGCACAAAGTTTACAATTTGGTGGATCCCAAATTGTGGAATATTAACATCCTGGTACATCACATAGGATATAACTTCTTGCAAATAGTTTTAAATGATGGCCATTACTCTGTTTAATATTCATGCATGCAGAGCTACAGGTGCAGATGTGACCAGATGTTTGCTGTGTGCCTGGCACCTTGTCAGATCACTGTGGGAGATTCTACTGCTTGGATTACACCTGCACATAAATACTGAACAGGATACTGGTCAATATCATATAACCTTAACAAATAAATTTTAAAGTCTCCAGATATACTAGACAATATAAAGTCCAAGTGATCAACTAACTGTAGATGTGGGTCACCTTGCACTGACGAAGAGGTAAGGAGCTAAGAGGGTAGGTTTATTTTCCTTTGCTCTCTGTCTTTACTCTCCTCAGCAGTGACAGCCACGCAATGGAAGGTGTCCTCTAGAATCAAGGGTACATTTACACAGCTTTCTAGAGTGCAATCTCATTTCATGCCGCATGCTGCACCAATCAAAAATCAGGCCACACTAGTTGCATGCCACTTCCAGGGCAGCTGTTTGCCTCATGATAAATGAGAATGTACCCTAGAATCACACCCCACAGTTGCATGTTCTTAGTTACCTCTTCAGAAGCTAATAATTCCCTCTGTGTCATCTCTGACTTGTTTTAAGAAATGAGGAAGTTGTTTGTGGTAGATGCAGAAAGCAGTAGGGGGGGTAGATGGCATTCCTCAGGTAGCTGCATTTGGTAACCATTTGATAACAATGCTATTAATCACCTTCAAGCAGTATCCGTATCTGGTAAATTCTTACCTCAAACATTCTAGCAGCTGTACACCGAACAAGTGCTGAAGTATGGACAACTCCATACCATAATACAGTTAGCAGCAACTCGTGGTATGCTGGATTTGCACTGAGAACACAAAACAATCAAGATTAAACTATGAATAATAGTTTCTTCCTGAAACAACTTTCCTTCCCTCCCCAACATCTCCACAAACTTTATCTTCTCTGTGAAGCCGTTGGCTAACCTTAGCCTTCAGAGACCAAAACGAAGTACCTGTACGCGCATTCTCTACATATTCTATAAACTCCTTACTTCCCTCTGATTCTCTTAACAGATCCTTACAAAAATCATTTTCTGTGACACTTAAGGCTCTTACATAAAATAGTCCACCATTTCTGCTGAGATGAAAATGTCTATTATAACCAATTGGATGAGCCTGCTAAGAGTTTGGAATTCAGAAGCTAAATTCTTATACTTGAACTTGCGTGAGAGAGACACCACTTGACTCCCATTCTAGTTATATAACATACTTTACCCAAGTTCCACAAAAGATGCTTTCAGGCTATCCAGAGGGGCATGGGATAACGAAAGCATTGTCATTACATCTTCTAAAAATCCAACCAAGAGCTTGCGGTCTTCTTCCTAGAAGCAAGTTTTAGAAATGTTAAGCCTTTGCAACTTCGGTCAGTAGACAGCTGAAAACCTGAACTAGTACTTCTCTGAACGATATCCAGTAACAATTGTGGGGTTTATATGTCAGGTGTAATCCTAGTTTCAGAGATATTTCTTGACTTTTCCGTGGATATCTAAGCCTCAATGAACAATACCAGGTCATTGTTCTGTCACTAGCAATCAACGCTAGCTACAACTATTAATTCTAACATTGACTACAGCAATATAAAGTTTCAAGAAAGTATGAAGATTGTAAAATGACAAAACTGGTAAAAATGTATTATCTCTGCACATATCTAAAATTACCTGTAAATTAATTAATAGTATTGGCTGTGAATGAAGAGAATCACGTGGCTGCTACTTCACTTCATTTGTGCTTTTATGACATGGACCAAGTTTCCCATTTTGACTAGATCTTTTTATGCAAGACTTTGTTATTCAACATTATTACTGAAAAAATAACATTTCAAATCCCCTCACCGAAAAGGCTAAATTTTCCACAGCTGATTTATCAGAATGGCACACTGCAGAAATTACTGGGGCACATTATGTGAATACTGGTCTTTTTTATTGTAAGCCTCATATTCTTGCTTCCAAAAAGGCAAGCAGCTGACTTTCCACTTGTGGTGAATGACATATTCTGATGATCTTTGTTTTCCAAGAGAAAAAAAAATTAAAATACATTCTTCAGCAGGAGAATGGTTCTCTTTCTGACAAAGGGACAGAAGGTTCATATACAGAAAAGCAGGGCTACTTAAGTATCACAGCATTGTCTTTGTCATCCCCAAATGATTCAAAATGCTCTTTCAAAGCATTGTTTAATATTAAACAAGATCAGAAATGTCATTGTTGGTTAGATAATGACCGAGACATGTAAGCAGAGACTAGGTCCCATTGAACTCCACAGAGCTTTTCTTCCCTAAATATAGAAATACAGTACAGAGGATTCTAGATTTAAGAAAGCACACAGGAATAAAGTTTCTCAGCTCTGCCTCCAAGTATTTGCACATTCTGACAAGCCTCTCCGAACAAAAGATGCTTTCTCCTATACCCATGTATTCTAGCCGGGAGGATGCTAAAAGAGGGACAATTAGAAGTCTGCTCTGCTATGTTTATTTATTTATTTTTACATTTCTATACTGCACTGATTTTCCCAAAGGAACTCTGGCCGTATACATAGAAACCAACACATAAACCATAGTTAAAATCAAAGCAAACAGATAATAAATCAGAGAGATTTATTTAAAGATTAAACAGATAATAAATTAGAAATCAGAAACAATAAGATAAAAGAAAAGAACCCTGCAAGAAGCACAAAAACTAAAAGTGATGGGAAAGCATCAAATCACAGGGAAGAACAATACAAACATTAACATGTTTATGGATTGAGTGGGAGAAATATTTCTTCTATGAACATACCTAAGCTATCTGGTTTTAGAATCCAAGCCAACATTTACATGCTGCTACTGTCTATTTAAGGCACATTTCCACGCTATACCAAAGCTATGACAACCATTCTCAGCTAGATTTTAACGTCTTTCAAAGGCATGTGCTGCTCAGGTTCAAAGAGCTGCTTACCTGGATATAGCACGTAAGTACACCTGTGGCATAGATAGGAACTGTGGCTTTTGTTAGCACTCCATTCCCTGCGGCAGCATCTAAAATTATGAAATAAAAAGTTGATATATAATAAAAAAGCAATAACATGGTGGTCTCAAAAGAAGTTTATATTACAGTAGTCAAATCTTGTAATATGCCACTGAAATGATATTTTGGCCCAATTGCTATTACAATGGAAGTAAACTGATATGGGGGTGGGGAGGTCACTGTTCTGAACATCACAGCTGCACAATGGACCGGGAGTTTCTGTTTGGCCTTTAGGTGTTGGGTTTGGAAACTGCAGGCAACTGAGTTCAAAGGTCAAGCTGTCAATTGGCAAAAGAGCAGGCAAATCAGAGAGCCAGAATAACACCCTCCCCTTTCTCTCTCTCACACACAATCTTTCATAGAGTAAACATTCTATTCCATGAAACTGACACCCAAATCAAGAAATTTAACCAGAAAGTACAGTAAATTTAACAGGGAAAGTGTTTATGCCAGGTCAGAAAATTTGTCATACACAATTTGTCTGAGATTAAAGAAGACAGCAGGAACTGAACCAGAATTTCCTTCATCCAGAGATATTCTTAATTCCAATGGATTTACTCTGAACTAGGAAAAAATCTGGATACCACATTATCAATTATAGAATCAAGACTAGAATCTGAATAAAGCAGGTTATGTATCTTTGACATGGAAATGCACAATGGCACAATAGTGGGAACAGGTACCTTAAGACCTTCAAGAGTATTCTCTTATATGACTTAGGCTATCATTTTGATCTTCACTTAAGGAAGGGATTTCAGCTTTTAAGAATGCATTTGATTAGTTCCCCCATCATGACTTTGACATCATGCATAATCAATGCATAAGCACATTTTATCAGAGTATTGAATAATGGGAGAATAGTACTTTTGACTTCTTTTCTACTTTGCTATGCCCATCAATATATCATACCCATATGTTATAATATACAAATGGAATAGAAAATGTATGACATATCATTCCATGCTAATTAGATCTGTCAAGAAGTGGCTTTATCAGCTGTGATCTGAGAACATCCAGGAGATGCTCATATGGCTCAGCATTACATTTTAGGAGAAATTCTCTCTCTTTTTTAGTCTTTCATACTTTTCTTGAATACCACTTTTGTGAGCACATACAAAAGAAATAAGACTTTACTGAGCAAACAATTTTTTGAGTATGTATACTAATATTTTAGCTTTCTACCTTCTGCTTGAAAAACAAGAAATTTCATGTATCACTTTGAGTTCCCTGTGTGAAAATTGTAGAAGTAATAAACTTGTAATTTCTAGGTTCCTCTATGCATTTTTAAAGTCTCCAGTAAAATTACCATCACACCAAAATCTAATACTCACCAATGTTTTCTTCAGAAAGCCTTAAGATTTCCTGGAACTGTGGCTTTACCTAAAATGAAAAGCAAATTGAAAACAGTGTTCCTATAAACAACATGATATTAATGGAAACAGTGGGCAATGTATAAGCAAACAATAGTGCTCTGAAAGACTTTTTGTATATATTGTATTAACAAACATAAATAAAGTGAGAATTACATGGGGGATGCAGCATAGAACCTTAAGAGAAAAAACTAGTTCAAATACAGCTATATTTCAAGACTCTGCAGCCACTCGCAGCTAGACATAGGCATGGACTGCAGTTCATTTAATGGCAGCACCTGGAGGAGGCGAGGCAGGGAATTAAGGCCGCTGCCTCTGAATGAATGCCCACTGGGTGAGGTGGGGATATGAAGTACCAAACACTTTTGGGTTGCTAAACAAATTGGCATGAATTGGTGGTTCATGCCTGTCTCTAGTCACAGAACACAGCTGGTCTAGATTGGCAAGTGTTGTCAATATTCAGAATAAAATTGAGTTTATGGGGTGCAGAAGTGTTGCCCTAAAAATGAAAAGTGCTTTTGAGAAATGCCCCAAAAGGCTGCTGAGAAAGTGAAAATACAATTGAAGAACAACTTTG
Source organism: Phrynocephalus guinanensis (assembly GCA_037367245.1). Lineage (NCBI taxonomy): Eukaryota > Metazoa > Chordata > Lepidosauria > Squamata > Agamidae > Phrynocephalus > Phrynocephalus guinanensis. The sequence continues at coordinate 91,526,147 of CM074739.1, forward strand.
TGAAGAGACAGCTGACATTACAACTACAGTACTATAGTTTGTTTGTTTGGGAACAAAGCTACTGATAAGATAGCATGGTAGAAAATTTCCATTCAGTCAATGCCAGTTTTCGCAAGAAAGTGTAAACAACAACTCAATGATGTAATGTGATGTGATTTACAAATGCCTATGCATTAATTTAATGCAACAGTTTTGCACATGTTTGATAGTTTTATAATATAATTTTAAGTGTTTTATATGCAAGTTTGCATTTTTAAAATTTTAGAATATGACTTAGCATATATACATATGTCCATGTTTTGTGTCTTCAAATAAGTTATATATATTTTCTATCTGTTCTATTTTTATTTCTATTATTGTAAGTTATAGTAAAAGAAATTGAAGCTACTTTTTATACCCAGCCATTCTTTTAAAAACTTGTAATTGTCATATGAAGACTAAAAATGTTATATGAAACGGTAGGCATTGCAATATATTTTTATACTTTAAAATATATTTTTACATCCATATACTTACATGAAGGATATGACAAACTTTCTTTAAAATATATATTTTCTGACGTCTCAAAAGATATTACACCCTTTTGACAACAATATTTCAGTCCTTTTCTAGATATATTCTTTTGATTCCTTCTACCAATAAACTGAATGTCCAGAAAGAATTCTTCCTTGCTAGCATTTATTTCGCAAGTAATTCTTTCTGGACAGTAAATGTATTTAAAGAAGGAATCAAAGGGACATATAAGGAAAAGGACTGAAGTTTTGTTTTTTAAAAAGTGCAAAATATTCTGAGACTTCAGAAAATCTCTGTTTTAAATATATCTTGTCAGTTGTGTGTGACACAGGTCTACCCATCTCTCATAGAAATCTGCTTAGGAGCCAGAGTCTCATAGAGATAAACATAGAGATTCCTCTAGGATTCTGACAGTGTGGGCCACTGCTATTTTGGCATCAACCTTTTAGGAAGGTCTTCCTCTAGCTGGAGGTAGAATCAAGGCATTGTCTCTCTTCCATGGACATCTGCATAAGAGAGGATATTGCGGGAGAAAGTTCTTCCTCTTACTGTGGCCAAGTCCAGTTAAATGGAACTGTTGGTGGTTGGATTTAGTATAAGTGCATGGACATGTATTCTATCTAATTTCAGGGTATGTCTTCAGATACATTTATTGAATCTGACCTGGAATTTTTTTCCATTTTAGTAGAATGTCTAGCCACCATCCTTTTCAGTATCAAAAATGAAGATCATCCAAACAGAACCAGTAGTCTTCTTTTTCTTCCCAAAATAGCTCATTCTTTGACTAATCAGTTTATCATGATACCCTTACAAGCTAATCTATATTTGCCATTTTCTCACCACCAGCCATAATAGGTTCCTAGAGACGGGTTTAAGGGGACACAACCGTCTTATATTTCCCAATTAAAAAGAATGGTGGAATAGAAGTGCTTAGTTCTCTGCTTGAAAGACATGCTAGGGAGGTACATTTTACAAAGGAATTGACCAAATTCATCAGCTGTGATGATGGATTCTCTGTACTTCATGATGTAATGAGCTTATGAATCCTTGAAATAAACCTTCAGACATGAACATAAACATTCATTCAAATACAAGTGTGCAAATATAAAAATGGAAAATGCACACAACATTAATGTCAGTAAAGAAATCTTGTTTTAAAAGCTGAGCAGAACAGATTTATGATGGATTTCCATTTACGAGTTCTGTATCAGCAAAAAAAAAAAAAAAAAAAAAAAATTGGGCAAACTCAAAGTCTTTCAGTGGTAGAAGCAATCTTTGATTCCACTCCATACACAAGTAGAAAGACAAAAAGAATTTCTACATTCAATTATCTAGATATAAATAGGTTTACCTTTGTATTTGTGAAGACTTTCCCAAATGTTCTGCAAAGTCGCCAGAAAAACCTTGAAAATTCATGTACACAGGCTGTTGAGACGACATTGATTTTACCAACTATTTCTATGAGCTGTGGCAACCTGAAAATTTAAAGATGGCTCACTGTTCATTAGGTTTGCTACACTCTGTGCATAACAATGCTTGTATGTAAATATCTTAACATTTTTGATATTCTAGCATTATACATGTAACAGTGCTGACCTCCCGTCTCCCATTTACTAATTACTTTACCTGATGACAATTCCATTAATTTTGGCACCTTGCCAAAAGAACACATGTTACTGTCCTCAAAAGGAAGCACAACATCCAATATTGCAATCCAAAGCAGGATTTATGAGACAATATGTACTGTCACTTTTAATTGAAAATAGGAAAATATGCACTAGATTTTTTAAAGAAAAGCAGTAAAGTGAATAAATAAAGCCTGCATTTTGTGTGCAGTAATCTGAAGGACTAAACAAAGCAAAACTCACAGTTGATTCACAACCCATAGTAAGGTATCCCAGCCTGTGGTACCCTCATGTTCCAGCTGGTAATCGTACAGATGTAATAGCACAGCCAGTTGTTCACGGCTTCCAATTATAGTGGCTACATCTTGAAGAGGTGACACAGGCCTTGGGAATCTTGTCACTAGACGCAAACAAAAAAAATTATGAGCAGATTTAGAAAACATTCCTCTTGGACTAATCCAAAGCACATTAAGAAGAAAAATGATGAATGCAGAAGTTTTTCTTCCTGATGTTTCTCCAGACTCTGTGGCTGACATCTTCAGAGGGCCAGGGACTCAGGGAACTAGTAGTTTCTCTCTGTGCTCTGGGGTATAGAGCACAGCACACAGAGAACTCATAATTCCCTGAGTTCCTTGCCCTCTGAAGGTGCCAGCCACTGAGTCTGGCGAAACATCAGGAAGAAAAACTTCCAGAACATGGCCAAACAGCCTGAAAAACTCACAACAACTATCAGATCCCGGCTGTGAAAGCCTTCGAGAAAAATATAGTATCTTTTACTTAATAAAATAACTCTGAAAAACTGGGATTGTCTTATTCACTCTTTATTTTATCAAAGATACAATTTTTAGGTTCAGTCTCAGTAACTTAGCCAGGATTAAAGCAGTCTAAACCCCAATACTGTGCCAAACTCTTTTTTTTTTTTTTGCTGATGAACTGTATATTTTGTGCCTGTAAAATACCAAAAAGAGATTTGCTTATGAACAATATTTAGTGACTGAGATCTAGTACACAAGTTGCTTCACAGGATGGGCAACATACAGGCTTCAGGTTGCATGGAGGCTGCATATGGCCTTCTACAGCATCCCCCTATTTCTTTTTCAGTGTAAAAGGATATCACCCTCTAGTGGATGCAGAGACATCTTCACTATGGGTTTTAAAAAAATATAAATTGAACACCACAGTATAGATAGATATTGCCCAGCAGGATGCTTTAAGATGGATGACATGGTACATTTTCTAATACAATGCCCACCCCTCTGTATGCAGTTTTGAGGGATCAATTATCGTAAGCCCTTAACAACTTGGATCAAGAACAATTCCCCTTTATGTACAGTTTTATTTCTGTTAGCTGGCACAGACTACTACAGGACAGTTGAATTAGTTAAATGAGACACGAAAAGACAGAACTCATTACCAGCTTCACAATCTCTTCAAGTTAATTTTACAACTTGACACCTGTTTGAGAATGCTAATGTTATAATTTTATGCTTTTTGATTGTTTATATATGTTTATGTATATTAGATGTTACATACAATCTCTTAAGAGAGGTTTAATTTCTGTTTATATGTACCATCTGATTGGTTATGAAGCAATAAAGTATTCCTATTCATAAATGAAAAGAATGACATTTAACTTTGCTAAATAAATCTTTACAAAAATAATGAAGTAGGTACCTTCTATCTGTGGGACCTCACCCTGAAGCCTAGCTTTATTTGTGAATGGTGCATTTTGCAGCACCAATGCAAAGAGAGAAGGAATCAAGGACTGTAATGCAGAAAGAAACATATGGAGCTTATGTTCATCCAGCCCATGCTCGCCTTCCTGAAAGACAAAACAGAAATCCAAGTCAAACCTCTGGTCTTTTGCTACCATGATATTGATCTATTAAAATTAGTTCTGAATATTAAATACATTCATCGTTAGGGTATTTAAAAGGCAGCTTCCGTTTGTATCTTCTACAATCTATGAGAGAAAGACTAGATGAGAATGTGAACACACAAAGAAAGCAAATTAGTTTTGCATGAAATTCTCATCTGCAACTTCAAGTACTCATCAGGATACTTTACTGGAAACTAGTTTTCAGTAAGCCTTTTCTAAAAAAATTATTCAGATTTTATATATTTATGTTTTTCTCCCACAGTGAAATACAAGCATTCTGAAGTAGACTCTTAGGCAATGCCTAAGACATGCTTAGCTTCAGACCACTAAATGTAAGAGGTAATTAACTAAAAAATTCACAACTAATTTAAGCATTTCGGATCTCACAGATTTTGGTGAGAGAAATAGGTGTGTATGTAGTTTGACCTGGGTTTGTTCACTATTTTTTGGACTGTGCCTGTTATCATTTTCATCACTGATCTTAATCTAGAGCACTGAAATCCTTCCCTGTATTTCGACTGATCTGTCAGCAACTGGTTAGTGGAACATGTATAAGTGATCAAGTGTTCGCATGTACTATAGAGAAATAAAAATCCAGGACATTCAAAAAATGTCCTGGAAATATGACAGATATCTAGACTATTTTTCTGTTATTCTAGGAGCATTAAGAAGCACATGGAATTAACAGCCATGCAGAGAGTATCCTAGCCTACTCCCTTGATGGTCATCATGCCCATGGCCCTCCTACTATGTGGGGAGGTGGGGGGAAGAGTCTGAATTGAGACATCTCCACTAACCACGACACTTCTCCATATATATTTTTCCTAATCTTTCCCGCCTGCGTCATCCCTTTTGGGCTCTGCCTCTCTTTCTTGTATTGTATTTTGTGGTTTTTTAAATTTTGTTTTATTGTTAACCGTCCAGAGTTCCTTTCTGGAAGATAATAAATAAATAAATAAATAAATAAATAAATAAATAAATAAATAAATAAATAAATAAATAAATAAATAGACATCTGTTGGGAACCTGATTGTACAGAATTCTAAATCACATCAAAGGCCTCCATGTATGGTAGCAGGTCTCTTGTTCAAGCCGTTATTACCCTTTACATGCAGGAAGGCAACAGAACGGGAGATGGCAGAGCTAGCATTCCTCCATGTTGCATGGAGTTCCCATGCCTAAATAGGGTTAAAGACTATAAATACTTTAGAAATTCCTGCGTCCTATACAAAATTTGTTTTTTGCTCAACATTCGACTGTTCTTTTCATACAGGAAGAAAACAATGGACACTTCAGGGAGCAACCAAATAATCACACTCTAATTTAACAGTTTTTGGAATGTTCTAAGATGCAACAGCAAGAACCCTACTGTGGATTTACCCTAGCATAAGCGTAACTTCATAAATTGCAGCAGTGAACTGTCATTAATTAGTGAACAGTCACCTTGTAGCATGCTAAGTTCTTGCCGGCTATCAAGCTAGTATACATTTACACAACTGCAGATGGTTACTGTGGTTAGGCCACAGAAGTAACTGGAAGGCATCATAATCTAAATACTGTAAAATGTCACACAGAATAAATCTAACAACCTAAGGTTATAAGACTGCATATTAACAATTCTACAATAAATCTGGATCCTGCACTAAGGGTTGTATTTTTAAAAAGATAATCTATATGAGCTCCACAAAAAATTACAAGCAGGAAACATTATACTTACCCTGAGTAGTTTTTCAATTTTATTAAGCAATGTAGGTATAAGATGTGATTGCAAATTTCCAAGTTCTGTAGTCCAGGCAGCATAGGCAGGTAAAAACACTTGATGAGTTGCACCAACGACTCGTTCTGAGGGATCAGCCAAAGCTGAAAGCAGTAGTTCAAACCCCTGTTAATACACAAAGAGACCACTGAGAATTTTACATACATAAAAAAGTAAAGGAAAGTGTATGCTATCCCGTAACACTTAAAGCACTATACGGGGTGGGTGTGTTAACATTTTAATTATCCAGGCTTCACACTGCCTTCCCAGCAAGCAGGGCACACCGTTTACTGACCTGAGAAGAATGGAAGGCTAAGTGGACCTTGAACTATATTCCTGGGACTGAACCTGGGCTGTGAGCTGAGTTTTGGCTGCAGTGCTGCAGTTTAACCACTGTGCCCTGAAGCTCTTCATTTACACCAGGCATGTCCAAACTTCAGTCCTCCTGATGTTTTGGACCACAACTCCCAGAATTCCAAGCTTGTATTTCCAATGGCAAAGGACTGTGGGAGCTGTGGTCCAAAACATCTGGAGGGCCAAAGTTTGGACATGCCTGATTTACATATTCAATTAATTCTCAAAACAAGCAAGTATTAATATGATCAGATAAAATTTCAAATTGTTGGTTGGTGTTTTGGGCTTACCCACCCCAAGCTTTTTTACTCTTACTATTTTAGGGACTTTGGAAATGTTTTAAGATAACTGGGGTTTAGTTGGTCCATCTTGGCTATTCCAGGTGGAAGGAGCATTGGGAATTTTTTATTTTTTTAGATTAGTTCTACCCCACCCTTCTCCTTGGTAAAGACCCCAAGGCGGCTGGGAAAAGACACTATATAAGGAGGAAGCGGTAGTGAGCTAACAGTATGCTGCAGTCTCTTTGCAATAAAGCAGTTATTCTCAACCTAGGGTCCCCAGATACTCTTGGATTAAAACTCCCTGAAGCCTTCACCACTAGCTGTGCTGGTCAGAATTTCTGTGAGCTGTAGCCCAAAAACATCTGTGGACACAAGATTAGGAACCACTGCCAAAAAGGAAGATATATACAGTATTTGAATTGTGAAGCAGAAATGAAAAGGCTATACTTATTTTATTTAAATATTAGTATAAGCACCCATATTATATTAGATAAAATAATCCCTACCCAAAACGTTCCTGGCCACAGTCTACATAGACACTGGTCTTATAGAATGCAGTATTCTCTCCTACCAATGGATGCTATTTTTAAGAAACCTATTTCCAGCCTGTTCAAAGGCAAAGCAAATCAACAAATTTTCAACCAATGTACTTCAGAAATACAGCACCTGTTGGTATTTGTCTGGGTCATCAATGTATCCCATGATGATACCAAGGCTTTTGATTACAGCTTCTCGTACTAAATCTGCCTTATCTTCCATCAACATTTGCTGTAACATGGAAAGTACCAATGAACTACGAATCTCTTTCTGAAAACAGAAAAGAAAATGGCATTTGCATTACAAAAAAACCTGTGAACACAACCCTTTAATAGTATACCCATCTATATGAAATTTTCTTAAATTCTGTTGTGCACCTTATGCAATGCAATAAGATAACATCATAAATAGAGGTGAGCACAACTCAGTTCGGAAGTTGGTGCTGATTTGTGCTCATGGCACCACAGGTGATGTGCTTTTTTCTTACTCTGCCTCCCTGGCTGAAAACCCACTCACCAGCCAATGCATGCTCCTCTCCTCTTTCTCTTCAGCTGTTTGACAAGTCTCTGGCAGGAGTGGGAGCTTCCCTGCCCTGCCTCTTTGGCTGACTGCCCACTCGGACAAAGAGGCAGGACCCAGCAAACCCATGCTCCTGCTGGGGACAGGGTGCAACAGTGGAAGAGGAGGAAGACAAGAGTGTCCCCTGACTGGACAGCGGGTCCTTAGCCAGGGAAGAAAGGGAAGGGAACACATGTGGTACCCTGCGTACAAACCGACACAAGCCCATCTCTAATCATAAACCACAGTCATGGTGCACCCATTTCTAGGCAAATAAAAAGCTCCTGGTTCCCCACAGGTTCCAGAGATCTTCATGAATCCCCTTCATCTTGGAGAATTCTTCATGAGCCATAGAATTGTAAGGGTCAATTTCAAGCCCCCAAAATATAAGGAACAATTAAGAGCCCAAAAAATCACCACCACCACTTGGAGGTGGTCCAGGTTCCACTGCTGGGACCAACAGAAGTCACTGTATTTCTGACATTTAAATCACTCCCTACCCTGTTCCACAAGTCTCAAATATTTCCTCACAACAAATGGGATTCCCAAGGGAACCCTGTAACCAGTGATGGTGGTAATCAGGAAGCTTTAAATTGGTCCCTAACAGCCATAACAAAGTGGTGTGTGATGACATCGTCCATCTTGTGTGACATGGCTCCATCAACTTGAATTCAATCAATGAATCACAGAAACACTAATGGCAACTAATATAGTAACATTCTGATATATAATTATTTGACAAAAAGGGAAGAACAACAGAACTGTTTTAGATTAGAAAAAAGTAACTGGAAAGTTCACCAGGTTTTCATCACTTAACTCACTGGTTCAAGAAAGCTTTCAGCTGGATGCTCTTCATGTTTCTGCTTTTTGTACGTGTCTTGTTTTGGTGTTGTATTACTTTCTCAGTTATCTCTAATATTACAGTAAATGGAGTATTGTTGGCATATATTGTTAATATGAATGTTCTTCCTACTGTAGAGTTTAGTGTATGTGCCACTATTGCCAATGGGACCAACTGAAGTTTATATGTAAGATCAAAACATTTCTAAGTGGTTCTATTCAATGTCTAATGACAAAATAACTTTTAAACTTAAATGAGCCTTAAAAGTAATTTATGATTTAGCATTATTGCATTTTCTACCAGAACGGAACAACAAAATCAGGAAATCACATAGGGGTATCACTAAAGCCTTCTGTGAACTTAACAGGTTCTTTGGATCTTGTTCATTGTTTTTGTCTCCTGATGGAATTTTACAATTAGTGTAAGCAAACACTGCAATACACTTACAGGTAGATAAGGTGCTAATGCGCCACAGGATTCTGCCACTAACAGCCGCCTCTCTGGGTATTTGTGATTGATCTGTGGGAGGGAAAGTCAATTTTCCAAAATAAATTCATTTTGTTCAGTGATAATAATTACTATATTATGCATTTGCCTGGTTTCCCCCAACTCATCCCACATGCACAATATTTGAAAATCCCAAAATGAAAACAAAGCCATCAGGAAAGTTCTCTTTCCTATGCTACCACAAGGTTTTTGATTCACAAAAACTCTCAGATGCGTAGTACACATCCAACAGAAATCCTTAGGAACCAAAGAAGCATCACTACAGGCTGGTGAATTACAAAGATGTTCAACCCATCACTACTTTTATGATATTTATGTAACTCCACATTAATTAGGGCTGGAACTAGACCATTGGCTGACACTTTGGTGCACTTCTAGGACCAGATCCAGAATTGGGATAAATTAGGGAACTGTTGAATAACTCAGCAGTTTAGATCTCTGTCTATGGAGCCAGTGGTTGGGAATTTACTTTCCCACAATGCTTTCTTGACAGACTGGGCACGGTGATCCATAGGGGGGCTTTCCAGCTTTGCAGTTCTAAGATTATTATGAAACTATTTCTAAACTCTTCTTCTATTCCACCTGGTTTTACACTTTTGACCTCAGAAATACTCAAGACTAAAGATTAACTCAGTTATCAACATCCTCACAGATTGCCAAGTAGCTTCTGGCCCACATCCTATATGATTTGCTTGCCTCAATTATTATTATTGCAAAAAGATATTAGATAATATATTGAAAACACATTTTGATTGCATTGACTGACTATCCCGAAGGCTAAAAACTTTCAGAAAAATTATTCCATCCTATTACCTGCTCCCAACATTGTGGCAAGAGCTCTGCTTCTACACGTGTTGGTCCAACATGCCGAGCAAATGCTACACAGCCAGTTAGAATCATCTGCCTATAAACAGAAAAGAAATTCAGTTTAAGTTTTTGCATCCAAGGAACATGGTTAGAAAGAGATGCAACAGATTGAAAGGATTATGCAGGAAATGACATGGTGTGTACTGCCAGAGGACAGAAAGTTGTAACATGAATTAAACATTACTTATTAAACAGCCACTACACTCTCGAGTCTTGTTAATTTTTAAAAAAATTCTGTATGCAGCTGGTAACTTCTGGAAGAAAGTACACATTCAGCATTACATTCTTAATATCTTCTTCAGCATTATAGGGAAATTTTCTGAATATCTGATAGCTTAATTGGAAGGCTTGGGTCTCCAACAGAAAATTACCAAATTGTTTGAAAATGGGAGACTGTCTTGTTGATAACAACACAAATTTCATCTGTGCTAGGAACTATTAAACACCCCCATGTACAAGTTCCTTAAGAAGTGGAACTACCGGTACTTGTGTGAACGGAAGAGAGTTAAGAGGATCCTCTTTCTGGGGATACTCTCAAAAAAGATGTGAGACATGGCACAGGCAAAGATGGGAAAGTTAGTGAAAATGGTAACATCTTAAATCGATTGCTAGCTTAAAATTAATTAAAGCATGTCCATGTTGAAAGAATGAATATTTTTAATATCTAAGGTTAACTTTAAATTAGCATTGCATTTACATTAATGTATTAAAAGGTTTACTAGAATGAAGGTGAATAATCTCATCCACAATTTTACTTCTCCCTCTTCTTCCCCATTTTTCGCTTTAAAAAGAAGGGAACTGTAATAATTCTTCTAAACTCCATTCTCACCAAATCGTGTATCCCTCTATTTTTTTTCAAACATACTGATATTCCTCTATTTTGTCTTGTTCCTTTATAATATTATATACTGCCCTTTTTCTTTATTTTAAGTATCTTCGAGCCTCTTCACACGACCCCTAAGATCCGCTGGCCACTTAAATTCGGACCAGAGATCTTGGGGGTTTGTCACTGTTCCTGTGTTCCCACCCCCTCCGCAGTCCTGGCTGCTGTCTGCGTGAGGGGAGGGAGAAAAAAAGAAAGAAAAGAATGCCGGCTCACCTCCGTTCTGCCGTCTCGCTCTGCTCCAGGCAGCATTCCAGTCTTAAAGGGGCGGGCCCCCCCAAAAACAACAACAAACAGAAGCGAGGAGAGCCCGGCACTCACTACATTACATCCGCATCAAGAATTTTTCACCCCCAGAGAGCAGGTACTTGAAAAGTGCGCTGGGATGCTCTTAGGTGGGCATGGTCACACTTAATTTTTTGTAAACTCCGGAGCTGGTGGGGAAACAATTTTAAGCTCCGGATCTGGGAGCCAGTTGCCGCGGATTTTAGGGGTCGTGTGAAAAGGCCCTTCATCAAGCTGCTCAATGCAGATCCTGAAGCAGGATGAGAATCAGAAAGCTTTAAAAATCCTGCCTAGATGTTAAAGAAGAATGAAGTGAAGTTCATTGTATTGGGAAGCTGGGCTTTTGTTATTTGTTATTTGCTGATTCTGTTGCTGAGACACCTTTTATTCTTTGATTCCTCTCATCACTGATTAATGCAAATAGCACCCTATCACTCATGAAACATAGATGCATCAGCCCCAAGTTAAGTTCAACACTAATTAAATTGCTCACTGCCGTTTACAAATATCCAATTTAACAGATTATGATAGGTTGGTGTCAATCTCAGAGAATGCAGAAGGAGAAAGAAAACAGGGAAGTGGCTGTATAAATAAATATTCAACATGTGAGCTAGGTTTTTGTGTGATGGAAGTTCAGTAGAGGTACAAGGAGAAACAGATGAAGAAAAGACCAAACTCTGATGAGTTAACAGGAGGATCTCCTTTTCCAGACTTTAATACAAGGAAGACTTTAATTCTTGGAGCGGTGGCCAAACCAAATGGGAGGGCGGTATATTGGTAAACTAGATCGCCTATGGCAAACATGAGAAAACGGTGATACTGAGAATGGATGGTGATGTGAAAGTAAGCGTCTTTGAGGTCTACCACACCAAACCAATCCCCTCTGCGAAGAAATGGGATCACGTTCTCGAGGGTAACCATACGGAATTTGGGAACGTGCAGGTGTTGGTTGAGAGCACGTAAGTCGATGATGGGGTAGAGCCCTCCATCTTTTTTGGGCACGGTGAAGTACCTCGAGAAGAACCCAGTGTGGAAAAGTTGTGGATGGACAGGTTCGATGGCACCTTTGTCGATAAGAGAGGCAAGTTCTTGAAGAAGGAAGGGACTTGGAGCAGTTTGTAAGACGCGTCCCAGTTGTGGAAGTTGTATAAATTCCAAGCGGTAGCCACTGGAAACAATGGAGAGCACCAGTTTGTACGATGTTATGGACTGCCAGCGAGGTAAGAAAGGAGCCAGACGGATTGGAGTAGGATGGTCAGAACTCCTCCTTAAGCTTGCGGTCTCGTGACTTGGGAAATCGAGAAGAAGACTTGGGCTTTTTACCTTTCCCGGGGGCGAAGGCAGAGAAGCTGGAGGTACAGGAAGAACGGTCCCTGGATTGGTGTCGACCAAAGGAGGACTGGGATCCGAAGTGGTAGGAGTAACGTCTGGATTGAAAACGAAAAGGACGTTGAGAACGCTGGGGGACCACATTCAACTTCTTTGCAGCATTTTGCTTCTTCTGGCGATCCTCCATAACTGTATCCGTCGAGGGGTGAAACAAGCTGTCGCCCCTCAAACGGCAACTTCTCGATGTAGGCTTTGTGGTCCTCAGAGAGACCAGTAGAGTGAAGCCACGAATGGCGACGGAGGGTAACAGCGGCACCTAAGACTTGAGATGTGCAATCAAATGCATGGCATGAGGAGCGCATTTGTTGAGCTGCAAGTGCCATAGCCTCGTCAAAGAGCACAGTAGCATCAGATCTCTTGTCCTCAGGAAGCAGTTCGAGAAGAGGGTGTAAATGAGTCAACAGCTCACGCTGATACACGCCCATGGCGCCTTGATAGTTGGCAATTTTTAGAAGAAGAGAAGCAAAACTGTAGATATTTCTTCCTAAGTCATCAGGCTTACGCCCTTCCCTAGAGGGGGGAATTGGAAGCTGCTTAGAACGGGATTGTGTCTGAGAAGATACTACAACAACAGAGTTTGCCACAGGATGTTTGGAAAGGTATGGAACCTTCTTGTCATGCACTCGATAAAGGTTTTCAATCTTCCTAGAAACAGACAAGGAAGCAATATTCTTGAAGGACTCTTCAATCATAGCCACGAAAAAAGGAGAAACGGCCAGATGGATAGGCGAAGCATCATCCGAAGAGATTTTACCAAAAATGTGGTCGGTGAACCGAGGCTTTGGATGGTGGGTGGGCAAATCGATGGACCTTGCCATGCGAAGAACAAAGTCAGAGTAATTTCTCATAGCCTCAGATGAAGAAGGGGGTGACTTCTCCTCCACATCAGAGTCAGGGGATGTGGCGTAATGTAAAGAGTCAGCATCATTGTCGTCGTCGGAAAGCGAGGAAGTGTGAGACTCCGAAGCAGGTGAGGTGGTGGTTTGAGGACGCTGAGGAGGTGCAGGTGAGTCAGACTGCAGAAGCCCAGACTGCAGAAGCCATCGAGAGCCATCAAATTTCAGTGAAAACTTAGGCAACGGAGGTAACGCCATCGAAGCAGAACGAGGAGACCTGGGTGGCTGAGTCGGTACCGTGGTAAGGGCCTCCTGATCCGTCGAAGGAGCTGTGGCAAGCTTACACTTCTTAGGTGGCAAAGGTTGCAGTGAAGGCGCTGAGACCGCCGTCGGAAAGCCAGTCGAAGAAGCAGGCTGAGCAGTCGAAGCCGAAGGCGGGTCGGAAGTAGCAGAAGGCAATGACGGAGTGGAGACTGGTAACGCAGACACTTGCGAATGAGGAGGCTGAGAGAGTTGAGGCTGACTGGCCGCCATTACTTGCTGGAAGAGAGTGTGAGACCATGTGGGAAACACCGATGCCAGAGACGGAAAAGATGTAGCAGGAGGCATAGCCGAGGCAGGTAAGGCATCGGAGTGGAAAGAAACTTGCAGTTGAGGAGTCGGAATGGAAGGGCCAACCGGCGTAAGGTTTGGCATCGAAGCCGAGGAGGTAGGTGTGCAAATCGGAGCCGAGTGGCTCTTGGTAAGGAGAGGTGGAGTGGACGATCGAAGGTCGGTCGAAGCCGAAACAGGAGTCGGCACAGACTGCTCGGTAGCAACATCCCGTTTTCGATGGGAATGAAGCTTGGGCTCCTTCAAAGCCAATTTTTCCAGGGATGAATTCAGCCGAATCGGACTGAACAGAAGTCCCCTCCGACATCGGGAAAGAACCCACAGAAGGCATCTGAGTGGGTCCCGATTGAGCGTCGGGCAACAGAGCAGAGGCCGATAATGGCGTGGAAACCGAAAAGGGCCTGTTGGAGCAGCTCAGGCAGCGAAGGAGCAGAATGAAATTGTGTGGACATGAGAGAAAGGTTCGGCGGGTGCTCGGCCTCAGAGTCAGAAGAGTGTGAGGGAAAGAGGGGCTCATACCCAGGCCTCGGCCGAGGCAAAATCGACAGGTGCTCCGAATTCACGAGGATGACCTCCGAAGAAGTCAAAGAAGAAGAAGAATGTTTCGAAACTGCCGTTTTCGATTCCAGCTTGGATTTTCGGTGACGCTCAAGCACAGGAAGATCTTTTTTAGAGTCCTTCTTAGAGAGAGAAGGAAGCTTCGGCTGCTTCTTTGAAGTCGAAGTTTTGGCGGGAGAAGCAGCGGTAGACTCACGAGATTCCATCGAAGCCGGACGAAGAGCCTTCTCGAGCAAATAAGCGTTAAGACGAAAACGCCGTGAGACCCAAAAGTTCCTAAAAATAAGACAGGATTCAGGCTGATGGGATTCGCCCAAACAATAGAGGCACTTAAGATGACCGTCTGTGTGAGGAATCTTCGCGTTACATCCAACGCAGCGCTTGAAGGGGGGTCGTTGTGCCATAAACAGTCCATAAAGCCAATGCCGAAGGAAGATCCAAAGGAGTAGTCGAAAGTCCAAAAACTGAGTCAGTAACTGTAGAGAAATTTCTAGAAAGCGAATGAGGAGACTAACGAAAATGCGACCTCTTAGCACGGCGGTAAGAGGGAGCTGAGGTGTTTGGGTGGGAGCCCGCTCGCACATGCGCAGTGCGAGTGGGAGGAGACTAACTAACGAGCTTTTCTATTGCTAGGGAAGGCCGACCTCTGCGCAAGGGCATTTGGGAAACCCATCTGTGTGGCTTCACGAAGGCCACGATGGAGAAGCAGAGTTTTTAACGCTTTGCGTAAGGCCAGCAGGGACTCTGCAGAGCGCGCTTCGCTTGGGAGACTATTCCAGAGTGAAGGGGCTGCCACCGAGAAGGCCCGGTTACGTGTAGATGTCTTCCGGGCCTCTCGAGGGGTGGCAACCCGAAGCGAGTGCGCTCACGACTGCCGGACTCGACGGGCCGAGGTTGATCGCTGGATGATCCACTCTGACGGGTAGTCCGGGCCCAAGCCATGGAGGGTTTTATAAACTAAAACCAAGACCTTGAATCTTATCCGGGATGCAATAGGCAACCAATGCAGGCGAGCCAGAACTGGGGTGATGTGGTCGTAACAACGCACACCCGCCACCAGCCTGGCTGCCGCATTTTGTACCCGCTGCAAACGCCGGAGAAGAGTCAAGGGCAACCCCATGTAGAGGGCGTTGCAGTAGTCCAGCCTCAAGATCACCAGTGCTTAAGAGTGGTTTAAGAGTGTTTTGCAAGACAACCAAACATTTCTTCTAAATTTTGCCTTGATCAATGAAAAATGTCATGTAATACAAGCACTGGAGCAGGTCACATGATCAGAAGTCAGTAAATAGTGGTGCGCTCTCTCCCCCTGCTGGAGTGATTGTCTGGAATGTTCCATCTCAGGCAAGCCTCAAAAGCAGAGGGAGGAGAGAGGAATGAAGGTCTCCCTTGCACAGCCAGGAAGGTTTTCAAAGGAGAGTGCAGGTTAGGGTTTTATTTTTCTTTATATTTTTCTTTTTCCCCCCATTGTTTTCAACATCCATTCTGATTTTTCAAAACATTTCTAATCCAGTTGTTAGTCCCAAGCAGAGCAGATTCCGCAGCCCTGTACCAAAACCATGGTGTGGATGTGGACTTCTAGTCAACTTTTGTGAGTTGTGGCATTTTGTGAGTACCGTGTGTGGTCTATGGGGCCGCAGAACAAATCATCTAAGTTTCCATTATTTCTTATGGGGAAATTTCTTTGATATACGATTGCTTTGGTTTACAAGCATGTTTCCGGAATGAATTATGCTTGTAAACCAAGGTATTACTGTATGATCAATTTCTATTTATAGGGCTGAGCAGACACTATAAATATTATTTATTACCATTGAAGTGTGCATTTATAAATGTATACAAACCATATGTACAGTAATCCCCCGTTTATCGCGGGGGTTAGGGCTCCAACCCGACCAGTGATAAAGGGAAATCTGCGATATGCGGATGCTAGGTGGGGTTGGGACTGGGGGGGCTTGTTTGGGGCCTCCTACACTTACCTTAGGCTTGTCTCTGCCACAAATGGGCCTCCAATGGGCTTCCTAGGACTGTCTGGATCCAGAAGTGGTTTCTGGAGGCCCAGAAGTCAGTTCCGGTTTGCCGGAAACCACTTCTGGGACCTGACAAGCCCAGGAAGCCTGTTAGAGGCTCCAGAAGTGGTTTCTGGCAAACTGGAAGTCACTTCCAGTTTGCTGGAAACCACTTCTGGGGCCTCCGACAGACCCAAGCAGCTTATATCAGGGGGGCTTGCCTTCATATACTGCGGACCCATGATATACCAGAACCGCAGTATAGCGGGGGACAACTGTATTGTCATTTGCAACTTGAAGAGCTGTCTTGTTCTTATTGAAGATTTTTTTTAAAAAAACAACAGCCTTCTAACTAAGAAGGAAAATATTTTTTTTTGTAATATATTAATACCTTTGCTCATCATCTGGCCTTTTGATCAAGTTGAATAGTATGTGAAGTAGTTGATCTCTCTCTTTGGGTTCAGGATGGAGGCAAGCTGTACACAGTATGAGTGGTATCAATTCCTAGGAGAGTATGAGCAGGAGGAAAAAGTGAAAAGCTATCAAATTATGTTAAAAAGCTTTGGAAACATTTAAAAGTCTAGAGAGAAATAAAATATAGTCAAGCTGCTATCAATGTGAACTCATTCACTTTCATACAGAAATGATAAAGTGCTCACAACATTGCATTTTAAATTTCACCACCAACTATAACACTAGGGTATAAAGTTTTCTTGGTCTATGGATTTTCTTGCTGAAATTGAAGAAAAGAAATTGGTTTAAATTTAACAGCAACAAGAGGAGGCTAAGGGAACATGGCATTCTAAGAAACTTTGATTTTGACTGCCAAGCACTTGTCAAATGCTGATTCTAGTAGACTCAGGAGGGCACAACATGACTAAAACTTCTCCTCTGTCCCTTTGAATTGGGCAGCCCCAACTTCTGAAGAACGTACACAGTGTGTGTTGGACTACTCAGCCCTGATTCCCACTAAGATTTTCCTTAATGCTATGGTGCTTTTGAAAAAGCGGGCGGCAGTCTACGAAATGTTATGGCAAATAAAATCTCTTTGTCTTTAATATCCAAGATGAATCCTTGGTTGTTTTGCTCTAATTATTACATTTACTTAAGAAGAACTGATGTGAATTATAACCTACTTAAAACCACAACTCTGGGGTTGCATCATATTCATACTTTATATTGTATTGTACTTTTTACCTCTGCAGTGGTACAGTGTTTCCAAGTAAATGGGCAAAATTCAGATAAGTATGGATTTCACTAACTTCTAGCTTTTTCTACAATGTGTTTAATGTTAGGAGTCTGGGAAAGGTAGTCCATGCTGGTTAATTCCTGAAGTTACATTTCAGTTACATTTCACTGTCAGTGTGAACACACACTAAAAAGAATGAAAAGCTTTCAAATACTGTCTATTCAGGTTTAAACTCCAAATCATATGGTACAAATTCCCAGAGGCAACTCTGATCTTCAGCACTGTGGTCTAAGCCCCTTTCCTTGACATTTGAGATCAATGCATAAATTTTAAAACAAAATCAAGGTGATTAGCAAGACAAGCAGAATATGAGATGTATTCTAAATATCTTTATATTAAAAGATTATTATTTTAACATGAATAAATTTTAAATGTTGCATTTTGTCAATGTTTTCTTCCCTATAACTGCAAACAAGGAAAGAAAGGAAAATATAACTTGCTTTAATTTTTTTTAAAAATCACACACAAATTAACATAGCATATGGAACATACACAGTATTTTTATAATACTGCTCTGTTCTTGGAGCAAGATCCTTCTTCAGAAACAATATCCAGAATCAGGCCAAGAATGAAGATTATAAACTCAAATGTATCCGTTTCTTTAGAAATGGCAGAGTTTGTTTCACAGTCTTGGCAATCTATGTCAGCTATCTCCTTTGAAGAAAAAGGAAAGCTTTACTGCTCCTGCTCCGAGATTTCAGAGACAGACAAGCAAGTTCAAAGATGTCACCGCTTTATTTATATACAACCAGATATATAAGGGAGCATGACTGAGTTTTAAGTAGAGACAGATACTGGTGAAATAATTTCATGAATAATACCTTTGATCACTTTATGATCAAGTATTCACTTCCAACAGCTGTATGAAAATACACTTATCGAAGTAATCAGACATTGTGGATATTTACAAATTAACTTTGTCTACTCCAGTCTTTGACTATTATGTCTGTTTAGTGAGTGTATCCACGGTGTTGCCTTTTCACCATGTAAATATTCAAATTAGTAAGGAAAGTTGCCACTGAACTTTGGAATAGGTTTGAACTAGTAATTTGATATTGCAAGGGCATCTACTATTTTACAAAAAGCTAAAGGCTGAGTTGAGCTCTATGCTAACTGCTATTTAAATGTTGCACCTATTTACCAACTTCAAATCTGACAGATTTGACCACTTGACCACTTGAATTCATCGTGGCATGAAAATGGCTAATCATACTAGCAGCTAGCTTTTTGGTCTCAGGGTCCCAGCCTTTCCCAAGTTTGCTGGTTGCCTGTGGAGGCTGCCCCAGATGAACAGAGTTAATCGAAATACTGTAATGCGCAATGTAGCTCAGTATTGATATATTAGAGATGGGCATTTTGTTTTGGAAGGGGTCTGGTTTTGAAATGAAACATGGCAGCACAGCTGCCGTCCACGTTCCAGAACAAAATCAACTAGACTCTGCCCATGTCTAATATTTATTAAGTTATACTAGACAATGCAAGTTGAGCAACCTCCCTACTTCGGTTATGCCCTCTGTATTGTTTGAAAGACTATCTATGCTTCAGAAAGACAAACCCGAAATACAGCATCTGTAGAAAAGGGACAAAGAGTATGAAAGAACTGTGAAGGTGTTGGAGAAGAGGCTAGAAGACTATGAGTAGATGAGGTACTTATTACGATAATAGAAACTTGCTTTCAAACATCAAACACACCAAACTCTCTTTTCAAACCCTCTTGGTTTAGCTAGAAAAAGATGCAACTGTTTTACAAATAAATTAAGACACGGGTTTGACAAGTATATGCAGTAGAAGAGAGAAACATGACAAGGATATTTAGACATATTTTTGTACTAAAAATCTTGAAAATAGATTTTTGATTATTTAAGAAGGTTTCATTAGTACCCCTACAGAATGTGAAATATGAATGATATTTGAAAGAGAATGAGAATGAACAATGGTGGGGAACATATGAGAAGCCTGGAGAGTCCCTTCTAGATATGGGAAAACATGTGAGGCCGCTGGTGGGTATAATATTAAATTTTAAGAGTTGACAGTCTGTTTCATGACTGTCCACATCAACAATTTAAACATGCTTAGTTAAGGTTCTTTCCCCTTTTAACTTGGTTTGATGTATTTATTTTACTTTATCACATTATCACATTTCTATATTTTATGTTCCATTCTCGGGGAACGTGGAAAGCGAATAGCCACAGATTGGGGACAGGGCCTATTCATGTTGTTAAGGGCCACAGTAGGTATGCTGCAGGAGTACGGGGTGCAGAGATGTTTGAAAGCTGTGTCTTGTTCTGGTGCTGCCTCCTTTTGTCAGATACAAGGTAACCAGCTCAATCCGCCCGCTTCTCTATCATTGGTGATGTTGAATGCCAGGTCTGCTGCCAGTAAGACCCAGCTTACCCAGAACCTGATACTGGATGAAAAGGCAGACTTGGCTTGCATCATGGAGACCTGAGTGGGTGCTGAGGGAGGACCAAACCTCTCCATCTGCCCACCTGGGTACTCCACTTGGCACCAGGGCAGACCGAAGGGAAGGGGCGGGGGAGTAGCCATTGCATATAAGAAGTCTTTGAAGGCTGTTAGGCTCTCAGCATTGGTGATACTTGGTCTTGAGGCCCTCCATGTGTCAGTAGGGGATAGGGGTGGAATTGGGATTGTGCTGGTGTACTGTGCTCCCTGCAACCCAGTACACTACCTTCCGGAGCTGGTGGCCTTTGTCTCTGAGACGCTGTTGAGGTCTCCCAGGCTTATTGTCCTGGGGGACTTCAACATCCATGTGGAGGCGCAGGTCACAGGGCCAGCTCTTGAGTTCTTGGGGACCATGGCCTCCTTGGACTTGTCCCAACTTGACAACAGTCCCACACACGTGGCAGGTCATACTTTAGGCTTGGTCTTTTCTAATGCGCAGAGAGAGTGTGGCTTGATGGTGACTGATCTTGTGTCGGTCCCCTTGTCATGGTCGGACCACCACCTACTAAAATGCAGCCTAACAGTGGCACTCCATCTCCACGGGGAGCTCGGACCCATTAAATTGGTCTACCCATGCAGGCTAATGGATCCTTCTCAGTTCCAGGATGCCATGCATGGGATTCCTGATGAACTGGTTGGCACGCCTGTTGATGCCTTGGTGCAAGGCTGGTATGCCTCCGCCACCAGGACAATTGACACGCTTGCTCCTGAATGCCCCCTTTGCTGCAGGGTCTGTGGAGCACCATGGTTCAACCAGGATCTACAGGCCCTAAAGCGGAATAGAAGGAGGCTAGAATGCATTTGGGGGCGGGAACCAACGGATTATAATTTAACTGCTGTCAAGATCACGCTGACTATTTATTCAGGTAAGATTAAGGCTTCAAGAAGATTTTACTTTGCTGTCCAGATCTAGGCAAAGCACAAAACCATCAAGCTAAATTATTCTGTATAGTCCGCGATCTATCTGGTGTGGCCTCCCCCTAGCATTTCCTGGAACCAATCTGCAGCATTTTTAAAATCAAAAGTGGAGGCCATCCGCCAAGAACTGGATCTCCAGTTAGAACCAGTAGATCAAGCAGAGCCGTCCAGTGCAACACCTTGCCCAGTTATTCTTTCCGACTTTCAACTTGTGATGTCTTCTGAAGTGGACAAAGCCCTTGATCGCTGTCATGCCACCACCAGCTCCCTTGACGATTGCCTGGCCTGAATTATAAAAGCTGCCAGGCCGGTGACCACCGAATGGGCCACTGAAATAATTAATAGGTCTCTCCACAAGGTCAGGGTTCCTCCTGCCCTCAAGGAGACTCTCATTAGGCCCATTCAGAAGAAAACAAATCAGATGGCAGACCAAACTGGCAATTATAGGCCCATCGTCAATTTCCCAATTATTAGCAAGGTAGTCGAGAGGGTGGTGGCGGACCAGTTTCAGGGACATTTGGATGAAACTGACGCCCTTGATCCAGTCGTCAGGGTTCAAGCTGCGCCATGATATGGAATCAGCATTGGTCGCTCTGCATGATGACCTGTTGAGGGAGGCCAACAGGGGCAAATCTCTTTGTTGGTCCTCCTCGACCTCTCTGTGGCCTTTGATACTGTTGACCATGGTATCCTCCTGGAGATGCTCTCCAGGTTGGGGATCGGAGGCATCCTCACTTTTGGGGAAGTGACTCTTCCTCTGCAGGATGAGGTACGCAGTCTGGGTGTAATATTGGACCTGGTGCTCACGATGGAAGCCCAGGTGGCATCAGTGGTTTGTTCCGCACATTATCATATCCGGTGGATTGCTCAGCTGCGTGCCTTCCTGGACCTTGGCACTCTCACTATGTTGGTACATGCACTCATAGTCCCAAGATTAGACTAATGTAGTGCACTCTACGTGGGGCTGCCCCTGGAGTTAATGCAGCGGCTTCAGCTAGTGCAGAATTCTGCGCCTAGACTAGTAAAAGGGTAAAAGCACCCCATACGCTGGCTGCACTGCACTGGCTGCTGATCCATTACCGCATTAATTTCAAGATTATAATGCTGACATACAAAGCCCTAAACAGTTTGGGACCTTGCTATCTGTCAGAGCGGATTCTACCACGGAATATTGCCCCAAACACTTCATCTTCTCAAGCAGGTCACTCGAAGGTGCCCAACCCAAAGGAAGCTCAGAAATCAATAACAAGGAATGGGCTTTCTTGGTGGTGGCTCCCCACTTATGGAATCAGCTCCCTGCTGAGATTTGTCTGGCCCCTACACTGTCAATCTTTAAAAAACATCTCAAGATATGGTTATATAGAAAGGCTTTCCTTGTCTGTTAATTCATCCTTTTTGATTTGCTGTCCTTCAATCCACCTTTCCTGTTTTAATTATTTCCCTCTTCTTTGGGTGATTTTTATGATGATATTGTTAATTCAGTTATGTTTATTTTGCTTATTAGTTGTATTTTTACATTGTATACTGTTTTGTTTGTTTGTTGAATTATTTGTACATCGCCCAGAGTGGCCTTGTTGCTAGATGGTATGATATATAAATCAAATAAATAAATAAATAAATGCATTATGAAGTTTGATTATTTAATTAACTCTTCACTGGGTCACTAGTTATGAAGCAAGTTCAACTGGGTTCAGTGGAATATATTCCAGTTCCAGTTTAGCTTTCCAGAGCATGTTTTATTTCTATGAGCTGAATGGATGTTTAAAATAAGCAGGAAGAACAAGTAAAACAATTATAATATATTAGGATGAGGGAGATAAAGAGTAAATTAAAATTAACCAAGATTAGTATAAACCTAAATTGTACACAAAGCAAAATGGATACCTCGAAAATGAAACAAAAACATTTTAAAGGTTACGACAAATTTAAACTAAATTTATTTTATTATTTGAGGAGAATCATGACTTGAGATTACTATTTTAAACTCATTACAGGACACAATGTTCACAATATTAGTACTAACATGTTCTAGTAATTTAAAACTACAAAGATTTAGGAAATATTCATTGTACTGTATTAGGGAAAGATGTAAAATTGAAAATGTGGTTTAAGATGTACATGGTAAAAATATTTGAAAAACTATTTTTTTAAATATTAGGGTCTAAAGTATATTTTGGATAGCCTGAAACAGGTGCTACTGTAACAGAGCCAATGTTTTATAGGGAATTGGAATAAAATCCCTGGGAGAAAAATTCTAAATCTTTCTGAAAGACCGTTAGTCCTTCAGAGGAACATCAACCTAAATGGTACTTTTACCAAGTGGCTAATATTAACATTTACAACAATGACAACTTGTAAGATTTACAGAGGTAAAGTTTGGACATACTGGTAGTTATTTATGGCTCATGGATTCAAATGATGTAGAAAGTTACATTTTATTAAAAGTTGACCAATATACAAGATAGTAATTTGCCTTTCATTTTTTAAGAGCTCAGAACTATTTTTGATCCTAATCAAATATCTACTTAGAAGGTCTGTGGAAAAGTAATCAAGTCCACCAGCAAGAAAAAACAATAGTAGAATCTAAACTCCTCTTTTGATCCTAAAGCAAAGTTAAATATTGTTATTACAATTCTCTTATTATAACTCAGTATTTGATTCTGGTAAGTTATTTGTCATTTATGTAGGCACCAAAGATTTGGGAGTAAGGAGAAAGCATATTTAGCATTAATTTCTATTAGTTACGAATGGAGAAGGAAACAGTATTTTTTAAAAGAGCATATCTTGTACCTGTCCCTTAAAGGGGGGGGGGGTCAAGGCTATGGAGCACATTCTTTACTTGCCCACATTATGAGGTTGCACATAAGGAGATCATCAGCCCTACAGAAAAAATATATCCTGGCTGGTCAGAAAAAAGAAGAGACTTGAATTTCTTTTTTCTTATATAGACTGCAAGATCACTTTCCAAGTAACCAGCTTTTGTATGGCAATACTCAGGCCTTGGAAATTCTATGTTAACTAGATACCAGATTTCTAACTGTTTTTTAAATGCCAAACGCTTTTATGAATTATCTGAAATTCTGGACTGTAACAATAAACTGACTGACATAATATTTTGAACACATATTGTCAAAATACTGATGAATTAAATTATACAGATTTTCCTTTGAGGTAAAATATAGGAACATGTATTATTTAAAACCAATCACACAGCAGGTGCTAAAATTCTTGTTGAAGTCTTTATTTTGAATTGTCAACAACTGCTTGAGGAGTCTCAAGTTTTTGGACAACAATTTCTCCATTCTATTAACTGTTTTTAAAGCTCGACTTTTATAAACTGTGGTCCTACATGGGAATTGCTAATCACAATGTAGGTTCAATGTTATCTGGGAGTGCAAAATTAAGTTGTTTTTAAAAAATGTTGAAAAGGACCTTTGCAAAGAGAATTTTCAGGCTTCCTCTCTCAAAATGAGAGAGAATTATAGGATGAGACCAATAACACAAAATTGCATATCAGCTTCTTTTTTGCAAGGTTGCCTCATGTAATCTAGACTGGCTAATAAGGGGCAGATACAAGGCTGATGTTTTACCTTGCAGAAAGCTGGATATTGTATCAGATGGAATTAGTTGTGTATCCACGTCCATTGGCCATATTCTTTCATGCATACTATGGGGTTGGAGCGTTCTCTGCACCGCTGCATCAGGGCTTCTAAACTTCCTTCTATCAACGGGAGTGGAGAGACAATGAGAAACCTTCTTGAGCAGATGTGTCCTAATGCATGTTCCATGTATAGTTAATGAAAGGGAGAGAAGACAGGATGATGATGATAGGGATATTTCTTAAGCAGGGGAGGTATGTAGAAAGAGCTCAGAGCTTATATTTGAAGTACCTATACTGCATGAAGATTGCTAAAAGGTTTTAGGGAATGATTACTTCACTGATAAGGAGATGGTATATAAGTTGACCTAAGTGTGCTGCATTCCTACACACACTTACCTGAAGTAGTTTTCACTTACTTCTGAGTCAACATGCTTAAGTTTAAGAGTAGAAAAGCACCAAGCCTTCTAGGATGAATATAGATTAATGGCTTTTCAATTCAAAATGTTTGAGGCCACTGTCCATGTACATGCATACATTTAGTTCCATGAAATCAACTTTTATACAATTAGGTGCTAACTTTATTCATTTCCAAAAACAAAATGATAAAAATGAACTGGCTAGCAAAAACATGCAAACTAGACTGATCATCAAGGAAAGAGGCTTCCACTTTTATTAATCAAGTTGTATTTGCCTTCAATGGGAAGGAATACCATGTTTTTCAAAATAAGAAAATGGATAACTTATTTTTAAATGTGACCTACCATTTTGCACCTCGCTGCATTACGCTACCACAAAATCCCTTGACAAAAGAAGCATGAACCACCATTAAGTTGTATTCTCTTTTCTTTCCGCAATGCTGATCATGTGCCAATACCTATAGTCCATATAAACAACAAAGCAAACCCCTTCCCCCAGAAACTTCAACACTTCCACTAGGAAGATTAAATGAATGAATAAATAAAGACTTCTGATCTGGTAATTATGACATATGTCACTTGAATCTCTGAAACTCAACTGAGATGAAGTTTCCTTTGAAGAATGTTTGAAAATGTTCAGTCCAACGCACTAAAGCCAGACTGTTGACCAAAACTGGGAACTAGATCATTTCCCCGCTGTTTCAAGGTCCAATTCGAAGTGCTGTTTATGTCATCTTCCCTTATAAGGGCTTAGGGTAATGCTGTTTAAGGGCAGTATCTTTCCATATGAGCTAGCCTCAGCTTCAAGATCTACCAAGAGAGGTCCTTTTCTTGGTTCTGTCTTAAGAGGGCCTTTTTAAAGGCTGCTCCTGGATCCCACAACACCTTTGAGAGGAGGCTGCTTTCCCTCCCTCCATTCTTACACTGGCAAAATACCTTTCTGTTCCGCAAAGCTGTGATGTGCAGAAAGAGTTTTTATTAGGGCATGCTTCCTTTTAAAAAATCTCTTTATTTTTTTTCCTGAGCATAAGTCTCTTTCTGTTGTTTTCCCTTTTAAAAACTGTTGTAGGAGCCTTGTGGCACCATCTTTATGATCTGAGATTCAATCCCAGGTAGCTGGCTTGTGGTTGACTCAACCTTCTATACTCCAGAGGTCGGTAAAATGAGCACCCTGTTTACTTTGGGAGGGGAAAATGTTTAGCTTGCATAATTAAAGTGTAAACCGCCCAGAGTGTGCTTTAAGCACTATGGTGTGGTATATATAAGCAGAACACTTTGCTTTTTAAAAAAACTACAATTGTCTTTTAATATCACATATTTGATGTATCTTTTAATTAATTTTCTGTCATTTTGCATTATCTCATGAATCGGGATAAAGCTGTGGTATAAATGCAATTAATTAGATAAAATAACAGACAGATAGACAGGCAGACAGATGATCAGGTGCAAACAGCTGTGCAACTACTTTTGCACATGTAATAAACCTCTAAAAGGGCTTGTGTTTCTTGAATAGC
Organism: Phrynocephalus guinanensis; assembly: GCA_037367245.1. Lineage (NCBI taxonomy): Eukaryota > Metazoa > Chordata > Lepidosauria > Squamata > Agamidae > Phrynocephalus > Phrynocephalus guinanensis. The sequence goes on from CM074739.1 coordinate 91,552,595, forward strand.
ATATGCTTTCCTTGATGCTTGGCAAACTGCTTCAGAAACTGTTTTAACAGCAATTGGAGATAAGGCATTAGAATTGCCATTCAAATGAAACACATATCTTTAGAGTACAAGTAAGACTATGCAGTATGACAGAGGCCTATGGCCCCTGACCTAATTTCATAAGGGTGTTTCTTGATATTTATACAAGCAGAATGAGAAGGAATGTGTGTGTACTTGTGTATGTGTGCTTGTGTTTGTGTGTCTGTGGTGAAACAAATCGAAGCAGTCCTGCATATGTGTACTAATTGTTAGAGAAAAAGGTTGCCAGCAGTTGCAAGTTATCCATTTTGAACTGGACCAACAACAATTTGTCCTTGCCCTAGTAACTTGTTTCACAAAGGAAATAGAAAGGTTAGTTACTTTGGGTCCTGACTATCCCCTCTGATTCCTTCACCATGACTTTGCCCCACAGCCTGCAAAAAATCACCCCTGCAGGAATACAGTTCCCTATCCCGATTTTATGGGAAATTCCATAGATTTCCAGTTGTAGATTACGCATCTATTTATCAATCTTCTTGTAAATCATTGTACAGACTGGTTGCATTGGTCCTGCCAATTCAGGTGGTGGTGGTGTAGAATTACTATTCTATAACTGAAACATTCAACCAGCAAGTAAATTACTTATCCAAATATATATTTTTTACCAGTACATGAACAGCTAATTTATACTTGAGATCAATAGATATGAGTAACCTCCGAATCTGCAAAGCTGCAGTGAAACATTTATGTTGGGTCTTTTCTACCAACAAAATTTCTAGAGCTCTCATGGTAAAGCTACTGAAAGAAAAGTCATAAAATACAAATTATTGACTAAGGAGATTTCAGGGATTTTGCAAGCCTAGTTTTCTTGGAATAACTGATCCCTATGACATATCAGAACTGGTTTCCCTCGGCTTCAGAAGTTGTTTGCCATCACTATGAGATGTGTTGTTTGAAAAACCATCAAACGTACAAATTCAAAGCCCCTTCGATTCACATTACTAGCATCATATTTCTTTGAGACTTGGTCGATGAGATAAAAAATACAGCAACATAAGATACATACTTGTGCCGATGAAGATCTATGCGATCAGTTACACTTAATTTATTACTTTACTCCTCATGAAATCAATGAGTGCCAAACAGTTATACCTGTATCATTTATGTTTTGTTTATTTGGAAGCAAACCCTATCTCCAGATGCTATATGATTCTTTGGAACATAGAGTACTTAAATTGGAATAAAAAATTGAACAGTTGCAACGCAGCAGCATCTTTGGTTCAATTAACTTAATATTCATTGTTTTTGCACTGTTTCAGGGATGTAACCTCGGAAGACTTTTTTTCCATTTATTTAGTCATTTACATAAAGTGTGTACTGTAAGTGTACAGAAGTGTTTGCACACATATAAACACAAACATATCTTTCAAATCTATTAGCACTGAGTGTTACATAGAAACTACCAGGTGTTTATTGGCACAAATTCTGTGAAATGAAGATAACTGCTATAAAAATATGGGTTCTGAGTTTTGCTTAATATAAACCATTAATATTTCTTTTCTTCTGTATTCAGCATTCTGTGTATACACTGCTGTGTGATAAATTGTCTCAAAGGAAATATTTTAAACAGATTATGGAGGCTGAACATGCAAGCACAAGGTACTAGTAAAATATGACAGAATTAATATACATTTACCTCCTTGAGTGGATTTTATCTCTGTTACGGTTATCTATTTTTACAGATTTTGCAAAAACAACATAAGCAGAAAATAGGGCTCCTGAAATATTACTTAGTCCAAGAGTAACAAGAAGCTGCGAACAGAAGCTAAAGCAGCATCCTGCCAAGCCCAGTGGCAACTGTCAGAAATTGTTAACTGATCCTGCAACACAGCCTATTACGGTAATCTGGGCAAAGCGGTTTATACAGTTAGGTGCAATGAAAAACTGTCTTGGTGATCAAAATTTCTATAGATCTGCCAAAATTGGAGACACATCTTAAGTTTGGTCACTGTAATTGAAGGAGCCGTTGCATTTTTTTTTTTACTTTGTTACTCCCCCCCCCCGCCCCCCAAAAAAGCCTCCAAATACTTTGTATATGCAAAATGCAATACAGTACTACTGGTAGTTATCTAGAATGAGAGTTAAAGCTCAGCTGGCTGTACAGTAAAAGCAATTTATACCAACAATAGAATCACACACAACCCTTCTTAATACTGACATTTTAAATTTTTGCCAATGAGGGCTAAAATCTCAGTCCATTAAAACTATTCCATCTTTTGTCAATGACTTCCAAGAAACATTCTGTTCATATTATTTCTCCCACATCATAATCCATGCTTCTTCCCCTTCTAAAAAAAAATACTACATCAATACTTGGCATCCCAAATGCTGCTGAATTCTACATTTTTTTTAAAAAAATGTTAATTTAACAATCTTTATACTTTTATTTATTTGTCAATATGTAAATGTATTAGTATTTATTAAAAATGCATGCAGCATTTTCATCTTTAATATCAGCTCCTCTGGCACACATTCAGCCACTGCACCCCAAAGCCAGCAATTATTTTATTATTTTTTAAATGTACTGTGAGCTGCCTTCAGAATGTCTGGTATAATTGAGAAACTATTTCAAGTATATATAATTCTCACGGAAAATCTAATAGGCGAATTCTTCCCAGTCTAATACTTAAATTCTACTGTGACACACAGATGCACTGGAAGTGGGCTGAGCTAACACAAGTAAGCAAACAGAAGGGCAAAACAGATGGACTCACAATAACAGCCCTGCAGAGTGCCATCAGGGATCTTAAGCAAAAGGCTAAATAGCAGGAGACCATGCTGTTTTGCTAAACTCACCTGACAGAGATGCACAACCATTCTCTAGGAGCAGAGATGCATGCACAAAAGTAAGAAGATGATTGGAAGTAATAGACTTTCCATATAATGAATACTATAACATTCTAAATGAACAGAAAAGTCATGTAAAATTGAAAGCAATATAACTGGATTGCTCACCTCTCGTTTTGCAAGCAACACGTTAGGAACAATATGTGGCAAACAGCGTCCAAGCATGAGCATGACACTTTTTTCGCTATCGGCAATCTGAGACACCTAGAAACATAATTGTAAAAATAAAGTCAGAAAAAAAGCATATGTATACATAAACACGTATGGAGTAATAGTGGCATGCAATGCTTAAGGTAAAACAGCTTGGAGGTCTTTAAGAAGTGGATTGTGATTTGAGTCTAGGCTGAAATGTTCCCCTTGAACACGGTGGCCCAAATACTGTTCTGCAGTTATGCTGACATTAAGGGAAATCTCTAATTTGCAATAGCTAATTTCCACTAATAAAGATTCACCACATGGCTTTTTCGCTGCGCAGACATTAGGTGGCCTGGTGGGCAACCAAGAATCCAAGCAGGAACTTGTTAATTAGCAACAAGTTGCCACTGCAAATTGCACATTTCTCATCTGTTGGCTTAGATATGAAACAAGATTTGGGCAACTTAAATGTGTATGTTATGCTATATATAATTGGATCTAGGAAAAAGTAGGAATAAATGGAGAGCAATCACTATGTAAATTGCTACCTGCACATAAGTAGACTATCTGAAGCCACCCAGTACCCTATCAGGAATGTCTATGTACCTGTGACACTGGGAAACTAACTGTTGGCCATGTTCTATTCACTATTCTTTCAACCACAACCTTAATCAAGGATTCCACTTATTGATTCTTCAAAAATGCCCAGGTAGATCAGAAGTATTGTATATTACTTTTCAGGATTGTCATATTACCAATAAATTGGCCAGATTCTGTGCAGCTGCCATAGCTTGCTATAGTTCTCTGACAATGCAGTGATTTTTTTAAAATACGTGTTATATAAACGTCATACACTACATTGATACAATGTTTAGCATAATGTATATTATATAGCTTTGTTCTATCATTTATTTAATGGTGGTCTTTGACCAGGGTGAATTAAAATCAATAATTTTTTAAAAAAATCAGATTTTAAAAAAATTAAATCAAATTTATTTAATGAAATCCTTTGGATAAAAATTTCAGAGAGGGTAGCTGTGTTAGTCCTTTCAAGAACTGCAGTCAAAAATCAAAGAAAAAAAACAAGACAAAAGACACAAAACATGTGGCACCTTAAAGACTAACTTTCATATTTTAATGTAAGGTTTCATGGACATGTTCACTTCTTCAGACATACAGCAGCAGAATGAGGTGTGTAATATAATATGTGATGAGGTATACATTTCATACCAGATGTTCATTGGTGGATAGGGGAGGGAGAAGAGGAGGGAGAGATGATTACTTGTAGAAGTGGTGGGAGGATTTGGCCAGGGGTCTTAGATATGTTAAGCACCATTAACAATGCGTAACATATCTAAGACCCCTGGCCAAATCCTCCCACCACTTCTACAACTAATCATCTCTTCCTCCTCTTCTCCCTCCCATGTCCACCAATGAACATCTGGTATATACACACACACACATACAGTGTGTGTGTGTGTAAATATATATACATACACATATACACAGTATGTATATACACACACATGCAGTGATCCCCCGCCTATTGTGGGGGTTAGGGACCTGACCTGACCTGCGATAACTGAAAATCCGCGATAAGCGGATGTAGGTCGAGTCAGGCCTGGGGGACCTAGCTGGGGGCTCTTGTACTTACCCCCAGCCTGGCCCTACCCCAAACGGGCCTGGGAGAGCCTTCCCAGGCCCCCAAAGGGCCTTCCTGTGAACCGGAAGTGATTTTCAGCAATCCGGAAGTCACTTCCGGTTCGGAGGGCGGCCCTTTTGGGGCCTCCAGAAGGCCTAGGAAGGCTCTCAAAGGCCTGCTCAGGGCAGCTCCAGTTCTGGGGGAAGTATGCGAGGCTCGAAACAGGACTTTGCCCCCTTTAACCTAAGGGGACTTTTTTCATATACTGCAGTCCGCGATATAGGAGGACCACAATATATGAACCGCGAAAGGGCGGGGGACCACTGTGTGTATATATATATATATATATATAAGATGTTCATTGGATTTAATATTTTACTATAAACACATACATACCTCTGATCCCAAACGACTTTCTGCTGACATTTGACAGAACGATAGCAAGGCTTGATGGAATGCTGGCGATAGCTTCCTGAAGTCAAGGAGTGAAAAGGAGAGGGAATACAACAAAGCATAATTGGAAAGCTGATATTAATCTGTTTGCTTCAATAACTGACAGACAAAAGAACAGAGTGCTTTGCAGATGAGACAAAAAGTTCTTACAAGGTACTCCTAGAGCACTGTGACTGAAATTTTTTGTTGTACAGTAAATCACACTAGACAGCATCTGGAGGAATCCATGTACAGTGGTCCCTCTACTTACGAGTGGCTCTACTTACGATCAATTCAACTTAAGAGCAGAAAATTGTTGGGCGTTTCAACTGCTGCCTTGCACATTTCAGATGTGGTCTACTCTAATTAAATTTCTTTTCCCCCCAATTTTTTTATTTTTTTCAATTTTTTTTAAGATACAGCTGCTCTACTTACGAATTGTTTGACTTATGAGCATGCATCCAGAACACATTAAACTTGTAAGCAAAGGTACCACTGTATTCTTGAAGGCTTTCACGGCCGGGATCTGATAGCTGTTCTAAGTTTTTCGGGCTGTTTGGCCGTGTTCTGGAAGTTTTTCTTCCTGATATTTCGCCAGACTCAGTGGCTGGCACCTTCAGAGGGCAAGGAACTCAGGGAATTATGAGTTCTATGTGTGCTGTGCTCTATACCCCAGAGCACAGAGAGAACTACTAGTTCCCTGAGTCCCTGGCCCTCTGAAGATGTCAGCCACAGAGTCTGGAGAAACATCAGGAAGAAAAACTTCCAGACCACAGCCAAACAGCCTGAAAAACCCACAACGGCTAACATATAAAAAGCTTGTCTCTGGAAATGTTACTTCATCAAAACAAGGTTAGGAGTACAGAATAATGATAAAAAGCCCACAGTATGATCATAGAATCTCCTATCTACCAGAGATGAGTACATTGTTCACTTCAAGAATGTTACTACAGGAAGCATGCTGAACACAGTGCAGACAGGTGTTAAAGTGGCTACTTTAGGAATTACTACCAATGTGTATCATATCACACAGATATGCCTAATGCAGTGGATTTTACCATTTACAGTATTCTCTCCCTCCCTCAGACCTTCCTTGCTTTTCCTTCCACTGTTCTCACTACTCTTGAAGATAGTCCCTGTCCCTTGCTGCAGGCATTAGGAATGATTTGTTGGATAGAAAGGGGATTTGCCATCAACAAAAGAGCTACAGAAACTATGGCATGTGTGCATAACTCCAGTTTATGTAAGTGGTAGGGAAAACTGCACTGAGGCAAAAGTATGTTCACAAAAGACTTCTGCAGGTGTGCTGCCCAATAGCCAAGTCATGAATTATGCAATCAAACTGCACGTGGACTGCCTGGATGCAATGCCCTGCCGTATTGGCACACAATGTAAAAATACTTGAGTCCCAGTTCACCATTTCATTAGCAATAATCTTGTCAGCGTCATGTAGTGCTTCAGAACTTGTTCTCTCTTCCATCTTAAAAAGAAAACAAACTAAACGAACGGACTTACAATTTCAGAAGAGAACCAAGGACTTGTTAAACAGACTCTAAACAGCCAATGAAGCACGGAAACCTTCCACACAGGCATTCGTATGTTAGGAAGAGAGTAGGTTTCACGTCACTAACCTGTTGGGTTTATCAAAGTGCACAGCACTTTTATTTGATGGACAACAAGGTGGAAGCTTCTCTCTCTCCTTACAAGGGAGAGACATTTGAGCATCTTCTTTAGGGGTCCTTGATTCAGGTTCTGTGAAAAGCTTTTTTTCTTCAATTAGAGCATGCTCATCATCATTAGCAGAACTCTTGATATCTAAATATTTTCCATTATCATCTGGGACTGTGAGAGGCACCTGACCAGAAGATGACTGGACCAAGTCGCTTATCATTGGAACTGGAGTTTTTTCACTTCTTAAGTAATCTATTTCACTAAAAGATGGAAGAAAGAGGTAGGAATTAATAAAAACAGTGAATAAACAGAAGGCAACTTGCAATCATCTATTTTGTGTATTAATAAAAGTGTATTTCTTTTAAAAAGTTTCAAATCAAGTACCTAACAAATGAAGGGAACGTACCAACCATTTAACTATTTATGCTCTACCTTTTCATGACAGAGCATATTGAAGATGGCTTACAGAGAAAAAAACAGTGGTTTTAAAATAATGACTAAACAGCACAATGTAGAGATGAAACTATAGAAGACTATGTCCAGTATGTTCTGAATACAAATAGGAATAGAAGAGTCTTAAGAACCATCTAAAAGCAAGGAAGAAGAGGGGCCAAGACATATCTTTCTTGAAAGAAAATACTAAATAAAGGTCATTTTTATTAAGCCCCACAATGAAAAAGGCCCACTTTTCCCACTAGCGCCACTTTTGTCAGTGAAAGGACGGGCTGGTCTCAAAAACTGAATGCAGTTCTTGAGCAGCTTTACATGAAAGCAGCCTACGGGTCACATATAGCACAACTGACCAAAACCAGCATCTGGATTTGAGACAGGAAACAAATTGGCAGCAGCTAAAATGGTTGCTTCTGTTGACTCAAGACAATGACTGGAATCTTGCTGCTCAATGTAGTAAGAGGCAACAAGTAGAGCAGTCAGTAGCTGTGACTATGATAAGCAACAGGATTCCAGCTACCATTGGCTAAATAATTTTCAGTCAATCAAGGTTTTTAGACAGTCTTTAAAATGAGTCCTAGGCAGTATAATCTAGTCTGGAAATAATCAGGGAATAAATGACCAAGACTACATCCCATTTCCCTACCAGAAGGAACTGTTAGATGCTGCCACCACATATGCCTTTACAGGTGGCTTGTAGGCACTGAAGCTGTATCTTATGTAATAATGTATCACTGTAATCTTGTCCTAGATATGGTTAAACATCTTTTCTGAAATCATCGTTCTGTTTTCTCTGACATATCTTCATTTAGGGAACAAAAAGTAATATCTATTTTTCCTCCAACAATGCTGCATCTGTGACTTTGGCACTTGGGGGATGCCACTGTGCCAAGTAACACAATTTTAGATGGTAAAAAGTGAGGCAGACTTGTGTTCACAAGAAACTTTATTTTATTTTTGTTTGCTTTTTTAATTTTTAAAGACAAACAAACAAATAACAATACTTCTGCACCCCCCCCGGACCATCCAGTTCTTCCGTGAGTTCTTCTTTATTGCTCCAGCGTCTGTTGTTCTAATATTCTTCTCAAAGTCCTCTTCTCCAGAACTGTCTTGAAATATTTATCGGCTCTTTCCCCTTCCCTTCTACTAATATAAAGTCTATAAATTTTCCCCAAATGTCATAAAAATGTCTTTTTTCATTTCTCCTCGTTTAACTTTTAAACTACAAGACAATTTATCGTTTATGGCTATATCCCAAAGTTCGTTATACCAATCTTCCATCTTGAGATCTAGTTTGGATTTCCAGTTTCTTGATATAATTAATCTGGCAGCTGTCATAAGATTTGCTATTAGTTCCTTGGTTGTAACATCATAATCTTTACTAGTAGACAATGATAACAATGCTGTCTCTGGATTACAATCAATATCTACTTGAATCATCTCACTTAGCTCTAAAAAAACCATTTCCCAAAACTTTTGAACTATTTCACATTCCCACCAGAGATGCATGTATGTACCTATCTTTTTTTCCACATTTCCAGTAAATCTTAGAATATTCAGCGTTCATTCTATTCAACCTAATTGGCGTCAAGTACCATCTAGAAACCAATTTAAAGTAATTTTCTTTTATCCTAACCGATAATGATCTCAAGATTCTCATGTTCCAGATTTTCCCCCAGTCTTCTTTTTTTATCTCTACATTAAGGTCTTGTTTCCAGACCTCTCTCAGAGAATCTGACTCCTTCACTTCCAGTGAGTCCCCTATTATTTTGTATATTTTATGTACTAGTCCTTTCTCTATATTGTCCTGGTCGGATTCAAGCGATAATAAAAACTGTTCAAACTTTGTACATTCTCTAAGTTGACTGTTTCTTTTGACCCAATTCTTTGTCCATTTTTCTAACTGGATATAGTTTATCCATATTAAATCACTCGATTGCAAAGTGGTTTTTATGTCCTGATTTGTTCTAATTTTAGCCAACCAGTCTTTTAATCTGGCTATTTTCTTAGCTTTAAATAACCCTAAATAATGCTTCAAATTCGTAGGAAAATTTTCCGAGTCTGTTACTAAACATAATGGGGAACCCTTCGGTGATAAGATTTTTCTATATTTTCTCCATGTAGTCATTAAACCATTCAGGAGGGGATTCTCAATCTCTACCTTATTTTTAAAGTCACTGAACAAGAATTTATTTATTTCCCCCTTTATGTCTAATGACTCCAGCTCCCACCATATTACCTTCTCTGGTTTGAATAAGATTTCTCCCAAACAACTGATTTGATTAGCTATATAATAATTTCTTAGATTGGGTATACCTAATCCTCCTTCTTTTTGGGATCTATACCACAAACTTTTGTTTATTCTTGATTTTTTCCCACCATTACAGTACCTATTTATCATGTCTTGGAGAGTTTTAAGATCCTTTTCTACAAACTGAACAGATAACATTCTAAAGATAAAATTAATTTTAGGCAGTATCTTCATTTTTATCATTGCTATTCTACCAAACCAAGATAAGTTCAATTTAGTATAGCTTTGTATTCTATTTTTCATCTCTTTTAATTTTAAAATATTTTTTCCTTAGTCTTGGTAAACTCCTTATAGAGTTCTAATCCTAAATATTTAATACTTTTACCGCATTTCAGCCCAAAGTTTTCCATTATCTTAAGATCTTCTCTTCCATAATTAAACAATAGACTTTCTGATTTTTGCCAATTAACACATAATCCAGTTATTTCCCCAAATTCTTCTAAATGAATTTTTACTCTGAATTTTCTCTATTGGATCTAAGATTGTCAGTAGGGCATCATCCGCGAATAGACTAATTTTGGTTACCCCATCTTTCCCAATACCTTTAATGGATTCGTCATCCCTTATTGCATTTGCCAAAAGTTCTATAACAATGCAAAAGAGAACTGGAGAAAGAGGATATCCTTGTCTAGTTCCCCGGCCTAGGATAATTTGTTCGGTCATTCCATCATTAACTATTATTGAGGAAGTACCTTCTGAGTACAATTGATTTATTACTCCTAAAAATGTTTTCCAAATCCCCATTTTTCTAACAAGATTTTTAATGTAGCCCATTGAACACAATCAAAAGCTTTAAAAAGATCTAAAGATAACATGCCTGCTTTGGTATTATTTTTTCCCATTTCATAAAGAACATTCCGATTTCTTCTTATAATGTTCGCCATTTGTCTTCCCTTGATAAAACCACATTGATCATCTTTAATATATTTAGCTACAAAATTATTCATTCTTTTGGCCAGAATTGCAGTAAAAATCTTAGCATCCTGATTTAATAGGGAAATTGGTCTATATGATCCAATGTCCATTAAGTTTTTATTAAGTTTAGGTATTAAAATGGTTAAGGAGTGGGTCCAGGATTTCGGAACTTGTTCTCCTTCCATTATTTTATTATATAGCTTTTTTAGTTTGGGTACTAATATTGTTTTGAGAAGTTTATAAAATTCAGGTCCCAGACCATCCACTCCAGGAGTTTTATTATTCTTTAATTTATCTATTACCTCACCTATCTCTTGATCTGTAATGGGTTTCTCCATTTCCAGCATATCTTCCTTTTCCAAAACCCTCTTCAAATTTTTGGTGATATATTTTTCTATATCTTCCTTGCACTTATTTTTTGCTGTATATAGAGATTGATAAAACTCTTGAATAGCTTTTAATTTGTCTTTCATTTGTACACAGACCCTACCTGCAGAATCTTTTATATTCCCTATCGTATTTTTATCCCTTCTTTTCTGGGCTAATCTGGCTAAAAGTTTTGAATTTTTATTACTATATTAAAAAAAATCCTTTTTAAATACAGTAAATTTCTTTGTACTTGTTGTAGCTCTAATTCCTCTAATTCTTTTTTTTTTTGCTTTAATCTGCCTCAATATCTTCTTATCATTGTTAGAAAAAAATTGGGATTCTAAATCTGCTATTATATTTTCTAGATTTCTTTTGTTAAACTCTTCCATTTTTTTTATTCTAGAGTTTTCTCTTAATAATTCCCATTTTTCCTCCAGCCTTTTCATTAATGTCCCAAGTTTCCAACCAGTCTTTTTAAACTCTTTTCAGCACTTCTGGGTAATGAAAATTTTTTGCATTCATTCTCCGTCTTCTGGCTTCTCTATAGTTTTTATTTATTGCTATATCAATTAACATTATAGCGTGATCAGATGTTTTTATAATTTCAATCTCAGTATTATTTACTTTAGGTATTAGACTTTGTGAAGCAAATACAAAGTCTATCCTAGAATAGCTCTTGTGAACTGGTGACTAAAAAGTATATTTTCTTTCATCTCCTTTAAGTTCTCTCCAGACATCCTTCAATCCTGTATTATTTATAAATTTTGTTAATGTTGTGTGTCTAACCCTCCGGTCTTCCTTCTTGTAAGCTGATTTGTCTTTAATTTTATCTAACACCATGTTGAAATCTCCAGCCATTATTAAATACCCCTTTTTAACAGTTTCAATCTGATCCCAGAGGACATTATAAAAGCAGCTTTGGTTAGCATTTGGTGCATATACATTTACCAGAGTATATTGCTCTTTACCCATTACAACTTGCAGTATTATATATCTGCCTTCCGAATCTTTCACCACATTTTCGACAATGCATTCACAATTCTTTGAAATTAAGATGGCTACCCCCTTGCTTTAGATGTGCCAAAAAATTTCTCATAAATATCAATGTTTGGAATTTTTAATTCGTTAACACCATCTTTTATTTGATGAGTTTCTTGCAAGAAAGCAATATCAATTTTGTCTTTTAATCATTGCTTCAATTCTCTTCCTCTTCAAAATTGATCCCAGACCCTTCACATTCAATGTTGCTAATTTTATAAACTTTCCCATAACTTAACTTTTTTTCTTTTAATATTCTGGAATGGTCCCATTGTGCAAAAAGAAAACTTAACACCTACAATTAATAAAAAAACAACTAAAAGAATCCAAACCCTCCACCCTAAACGTATATTCTTTTCTCCCACCCCACTAGCTACCATATATTTTTGCATGTGCCCTCAAGGGGTGGGAGGGAGGAAATCCGTCCACGGACAGTGACCGGCCAAGATCCCGCAAGCTCTTTAGTCATCTTAACACTGTATATCAATTTTTTCCAGAAAAATATTCCATCCCCCACCAAACCACGCTCTCCCCCATTCCCCCCTGAGGGGGAAAAGGGGGAGGAGGGGAATAGGATAAAGGGGGGAAAGGGGGGGAGGAGTGAGAAGGGAAAAGGCAGGGAGGGAACGGGGAAGCAAAGGAGGAGAGAGAGAGGGAGAGGGAGAGAGAGAGAGAGATATGGACTGGTGGGCTTCATCTGTTGTTCTTCATTCTGATGTTGTAGCAGATGTCCCAGGAGCCGGACTAGAAGAAGTCGAATCAGCTTGAATATTCCATGCTTTCAGAAGATGCTGGCCTTCCTCCAGGGAGGAAATTGTGTGCTGAATAGAACCTTTCCAGACTTTCAGAAAAAGGGGATGACCCCAAGAGTAGCGAAAGTTATGCTTCAGTAGTGTTGTTGTTACTGGTTTCATCGATTTTCGCCATTCAGTGGTTTCTTTGGAAAGGTCTTGATAGACTTGCACAATTTTGTCTCCCCTCTTCAAAAAATCCAGATTTGCCCTTATAGAAGACACGAGACGTTCTTTGTTTACATAGGAGGCAAATCTGACTATTATTGGTCTTGGACTTCCTTCTCTTGAGTTGCCCAGATAATGAATCCTCTCTATGTCTTCTTCTACAAGTTGTCTAGGTAAAAATGAGTTACGCCATGTCATCACTTCCTGTTTTAATTCTCCTCTCTTCTGAACTACAAAATTAATCAGTTTTACATTCTGTCTTCGAGAGTAGTCTTCCATATAGGTTAACTTCTTTTTGGCTGTCAATAATTGTTGGTTTTGGGAGTTGATTTCACTTTCATTTTTAGTAACACGCTGATCCAGACTCTTAATCTCCCCTGCCACATTTTCCAATTTCTGGCCGTTGCTGTCCACAGCGGCTTGTGTTTGTTTGATCTGACGGGATAAATCTTGTTTTGTATCATCAACTTTACGTGAGACTTCATCAATCCTTCATGTCACATCTTTCAAACCCGGACTCATTAGACCCGCCAGTGCTGTTTTAATTTGACGCATTTCCCTCATTAAATCTAGATCTGCGGGGGGAGTAGTTTCTACTTCCTTCCCACCCATCACCATATCTGCCTCAGCTTTTTCCACGACTGGAGGGTCAATATGTTGCAGTGCTACACGTCGGAATGAGGCGCCGGAGGGTTTTCTGGCCCAGGTTTTTAGAAAACAAGACTTTTTCTTTTTGGCAGGCATAAAAAAATGGAGAAAACACACAGAAGAAGTCTCCCTCCGGAGCCTGTAAATTTAGTCTCTCTCTTCGTACACGCTGTTCAGACAGCCAAAACCGAAAGTAACTAAGTCTTAGTAAATCAGGCTTATCTAACTCTTGAGGACAATATATTGCTTTCCCTGTCGACCCCAGAGGGTTTAAGGGTACATTACTCATGGCTCCGAGGGCTTTAGACAGTAAATTTTAAAGCTTTTTCTCATCTCGGTACGGAGCTCCGTGATCAAGCGGCCGGCATGGTTTCGTGGGTGGGACTTCCTCCGTTCACAAGAAACTTAACTCATTGTATAGTTTGTTTCAATCAACGTTAGGACACAATTCAGAAACCTGTCCATATCTAACTACTACAGTCCCATCTTATTTTCAGTAGAAGTGGAACACCTAATAAAACAGTGATGAATACGTTTCTTCTATCAGTAAAATTTTGAATTTTGGAAACATACAATGCTAGAGTACATACCTTTCAAGTCTTCGTATTTGTTCCAGAAGATACCACTTCTCAGAGCTTAATGCATTAATTTGGTCTTCCAATTTCTGCACCATTACACATTGCTAGAAAAAAGAAATAAGCAAAAAATACTTTACTATACTGCCATGGGGGGGATTACATCTACAAATATGAATTATATTTTTCTACCTCTATTGATTCTGGTGTTCCAAATACAGGGATGTTCTCCAGGATAGGAGTGCTTGCCTCCAGTTCATCCTCTTCAGTGCCAACAGCTGTATCAACAACATCTTTTGGAGCTACATGATGATTTCCAAAATCACGGTAGAGCTGTAGCAAATCAGGAGGCTTTGGAATGTTCAGACCTACATCATCCCACAGTTCAAAGTCCTTTAGAGGTAGAAATAAAACATTAATTATGCTTTTAATATTAAGTAAGCAAGTACCACAAATGAGAGAAAAATAAATGGCAAAATGAAAATGAGCAGATTCTATACTTGTTGTTTAACAATGACAGTTAAGTAAGGCTAAGATTACAAGTTAAACTCAAGCTCATTCTTAAGAGCCTTAACCACTTTATTAGAACATGAAAGGCTCGATCAAGAGCATATTTGCTTTCACTAAATGAAGGATATTGTCCAGCTGCTGCTAGATCACTCAATGACTGAAACTCTGTAGTATGTGACAACTACAGAAGGCATATTGAATCAGCTGGGATATGGAAAGCTACAATTTTTTGCTCTATAAGACACACTTTCCCCATCCTCAAAAGTAAGGGGAAATGTCTGTGCATCTTATACAGTGAATACAGTAGTCCCTGCTACATATATATCACAGATTTTCCTTTAGAGAGAAGTTACCTGCATGAAGCCTCTCCTGTCCCCTGCTGCAGCCAGGATTCCACAGTTCCAATCACCTCATTTGCAAAGAGGCTTCCTCCAGGGAGCCTCTCCCCACCCCTCCACTTCTGCAGCCAAGATTCCCCAGTCAAAAATCACCTCGTTTGCAAAGAGCCTCTGACCTCCCCTTCTAAAGCCTGGATTCCCCAGTCCCAATCACCTTGTTTGCAAGCCTCCCCCTTTGCAGTTTGCATTCAACAGTTCCAATCACCTTGTTTGCAAGCCTCCCCTTTTGCAGCTTGCATTCCACAGTTCCAATCACCTTGTTTCCAAACCTTCCCTTTTGCAGCTTGCATTCCACAGTTCTAATCACCCTGTTTGCAAGCCTCCCCTTTTGTAGCCAGGATTCCCCGGTCATGAAACCTTAGGCTAAACATTTTTTTCTTGTTTTCCTCTAAAAACTAGGTGCATCTTATGGTCAGATGCGTCTTACAGAGTGAAAAATACATAACTCCTCTGTATGTTCCATTGATTCATTGTCCCTACCAATGTGCCTGCTGACTGCTGAACTGCTCCAAGGGATCAAGATTCTTGGTGCTTTGCGCTTTTGAGTGTGTGGAGCTCCGAGCCTTTTTGTATCTCCTTTGAGCCTTTTGTGCCTAACCTCAGCTAAAACCCAATACCAATTTTGTGAATTAGGAGTTGACTGGAAGCCCTTGGGCAGAGGCTGGAGCCAACATGGCAGCTACTGCTACCCCTCTGATCAGGAACAGACATGGACTATTGAACTGAACATCATAGCACTGATTTTGCACTGAGGCTGAGGCGTGGAACGGTGGAGCAAAGCGTGCTGGGACAGATTCCTGTGATGTGGTGGACTTTTTCTTTCTTTAGAAATACTGTACAGTATTTTTCCTTGTATAAGACTATATTTTTGTCTAAAATTGTTAGACTAAAATGTGGGGTACGTCTTATAACATGGTTTTAAGCTGAGGAGAGGGCTGCATAGTGTGAAACTGTAATTTTGGGTTGGAAAAGTATGGGGGTATCTTATACATGGGGTGTCTTATAGATGGAAAAATACAGTAACTCTGAAGAATTATGGAGTATTAGAAAATAAAAGTCCTAAAACATTAACTGGGCATGTTGTAAAATATATATATTTCATCTTACTTGATCATCATTTTCATCTGAAAAAGTAATTGAAGTAAGCTTGTATCCATTCTTCAATAAGAATTCATTGACTAAGAAGTTTAGAGCTCTTTTCTCAAGAGGTTTAATTGGTTCCTAGAGAGAAAATAAGATATATGTAAAAAACTTAATAGTCAGACTTAACAGCGTAACTATTCTAAGTAGCAGGTATTTTAGGACAATGGACTATTCACACACCTCCAGGCACACAAATAAGGTGAAGCCATGGATCTAGTAGCAAGCTATTTGCCTAGATGTGAGCAAGTGCTGAACTACAAGATCATAAAATAACAGCAAACAGGACTTTTTCAATTACTCACCTGAATTTCAGGACTTGATTTGTAATTTCTCCGTTCCTGCAAAGGAACTTCATTTTCTGCAAACAGTAATATAGGAAAATGTATTTATTATTCACCAGTTTGTAATTCACCACTTACATTTATTTTGTCAAAATACAAAAACGATGGAAAAGGTTTATGTACACCACCTGCAGCCTGAGTCAGGTTGGCTCGGAGGGCCTGAATGGTCTCTTTTGCTTTCCGTAGTTCAAACTCCAGGACTGGACAAGGATTTGGAATAAACATACACAGGCATCCAACCAAGAATAGGGAAACAAAAATAAAATATAAAAAGCAGGGATGGATATGAAAATAAAATACAATTTGTATTAAAGACAAGGCATGCAATCTTTATGGAACTCATGAACGCATGCAGCAGAGTTAGACTGAAGCAAACTGGTGAACATTTTCCATCATTAAAATCTAATCTGCATTCATAATTTAAACTGTCTGACAAGGAATGCTATAGGTTTTAAGCAGAATATTGTACCAGCTTGGCTTTCTTTCAGAACTTAGAACCAGAATAGTGGAGTAATAAGACACTCCACTATTTGAAAGTAAACAAAAAAAAGGTAAATATAACGGTATCAGCATTTCTTGTTTTGAGGGGCCAAGATAATGTGATTAAACTACAACTTCAAAAAACAGGATGGAATTACCAATAGTTACAACTATTAATGAAGAACCTACAATTTTACTGCCACTACATGGAAGTAGCTTTAAATCTATCTGGGTGCTGACTGTTACCATGTGGCATGCTGTTTGTGTGCAGCACTTTATCACACAAATTGGGTGCATCTCCTCACATTAATGCAAACCCCGAAAATGCTACATTTAAGGTCCCTCCCCAAATAAAAAAGTTTATTCCACAATCTGAGCAAGACTGTGAGGGTTCGAATAGGGGCATTACCGGTTCCAAGTTGAAATGACAATTTCCAGTCTGTTATGTGCAACTTGAAACACACTTTTATTAACATACTCATCGTTCTCTTGATTATTCATGACTTGTACATCTTTAGGTACAGGTGATATTGCTTCGTTATTATTTCCCATGAACGCAGAACTCTTAAAATCAAATATATCAACTATTTCTTCTTTAACATTTTCTTTGTTATACTCTAATGAAGGATCGAGGAACCCCTCCCAAAGCACTGAGTCCGACAACATGGGTGTTTGGCCCATTGAGCCACAGGATTCTCTTTTCTGGAGGCCTTACTTGGAGTGACCAAGTAAATGGTTCCAGCACCCTTGACTCTCCTCTCAACTCCTGATCTCTGCCCAGTCTAACTTCTGTCTGTGTACTAACGTCTTTTAACTGACACTTTCTCCTCCTCTAAATGCCGATCACCCTCCTTGGGCCACTCATCCTCCTCTCCGCTGTCAGTCACCCAGGATGCCTCTTCTATATATCCTGACTTCTCCACTTGTTCACCAATAATTTTCATTCCCGCTAATTCTCCTACTAATCCACCACTTCTCTTTGACTTTTTATTTTCTTCTAGTTCTTTCCTTTCAGACGGCACACTCCTTAGAGGCTTCTCTTCCTCCTGCTTCTCCTCACAAAGATGAGGATTTAATTGATATGAAATGAATGATAGCATTTATCTAATATTTATTTAAAGGATTAGAATTCACTGGTAGGAAATTTGTAATGAAGCTTAACTGTGTTGTATGCAAAAATAAAGGAAAACTCTGATCATACAGGAGTTAAATTTTTCAATGAGTTACTAAAGTCTTCATATTGGAATACCCTGCCTAAAAAAATCAAATCTTTACTGTTGTGAAAAAAAGAAAAAGAGGTTCATAATATGAACCTACCTGGCAGTTAAGATCTAGCCAGGGGCCCCTTTTGAAAGAGCCATCCCTCAAGGTGAGAGGGATGGCCTGTAGATATAGGGCCTTTTTGGCAGCTGCCCCCAGGCTATGGAATGCCCTCCTGAGGGAGATCCGCCTGGCACCAGCATTCATGATGTTTCGGTGCCAGGTAAAAACCTTCCTGTTCCAGAAGTTGTTTAACTGATACAACATAGATTGTGGGCCCTGGTGGCAATTTTAGTGTATCGTATTTTAACATATTTTAATTGTATTGTATTTTAATGTTTTAATTGTTTTTAATTGTTCATTTTAATTTTGAATTGCAAGCCACCGAAAGTCCTTCGGGTTGTGGGCAGAATATAAGTTAAATAGATAGATAGATAGATAGATAGATAGATAGATAGATAGATAGATAGATAGATAGATAGATAGATAGATAGATAGATAGATAGATAGATAGATAGATAGATAGATCTTACTTAAATGAATCCTTTCACCTTTGGAAGAGATGTAGATCAGGCATGTCCAAACTTTGGCCCTTCAGATGTTTTGGGCCACATCTCCCACACTCTTTTGCCATTGGCAATCTAAGCTTAGAATTCTGGGACTTGTGGACTTAAAACACAACTTTGGTGGGCCAAAGTTTGGACATGCCTGAGCATGTTACCAAGGGATTTGTGTAACATGCTGAATAATCAGAGTGTATGGAAAAAAGCTTCACTCAGTTTGCATTTTTCTTCTTAAAAATCAGAAGAGGTAGTTCTGAAGGGGGAGTACATCACATTTAATAACATGGACGTATATTGTTTGATGCACAGAATTTTACTGCAGAATTACAAAAGCATAACTGAGGATCTCATGAGAAAGTGTGAAAAAAATTGGTAGTCAGCAATGCTGATCTGCAAATATTTCTGTGCAACAAAGTCAGAAAACAATGTTAACATTTTCTGCTTTAACAATTCTATAGAAGCACAGGCATTAGCATGATTTAGTTAATGCTGGCTTTTAAAGATCTACTTAACATATCCATTGCTTCAATTAAAAATAAATTTAACTATGATGGCCAAGTTCCCTCAATGGAAATATTTAAAAACAGATGGATACAGAACAATTGCAGATCAGAATGCCCTGCAACATGATGATAAACATGTGTTTAAAATAAAATCAGAAAGAATACAAATTATAGGGAAGATCTAGAAGTCTAGTATGGAAACTGAACAGCAAGATGTATCACAAGGGGCACACAAAGCCAGAAAACCCATATCAAGTAAACCCATGTCAGACGCCAAAGTAATGCCATCATCCAATTAATACAACTGAAAACATTATAACTATACTCCATTTCCCCATAATACAGTTTACTCTGCTGCATGGTTGACATAACAACATTTAAAATTGCTTTTAAGTGTAACATTGTATCAAAATTGTCATACAGTTGTAATAAAAGTGAAACAGTTGAATCCAGATCACACCTGTAGCCTTTATGCCCCACTAATAAACAAGACAAGTTACATTGCATCTAACTTAAGGCTTCTTATGAGAAAAAACGTTGAGATTGTTCCTATTACAAATAGTGGTGCTCAGTTATTTCTTATCAAGGAAATCAAGACGATAACACTTCCTTGGATGACTAAGGCTTCTTTTTGTTATCGTGATTCTGACTGCTATGCTGGCCTTAATAAAATGAAAAGCAATGAAGAGTTCTATTGTATTTTAAAAAGGAATACATTGACTTCTGCATTAGTTATCAAAAATGAAAATAAATGCTAAAACCAGTGTTCTAGGATTCAGATGGTTCCTTACATGAGCACATTTGATACCACAACCCTAAACCTTCCACCAATTTCCTCATGCCTTTTTTTGTAGTCTCCTCCCTGCACTGTTATCTCACACAACTCCAGATAATTTCCCAATTCTTAGATGCAGCTTTTGGGGTGATTTGGAAGAGGCTGCAGTGAGATGTAGATGATGTCTGTTTGTGCTTCACCAGATTAAATTTTGTGTCATTAGATGTTTTACTAAATACCCTTGTTCTTGCTTTAGCACACGATTGTGGGTAGCATTACAAAACGTCTAGGAGAAACTAAAAGCAGGAGGGATAAAATCCATATCCTTAACCCTCCATAGTAGCCATTCATTTGCAGCCAACATACCAGCTTTGCTAGCAGCTGAAGTACCGTATTTATACCTCAATGAAGTCAAAGGGACTTACTCCTAATTCTAGGACGTAAACCACCAGACTTTTGCTACTGAACCCTTAACTTGGAACACAGCAGCTGCTTTCACCTCTTCTCTGAATGGCATTCCAGCAACTATGCACATTCTGCCCTGGGGCCGGTCGTTAAAGCCGTTATTGCAGGCGATGGAAGGCTACACACATTGTTTCAAATGAAAAGAGGCCTTCTTGCGCCTGCACGCCTGCACCATCCCTTTCCCGTCAAGCTGAAGGTCCAGAGAGAGGGAGGGAGGGAGGCATGTCCGCGCATGCCCCTCTGGTATCGCCTTCTTTTCCGTTGCTCTCCGGAGGAGGCGTGTGCGCGCGCGTGGCCGAGGGCTCTCAGCGGCGGCCGGTGCTGAATGAGAGAGAGCAGCGGCGGCGGCGGCTGAGGGGGAATCAGGCAAGGCGCTTCCAAGGTAGACGCCGGTGAGCTTGTTGGTGGTTTTTTTTTTAACACGAACGCCGGTTCGTTTCTTCGGCACCCCTTGCCGTTTCTTGCTCGGCGGCGGCGGCAGCAGGTGAGCGGCTAGGGGGGGGAAAGCGAGCAGGGAAGGAGGGGGAGGGGAGGGGAGGGGGAGGGGGGGCAGCTAGCCTTTGCCGCCGCCACCGACCCCAAGGCGCTTCGCCCATAAGCCCCCCACTCCCACCCACCCACCCCGCGAGTCAGGGACTGGCGCGTCGTCCGTTCGCCTCATCCCGTCCGCTGGTTGTTTTTCCGCCCTGGGGGGTGTTGGGTTTGTTTGTTTGATTGTTTGTTTGTTTGTTTTCGGGTTAGGTTGCGTCCCGGCGGCAGCAACAGCGGGCTTCTCCTCCCCACCACCCGCCCCTTCGTTCCTGTCCTCCTTTAACCCCCTCCGTTAACATTATACCGGCGTATAACGCGCATACATGATTTGCCCCCTATTTTCAGGGGGGGAAACTGCGCGTTATACGCCGATAAATACGGTAACTGCATTTTTTTTAAACTCGTGAGGTTAAGTCATGAACAGGAGAAAAGATAGACACGTATATGAAAACCACAGTGGCAAAAAGAGCTTGTATTTGCCTCTGAAACAAGGTTCCAAGGTAGCATGACTCTCGTTTATAAGCTGATTATTTGTAAATAAGTTGCATACTGCCCTACACAGTTTTGTTTTACTGCCCCTGCTAAAATGGGGTGGCAGATGCGCCAGGGACTACAAGTGAAGACTACATATAGCATGACTCTGTAATAAAGTAAAACTATATTATGTAATTTGCATTGGCCAAAGCACATTACAGCAATGTCCTGAATTATAAAATTAATCCATTCCAACGGATATTTCATAATTCAAATTTTTGTAATTCAAAATGTGGTTTCCCATAGGAATGCATAGAAAACCAATTAATCTGTTCTGAAGGGAACAGATTACAACAGGCTTTCAATGCATTCCTATTGGAAGCCTGTGGGGACCCATCAAAGCAGGGGAAGAGCTTCCTCCTTTTTCTGGGTTGGCAGGAAACCCCTTCAACAAGCTGTAAAAACCAACTGGGAGGCAGTGGTGAGTGGAGGCCAGCCACTTTAATTCTACTCTCTGATCTTGCTTCAAGCAACAGGCTGCAGCCAACAGCAGGAATAAAGCTGCTGGCTGCAGCTTGTCACCACCACTCAGCTGGTTTTGACAGCTTGGTGAAGCTGCTGCCCCCTCCCCACAGCCAGGTGGTAGTGACAAGCAGTGGCCAGCAGCTTCTCTCCAGCTGCCAGGTCTCGCTGCAGCCAGTTGCCTGAAGTAAGACCTGGCAGCTCAAGAGAAGTTCATCACTGCCACCTAGCTTGGGGGGGGGGCAGCGGCTGCCCCGACTCAGCAGAGGGCTGAGCGGGCGAGTGGTGAAGTCAGTGTTTGCCCACTCAGCCCCCTGCTGTGTCGGGGAAGCCAGTTCCCGCCTGTCCCGCCACAGCAGGAGGATCTCAGCTCTGACAGCAAGAATCTGCTTTTAAAAGACCCATGTACGACTTGCAAAAAGTGCCTTTTGCATGGCATTCAGGGGTGTTTTAAAAGCAGAGTCTTGCTGCTCCAACCTGAGGGAAGTGCTGAGGGGGGGGATCACCCCTTGTCTGCTCCCCTCCCACTGGGGTTGGATCAGCAAGAATCTGCTTTTAGAACACCCCTTCAAGTACCTTTTGCATGGCGTGCAGATGTGTTTTAAAAGCAGATTCTTGCTGCACTGACCCCAGGGAGGGAGCGGGAGAGGGGGGAAATCACCCATGCATGCCTTGCAAAGATCAAGCTGTGTGTGCAGGTGTTTTGAAAGCGATCTAAATTCAATTGTTTTTTTTAAAAACCACGTACACAGCCTGCTCTTTACATGGCACGCACACGTCTTTCAAAAGCAGATTCTTCTGATCCAAGCCCAGTGGGGCAGCTAGGACTAGCAGGCAAGTAGTGGGGATACGAAGACATGAACTCCCACTGCCTGCCTGCTTTTTGGATGCAAAAAAATTGAATTACAATGGGAAATCTGCGGGGCTGAGGAGCTGTCAAAACCACCTGGCTGTTGGCACGCTCAACAGGCGGGTGATTTTGACAGCACTGCCTCCTGGCAGATTTCCCTTCGTAATTCAAATTTTTCGCAGTTCAAGGCATTCGTAATTCAAGGATCATTGTATTTCATACAGTGGTCCCCTGCCCTTTTGCGGTTCATATACTGCAGTCCCGGTATATCATGGGGCTGCAGTATATGAAAGGCAAGGCCCCTGGGGTAAGCTGCTTGAGCCTGTTTGAGGCCTCCTGCACTTACCCCAGGCCTGGCACTACCCTGAACAGGCCTCTGATGGGCTTCTCGGGCCTGTCAGAGACCCCAGAAGTGTTTCTAGCAACCCAGAAGTGACTTCCTGATCACCAGAAACCACTTCTGGGGCCTCTGACAGGCCCAGGAAGCCCATCAGAGGCCCGTTTGGGGCAGCGCCAGGCCTTAGGTTAAATGTAGGAGGCCCTAGATACTCCCCCCAGTCCCGACCCAGAATCCACATAGTGCGGATTTTCAATTATTGTGGGTTGGATCGGGTCCCTAACCCCTGTGATAGCTGAGGGATTATATTTAGGGTCCAAGAAATTATATCCCAAAACATTTAAGATTTCTACCTGAATGTTATATAATACATATCTTCTATTTCAAAACAAATTTCAGATGTGGTTTCTAGACAACATACTACTGAAGTCCTTGAAAATAATTTGGTCACAATGCATGTCATGGTTTAACACAGAAATACACAATCCTTATCAGCCCAGGGGCTCACCCTGAATTTGGCTGTTGTGCATGTTCATGAAATGATTACCATCATGTGAATTGGAGCATGCCATTCATAAAATGGCATGCATGCTACACACAAACTGAGAATACAGCAAAACTATATGTATAAGGTAAATGAAGGTGGTGGCTGGGAGGACACAGAGCCAGAGGATGAAGAGAAAGATGTGTGATGGCCCAAGACCTCAATCCTTCCTTCTCAGGGGAGCCTCTCAAGTGAATGGATCCATGACAGGGCTGACTTTTGGAAAGGGACCACAGGATTTGAAAGTGTCTTCATGAGGCAGTGTTTCCATTCTTGGATTCCAAGTATGGTAGCCCTGAACATACCACCACGTCACAGCAATTTCCATGTTATGATAGTTCAAGGCTTTCAAAACAGACTAGGCCCATGCAAGAGAAAAGCATAGAGCCCCCGCAAAAGAGGGGGTAAGCAGTCTAAAGGTAACCAGAACCATATGAAAGCTCAATCATTAAATATGTTGCTTGTTGGAGCAAAAACCAGACAGGCATAACTTGTTTCCAGAGACAATGGTGGCACAGAGCTCTCCGACTTCCTGCTCTTCAATAACCTGATCTGAATAAGTATGCAGCAAAACCTGACCTGACTAAAGTCCTGGTGGAAAGCAGATCCACTATATACTTTGTGTCACTCAGAACTCACAGGCTGAAATACACAGCATGTTGCAACTAGAATAGGTCCACTGAACCAGTGATGCTCTACTGTCAACTCTTCCATAAGTCCCACTGATTCAGTGAGCTTATGCTAGCTTTGGTTTCCTACACTAAGCAATAGGATTTCTGCCACAAAATCCAGTGTTGCCAAACCCAACCCCCAAAACTACATGAAGCTGAAAAAGGAAACAAAAAACAGTAACCCTGTTCTTATTTCCTCTCTGCCCTTCATACAGTGGTACCTCGATGTACGACATTAATCCATTCCAAATGCATCTTCAGAAGTCGAACTATTTGTAAATCAAACAGTGGTTTCCCATAGGAATGCATTGAAAATCAATTAATCCATTCCGGAAGTTGGAGAAAAGGCAAAAAGGGAACAGATTAATTGGTTTTCAGTGCACTCCCATGGGAAGCTTGTCCCAACTTCCCTCGATCAAGGGCAGCTGAAGGCTGCTCTCTGCAGCCCCACCAGACAGCTGACTTTGACAGGTTGGACCTGTCAAAATCAGCTCACTGGCGGGGTTGCAGAGAGCAGCCCTTGGCTGCCCAAGGGAAATCGCCCATTGATCTTCAGCCAGCCCGGGCGCCTTGCAACGGAAGCGCTTACCTCCAGGTAAGCAATTACCTTCGCTTACCTCTGGGCTGGCCCGATTGATCTTCGGCCAGCCCAGAGGTAAGCGAAGGTAAGCGCTCACCCGAAGGAAAGAGCTTCCCTTGCAAGGTATCCAGGCTGGCCAAAAATGCATTAGTTCCTGCTCTGCCCACCAATTTGTTGGGCAGAGCAGGAACTAATGCATCTCCCTCAATCAAGGGCAGCCAAAGGCTGCTCTTCACAGCACGCTAGAGAGCTGATTTTGACAAGTTGGACCTGTCAAAGTCAGCTATCTGGACCACTGCGGAGAGCAGCCCTCTGCTGCCCTTGATTGAGGGAGATCACAAGCTCCTCCTCCTTCTTAGTTGCTTTGATCTCTTTTGCAGAGATTGAAGCAACCAAGAAGAAGGAGGGGGGGTGGTGATCGGCAGCAAACACTGCTCTCCACAAGTTTGCAAGACAGCTGACTTTGATAGGTCGGACCTGTCAAAAATGGCTCTCTGGCAGGGCTGTGGAGAGCAGTGTTTGCTGCCAATCACTACCTCCAACTTCTTGGTTAAAGAGATCGAAGCAACCAAGAAGATGGAGGAGGTGGTGATCGGCAGCAAACACTGCTCTCTGCAGCCCTGCCAGAAAGTTGATGTTGACAGGTCGGACCTGTCAAAGTCAGCTGTCTTGTGAAGCTGCAGAGAACCTTTGTAAGTTGAATGTTTTTGTTGTCAGAACAATCATAAGTCATGGTACCTCCCTCTCTATATATATACTTAAGCTAAGATACTCTGCTACTGTTTGAGCATTATGTCAATGGAAACAACTGCCTCAAGAGGTGATGAATGCTCCAACAATGGAGGCATTCAAGAGTAATTTGGACAATCACCTGGCAGATATCCTTTGATTTGTATTCCTGCATGGAGCAGGGGGTTGGACTTGTAGGCCCCTTTCAGCTTCAGTATTCTATGATTCTATGAAAGGGGGTGAGGAGAGACTGAGGGGAATTGCACAGAGGATATGTTCAGACCAGAAATATTTCCTTGGAATTATGTGTTTAGAGGAAACCCTAGGCTTAGTTGAAATTGAAAGCCCAGAATATGAAACATGATTGGGTAATTTGTTTAGTTCTGGAAAGACTTTTCTTGAGATGGAAAACTTATGAACTATATATAGCCCATAAATTTATTTTTTTGAGACGGTTAAGTAAAAAAGTATACACTAGCAAATGTGTGATGAGATTTAACTTTATCTATTGCATTTAAATAAACACAAAGATTAAAATTTGGTATCTTTAAAATCCATGGTATTTCAATTTTAAAACCCACTTTTCTCCCCCACCGTGTCTGGAAAGCAATTGCTTTAGAAAGGGTAAACTACAATGATCAGATTAATTTATATGTACAGATGACTGTACAGCGATGCCTTGAATTACAAAATAAATCCATTCCAATGGAATTTTCGTAATTCAAAATTTTCAAATGTCAAAACACGGCTTCCCCTAGAAATGCAATCAAAACAAAATAATCCATTCCGGAGGTCTGAAAAAAGGCAAAAAAAGGGGGGGAATGAGTGGATTAATTGGTTTTCAATGCATTCCTATGGGAAGCCTGCCCCAACCCAACAAAGCAGGGGAAGACCTTCCCCTCTTTGCTGTGTTGTCAGGAAACCCCTCAATAAACCAGCAGCCAAGGTTGCCAAGGTGTCAAAATCACCTGGCTATTAGCACGCCTCTTTCAGCATGCCTCTGTCCTTTGCCACCAGCTCCCCCGCCCCAGCACTTGCTCCCTGCTGTGGTGGCAACTACTGGGAGGGTTTCTGCCTGCTTTCCCATGCCCTGGATTTTTCCTTGGAAGAAGGCATAAACCGCAGTTCATCGGGTTTGTGGGGCTTCTGCCTGCTTGCAAGGCAAAACCAGGGCATCAGGGAGCAGGCAGTCTTTCCCCCAGCGGCTTTGCCTCCCTGCCCCCTCCTCCTTTTCAGGCTCCCAAAAGCTGAAAGGAGGATGGGACAGGGAGGCGAAGCCACTGAGCTTCGCAACCAGCCACTTGCTTTTTGTTCCCCATCCAACCAGCTGCCCTTAAGGTTGGGTGGGGAACAAAAGTGAGTGGCTGGTTGTGAAGCCTTAAAGCACAGGAAAGGCTTTGCAACCAGTTACCTGACGTTACCCGGTCTTGCTGAAGCAAGAATGGACGGCAGGAGTAAAACCACTGACTGCCCCTCGCTACTGCCATCCAGGGGGGTCGGGGACAGCCAGGATCGGGGACCAGGCTTTCAAATTTCCATCTCCTTGCGCCATGCAAGGAGGGGGCTGTGGGCACGGGAAATTCCAAAGCCTGGACTTCGATCACAAAAAGGCTTTCTGACACTTTGCTAGCAGTTCCTCTTTGCGGTTGAAGTCCCCCTCCCTCAGGCTGCCCATCACCACAGGGGCACCCTGCAGAAGGTGGACTTTGGTGCCCCTGTGGTGCTGGGTAATCACGGCTGGTGATCTGCACCTCCTTCAGCAAGCCTGGAAAGCAGGCAGGCCTCTGGGATTTGAAGACATGGACCCCCCACTGCCTGACGCCTTTTGGAGGCATGCTGACAGCCAAGTGATTTTGGCAGCCCGGTGCTTGCATTCTGAGTGCAAAGGCTGCGGAGCTGTCAAAATTACCTGGCTGTTGGCACATCTCCAAATGGAGGCTGGAGGCAAAGTCCATGTCTTCGGATCCCCAATGCCTGCCTACTTTTTGGCCACATGCTGAAGGTGAAAGCAGCACACAATTTGAAAAAAAAATTGGAACTAGACATTTCCCCATACCCCTGGATTTCCCTTTCTAATTCAAATTTTTCATAATTCATGGCATCACTATTTCATATTAATACTGTAGGTGCATGGAATATCTTTCTAATTATCAGAATACTGATTGTTTATTTGTATGGCATAAGAAAGTAGATTCTGGATATCTAGCTGAATCTATGCATAGTATTTAATTCAAAGGGCCAAAAATAACCATAAAAAGATCAGTCTGACTGGAAGCCAGGAATAGAAGATGCTATGATCACACACACACACACACACACACACACACACACACACACACACACACACACACACACACACACACACACACACACACACACACACACACACCGCATTTAGCAATGAAGCGGGAGACAGAAGTGTTGCAAGAAGAAAGCTGAGGAGCCAAACACAGAGAAAGCTCTTGAGACAGAAGAGATCAGAGACAGATTACCCAGAAAATAGATATCACACAGGGGAGAAAAAGGCTAATGTGAAAAGAGAGATATGTGAAAGTGAAACTTACATTATGCTTTTATACAAGACCTACATATGTGCTGTTTTTAGGAATGGAGCAAGGGAAGGATGTAGTAAACAATGGGTTGCAGTACTGCAGAATCAGGAAAGCAATGGGGAAGTAATAAGAATATAGTGACTTCTCTTACTGGCTAATTTTTACAAGTTAAAAATGTATATTGAAGGATGTTCTCTACATTCAAGGGGAAAAACTGGCCACTTCTACCACCACTGATAGCTCTTTAAGCAAATTGTTTATCTTTAGAAATAAAACTTGCTTAAAATACATGGCCTAATTTTCTGTTAAACAGCGCAAACAGGTATATGTAATACATTTCTTGCAAAACACAGGAGATATAGATATTCTGCCCCTACTTATATTCAGGGGGGTTGTGAGAAACATGATCACTTGCTAATTCTCCAGCATTGGCAAGGAATGCTTTGAAGGACTCAAAATCCCATGAACTCTAGGCGTAAGAACAATAAGGCTGGATTGAGTATCTGTTGCAAATTATTTTGAGGGCCAACCCCTACAGCAGACTTCCTCAAACTAGTTACTTAACAGTGTTTGGAATTACAACGCACAGGGGCCACAGCAGCATGTCTAATTCATAAAGACAATAGCAGTTGTAATCAAAACATGTGGCAGAAATCAGATGGAGGGGCAGTCTGCCTTAAGGAGATGGTTATGTCATGGTCACAGCTGGGCTACTACAGCCATAGAAAGATGCTGCAACAAGAACGCATCAAGTTACTGGTAACAGGTTCTATATCCAAACAGATGTCTTGTGGTTTACAGGATGAAATGGAACCAAAAACTGGCATTAGTTTTAATTGTTATCTAGTGATAGTTATCTAATTACATTTTTCTGAAACACTGACTATTTGGAATTCTGTTGATTTTATTAGTCTAAAATTAATAATATTTCTACCTAAATTTAAACGGTTTCCAATTACTAATTTTTTTTACACGCTTTATAAGTTGGTTGATTTAAAATGCTATAAATACAACTCAGCATACCAGTGGTCACATTTACCGTATTTTTCCATCTATAAGAAGCCCAAATTTCAGTTTTGCAAACATCTGCTTCTCTCCTTGGCGTAATTCAGTGTATAAGATGACCGTCAATCTTAAATCTAGCAGTTTTAGACAAAATATAGCCTTATATATAGAAAAATACTGTACTCAAGATTCTCCAGACCAATGAGGGAATTCTTTGAGACAGATACACTCATTTAAAAGCATTCATATTTAAAGTTATACATTTCAACAGCATTTTATTTTCTACAGAACTTTTAATAGTAGTTTTTTGGAAGAATTTTAGTACTAATGCTTTGTTACAATTATACCAGTGACCAAAAAAATCTAAAATAATACTTGTAACTGAAACATTATTAGAAAATATTTTTGTTTTAATGCAAAGAGATGAAGATGCAGTATCAATTTTATTACTTTCTGCAAAAATTCATGTTACTAGATGGTGCTCTGCAAGTTGTACAATATGACTTTTTAAAACATGATGTTACAATCACTGCTGCAAGTTAAAAATACTGATGGTTGTTTCACACATTTGGAATGTTACTTACCAGCCACCCGTTCATCTGCTTCCCTGTTTCCATCATCTGAGTATCTTGCAAAGTCCAAGGAATCAAGAGTGCTAATGCTTCCAGCTCGATCTATAAAAAAAGAACACTTATTTAAAGAAAAGAGCAGACAATTGTGATCCAGCAGATCAATTCAGGAGAGTCACATATGCCTGAAATTGTTCATACAATAAGTATAGTACTCCACATCGTGAGATCTTTATGTGTATAGCAGCCTGAGGGTTATCATTCTCACTCTCTTCCTTGAGGAGAAAAACTTGTAATGGCAGCAGGCCGTAAAAGAGACCCACTTTGGGACTACCTCTAGACTGTCAGTCTAAGTTTTTTAAAAGATATTTTAACCACATCAGTTAACAAACATGGATGTTTAAGCAAATACAAGTACCCATATATACTCGATATAAATTGACCTGAGTATAAGCCGAGGCCCCTAATGTAGCCCCCGAAAAAAGGGAAAATTTATGGACTTGAGTATATGTCTAGGGTGGGAAATGCAGCAGCATGTAATGCAATGTAATATTGTCTATTAATTGAGTTGTCTATTAACTGAGATGTCCCTCAATTCTTGTTCTCAATATTTGAACATATCTTGGTTGTTCTGGACTGTATATTATCCCTCATTCTGTAAGCCGCCTTGGGTCCTTTTCCAAGGAGAAAGGTGAGGTAAAAATACTCTAAAATAAAAATAAAATAAAATACTCACATATAAAGAAAACATTGGCAGAGATGTACAATGCAGATGGTGAGGATGGTAAACACATTTATTTATTTATTTATTGCATTTGTATACCGCCACATCTTCCTATAGGAACTCGGGGCAGAGAACAATAAAAACAAGAAAAGAAACGAGGATAAAAATAAGTAAAAGGCAATAAAAACAGGAGGGGGGCCATAACCCCCCCCACAGCAGATGGCAATGGCAGCAAAGAAGAAAGAAGAAAAGAAAAAAGAAAAAAAGGGAAAGAAATTAACTAAAAAGGTTGCCAAAAGCCTCCCTGAATAGATGGGTTTTCAGGGCATTCCTGAAGGCTGGCAGGGACACTGCAAGGCACAGCTCACTGGGAAGATGGTTCCACATTGTAGGTCCCACCACAGAAAAGGCGCGGTCACGCGTACGCGGTTTCCGCGCCTCTCTGGGTATGGCCAGCCTCAGTGAGCGCACCTGCGCCATTCTCGTGGATCTGGACCCAGTTGACCTCTGGGAGATACGCTCTGCCAGGTACTCTGGTCCCAAGCCGTGGAGGGCTTTGAAAATCAAAACCAGGACCTTGAACCTGATCCAGAGGACAACAGGTAGCCAATGCAAGCGAGCCAGAACTGGGGTGATGTGCCCGAATCTACGAGCACCCACCACCAGCCTGGCCGCAGCATTCTGCACCTGCTGGAGCCTCTGGAGGAGGGTCAAGGGCAACCCCACGTAGAGGGCATTGCAATAGTCGATCCTCGAAATCACCAGGGCCTGCACGACTGTCCTCAGGGAGGACTCGTCAAGGTACGGGCGGATCTGGGCAATCCTGTGGAGATGGATAAAAGCGGCCCTGGAGACAGCCATCACCTGGGCCTCCAGGGAGATGGCTGAGTCCAGGACCACACCCAGATTCCTGGCCCTGTCTGTAGGCTGGAGGGAAACACACACACCCCAGCCTAGGGAGGGGGCCATTGTACCCAGACGAGGATGCCCCAAAGCACCCCTTGGGCAACCATAGCACTCTGTTGCTGAGCCCTCTGGAAGCACTACTGGATTGTTTCCAGTATTAATGAATGAAGAAGGGATTTTTAAGAAGCTGAGCATAACAATACTGTTCCGATTTGAGGGGGGGGAATCCAGTACATGCACTGCACACCTTCCTTAGGCAATTGACCAGGTTCAGTACTCTCCAACCCCCGTGGCTTGAACTTTAATGACAGCCCTTGATTTCCCCACATTGGAACGGCATCTTACTACACCTTGGTTCTCTTCTCTGGGGCTTTCAGGAGGACATCACAAGGCTCAGCCCTGCTGTTTATTTGGGGGAGAATGGCCTGTCCTCCCACCTACTGGTCACCTCTTCCCAGCAGTGTCCTTCTACATTGTCTTGGGATGGGTTGGGGGCGGGGGCGGGGGAGAGACGTGAGATGAAACAGCCCATACTGCTTGTGGCGGCTGCCCAAAGCTGAGGCGGGATCCGTCATCTGCTCTTCTCCTGATGGTGCTGCTGATGTGCTGCCAGGTACAGAATAGACTCTGTAGGAGAAGCTCGGGAGGTGGGAGACTCCCTCCCTCTCCCAAATGGAGGTCCCGCCAGCACGAAGCACGTTGAGGAGCAAAAGGAGCAGCTGCTGCTGAGCTGGGAGCGAAGGCGGTAGCAGGAGCCTCCTCACCTCACGGGCACGCGAAAGGAGCCGTGCTACTCCAGCCCACACAGCGCCCTCCCTCTGCTTGTCTGCCTGCCTGCGCCGCTTCCCCCCACTCCCACCTCTCCTGCTTCACTGCTGCTGCCGGGGACCTCACACACCACCAGCGCTGCCTCCCCCCCCCAACTTTATATTGATCCGAGTGTAAGTCAAGGACCTTTTTTCAGGCAAAAATAAGGGATGAAAAATTTGACTTATACTCGTGTATATATAATAAACAATATTGTTTTGGTTAAGTAAAACTATTAAAATTGTTATTATTAAGGTAATGATTATTTTTCTCCTTCCAGTAAAGTACAATAGAACAGTTATCCAAATATGGATGATTAACCTATTAAACTGGAGATAATTGTGAAATGATTGCAAGGTGAACTATCTATGTATTTCTAATGGTATAGGAACACCAAATCAGTAATTTTCTGTATAAGTGTAAAACTAAACTGAAAAGTTATTGTTTTAAAAATGAAGCCTTCATCTGTTTGTAAATATTAAGATTAAAACAGCTCTAGCAAAAATGAGTCTTTATGTAGGAAATCATGATTTAAATCAAAGTGATTTAAATCCAATCCACCCTGGATGCAAGTACAGTACTTTTATTTAAATCTGCAACTCAGAAAACAGAACTGCCAAACCACTCAGTGATTTAGATATCTGGCTACAGGCTGGAAAACCAGTTCCCCCTGTGCCTCTATGACAGGGGCTGACTCGATGATCCTTGCAGCTTTGAAGGTCTATGGTGATGATATTGGGGATTAATGTGCTCAAGGAAAGTAGGGAATTTTTAGAACCATAGCTCATATTTCTGAATATGTTTTTAGTGGCTAGATGCTGCTATGCTGCTCCACCCACCTTATTCCACTACATATAACCACTCCGCTCCCTTGTCAGAAAAGAAGAAATAAGCACATACTGTACTGACACTCTGGAGAACTAGTGTGGAAATGCAACGTGTAATAACTTCTCTCAGTATTTCCTGGCATGTCTACAAATGTGTAAAGAGCATATGTTCTACTTCCTTTCACACAGCTGTATACATGCAGCAAATTATCAATGGAGCAGAGCTCATAGAAACACTGCTCTCATGATCATCCTGGTCTGTACATGTGGGCATGAAGCTAATGACAAGTTCGGCAGGCACAACCATTTGCTACTTGGTCAAGTTCTACACAATTTCAAGGAACTTCTGAGACACTTGTTATCTATATGTGACTGATCTGTCTGAAAAAGTGATTTGCCAGGACCTAATAAATGAGACTGAAAAGAACATTTTGATTGCCTTACTTCTCAAACTGGTAAACATGATTCACTAACTTAACAATTGATCCCTCTGCTGAAAGTAGAGCTAAGTGTGCTACTGTTTTATGAGAAGTAACGTCATTTACAGAAGAGACTATTTCATTCCAGTTTTGCAGAACTAGATTTTCTTACACAGTTGTGTACAAATTAGTTGACCTTATTCAGAACATGGTATATTGTGGTTTTTATAGGAAGCTATGCATAATGCATGAACACACCTGTGTTCTTAGGGATGATGATACATGACATGTATAAAATAAATCTGGAAGGTTTAAAAGGCTTTTCTTTGATGCATGAAGTTAAGCAATATGTAGAAAACCCATAAAATCTGAGTCATTCTTCTCTGTGGTAATGAAGATGCAGATTACAAAAGCAAAAACTAGTTCCAAAAATGTGGAAGTATTAATAATGAAAACTTTCAAATGTTAGGTGTGGTAATTATAGAAGTACAGTAACCCCCCGCCGAACGCGGGGGTTAGGGACCCACCCCACCCGCGATCCATGAACATCCGCAATATGCAGAAGCGGGTGGGGGGCGGGGGCCGATCTGATCGCCCCCCGCCGCCGCCCCCCCGCACAGCTGCGAGGCCCTCCATAGTCGCCCAGGGCGGCTGCGGGGAAGGACGCCATCCGCGCGGCTCCGAGGGAGGTGCGGGGGGGCACGGAGCCACCAGATGCCCCCCCCTGCGGTGCAGGTACTGTGATCCCGCGATGTAGCGGGACCGAGGGACCTGAACCGCGACATGGCGGGGGGGGTTACTGTACCTACAGTCATTCATGAAACAGTATGCTGGAATATATCCAAGTCTTTGAAGAGACACCCTGAAATAGCAGCCTTGTCAACATTATTTTGAGAGAAATAATTTGATCACAGATGAAAAGACGGTTTATAAGATAAAGACATGATATCTCACCTGGTTTATATATTTTAGTGAAGTAAGTTATGGTACATTTATATTAAATACTCACAGCTTGCTTTAAATGAAACTCAAAAGGAAAATTCCTCTTGCTATAAGCAAATACATTTCTACTAATTATGTGCAATATATGTTCTTGAAAAATACACCAATATGCTCCCACTTTTGATTATTTAGAATTCTACTATACTAGGAAGCTCTTGTGTACTCACTGATGTGTGTATTTCCCCCCATCATAATCTGGAAGTTGAGTCATGGCAACTGGACTTCTTTTTTCTTTGAGAGATTGAAACGTTTTGCTACTCATTCAAGCAGCTTTGTCAGACCAAGAAAAGTTAGTGGTGAGTCATCCATTTTATAGTTCACCTTGATGTGGGAACCTTTCTTTGAAGGGTGTGTTCCAGAGGGACTGAAGTGATGCACACACACTCCTGCTGCCATGTTGCATGCCTGGAAAGGAAGTGACCTTCTGTTCCCCCTGACCTTTTGCTTTGAGGTAGGGCCAAAGGACACCGGCCTCCTATCCAAAACATTGTTTCTGTAAGTGCTCCAATGTCTCACTTATGAACATAGATAAGATGAATAAAAGAAGCCTCCTGGGAGGAACGCAGCAGTCTGTGTACGCGTCCCTTCTCAGCTGGCTGAGAAAGGCATTTTGCTCTGTTTGCGTATTCTTCGTTCTGCAGCCAAGGTCAACCTGACCTAAAACTCCTCCGGTGAACTCTCCACACCTTGATTTCACATCACCCTGGTTTGAATAGGCTCACAAGTTGGACAATGACCTTAATAGGCTAGTTAGGTGGACAATGGCCTAAGGTGTGTGAAAATTCCACCTATGCAACCTTTTCCAACTACCATTAAGTATGGGTTGTTAACTGTGGCCTTGCTGGTGGAAGTGTGAAGTGCTTCAGATTTTTCTGGGGACTGATGAAATGGCCACTTGATAAGTCTGAGTCCACCACCTCTGTTGAGAGAGAAGGGTTTTCAATACACACATGAATGGCTTCTCTGGGAAAGATAATAATGTTGAGAAAGGTGGATGGCAGCAAGAAAAGATCAAGAGCAGATGGACTGACTCCCTAAGGGACACCAGTCTTTTTATGAGAGCTGAACAGGGCTCTTGAGAAGAGGACATAAGATTGCTCATTCAAGGGTCATAATAATAATTCAGAGGCAACTTGGTAGTATATAACAACAACTGTACTTGTCATAATGGTATCTAGTTCAGGTGACTTGTAAAGATAATCCAAGAGTGCAGCCCTGAAATAGAGGACTCAGAACCCCTAATGCAGGTGTTCCCTCTCTAGAATTAGGTGCAAGAAAAAGATCAGGAATTCCAGGGCCTGGCTTACTTTCAACAATCTCTGCATACATAATACTTATATCAGTTTGTACATACTCTGTCCCATGCACCAGTCTCCCCACCACCATGCAGGTTCCCTCCTGACTGGAACAAAAATGAACATAGCAGGTGTGCGGAGGAGGAAATGCATGGAGGGAGGCAGAAGTGAATCATTATAGATGGCTTCACAATTTCCAGAAATTTTACATTTCTACTCCTGCATCCACTTCCTGGTGTACTCTCTAAAATCGTTCTGTAGAAAGCGAACAGTAAGGCAGGATGAAGCTGCAAACAGGAGAATGGAAGAAAGTTGTACTGATGATTTCACCAATATAATAGTAAAGATCAGTTCTGCAATTTGACAGCAATAATTTGTGGAAAGAATCATTCATGACATGAGCCTGAACCTGCAGCAGAATACTGAAACACGGGATTCACACACATTATCAACCTCAATTTCTGCAAATGAAAAAACTAGTTAGGCAGTTTTCCAGTTCTGCTAAAGAAGTAAATGATCACATGAGTGTCTTAAGTCCATGTTATTCTTTTGCCCATGAATCACAAGGTTTTGTGTGAAAATCTAGTTTGTTTCATCAGAACACATGACAGCTCACTCCTTATTTCCATTAATATGAGAAATAGTCATGCCTCTAAAAATCATATTTGTTCTGCACAAGAACAGAGGACTATTCAACACTGTTTTTCTCATGTAATTTCATATTTCTACAAAGAGTCTAATCAAGATCACCCAAGACATGTCCTGATATCACTGAAAAAAAGATACAATTTAATACTTCCTTAGCTCCTTGTCTCTTCTATACTTGTTGGTTCAGTTTCACTAGGTATTCAGCATAGTCAGAAGTGGTGTAGAAGAAATCTTTTTGGGAAATCTTTAACAGTATCAGCATAACCCATGCCATGGCAACAGAACAGTAAGAAGTCAAAATACTTCCAAGCAAGTGTACCATTTCAAAGTCAGCCATAATGATAATGGCATTTTGTTTTGCTCTTGTTAGCAAGAAATGTACAGATGCTGTTGATTAATAAAAACTGGAAAGGCACTATTGGGCAATGAGATAGGAAGGATACTGTACCCTGAAATTTGGAAAGTGGAGAGTTTTGTCAGATGTTGATGTTGATGTTTTGTATTGACTTTTTTTTTCAATAGAAACAACAGCAGGATCTTACTAAACTCTTTCAAGATACGATATCTGACCTGTCTCAGTAGGCAATAGCGCCTTTCTTGAAAGTACAGTATGTAACTGTTTTGATTATAGGACAAAAACCTATACAAAAGTTGCTGTTTCCCAGTACAATGCACCAATGGCAACTCCACGTCCATCATTAAACAAGATGCAAACACTCATGAGAAATTCATCAATGTCAGGAAAGAAAAGCTGCATTTTCTATTTGTCAAATTAATCACTGTTGTTGTAAAATCAATAAAGCTGTCACTTCATGAGTTCTCCCTCATGAAGTTGGTATTTCAGCATCAAACTGTAACTGGCAGAACAACCAGTTTTTGCTCCCAAGGGGGAGAAATATGATTAGGAGCAATTCCAGCTGACAAACTATCCAGTCTGGCACAAAAAACGAAACTCTTCACAGATCAGAAATCATTTTGCTGTGATTCTGGCCAGCTGTGCAGAAGGGCATATATTTACCACCTGTACAACGTAATTTGCATGGCAACTCATTTCTTGCAAGCAATTCCACTCATCCTTAAAAACATATGCCTTAACAAGTTTAAACAATCCACAGACAGGAAAGATGGCTAGTGTCTAAAAACTATGCCTGAGATAACAACCCTGTCAGTATGACCCCCCCCCCACACATGAGGAGTCACGATCAACTGTATTTGTTTATTTTTATTTATTTATTTATTTATTTATTTATTTATTTATTTATTTATTTATTTATTTATTACATTTATACCCCGCCCATCTTCCCGTGGGAACTCTGGGCGGAAGAGTATTGTAGAGTATTTTTACCCCACCTTTCTTCTTGGAAAAGGACCCAAGGCGGCTTACAGTAATGAGAGATAATATACATGGAGTCACAAAGAGTCGGCCACGACTGTAATGACACAACACACACACACACACACATACAGTCCAATACAATTAAGACATGTTCAAATATTTGAGAACAAGGAATTTTGGGACATCTTACAATAGACAACATTACATGAAAGCTACAAGGTTATAAGTAGTTATAAAATCTAAATCCAAGCCATATACTGTGTACTCCAGAGTCCTCATTGCCTACTATAGGCTTTTCTATGAGATACAGGCGACTGCAGCCTTCAAGGCAAT
Source organism: Phrynocephalus guinanensis (assembly GCA_037367245.1). Classification (NCBI taxonomy): domain Eukaryota; kingdom Metazoa; phylum Chordata; class Lepidosauria; order Squamata; family Agamidae; genus Phrynocephalus; species Phrynocephalus guinanensis. The sequence continues at coordinate 91,590,764 of CM074739.1, forward strand.
GAAGCACAGCTCAATAACACAGCCCACTTTCCTAATAAGTGAAACGGCTCACGCCCAAACGTACACCAGATTATCTGACAGCTGGAATGAATTAGGCAAGCAAGGCGTTGCCAGGTGGTTACTTCACAGGTGCCATGTCCAAATCCTGGCACTCCCAAAGGAGCCCTGCCACCAAGACGTCACTTCAACTTCGCCCTCGTTTTTGTCCAGATTTACAGGCGCTCGGACGCGAAATTTAAACACGAGGAGGGAAAGTCCACCCGCGCCAAGGTCAATCAAGGGCCGAAATGCCGAAAGGGAAAAGAGGTGGAGGGAAAACAACAACAACAACAACAACAACAACAACAACAACAACAACAACAACCCCACCCACCCACCCCCACAAGACTGGAGTCCCCGGCTCTCGGGTTCGCTGGGAGATGCCCCATCCACTTACGGAGCGGTCCCGGGCCGGGATCCTTGTTTCCTCCTCCGGCGCCCGTCAGTCCCCCGGGGGGAGCGGCGGCGGAGGCCGAGGCGAGCGGGGTCGGGCCGGGGGTCCCTGCACCGCCACCGCCTCCTCCTCCTCCTCCGCTCTGCCGCTCGAAGTTGCCCGGGTTGGAGAAATAGTCGCGGAGGCGAGGCAGCTCCCGGCCGCTCTCCAGCAGCTCCGTGTGGAGCTCCAAGGCCGTCAGGAGGAACTGGTCCCGCAGCAGCTGAGCGGCCAAGGCGTCCACGGGCACCCGGGGCGGCTCCTCGGCCTGCAGAGGAGGAGGAGGAGGAGGAGGAGGAGGCAAGGGCGGCAGAGGAGGCTGGAGATGGAGGGGCGGCGAGGAAGAGGAGGAGGAAGAAGGGGCGGCAGGCACCGGGAGCGGGGCGGCAGAACCAGCCGGGTCGACGCTGCCTCTGCCTCTGCCTCCGCCGGGCCTGCTTTCCTCGGGGTCCGACTCTTCCGAGTCGCTGAGGAACGGGTTGACGCCGCCGCCGCCGCCGCCGCCCCCTACGGCCGCCATTTTGAGAGAACCCACCCCCGGGGCCCTTCGGAGCAGGCGCCCCAGCCGAACCCCGTTACCACAGCAGCCGCCCACCAATCCCTCGCCGCCGACTCCTTCTTCCGTTTCCCTCCCCCCCCTTTCCCTCCTCCTCTCCCAGCTTCCGAGGGGCAAACCTCGCGAGACTTCCGTTGTGACACTTCCGGTCCCTGACAGGAGGGAAGGGAGGGGAATGTAGATCTATGAGGGTGGTTCTCAACCTCTGTGGGTCCCCCTCAGATGTTCTTGGACTGCAAATCCCAGAAGCTTCCACCACTCGCTGTGCTGGAAGGGGTTTCTGGGAGTTGCAGTCCAGGAACATCTGAGGGGGACCCACAGGTTGAAAACCACTGATCTATGAGATCAAGGAGCTAAAGTCCCTCCGCCCCTTTTCCAAACACCAGCTGGAAAAGGAAGGTTCGCCTTCGGTGTGGCTGCTAACATCTTGTCTGCGGAGGCGGCGAAAGGGAAAGCAGAAGCAACACGCACATCATGGAAAGTCGCTGGACACTTCAACGGGTCCAGAACGCAGCGGCCAAATTGCTGACCGGGGCGGGTAACAGAGATCCCATTGCGCCCCTGTTAAAGCAGCTCCACTGGCTGCCAATCAGCTATCGGCCACAATTCAAGGCGCTGACCTTAACCTACAAAGCACAAAATGCCCTGGGTCCAAGCTACCCCAAAGATCAAATCTTGCAGTATGAACCAGCTTGGGTACTAAGGTCATCAGGAGGCGCCTTTCTCTATATCCTGCCACCTTCACAGGTGTGCTTGAAAGGGCTTTCTCTGTTACTGCTCCCAGACTTTGGAACTCCCTCCCACTGGAGGCCAGGACTGCCCCATCTCTGCTGTCTTTCCGGAAGCAGGCAAAGACCTTCCTCTTCAGCCAAGCTTTCCCTGAATGAGGGAATACTGTACCTACTATGTGACTTTTATATGGATTACCATGCATGATTGCATTGACTGATTTCATAAGAACACCAGTGTTTTCCATGTTAATTTCCACCCCTCATAATGGATTTTTTTTCCTTTTTGTGTGCTCTTGGTAGCTTTAATGTTACCTTTTAAAAATATTTTTATTTTGTATACTAAATTACATTTAAAAATTGATTGTCTCTTCCAAAGAATGCCTAATTTCAGCAGTCATCACTAATTCAAGTTAATACATTATGGGCTATTATAAGAGAGCTACCTCCTGGTCTATATGTTTCACTTTATGCATACACGTTCTTGTCTGTACTTAACTGCCTCTATTCTTTTAAAAATCTAACAGATTAACATTATTTATATATCAGGTTTATCTTCACATTTCCATTTTCCATTTCCCGTATCATACCAGTTAACTGGTGGCCTTAGACAATCAGAATACAGAAAACATTTTTTTATGTAATAGATTCACTAAGCCAGAATTTTTTTTCAATTTTCCCCTTTCCTGCCAAGCCTCTTATCTTCACAGGTTGTTTCCCCCTTGTAAATCCTTTATCTTCATGGGTTGTTGTATTATCTTGACAGCAATTTTGATGGCCGCTCTGCTACTGAAAAAGTTCCAAATTTTCCTCTTTTTGGCACCCATATTAACTAAGACAGATGTGCTTATCATATTCCGTGGACTTGGCACATCTAAGGGTTTAGCCTGCACCATTCTTGTCATGTTTGTCTTCATGTTGGGATCCACCCTTTGTTCTGATTTAATCTCTTGATTCGAGCTGATTTCAGTATATGTGTTTATCATAGTTTGTGAATTTGGCATATCCAAAGATTTATCCTGCATGAATCTTGTTGTGTTTGTCTGTAAATTAAGATCAGCTGTCTGTTTTAGCACAATCTCCTGATCAGAACTAAGTTCAGTTTTTTCTAGAGACCGTGCTATCCACAACTCCATCTTGAATTATCTGTTTTGCCTCTGTGACTTTATCAGAATTGAAAATCTCAGTGTCTTCAGAGGTTGTGTCTGTGTAGATATCTATACTTTTTTGCAAACTGGATAGAATTATGTTGGCAAAATCTTCTTCTGAGATGTTCTCCCAATCCATTGTGTTTTATAGCTCACAAGAAAGGGTTAATATGGCTTGTAATAGTTTCTGCCACTTAGTTTCCAAAAAAGAGAGGTACAGAGGAGAGTAACTAGACTAGATTTAAGCCAAAGCAGTGAGGAACAGCCTTCAAGCACTGTTTTCAAAACATGCGGTCACTCCAAGGTCAGATGATGTTTTTTGAAAAAAGAACTTTCCCAATCTTACAATTGGGTCTTTAAATTCAACATATAGAAGCACAGAGGCATTAGGTAGTTTCCTTTAAATTTTGTCTTTAAATCCATCACATACAAAGAGCAGCAAAGGCATGACATATTTTTCCACAAGAAGAGAATAGGCAGAAAAGCAAGTTCATGAAATAATGTGAAAACAATCACTTCTTCTGCACTTGACTTTCGAAAACATTCACCCCTTCTTTGCTAAAAGCCACTTCCTCAGAGAAGGGGGCGGGGTTAGTGCTTGTTTGAAGGAAAGATTTTCCAGATGCCAAGGAAAAGCTTTGCATAGAAAGAGATAGAAGCATTCTACTCATGACACACCAAATATTTACAGCTTTAATGTCCGGCACCAACAGCTCCGTCTTCACCATAGTGAAGGTCTTCCTCCAGTGGGAGATGAAGCATTTTCCTGCTTCCATAAAGTTCGCTGTCGTCCCTTCATGATCTACAGTTGCTGCCTCTTCTTTGTTTCCCCTCCAAGGAAACTTTACCCTTATTAGGGTCCCTTTATCTGGAGAAATTCAACTTGATAAGCTGGAGCACTTATCAAGTTGCCCTGGTGTAGCAGGAACTGGAAATCTAATGTTACCTTTTAAAATGGTAAAATGCCTCTTCTAATACATACATACATACATACATACATACATACATACATACATACATACATACATACATACATACAAATATTGTGTAGCGGTCCTTCCCTCCCCTCCCCAAAGAAAGGGTGAAAAGTCCATGGAAGCTTAAGAATCAGAGTATGCAACTATGTCTTATTTCACGTAAAATATGCCATTTCTGGAGCTCTGAAAAAATTTCAAAAAATCAGTTTTGTCTTTCTCAGGTGCTGACAGGGTGATGGCAGTAGCCCGATGCAGCTTCTAATAACAGGCCTCCATTGTAAGACTATTTACTGTTCCAAGTTGCAGGCTGGGGAGAGAGAAAGCTGATGGTAGTATAGGAGAGAACACTCTCAGGATGCTGAATGAAAGTTTATTAAAAGTTTATTAAAAGAGCCCAACGCGTTTCGGCCCAAATGGCCTTCTTCAGGGACTTTTTCACTATTAAAAAAAGGGTAACATTTAAAAGACAGAGTCAGAGAATTTTATATATGAACAACAAACAAAAACATTACTTATCAAATGCATAATTAACACTTAGAATGCTGAAACAGTATACATAATGGTCAACACTAAGTATTGTAGGGATACTTTGTAAGCGGGCTGACCTGCTGTCTCAGACCACTAACTATCTGGCACCCATAGCATTCTAGGCTTTTTTTCAAATCTACTGTTCTAAGGAAACAACCGTATAGAACATGGTATGCACATATTTCATACAGCTCCAAAGGTATTACTTCAAAGGAGGGGTGATATTAACAGATACATGAACCTTTTAGCTGTTTGTCCCATTGCTTTACATATGAGATAGCGTACATATGCTTGCATATGTGTGGGTGTTATTCACAACTACTTCCAAACATACAGAAACATTTCATATCAAATGCAGTAAAAAACTTAGAATGCTGAAACAGCATACATAATGGTCAATATGAAAATCACTAAGTATTACAGGGATACTTTAAAAGCAGTCTGACCTGCTGTCTCAGACTACTAGCTAACTTACATTCATAACATTCTAGAAAACAACCATATAGGACGTGGTATGCATGTGTTTTATACAACCTCAAAAATATAACTTCAAAGGAGAAGTGATGATAGCAGATACATGGGTCTTTTACTGTTTGCCCCACTACTTCCACATATAGGGTATCATACATCTGCTTGCATATATGTGGGTGTTATCCACAACTATTTCCAAACATCTTATCTGAAACTAAACTTTCAGGCATTTATCTCTGTGTTCCACTTGTTGACAAACATTCTCTTATCTTTCTTAATACTCTCACTTCATCATCCATTGTTTAATAGGGTAAAAAAACTATTTTTATTCTACATGACTGCAATATTATAATACACACCACTAACCTGTGCTCAAAGAAACTCTGGAAACAGTTTAATGTCTTGCTTCTCAGTCTGTTGCTAGCTACAGCTGAAGACTTTTATAATTGCTGGTAAGGTTACTCAGCTGATGTAGCATGCAAGTGAAATCCATTTGTAGTTGCATCTTTGACCAAAACTTATATTAATGGTAAAAAGTCTATTTTTTCATTTAAACCCATAGGGGATAAGGTGTTTAGCCTAATGATCCAGTCTATTTCTTTTTTTAGAAGGATTTTAATGTTACGGAAAGTTCACCTGTGGGGCAGGAATGCAACCACAGTCCTTCAATAATGGAAGTACTGGCATAGCATGTTATAATCCTCTCCCACTGAAAAATCGTGATGGTTTTACAGTATCTCGGGAATCCAGTCCTGAACCTAGAAATATTCCGTATAATTCACTGCATTAATTACTACAACATTTAGGAATCGGAGAGTGGTTTCTTATGCTGAAGTAGCTGTTCTGTAGCTCTTCACTTACTCTACTGCAGTGGTTCCCAACCTGGGGTCGAACGACCATTTCAAAGGGGTCACCATGAGCTAGTGAAGAAAAAGTTTGCAGTACAAAGTCCCTCCAAAACACGACCTTATCAGTCGAAAGGCTGCATTCACACGAGCCTTTAATCCTATAACCGCCTAATTCGAAGGCTGCAATCCTGTCCTATTCTGGTCAGGAAGAAATTCTCTTGCCGTGAATGCAACGGAGACAGTAGTGCTCTCTAGACAGCGTGAAATACACATGTTAAAAACCAAACAGAACGCGTGTGTACAGGTCTACTGCTTTCTATCTCTAGAAACGTGATAGGCGGTGCGTAAAACAGTTGGAACGATGTGCAACTTTGATTGGGCATCATGGGGGGACCTAGAGATACGAAAAGAAAAGAGAGTTTTCCGTTTCCAACGCCTCGCTCCGTTTCCGCCACGATCTCGCGATAAATTTTCATGCAGCCCCTGTGTGTTGTAGGGACTGCGACAGGAGCGCTTGCCATTGAACGCGCGAGAGTGTAAGTAGCAAAGCAGCGGCGTGTAAACGTTTGCCCGTGCGCTTCTCTCTCTCCTGTGCTAGCTCAGGGCCAACCGGCTCCGTGGCGTGTCGGCATGGTGTCGCACCTTTCGCTTCCGCGAATAAAACCCCCGGGAACCAGACCGGGTCCCCTCGCGGTGCGGGGCTGCTTTTGGGCGAAGAGGCTTGCAAATCCCAGTCTGGCGAGGCTTCCCCGGACTTGCTCGCTCTGATCCCGTCCTCTCGGTTCAGGAGGGTCCCCGGTTAAGAGAGGCGGACAAAAGCCCCTCCTCTCTCCCATCTCCTTGGCTATTGTTACAAGTAGGCTACCGCCAAGGAGTGGCAGCTAGTCCGTGCTTGGAGGCAGATACGAGGCGGTGCCCTACTTCAGTCCCACGCAAGCTGTCATTCGCCACCACCCAGCCCACTCCCGCCTGCATAATTGACTGGAGGTGGAAGATCGGGACTTGCTTCGGTTCCTTTCCTGCATTGGTTCTGCCTGGATGCTTGCCTGCCTGCCTGCTTGTGAGTGTGCACGTGCGAATGTCCGCTTTCGCTGCCCATGTGCATTAATTATCTGGAAGTTGAGTCATGGCAACTGGACTTCTTTTCTTGAGAGGTTGAAACGTTTCGCTGCTCCTCCAAGCAAATTTGTCAGTCTGAGGAAAGTTAGTGGGGAGTCCTCCATTTTATAGTTCACCTTGATTGCACACCACCCTGGTCTGAATAGGTTCATAGGTGGACCATCTAGCCCTAGGGTGCATGAAAATTCCACCTATGCAACCTTTCCCAACACCCATTAAATCGGTTGTTAGTCTTGCTGGTGGAGGTGTGGAGTGCTTCTGATTTGTCTGGGGATTGATGAAAGGTGGGACTTTCACACACTCTAGGCCAGTGATGACAAACCTTTTAGAGACTGAGTGCCCAAATTGCGATTCAAAACCCACTTATTTTTTCGCAACGTGCCAATACAGCAATTTAACCTGAGTACAGGTGGCTGTGAAAGGGCGATGTCGGGTGCCAACAGAAAGGACTCCGAGTACCACCTTTGGCATCCATGCCATAGATTTGCAAACACTGCTCTAGGCCATTATCCACCGAATGAGCCTCTTCAGATCATAGTCCACCTATGAAGCTATTCAGGCTGTTGTCAACCCAACAAACCTATTCAGGCCATTGTTCAGTTTATGAGACTATTCAGACCAAGGTGATATGAAATCAAGGTGATCTCTAAAATGGAGGACTCGCACAAACTTTCCTCAAACTGACAAAGCTGCTTGAATGAGCAGTGAAACGTTTCAATCTTTCAAGAAAAGAAGTCCAGTTGCCATAACTCAACTTGCAGATAAACTCACCCGGATGACTGAGAATCATCACAGACCTGTGCATTATTATGCCTTCTGTCTCACTAGCCACAGTGGGGACCAGCATTATGTACTTTCGGGAAGAGCCTTACAGATTGTACAGTGACTAGACTTCAAATTTCTATCACCCCTTCTCCGCTATTGACTAACCTATCTAGTCTTGGACTGATGTAAATGAAGGCTGAATCCAGCAACACTCGGAGGGCTGTGCGTTTCCCATTTTTGCCACATTTGAATTGGGCAAAGCGGCTCAGTGTCCTAAATCTTAGTGATGTGCAGCCTTTTCCCCTTATAAAGAGTTACTGTTTTCCCAGTAGCTCATAGTTAAGACAGAATACAGCATGGGTATAACTTAACAAGAGTCAACATTGTTCCTTTTGTGATGTAATTGTAACTTCAATAAGTACTACTGGTTGCTTCACTAAACTGTGGTTGTAAAGAATCATGTGGTTCAACTACACATTTCTGCTGTGCCTAAGGGTGGTGCATACAATTGCATGTATGCATGTTTCACAGTAAGAAATTAACTGTTTTCTTATAACATACAAATAAATAATTTCCTTTTTTTAAAAAATCTGGCTTGAAAACAGCTGTGGAGAAATGGGATTTAGAACCCTAATTTAAATACTGTAATAGTGTAATTGCTTTTGAAGGCTACCATTGAAAGCTCTGCCCAGTATCAATTTCTAGCCCAAATTTGTATTTGAAGACATCCACCAATATTTGTGATGCTCTAGTGATCTGTCCTAGGCCCAATATTCTCTCCCATCCCTTCAGTTGAAAAGCAATGCTGTCACAGTTTAGAAAAGTTTTGCCTTCAGTCCTGCTCCTTGACAAACAAAGCTAGAGGGCTAATACCTGGTTTCATTCAGGCTTGGTTACAGCTGAGGGTGGTTGTGGGGACATGGCAAGATGGTGGGTGGGTGGAACCCCCCGCCCCCATGTACTTGAGCTTTTGAGAAAATGTATGCGAGAGAAATATATGGCAATGTAAAAAGAATAAGTAGCAGCGGTAGTTGAAATGTATGAGTCCAAATACTGAGTCCTGGAAAAGCCCATACAGTGATCCCCCGCCACTTTGCACGTGGGCGGGCGGCAGCGGGCAATCCGGTCGCTCCGCGCGGCCCTCCCACGCACCCCAGAGAAGCCTCGGGGCTCTTTGGGCGGGCGGCAGCGGGCGATCCAGTCGCTCCTCGCGGCCCTCCCATGCACCCTGGAGAAGCCTCGGGGGCCGTGAGGACGGGCGGCAGCAGTGGGAGGTAAGATTCCCCTGCCACCACCGCGTGCCGTGCAAGTGCCCCCCGCCCCCACCCCACCCGCTTCCGCATATCGCGGATTTTCATGCATTGCGGGTGGGGTGGGTCCCTAACTCCCATGATCAGCAGGGGGGTTACTGTATAGCATAAGCAGGTTTTTTTTATCTTTTGAAGGTGGGTGTTGAGGAAACTGTGTTTATGGAGATTCCTGGACACAGTTTTCTGTTGCAACAATTCAGTCTGAATCTGAGAAATTTGTTGGCTGAAAAATTTCATCATGATTTTTCAAAGTTAGCTGTAAAAATAAACCATGTTGATTTCATAATTTGAATGGTTGAGGGCATATAAATATCCAGTGGTCCCCCGCCCGTTTGTGGATCATATACTGTGGTCCCACTATATGAAAAAAGGCCCACTGGGGTAAGGGAGGGGAAGTTCTGTTTTAGTCCTCCTGTACTTATCCCAGGGCTGGCGGTGCCCTGAACGGGCCTGCGAGGGCCTTCCCAGGCCTTCTGGAGGCCCCAAAATGACTTCCCTGTGAACCGGAAGTCACTTCCGATTTACTGGAAGTGACTTCCGGTTCACAGAAAATCATTTCTGAGGCCTCCGAGGGCCTTTCTAGGCCTTTCGGAGGCCTCAGAAATTATTTCCGTCGATCCAGAAGTCACTTCTGGTTTACCAGAAATCACTTCTGGTTCGCAAGGAGGTGCTTTTGGGGCCTCCAGAAGGCCCGGGTAGGCCCTTGCAGGCCCGTTTGGGGCAGCTCCAGGCTGGGGGTAAGTACGAGGGCCCACAGCTAGGCCCCCCCAGGCCCAACTTGACCTGCATCCGCATATCACGGATTTTCAATTATCGCGGGTCAGGTCAGTTCCCTAACCCCCGCAATAGGCCAGGTGGGGGTCACTGTATATGGGATGTATGAAAATGCAGAGCTGGTTGGCTAACTCAATGAATTGGGCACCTGATTGTGGAGGTGGAGGTCATGAACTCAATTCCCCACTGTGCCTCTTAGAAGAGCATGGATAGCCTGTGTGAGTCTTGGGCCAGCTGCACAGTCCCAGGACACCACTTCTGAGTATTGTATACTTGGAGGACCCAGGAAAGGGTTGCAACAAATCAGAATTGACTTCACAGTATGTGATCATTAGACATGGAGATACAGAGATGGAGAGGAGGAAATGCCTCACAAATCTACTGAACGTTAGCGGTTTGAATTGGCCAAGTAATCCTGCTAAAATATTGGGCCGACCTTTGTAGAATTGCTGGTCACCGAAGAGTACTGTACTTATAGAGAGGTAGCTATGTAACAAAAACAATGAAGGCAACTTTGTGGCAACTTTTAGAGAAACAGTTTAGTTCATAAGACTTTCCCAGATTGTAGCCCACTTTGTCAGATGTAACAGATGAAATAATCTCCAGTCTATGAAACTGTAGCCTGGTAGAAATTTGTAACCTAGAGCTGCGATAAGACTGTTCCTTGTTTTAAGTAATCAGTGCTTTCTAAGATCTAATGCCTTATTGTTAAATTATATTGTATTCTGAATATCGCGCTTTGTCGCTACCCTGTAAGCCGCCCAGAGTTCCTCTGGGAAGATGGGCGGGATACAAATGCAATAAATAAATAAATAAATAAATAAATAAATAAATAAATAAATATTGAATGTAAAATAGCGTGCAGCAGTAGCTATAGGCATTTGCTGCTGTTGCTGCTAAATTTAACAAGAGGAGTTTTTTTTTCTTATCAAGCCTGTCCCCTAGTGATACACAGCACACACTACAGTGTTTCCTTGGAGTGTCATGAAGAAAAGAGAATTACTGTACTGAAAAACATATTTCTCCAGCACAACTAGACAGGTTTTGCAATTTTATATACACTATCAATTTTCCCCATGTTTTCAATGTATTTGTAGTACATATCAGTGCCTGCTTTTGGTAGTCTATCTGATTACTAAACACATTTTGGGACTGCATTCCTAAACCCTCTTTCTAGGGATTAAGTCTAATAGAATACAGTATTTGATTCTAAGTGAAATGCTTTAAGAATTATACTAGCAATTGAGAACCCCTGCCCTCCATATATTGTTACAGAAAAATGGCCAGTGGTTGAGGATAATAGACACTATGATCCCCCCCCCCCAAGTCAGTGTCTTATCAGTCAGTGTCAAAGTTATTTCCAGTATGAAATGGCTGTTTTATCTTTTTTGTAATCAAAGAACTGGAAGTATCATGGCAGTCTGGAATTCTGGTTTGAGTCCTGCAACTACCTTTCCCCCTAAGTTTATAACTAAGTTATTTAAAATAACTGAAACTTTTTTATTCATAATAATTTTGCTCACCTTGCTTGTCTTCGCTTTCACCACCACCCCACTTTAATTTTTAAAAATTCCTTATGCATGTACTGTAATGTTCATTTCAATAGATTGTTAGGATAGCAAATGAGATAATAAACAAAGAACCCATTGATAACACTTCAAAAGAGAAACAAACCAAAAGTGAAGAAATATGTTTGGTGGCTTGCCTTCACTAGTAGGTTGTCCTCCGGGTAGGAGAGATAGGCAGGATATCTCTCAATGCCATTTGCAGGGAATCGTAAGGAGGTGAAGACATCTGCTTAGGAATACCCTGAAGCAAATGGTGAGCTGCTGTGTGAGATGGAATGCTGGAGTGGATGGGCTGTGGCCTGTTCCAACAAGGCTCTTCTTATGTTCTTATGTTCCATGCATATTTTATTACTTGACACATCTAGGTTCCCTACATTGTGGCAAAAGAAAAGAAAATAGCAATCATTTTTCAAACAAACAGATTAGAAAGCCTCAATTGGAAATTCTCTGGGGTTGACAGTATCTCTTAAGCAGTAACCATAATGCTCGAGTTACATAGATTCAGACGTTGAATTGCCTCTGGTTTTGGATAGGATTGCTACAGCATCCTTATGCACTGGTTAAACAAAATGTTCTAGCAAATAGGATTTTTTTTTGCTGGCTTTAGGAGGACTCTGGTACTGTATTGATAATTGGAAGGGACATAAAAAGATGCTTAGCTAAAGGCACAGCCAAGCAGAATGGAATCCTTTGCCAGAATACTGTGTTTACAAGACAGAGCAGAGATGTAAAATTTACAAATATTTTGAAGCAGTGAAAAAAAAACCTTTGGAAAAATTGGGGGAAAAACTATTTCCCCCATTTTTTCTCCCAATTTTTTCATCTCTATTCTAGAGGCAGAGAACTGACATTTCAATGCTCTTGTGCATACAGAAGGAGTGACTTAGATATAAGCGCTCCCATAAGAGTTCTGGAGAACCCCAGATGACCAGTTGTCTTCCATTTCTAGAAGACCCCAACTAATTTAGATGTCAATAACAGGGCATTATTAAGAACTCATCTAAGGAAGTACAGCACATAGGGTAAGACGTGCAGTGTAGAATTACATTTTGATGTAGAAGTACAGTAGGGAGCTTTGGTGAAATGACATCCTGTTTGTGTGAAATGCTCTTGCTAATAGGTATTGTAGCGGCAGGTGTATTTCATAGAAGAGTACACAATACTTGTGGTCATTCTGTTCTAGGGGTTCCAAAAATAAAGAAGTGCATCAAGGAAATCAGCCCCCCACCTCTCATTACATCTGGAGCCAAGACGGGACATTCTACGCAGGTGAAGAAGAAAGAGTACATTGACTGAGTGGGATTATTGGGCTCTTGCATTCATCTGTCCCTTCTCCTCAAGAAGTGCAGTGCACTCAAAATACCCAGGACTTGTGATGACGTACTTCTTCTTTACTCTATGGAGAAGCAGCACTTGAAGGTGATCTTGTCGCCACAAAATCATGTGAGTTCCCAGTTCATGTAGGCAGGCAATGGAATGTTTTTGTCAGGGACATTTGCCTGGCACCAGTGTCATCATCCCTTGGACACCAGACAAATTTATTTTCCCATTCATTTGGGAATTAGAAAACTTCCTCCACGAGGAGCCTCGTGGCACAGTGGTTAAATGCCTATACTGCAGCTAAAACTGTGCTCACGACCTGGGGTTCAATCCCAGGTGGTTGGCTCATGGTTGACTTAGCTTTCCATCCTTCTAAGGTCGGTAAAATGAGTACCCAGCTTGCTGGCTGGGTGGGGGGAATGTGTAGCCTGCATACTGTAATTAAAAACTGTAAACCACACAGAGACTACTTGAAGTGGTATGGGATGTTAAAGAAGCAGAACACTTTTTCTTATGAGCTAATGATATTATGGTCTTTCTTCTGATTTGGCTAATGATATAGGAAGGAGTAGAAATAATAGTACTGCAGAGGAGCGCTTTTCATTTTGTATGGTTTAAAATAAAGTTTAATTGGTCATGTATTTATAGTTGCATTTTGAGTTGTATTAATTATAGACTCATTAAATATTTTTGCACTAATTATGAATTGTCTTGCATTGTAAGTAAGCTTGAAACTTCTTCGGCAGAAGAAAGAAATATTGTCGCTTAGATTAGAGGACTGGAATAACAAAGTTAGCTGAGAAAATTATTTTACCCACTTTTCTTTACAGATGCTAATCGTTCTTTCCTACATTTATCTCAGAACTTAGCTAGGTAGTTCAGTTGAAGCAAGCGGGAACAGTATTAATAGAATGTCTTAAGGCTGCATTGTGGTCCAGTATGACTTTGGATGTGATCCTGGCACACTCATCTCAAGCCACTCTGTTTGGCTTTTCCCTCTCTTATGAAAAGAAAGGGAACAACAAGCAAAAATCTAACCTCTTGCCCTCTTCAGTTTCCTCCTCCTGGGAGAAAGCTATCCATTTCTACTCCCATGCCAGAAAAACCACTTCTCAACAAAGCCATATTGCCTATTGGTTCTTCCTACTCCCCCCCCCATTCTTCTTGTTCAGCTGCTGAAATTTATACAAGGAGAACTGGCAGGGGTGCAGCCCACAGTAGGTGCAGTTGGGGCCAGTATAGTGTCCCTCACTAGGCAGTTGTCTGCCTTTGAACCATAGCCTACGTTCTGGTTTACTTTGTAAGTTTGGCAAGTGACTTTAGTAGTGGCATACCACTGGATGGGTGGTATCAAATCAATCAAACAAACTATAAGGCCGAATTTCCTGATTTGGACATAAGACTGGTCCTTACTGGGAATAGAGCAATATTCCTTTTAAGCTGTGCAGCCAATGCAGCTAAGCCAGAGTTGCCATCCATTTGCTTCCAGTCGTAGCTGGAAACCCGTGAGGTGGGGAGAATCCACCTCATGCTAAAGGACAATTACAGTAGCATATAGGATGGTTTACCTTAAGGGATAAATGCTTGACCATAACCTTTCATGGTTTTGTTAAAAATTATTACTAAAAGGGTTCCACATTGTTGGTTATTCTTTCTTACCCAGAGATCCTGGCATGTGGTAAATCAGTAGCAACAAAGTATGAGGTCTTCATTCTAGACCTTTTAATCAACAGCAGGTATTGAAAATACGTGGCCCTTTGTATAGTGAGGGACTACAACTCCCATCTCCCTTAGCAAATAGACATGATGAGAGCTGCAGTCCTGCAACATCAAAGGTTTGTTTGTTGCTTGCCTTGGTCTATAGATCTTGTGATGGTCTCAGCCAATATCTCCCATGGCTTCTGAAAGATGTGTGGGTCTTTCTATGTCACGCACCCTGGAGTTGCACCAGAGGGAGGTTTGAAGAGCTGTCACCTGGAAATTCAAGAGAAAGTTTAAAAGAGCACATCTTGAAAGTGGAACAGATGCTTCATGACCCACAAGTCGGGACAGCTAATAATCATATTCTTTTCCCGTGGATATTTTTCAAAGGAATCGTCAATTCCGAATGCTGGCTTGACAAGCTGAGTAATATTAAATGGAATATTTAGCTCTGGGGGAACTTTTTGCCTCAGATTGTATTCATATTACTGCAATAATCTTCTGCATAGCCGAGCCACATTTGCAATTTAAAACAGGTGGCATTTATTATTGTAATGTGCAGAATCACATGAGTCTATTCATTATGAAGGCATTTTAAACATAGGATGTGAGTTATCAAACATATTTCAGTATAAATTTATATTTTAAAAAATCTATAACCTAAAATATGCGATGAATCATTTGCATCAGACAAATTAAGTCATGTTAATTTTATTTTATCCTGGATGAGAATATGACAATGTGTAGATTTTTTTAAAGCCCTGGTGTAGAATAATAATGCAGCTGAGACTGTCTATATGCAACTTAGAGAAGCGATATGAATACACTTTGAAAACCAGGCTAATGTACAGGAGTATTCTTAATGCTGAACAATATGGTAGTATCAGTTTAATATTTTAACAGAGGTGACATTCCCCTCTGGTTTCCATTTTTTTACGGATGAATTGTTTCATATCTCTTTGACAGGTTGAATTAAATCTTGTGTAATTTTTTTAAAACCTGTCGGCTAGAGAAATGGCAGCTAATCATACCCTTTTGTACCAGGCGTGCCGTGGCATTGATGCTTATTGAAAATGCATTTTCAGTAGATGCTCTTAAATTGTACACAGCAGAAATATATTGCTCCTTGGAGCGTGGTCATTCTGAAAGAGATGACTAAAGTGTTTTCAGTGACTTGCCTTGACACTTTTAAATATAGCTTTACACTGGGGTAGCTTATTCATCTGAATAATGCTTGGTATATGTTTTGCCATGTATTTGAAACATAAATAGAAATGGAAAACAAATGGTTGCATATTTCATAAAGGTTTATATTGTAGCTTTTAAAGGGGGGGGGGCAAAAAGGCGCATTCATCATCTCCAACAATGCGAAGTGTCTGAAATTTGCAAAGAGCTGCAACGTTTGCCATTGTGGCTTGGGGGAAACTAGGTCTGCCTTTTGCCTCATGATGTTGGCATTTCCATTAACCCTGGAAGGCCTGGATCAGCAAAAGAAATACGGGTTCCATTGACGGAAACAGTTTTCATCTGCACTCAGGCAATATATTTGCCTATAACATTCCTTGAAGAAAAAAGAAGGAAGGAAGAAATCTTCTTATCAAGCAGTAATAGAGCTGCTAGGGAAGGCTTCCACATACAACTTCCTTTGTTCCATTTTGATTAACAAGAGATGGGGCTTTTAAAATACAAGTGGTGCCTTGTATAAATGAATTAATTCGTTCCACATGAAATTCTGTTCAGCAAATTTTCCTTTATACAAATTTCCCATAGGAATGCATTGAAAACAGAGTAGTGCCTAATCGTGACCATTTTTATGTTGTGCGGATTCTCCCCAAAAGCGATTCTGTTAAGCAAATTTCCCCTATCTCCGTAATTTTTTATGTTGTACAGATTTTATGTTAGACAAACTGTTTGTTTTACGAGGGTCCACTGTGTATGTAAAATGTTAGACTGCACTGAATTTGGGCCAACTCCACAATGCCCCCACCATAGGCAAGGAGAGGTTCAGGTGGATTCAATGGGTGTGAATGTCCATTTGTATGCTGTTTTGCCACCCCTGGGACATTTTACAGGCTCAAATAGATTTTTAAAACCAAAAATAGACATAGCTTTCTGATTTCTTTGACTTTATATAGGTGGGAGAATGAATACTGTATGGCAGGCATGTCCAAAGTCAGGCCCGGGGGCCAAATGCGGCCCATTTTCAAATTTTGAGTGGCCCACAGCCTCTTCTCTCTGCCGGCTCAGCCTGTCATACATCCCCGCCAGTTGGCCCTTCCCCATACCGGATGGAGACATCAGCTTACAGTTTTATGGTTTGCTTGCCCTCCCTGCCTCTGTCCATCCCCTGACCCCAGGCCACCTGCCCAGCCTACCCGCCCTGGCTCTGTTGCTGCAGCATCCTCCCCACCTCCTTACATTTCCTAGAGGCTTGTCCAAAGTCTGGCCCAGGGACCAAATGTGGCTGAATGATCGGCCCCCACACATTTTCACCTCGCCAAATCTGGCTCTTCTTGCAAAAAGTTTGGACACCCTCGCTGTATGGCTTTTAAAGGATGGATGATAAGATTTAAAATGGGGTGAATGTAGTCCCTGCATCTGCTGTGACTTCTTACTGTGTATATAATGGTTGTGGCAATTTTTTAAGGGCACAAAAGAATATCAGTGGCTGGGCTGTCAAGATGACGTTTCTGCTGCCAGGGCATCAATTGCACAGTGCAGCAAATGCTGATGTTGGTCACCAAAATTGCTTTTTTTTAAAAAACAAAAAACAAAACAAGATAAAACAAACAAACAACAAACAAAACAACAACAACCTTTCTCACAGGGGCATTCATCCACTGGGTATAAAGAGAATCATTAGATGAAATGGCTGCCATCTTTATTTCCTTACAAAGCCTCTGATGAGAGTGCTACTTTGGCTGATGCCTCTTTCCACAGCTCCAGCCTAAACACTAATACCTGTCTGTTCATGTTCCCTTCCAGCCCACACCCTAGAAGCTGTATGGCAAGGTGAGGAGGCAGAAGGATCTTTGCCCAGAGTTCCCTCCGAGTCAGCCCTTGGTACTGAGCTTATAGAATGCAGGCTGTGATAAATAAGACTTCTCCACAAGATGCTTTTCTTTGAAATTTAAGAATGTCTGAAGTGAATAAACAAATATTGAGGTAGATTTTCTAACCAAAATTCTGCAGGCTTCAATGCTGCTTGTGCATTTTAATTTACTTCATTGCACTTCTCAATTGGTTGTCTTCAGGAAGAACCTAAGATGCTTAACCAGTGTTTTCTCATATATTTGTGGCCGCTATGGAGTCTAAGATGACTAATGATTGTACATTTATGGGTTCACACAACAATCTATATTTGTAATTGGTTTCCCACCTATATAAGAACATAAGAACAGCCTTTCTGGAACAGTCCACAGCCCATCCAGTCCAGCATTCTGGCTCACACAGCAGCTCACCATTTGCTTCAGGGTATTCCCAATCAGGTGGGCCTAGATGCCCTAGGCACATCTGATCTCACCTGATTTTGGAAGCTAAGCAGGGTCGGACCTGGTTAGTACTTGGATGGGCGACCACCAGGGAATACCAGGTGCTGTAGGCAGCTGGAGTAGGAACTGGCAAACCACTCCAGTATTCCTGCCAAGAAAACTCCATGGACATGGGGCCACAAAGAGTCAATCACTATTTATTTATTTATTTATTTATTTATTAAGCTTATATACCGCCCGTCTTCCCGGAGGAACTCCAAGTGGTTTACAACAAACAGTATAACAAAATAACAGTTAAAATAACATAGAGTTAGTCAAATAACAGAGCAATAAAAACCAAAGTTGCAGATGGCGGGACAGGGGGAAAAAACACACTTTAATTAAGTCAACCAAACGCCTCCCAGTAGAGGAGAGTTTTCAGAGCCTTTCGGAAGTAACTACACAACACATACATTCCCAAGGAGATGTCTTCACCTGCTTAAGATTCCCCGCGAATGGCATTGAGAGATATCCTGCCTATCTCTCCAACCTGGAGGTTGTCCTAAGGCAGGCATGTCCAAACTTCGGCCCTCCAGATGTTTTGGACCACAACTCCCACAGTCCTTTGCCATTGGAAATATAGGCTTGGAATTCTGGGAGTTGTGGTCCAAAACATCTGGAGGGCCAAAGTTTGGACATGCTTGTCCTAAGGCATCCATAATGATAGCCATTAATATCCTAGTTCTCCGTGAACTTGTCCAATCCTTTCTTAAAGCTGTCAAGGCTGACTGCTGTCACGATTTCTTCTGGCAGGGAGTTCCATAGACCAGTGATCGCCTGGGTGAAAAAGTACTTCCTCTTATTTGTTTGAGATCTAGGACCCAAAAGTTTCATGGAGTACCCCCTAGTTCTAGTGTTGTGCGATAGGGAAAACAGTTTTTCCGTATCTACTTTGTCCACACTGTGTATGATTTTATAAACTTCAATCAGGTCACCTCTTAGGTGCCGTTGTTCAAGAGTGAAGAGGCCTGGCCATTGCAGCCTCAGATGGTAAGGAAGGTGCTCCAGTCCCCTAGTCATTCTGGTTGCCCTCCTCTGCACTTTTTCCATTTCCATAATATCCTTCTGGAGGTATGGTGACCAGAACTGTACACAGTACTCCAGATGGGGCCTCACTATAGATTTATAAAGAGGCAAAATGACACTTGCTGACTTATTTTCTATACCCTTTCTAATGATCCCTAGCATTGAGTTTGCTTTTTTTAACTGCTGCGTCACCCTGGTCTGTAATTCTTTTGATCTCTTACAGTTGGACTCTTCTCTGACAAGCTGTCACCATGAATATGCAAATCTTCATTGTCACTGGTCTCCTGGTACATTGTGTGTTCCTGATCTCCATCTTTAATATTTACTTCACTTCTCCATTGGTCCATGGCATGACTCCTCACCACACGCCACTGCCTCCACCTGCACAGCGCTTAGTCCTTTTTGTCGCTGATGGTTTGCGTGCAGACTCACTTTATGAAGTAGATGGTGATGACACTTCTAAAGCTCCTTACTTGAGGTAACTGTTTCCAGAGGTGTAACCATGTTACTCATTTGCAGCAAAAGAACCCTGATTTGCCAAGACATGTTGTACACCGCCCAGAGTTCCTGAGGGAAAATTGGGCAGTTAACAAATAGAAAAATAAATAAATAAATAAATGTATTGTGACATAGACTTTCATGGGTTGTAGCATATTTCATTTCTTATTTATTTATTTATTTATTCATTCATTCATTCATTCATTCATTCATTCAATTTCTAGACTGCAAAACCATCTGGCCCAAGGGCCTCTCTGGGCAGTTATCCACTTCTGCTCAATGGAATTACAATCCCAACTACCTTCCTCTAGTCTAGAAGACTGTGAGAAGACATTCATTGTTCTCCAATTTACCAGAAAGCTTGGTGAAGGACAGAATTAGAAGATATGTCTTTATCTTCTTTTAAAGCTTTCAGCAAGTCCCCGCCTTTTCTCTTTAGCTGTCAGGTCTGAGGATTATAGCCAACATGTAACATCAAAACAATTATTATTGTCATTAAATGCAGTACAAAAACTTGCATCAGCATGCTGGAAACGCAGTTCAAATATACAGTCACCCCCCGCTGATCGCGGGGGTTAGGGACCCACCCCACCCACGATGCATGAAAATCCGCAATATGCGGAAGCGGGTGGGGGGCGGGGGGGCGATCGTGCGCCTGTCCGAGGCTTCTCGGAGGGGCGCAGGGGAGCGGCACAGAGCGACCCGATCGCCCCCCCCCGCTGCCCCCCATGGCTCCGAGGCTTCTCGGAGGAGCGCGGGGGTGGTGCGGAATGACCCGATTGCCCTCCACCCCCCACGCAGCTCTGAGGCTTCCTGGAGGAGCGCGGGGGCGGAACGGAGCGACCCGGTCGCCCCCGCCACACCCCCCCCGTGGCTTCAAGGCTTCTCCGAGGAGTGCGGGGGGTGGCACGGAGCAACCCGATCGCCCCCCGCCACCCCCCCCCCGCGGCCCAAGGCTTCTCAGAGGAGCGCAGGGGGGCAGCATGGAGCGACCCGATCGCCCCCCGCCACCACCACCC
Source organism: Phrynocephalus guinanensis (assembly GCA_037367245.1). NCBI lineage: Eukaryota > Metazoa > Chordata > Lepidosauria > Squamata > Agamidae > Phrynocephalus > Phrynocephalus guinanensis. Next base: position 91,611,122 of record CM074739.1, read on the forward strand.
CGCGGCCCAAGGCTTCTCAGAGGAGCGCAGGGGGGCAGCATGGAGTGACCCGATTGCCCCCTGCTGCCCCCATGTGGCTTCGAGGTGCAGGTACTGCGATCCCAGGATGTAGTGGGACCGCAGTACCTGAACCGCGAAATGGTGGGGGTGACTGTACTGCAAAAAATTGAATTTGTAACATTATTTTTTTTAAATCTACCCTGCCTTCCGAAACTTGTGAAATTAAGTCAGTAAAGTATGAACAAAAAGGACTGCTTTGGTTTGGATGTCATCTTGTTGTGGAAAAAAGCCTGAGTAAACTTTGAGATCATACATTTCCCACTTTTCTTTTCTCCCCCTCCTGGACATGAAAAAGAGACCAGAAGCATCTAGATTCCGTATTAACTCTAGCTAGTGTATTGTTACATTTTAGTTTGAAGTGCTCTGGTTAGTTTTTTTAATTAAATAATAATCTTAAACTGTCCCTTTTTGCTGTTTGTTTAAAAAAATATAGTTTCAACATAAGCCTAGTTACTTATTATTAGGTGTCATGACAGACCACCATTGCTGTATTTTGGAATTCCCTTGCTTACAAGAGGAATGTGTGATCCTTCCTGACACTTCCTTCCTTGATTTAGTACTGAAGGTGCACGTTGTGGCTAAGACTTCAATATCTAGTAGACTTTGTGCACCGTAGTTCTTGAAATATGGTACATATTTCTTCACAGTGGCTGAGAAAGTAGAATGACAATGTACATTTAGTTCTGCTTGAATTCTACCATTACCTTTGTAAGTTACAAATCTGCATGCTCATCAGCCTTGTGTCCTACGTTCAGGCATATCATGTTGTCCAAAGGTAGCTGGGGAGTATCTCATACTCGCGTCCCAACAGAATCTAGACCTGGGCATGTAGCCCTCATCGCTGGATTTTATGAAGATGTCAGCGCTGTTGCTAGAGGTAGGCTGAGAGCTGACTATGGATGTGATGAATTGTTATAATACAGTACATTGATAAACTGTTACAATATTTTGTGACTCATTCTCATTTTGTTATTTCTTGGTTCGTGAGATAAATCAATGGAAAATCGTTAGTGGAAGTTTGTGTCTTCTGCAGCATGTCTCATCCCACAAGCCTCTGCAGACTACCCCACGTTGTCCCTCACCCTCTGGATATTTTCAGGGCTGCAAATATGAAGGGGGATACAGTGGTACCTCAACTTACGAATTTAATCCGTTCTGAATGCATGCTCTTAAGTCGAACTACTCTTAAGTAGGGGTACCTATCTAAAAAAATTAAAAAATATAAGTTTAAAAAAAAATAAAAAAATTAAGTTGAGCACACCATATCTAAAATTTGTAAGGTGGCAGTTAAAACGCCAACAGTTTTCTGCTCTTAAGTGGAGCTGCTCTTAAGTCGGGGAACTGCTGTAATTGGAATTTCCTTCTATGTGCTTCCTTAATTTGGTTTACTCTAGTATTTTCTAAGCCCTGCTACTTTGAAATTCAGAGGAATGGGCATTATGCATAAGTTTATCGGTTTCAGCGTAAAGGATGCATGCCCATTATTTTTCTGTTCTTTAAATATTATTTCATATTATTCTTTAAACATTTCTGTTCTTTAAGCATGAACTGGACTGTAGTGAACATTATCTTGAGTGGGGCTCTTTAGTATGCCCCTGCTATTTGAAATAGCAGATAAGAACATTTATTGCAGAAGCCCATACTTGCCTATTGAAAAGACAATGTCTTGGCCAAAATCCAATTGTTAGCTCCAAATAGAGTAGGTCTGTTAGTTGAGTGGGTATTTTGTAATTCAGTGCTTAGATAAGTTAATTTCCCCCCAATGGGTCTACTCTGGTTGAAGCCAACAATTGGTTACGTTGCTCATTTCAATGAAGCTTGACTCCCACTGACATGTATACAGAATTGCAGTTGAATACGAATACAAATACGAATATGTATTTGTATTTATATTCGTATTCATATTCGTATTCATATTTGTATTGCAGTTGTAATTGCTTTGATTTTCTGCTTCCATCTGGGAATTAAGAGTAGGCATTATCCTTCAACAGCATTACAGGAAAAGGCAAAACAAATTTGGTCAGCTATTCAGAGTGATTCTTTTGGAAGTATGGTACAAAATATGTCATACTTTGAATTTCCTCTCAGGTTTACTATGGGATTGAGATAAGTAACAAAGACATTCTGTAATTTTTTAAAAATTTATGGTTATGTTTTGATGTTATATTAGTGCTTGGTAGTGCATTTAGGAGCTGATGCATAGATAAGAATTCTGTTCTATAAAAGAGGTATGTACTGTATATCATAGTTTGCAATATGTGTGTGTTTATACATTTTTGGTGAATATAAAAGTGTCTGGTTTTATACTAATGATAAAATATCTGCATGATCATGATAATAGAAAGGTGATTGTGGGTGTTCTTATTGAATACAACTGTATTCATTTCTACTAAGTGCATTTTGCTATCTATATACTCCTACATTCAAATCTTGTTGTTCTTTGCTAAGCCAAATGCAACAATAAGAATGTCTCTTTCTATGAACAGGATGGAAAGAAAACCCTGTGGAATTTGATTCTATTTTCAATGAAAGCAAATATACCTGGAGCTGGGGAAGTCCAGACATTCTGCCCATGTTCGCTAAAGGTAAGCATGATTGTACTTTGAGGCAGCTCTTTTGGGGGGATTTGTGAGATGTTGCTGAAAACAGGCTGGCTTGAATAGGGTTGGTATCCTAGCAGAGTCAACCCATTGAATCAATAGTATTTAAGTAAGTTTGGAGTCACTGTTCAACAGTTGATTCCAGGGGCTATTATTTTAGGAATCACCACTTTTACTTAGAACACTGGCATTTCTTGCTCACATTTCCATAATTCTATCTATATGCTTTGCATATTTCGGCTCATTTTTATTTGCTGTACAGTAGGACCCCCATATCCACTGATTCATTATCCACCGATTCAATTATCCACATAGGCAGAGGAAAAAAATTAAATAATCCAGCAGCCACAAAGCAAGCTATTGTCACAAACAGCAGCTGTAAAGCAAGCTGTTGTCACAAATAGCATCTGTAAAGCAAGCTACTGTCACAAATAGCATCTGTAAAGCAAGCTACAATCTCAAAACAACAGCCATAAAGCAAACTGTCTCAAAACAGCAGTCATAAAGCAAGCTACTGTCAGGAAACAGCAGCTTGGAGGTGGGTGATCAGGTGTTCTCTCTTATCCACAGTTTTCATTATCCACAGGAAGGCCTGGAACCAATCCCCAGCGGATACCGGGGTCCTACTGTACTACAAAGCCATGGCAATAAGGTTTTTGTTCATTTTTCAGAATGCACCTTAACCAGAAGGGTGGGTGTTTTTTTGTTTTTGTTTTTTTGGTACTGGACACATCTGACCTAATTGGCTCGTCGAGCGCTAATCATGAGTCACTGTCTTCAAGTTTTCGTTTGTTGCCTTATTAGGCTTCTACCGAATTCGCTACAAGCAACATCTTTTTAAAAACTTGTCTCTGACGCTGAACATCAGACTGTTCTGTGGAATGTTAAAGGTAGTTCGTTGGCCAGGATCCGACTGGAAAGGAACGCTAGTGTAACTCTATTTGTGTAAAGTTCAATAACAAATTGTTGCCACTTAAAAAGTTGATGTAGGCATTGTCTGTTGTGTGCAGCAGCCCATTCATGCCTTTATCAGCTTTCTAACTGGTGGTAGCTTGAAGAATTAGAATTAGAATGATGAAGTTTTGCCAGCAAGTATAAGTAACAGGATTCTGTCCTTTGTTCTGTACTTTTAAAAATGGTTTGTATGTTTATTTTCTTTTAAGTCACTTGATGACAAAAATGTTATAAAAACAGATTCTAAAATAATAGCAAGTTCTTCAAGCCAGATCTACTCACATAAATAAGCTAAACGTTTGAGATGAACCAGTAATTCAAGAAAATGATAAGTAGACAGTGCAAAACGATCTAGCTGTACACAGTATTTATATGCCATTTGAAAAACATATGTTTAAAGCAAGCTGAATAAATTGATGGGGAAATAGTTTTCACTTTTTTTTCATTGTAAGAACTGATAAGCAACGTCCATCTTTCAGCAAATTGATTATTTTGGGCATAATTTAATTCCCTTTTGAAATACATATGTTTAAACATTAGTGTTGTTTCCCACTTCTTTGTTGGACTGTTTTTATTCTGCCAGATTGGGGCAGTACATACTTGGCTATTATAAGAAATATCATTTATCATCAACATTCTCTACTACATTTTTCATCAAGTTTTTTTTTAATTTCTTGGCAGGATGTATCCTGTGAGGCCTTTTATATTATTTTTGTTTTTATTTGAGTCAGGTTGCCTGCCTGATCTCTAATTCTTTTGATCTCTTAGATTTGGACTGCTCTCTGACAAACTAGCATCACGACTGTGCTGAACTTTGTAGTTTCCTGGTACATTGTGTATTTTTGATCACCTGATTCTAGCCCTGGTTTTGTGATGCTTTAATCTTGTAAAGGAAGAGTAGATGAAGATTATTTTTGGTCTCTCTCTCACACACACAGAGTGCATATAACACCTGTTACAATTTCTTTCTTTTAAAAAAAAACAAACACCAAAAGTCTTCATCTGAGCAGCTTTTTTGCAGGTGCTACGGGGGATCATGTTTACACCCATTGTTACAAAGCTGAAAGGGAAGACTTTGCATCAGAAGATGCCACAGTTCTGGACACTTGGGTTTTTGATCATGTTAAGGTGAATAAAAACTTTCTTCTTGCCCCTGATGTGTCTAGATCAGATCACACACTCATCTGAAGGCCCAGTGGCTAAAACCCTATTGCCTAGAACAGTGTTGGCGAACCTATGGCACTGGTGCCAAAGGTGGCACTCGGAGCCCTTTCTGTGGGCACCTGACATCGCCCCTTCACAGCCACCTGTATTCAGGTTAAGTCGCTGTATGGGCGAAAAAAATTAGTGGGTTTTGAATCGCAGTTTGGGCACTCGGTCTCTAAAAGGTTCGCCATCACTGACCTAGAATAACACTAGAGACAGGAGTTGCCAATGTGTTTCTATGTGCACACAGACTGTTTGCCCTCCTTTGATGCTTGAGGGCTGTCTCCCAGATCAAACCAGGCATCAAGAGAACTGGACATTTCCTCTCATTCACCTGTTTTCCATATTTCATGAGAAATATGGTCTCAGCAATAAGACCTGCAAATTAAGTCCATGTTTTTCTTCCTTCCTCCCCAAACAAAGAATGTTAAATGAAAGATATGTACAGTAGTTGTATATGTATAGACACATCCTACCACAAGCAGAATTTTTTCACCACCTAAGGATGTACCTGTTTAAAATACAGTACGGTATACTCTAATTATGTTGTCTACATGAGATGTTTTTTCTCTTGCTTTTCCCTTCCTCTATAGATATTAAAGAGAATATTTTGCAAAAATTCTAGTTAAAAACTGTTAAAACAAGGATCGGGTTTGGTTGCTCCCGTTAGGCTGAGATTAGAGATTTCTACAGGTAGAGACATGTGTTACGCATACTTCAGTAACACCATTGGCACCAAACAGTTTAGTTTTTCATGTAGAAGGAATTGGAGAGCAATTACCAAGTAGAAGGATTTCAACAGATTTAGTTCTTCTACATGACATTGCCCTTATCATTTATGGATTTGCCTTGGTGATCATAATGTGTAATGGACCTTTTCCATCTAGGAGTTCTTCAAATCTGCCAGAAACAATGAAACATTGCACTCTAAACTGCACGAGTCAAAAATAGTTTTCTTCCTGCACTTATTAGGAATAGACACAAACGGACATGCTCATCGGCCACATTCAAGGTATAGTGTATTCATTTTGATCTTCTGAAGCCTAATGAGAGAGAGTTAAACATGAATGTATCTGCCACACTGAAAAAATGAGGCTTAAAAGGACATGGTTGGATAATACCCTGTGTGTGTTTTTCAATGACTTTTGTTTTAGTCACGTCTCATATGCAGAATACATTTGAATTGCATCAGGACCTGAGCTCATGATTCTTTCTGAACCAGTTGGCAAGCTGTACGGTGTATATATGTTCATTTATAATCTATGTGTCAGTGGAGCAAGGAGTTGTCCTGTCATAATACATTTCAAAATTTCAAATATGTCTATACTATGACTTTATTATTGTTATAACAGAGTGCCAGGCTTTTAGTACAATAGGTGAAATAAATAAATTAATTAGTTCATTCATTTACATTCATGATCTGCCTTCCCTCCAATAAGCTCAGATATAACGTAAGCAATCCATTTTATCTATACCACCCCAGCTCTGTTACGTAGGTCAGGGTGAGAGAAGTCACCCAGTGAGTTTCATGGCCCAGCAAATACTAGAGATTGGATCTTCCCAGTTCAACACATTACATGCAGATTAAATGTTTAGCGTAAATAAATTCCCATCCTACATGAACTTCATTATAGCTTTTCTGCCAACACTATTTCTGTCCTCTACAGGGATTACAAGAACAATATCAGGAAAGTGGATGAAGGTGTAAAAGAAATTGTTTCGCTGATTGAGGATTTTTATGGACATGATGGCAATACAGCTTTTATATTGACTTCTGACCATGGAATGACAGATTGGGGTGAGGCTTTTCAGAAGGTTATCACCAAGATCATTGTCAGGAGAAGGAAGGACTGTATTTGTATGTTCTGCGCTATCTTTCCCTGAGAAGTTCAGAAGCAATTTTCTTTTGGGTTAAAAACCCCAAATACTTAGTATGATTGTAGTAATTTAAAAAAAATCATTTATAGAATATACAGTCGGAGCAAGTATTAATAGATGCACAATAGCACAGGCTGATCTTTCTCTACTATCAGTCAGAATGCAGCACATGCTAGTACAAGTGGCAGATGCTGGAATGCCAGTGTCCTCTCCCAGGCCTTTCTTCCTGAGTGAAATGTCTTAGGTTGACTGACCTTGTAGACAAACATGCCTAATTCAGAGCTCAGAATAGCCATTTCCAGCTTGGCAGCCTCAAATATGCTTCTCTACGAATCTTTTCATAGCTTTGCTTGTCTTGCGTGAAGGCAAAAGCTTTTAAAAAGGGGTCAAAGCAGCCATTCTGGAATCCGCACCACACACTAGGGCTAAACAACACACCTGCACCCATTCTTGCTCCTGCTGTAAATATAAACGAGTCATAGCAGTGGAGTGGATGCTTATAAAGGAACTGAATTTCTCTCTGTTTGAAGCTTTTACAGGTCTCAGGACTGGGGAGGCTTTCTCTATGACTTTGGAAAGCTGCTTAGAATTGAATGTTTACAATGAGCCGTATAGATGCATGATGCATAAATAAATTTATAGGGATTGTTATGCAGAAGTGATTTTATTGCTCTTGAGCATATATTACTTAGTGGGCACAAAAGTTCTAAGAGGTATTATTTAATGCTTACAGCTATAGAAGCTCAGGAGCAGTGGTATGAGGTTAAGAAAGACACAGTATATTATAAAGTAATATTGACTAGAGTTTTGCCATTTGCTTAGGGACGCATGGGGCCGGTCATCCATCAGAGACTTTAACACCACTAGTTACTTGGGGCGCAGGAATCAAACATCCACAGAGAGTCACCTCACAACAATTTGAAGATAATTTTTTGAAAGGTAATAGGATTTGTACATGTGTATTGTGGATTGCTTTGTTTCTGTGCAGGTTTAAAATACAGGGAGTTTTGCAACCATGGTCTTATCAGTTGCCACAGGTAGGTTGACTTATTTCCCCAAAAATGTGTGGCAAGCAACAGTTTAATGAAGATCATGCAAATCACTTAATAGCTCCCAAAGGATATGGGTGCAGGTCTTTGTTGTCAAAATTATGGACTATTTGTAGTCCAAAATTATGGACTATTTGTAGTCCATAATTTTACTCTATGTTGCTAAATGCCATAAGGAATAGCAGTGTGAACACTCAGATATGTTGGATTTTCACAGTATATACTTGCATGTTCAAAAATAAATAAATAAATAAATAAATAATGGAGGCTACAATCTGGAGTTCTCTTATTGAAAATCTAGTGGGACTAATCTCTGAGTAAAAATGTTTTAGGCTGTAAATGAGAAATGGAGAACTTTTGGATGAAATTTGGTCTGCCATTCAACACGATCAAACGTTCTCCATATTCTGACAAATATGAATCGATGAATTAGCTATGTTTTGTGAACTATGCAATTCATTTTAAATTTGTGCCTCTCTCAAGAGGCAAACCCATCTAGCAAACTGTAGAGAGCATTAAGATGTTGATTTTCTCAGTGATTCATGCATCCTGAAACTTGTTTAGGAGAGTTGACATCATCAGGAAAAATGTATTCTGCCTTTTATGTGTTATTTGAAAAAGGTCTCATAATGTTTTGAGTGTTCTTGGCAAATATCTGAATATATGTTCTGAACTGGAAGGATAGATCTTTTTTTAGTAGAAAAATCATATTGTGTAGTAGAACAAAGTGAAAACTAATAAAGCATCAAGAGACGTATTTTGTCTCTCAGATCTGTTTATGGCAGCTAGATATGTGTCACAAAAATGTGTCTTCTCTCTCTCTCTCTTTTCTTATCCTTTTATAGATTGGAAGCTGGAGACCTTGAAGCGCCATGATGTCAGTCAGGTGTGTGTGTATGTTGTGTCGTTACAGTCGTGACTGACTCTTTGTGACCCCATGTCCATGGAGTTTTCTTGGCAGGAATACTGGAGTGGCTTGCCAGTTCCTACTCCAGGAACCTAAAGCACCTGGTATTCCCTGGTGGCCTCCCATCCAAGTACTAACCAGGCCCGACCCTGCTTAGCTTCCAAAATCAGGCAAGATAGAATGTATTTAGGGCATTAAGGGAGCTATGTCAGTCAGGTACCTAGCTTTATTTAGCTCACCATTTTTCTAACACTTTTCTTAAGTTCGAGCTACCACAAGGACATATAAATGGGAGAATGGTTTACAAATTTAGTATCTTGCTATTATTATTTTTAACTGGAGACAGTTGTTGCTTCCCAAACCAGCCTGACCCTTGCAATTGTAATTAGAGATGGGTACAAACCAGAAAAAAATTGGCGGTTTTGGGTGGTTCTTGGGCAGCCTCAAACCACAAACGTTTGCAACTTTTAAAAAAGCAAACCACAAACTTTTTTAAAAAACAAGTATGTTCCTGGGGGAAGGGAGGTAACCCCCCACCTCCTCTCCCACCCATGTGTCCCCCTCCCACTGCCCTTATCCCCGCCCTACCTTGTGCTGCCTCGTTTTTCCTCTTTCTCCTTCTCTTCCACCAACCTCAGAGACAGTGACCAGCTTCTCTTTCAGGAGCCGGTCCTGCTGTTTCTGCTCATGCGCCCACTTATCAGCTGAAAGATGGGTGCGTGCAGAGACAGTAGGCCCTCCTCCCCAAAGGGAAGATGGCTGCTGTCTCTGAAGATGGCATCAGCAACAGATGAGGAGGAGGAGGAGGCAGGACCAAGTAGAGAGGGGATGGGGGCAGCAGCCGGGTGGGGTGGGGTGGACATTGGGGGCCAAACAAACCAGAATGTTCATTAAAAACCACTAAACAAGTTTGCTAGTTCAGTTTCTTTGGGGCCATTGGTTTTGACAAACCCTAACATGAACCAACGTTTTTTGACATATTTCTGGTTTGTTTTTATGGTTCGTGCCTATCTCTAATTGTAATGCTCATAGTTTCTTACAATTGAATATATTTCTGCCCGTTCTTTGTTTTGTCCATGCTCTTTAGCTCTAATCAGAGACCTCTTGGTAGTGGGGTCTCTACTAGAGACCTCTTGGTAGCGGGGTGGCTAAAAAATCTGGTAAATAAATAAATAAATAAATAAATAAATAATCCAAATTGCAGTACTCTTCAACCAGAATTTTAAGTGGGATTGCCAAACCAGTTAATAGGGTAGTTTTCAGGGATGTCCAGAGAGAACCCTAGCATCCTGGCTAATATCATATCTGCGAAGGACCTTAGAAACATGCAGCTCTTGGGCTTAAATCCAATTGCTAATCCTAGGTAGAGTAGACCTACTACTGAATCAGTGGTATTTATGTTTAAATTATTTTATTATCCAGGAATTGATGCAATAAGTCTACTAGAGTCCCAATTAGCAGCTAGATTTAGATCCCTGTATGTGTTAGTTGAACCCCTGCCAATAGCACAAAGTGCCTCTTTTTTCCTAGACTTTGAAATAAATATGTGCAAATTTAGCTCATGATCCATAAGCAGTTCCTAACCCCCTTTTCTGTATGCCCTGCATCTCTTAGTACTCGCCATATTTTTTATTATTTTTAAAAACCGCACTTGTGGCAGAAAGCTAAATCAGCTTCAATGAGGATGCTGCTTGAAAGGGTTTCTAATGTTTATTGGCAGAGGAAACCTTTAATTATCTCCACTTGCAAATCTCTTCTTGCTTCAGTCTCTTCTTTGTCATTTAAACAGGCTTTGCAACTATTTGTTATTTAAATACACCCCACTGTTCCTTTCCCCTTAGTAACCAAATTTAAGCTGTATGGTTCTCCCAGCTCATTTAAATTTATTAACTAATGAATGAAAAGTAGACTTTAGTGATGTTCCATTGCTCTTTAATTAAGTGTCATTGGGGTTGGGGGGAAACCATAGCATAATATTTAATTAATTTAATATTACTGAATGCATTTAAAGTAATCTGTTTTAAAAATGATTATTTCAGTCCAAAAGAATATATATACTTTTTAATAAATTGTGATAGAGTAACCAGTTGGTGTAGTGAGTAGAGGACTCAGCAGACCTGGGTTTGAATCTCCACTTAGCCACAGGCACTTTCTGTGGGAGGTATGGATGGCAGTAATAAGACTACATTAATATCTCAGCTTGGAAACCCCATTACAGTTGCTATAGTTGGAATGTGACTTGCAATAAACAATGATAATAATAAACTTTATTTTTATGCCCCCTTTCTCCCCCGAAGGGACCCTTCTTTTTTAATAGAAGCTATATTAGAAGAAACTAAGAGATTAAGATCAACTAAGTTCTGCTGCTTAGGCAACACTCCCTTTGCAACCCTAAAAATGCCTTCAACTTCTAATAAGTGGCCTTCCACTGCTTTATGGAAAGATTTCCTTCTTGGTAGGCCAACCCACATTTTTAATTTCCTAAGAACAGTATGGCACGCAAGACATCGTTACAGCTCAAACATGGGAGCCGCTGTTTTGCTGGGCCTGTCCCAAACTATGTAGCAAACCTGGAGGCACACTGCATGGTAACCTAGTCTTATTGTTTTAATTCTGTTTTTCTTTTCAGCTTTAAAGTAATCGTGTTTGTTTTGTTCGTAGGCTGATATTGCACCTCTGATGGCTTCCCTGATTGGAGTACCTTTCCCTCTGAACTCGGTGGTAAGATATGTGCAAATTTCCCTCTTGCCAATTGAATGGGTGGGAATTGCTTGTTTTCTATCAAACTGCATGTATGATACACTGACATAGAGAACTTTGTTCAGATCACGTACCTAGCAAATCAGTTGATAAGAGAACTAGGGAGCTCTGCCTTCCTCTCCTATTACTACAACACGTTTCCCCCTAACATTTGCCAGTTTGCTAGGGCTAGAATCAAGAGCTGGTCTTGTTTCTCATTCACTGTAGTCATAGCCCGCTGCATCTGCTATGTTTTTATTCTCAGTAGCTGTGCTTAGTTCCGAAATGGTCAACTTATAGAGGTCCAAGAACTGACAAGCTCACTTCTGGACCCTAAAGAGCTGCACCCATCTGTGCGACTTTTTAGCTTCTTTGTTTTCAAAATTTGGCGCTTAATAACCCCTGGTGGCTGTGGAAAGCAGTTTCATCAGGTTCATATGCACCCCACCCCATCCCAAATTGTCTGAGAACCCTGGGCAGGCCTTTTTCAAAACCAGAAATCTGGAAAGAACTTCCCGTTTGGTGGTGGTCAGGGAAGACTTTATGGCTGTAAAATAGCTCATGGTGCCTCCAAAACCTGGTTTAATTGCCCATCACGCCCAGGTAGACAATGGCAGTGGCTGGTTTTTCCAAAAAAAAAAAAAAAGGTTTTTATGGGTTTTCCTCTTGGAAGTGAGAACTCTTCCCATCCCCTGCTTCAAGGTGTCAAATGAGGCTGAAGAGAAGAGTGTGCCCCTGATGGGATGCTTGTGACATTGGTTTGACAAAAATGACCTCATTCTGCCATAAGCGCTACAGGGATTAGCGTGGGCAGGGATGCAAATGTTGGAAAAGCAAAATACCATTACTCCTTCTGTAAGAAAACACTCCCCTCAGTTAGAGAGGCTCCAGGTAATTGAGTGGAGCAGATTTTGCACCTTCTGTAGTAGATCTGCAATACAGTATGTAGCAGTTTTAGTTCTTTCCACTGAGTGCAACAGAAACTTTTACTTGTGGCACACAACTTTAGGTTCTCTTAGTCATGACTGGATTTCTTGAAAACCTAAAATCTTCTCTCTCTCTCTCTCTCTCATAGCTGTCAAGGTTTCTCTGACCCCAGCTGGAAAAGGAGGGCAGAGGTGTAATGTGCACACTCGCATTAGCAAACACAAAAACACGTGTACAAAACCACAAAGTCCCCCTCCCCCTCCCTCCCCCTTCCCCTCCCAATCATAAAAACCGCACGAACAAAGCACCCACTTCCCCTCCCAGTTGCAAAAAAACAAAAACAAAAACAAAACCCAAACAAAGTGCCTGTCCTCCTCCTCTTCCCCTTCAGCAGGGGCTCCCGATTGCAAAACAAAACAAAAGCAAGTTTCAGATTTGAAAATAAGGGATTGTGGTCACAGTATCCCCGCCCCTACCACCTATTGAGCATGCTTGATGCTTTGAGCATGTGCAATAGCTGCCCCCAACGTGGCAGCACCCATACAACTACCCCTAACATGGCTGCTGCCATTTGTCGTGTGGTCACAGCATCCCCGCTCGCTCCTACTGCTGAATTGAGCATGCTGCTTCAAGCATGCTCAATAGCTACCTCCAACATGGCGGCGGCACCCATGCAGCAACCTCATGCCATTCAGAGGATTTTTTTAAAATTATAAAATGCAGGAGATTTATAACAAAATACTATTAGGGGATGATGGTGGGAAAGATGCTTAAAAATGTGATTTCTCTCCTAAAACGGGAGACTTGACAAGTAGGAATTCTATCTATCTATCTATCTATCTATCTATCTATCTATCTATCTATCTATCTATCTATCTATCTATCTATCTATCTATCTATCTATCTATCTATCTATCTATCTATCTATCTATCTATCTATCTACAGTGGTACCTCGGATAACAACGGTAATTTGTTCTCCGAGGTTAGTCGTTATCTGAAACACGTTGTTATCCGAAATGCGGTTTCCCATAGGAATGAATGGGAAACCGTTTAATCCGTTCTGGAGCCTAGGAGAAAGGCACAGACACCTGGTTTTTTGCTCAAAACTCTTTATAAAGTGTGCTTTAAAGGTACAGATGCAATGCCACCCGGGATAACTCTTTTTTACTGATGCATGCGGGAAATTTGTTATCCGAGGCAGACCTATACTTAGAAATTGTGATTCGTTATCCGAGGCAGCCCATAGGGAAAATTCGTTATCAGAGGCAGTCCTATACCCGGAAATGTGCAGTTGTTATCCAAATTATTCGTTATCCGGGGCAGTTGTTATCCGAGGTACCACTCTATCTATCTATCTATCTATCTATCTATCTATCTATCTATCTATCTATCTATCTATCTATCTATCTATCTATCTATCTATCTATCTGTGACTAGCAACATACCCATTCTTGTGAGGCCAGGGGTGCTGCGGAGTTGTGTATCATAAAAGATACACTGCAGATAGAAAATATGTCAGTTTGACACAAGTAAGACTCCTTCTCCCTAACCTCTTTTTCTTTTTCTTTTTCAAACCCCCCCCCTTTTGGGAGGGGTTTAAAATATGTTCTCATAAAACTGTGCCAGCTCCCATGTGCTGCTTGAAGTATACAACCCCCAAAATTATGACTTTAGCTACCAGAACACTTTCACGCCTTTGTCAGCATAATATGGTTTGGGAAAATGTACCTTCATCAGGGGGCGATCAAAGTACATTGCTCACTGTGCTTTCCTGAGGGCTGGAACTTCGCACATTTCTAGGAATGTTTCAGTGGTGCCATAAAGGTGTTACTGAACCATAATTCTTGCTGGTGTTTGCCATCTAATTTAATGCCTGTAGAGTAATTTATACTGAGAGGAAGTGCCAAAATGCAGAAACCAGCTTTTGAAAGGAAAAGCAGGATATTAATATCTTCAAAAAATATATGGAGCAGAGTGGTTTCACTTGAGCTTCTGCACACCTTCAGCCTGAGACAGTTGGTTTATATCTGAAACAGGGAGTAACTATAGCTGGTTTTGGCTGGAAGTTTACTAGGTGTGTAAAAATGTTTACACACATAGGGCCCCAGTCATGTACGAGAGGCCCTTGGTTGCACGTGGAGGGCTTTTACATTGCTATCAACAATGCAACAGCCCCTGCTCTCTGATAAAACCCTGTTCATCATTATTTTAGTATTGCTCTGTGTGACGTAATATGACTTTTGGTGTGTTTTTCAGGGCATCCTTCCTCTGGAATACCTGAATAATACCGCTCGTTTTAAAGCGGAGAGTATCCTTACAAACGCTGCTCAGATTCTTGAGCAATTTAAGGTAAATCGGTAATCGCTGGGATGTCAGCATGTGTACATTCAGAGTGGGAAAAACAGCCCACGTGTTCAAACTCTTACAGGAGAGACAGAGAGCTATTGATGAATTTGCGATGCATGTAACATATTTTTATCACTTAAAGTGACAGAAGAATTACATGTGTACTCTCAAGATACCGAGTTTATAAAGAAGTAGCAATAGGATTAAGGAAACCAGCTTGAAACCCTGTACTTATGATCACTATAGTTATAATTTAGTACTCTGGCAAGCTGACAACTTCCGCTGATTTTAGGGTCAATGGGAATGTTTCATGGTAATTGTATTAGGATGGGAAATTTAATTTTCAAGGGTCACATGCTGGCTAGCTGGTGTGAATTGACACCATTGAAAGCAGGACATTCTAATACAGAGTTAGAATTAGTCCTAGAATTGAATTCCCCTCTCCTTAATGACTGTTTCTGGCGCTCCTCAAAGTGCTTTGCTGGCACATGTCCTATTTAGGCAACCAGGGACTTTGAGTCATAATAAGCACTGACAAAGCTGGCTTTAACACTTCCTCTTGAGCTAGGGCTGAAATATTCTTATTACAATCCATGCATGCAATTTTCTTATATGGGTTGGATAAATCAGAAAATGGTTTTCTTGTACTTTGAACATTCAATATGAGATTAGAATGCTTCAAAGACTACTCGTTCTTATGCATGCTGATAAAAGAGCAGGTCATCCTAGGTGTTCTACTCAAACAGAACTAGGGACCTGCTCTTTTTTGCAGGAGTGGGGACGAGTCACAGAGCAGGCCTCCAACTGATGAAGCCTGGGAGTCATCAAAAATATTTTCATAGGGGATGTTGCTATGAGCAAAACCAAGAAAGAATGTCTGTGGGGAAAAAACAACACCATCTTTCCCGAACTTTGACCTGAAGTGTATTCGCTGGGGCAAAGGACAAGGCCTTTGGGACCTTTCTTTGAGAAAGACAGGACAGAAATATTTTAAATAAATAAATAAATAAATTTTTTATGCTTGTGACTAGGCTTGGGAACTCACTCCTAAAGAAAATCAGCCTTCTTCCCTCTTAATGTCATTTGCAGTAATGGTTATTCTCTGTAAAATAAGAGTCATCACTGTGTGTTCCTTGTGCAATATCTCCAGACAGGTGGTTAATACCTTTATAGGCCACTAAAATATAAACAGGTGAGCATTAGAGTTTTTAGGCTGGGTATTGCAGGGTTTAGCATATGCTGTAATTTCAAGAATCTGATTGAAGTTCCAAAATGGAAACTCAAGCTGAAAGAAGAAGGTTACAATGGTTTAGCAATATCTGGTGCTTCCTTGGGTGAGGTACGATCGATAGTAATTAGTTGCTCAGGGAACCCTTCATTGCCCTGTAGCCAAGACCAGGGTTCCTGCCTCAGTAAGTAGGGGGAGCTGCTGGAGAAATGGCAGTCCACAAAGGTTGGAGATTATATTTTGCGATATAATAATAATAATAATAATAATAATAATAATAATAATAATAATAATAATAATAATAATAATAATAATAATAATAATAATAATTCGCCGATACATCACTGATTCCTAAACGCTTGGGAAGCGTTCGACTAGTGATTGATAATAAAAATCCAGCATAGATAGCTGTGTGGTTAATAATAATAATAATAATAATAATAATAATAATAATAATAATAATAATAATAATAATAATAATAATAATAATAATAATAATAATAATAATTCGCCGATGCATCACTGAGTCCTAAACGCTTGGGAAGCGTTCGACTAGTGATTGGTAATAAAAATCCAGCATAGATAGCTGTGTGGTTAATAATAATAATAATAATAATAATAATAATAATAATAATAATAATAATAATAATAATAATAATAATAATAAAACAACTTTATTTTTATGCCGCCTTTCTCCTCGAAGGGACCCAAGGTGGCTTAACAGGCAACAAAACAGTCAGCTGAAGCCATTTACCTTCCCATTTTTCTTCCTGCATTTTTAGCGGTATATGCTGTTCATTTAAGTCAGTTATTCCATGTGGACTGATTTCTGTTCAGTCATTTTTCCCATGCTTATTTTCAGGTTAAGATGGCTCAGAAGAAGAAAACCACATTACCATTTCTGTTTTCACCATTCAAGTACGTACATTTTTCACACCTGAATGTTTCTATGTTTTCTTAAAACAAATTTTCTCCCAGTGTTCTGCTTCCAAAGCCAGTAACTAAAACGATAGTGTCTGCTCAGTGCCATTCTTGGGCTAGGTGTTTCTAATGAATTAAACTGGTGCGGGACTAATCCTTGGCTGATTGATAAAACAGCTGAAACTAGGCAACTAGATCTGTCTAACACCTGATTGGATGGGAATACTTATACTTACAAAAACAAAGGTATCTAGCATGGATATAAGAAAAAAGTTACAAATCCATATTAATATAATGACTTTAATAGGCTCGGGAAAGTGTGTGCTTTTGAGCTATCTAGGTATTTTCATCACATGACATGTTAGAGGGGAAACCAGGATTCGTGTGGTGGAATGTGGCTGACCTGGTTGAGGTTGTAGTATGTGCATGATCATAGTTTTAAGAAGAATCTTGTAACAGACTGGTGGATCAGCGTCAGGTCTTCTACTTTTATATCACTTTTGTCTTGGTGCTATTGTAAGCTGGTTGGACTGTAGCAAGGTCTGTCCTAGCTACCTTTGATACTTCTAAGACAACAATTCTCATCCTCTTCAGCCAGGATTGCCACTAAACCTGCTGCCTAAGAATGAGGGAAATAGCTGTCTATCACATTCTGAGGACACCATGTTGGAGAAGTGGGAATAAGAGGTTACTGTAGATAGGGCGGAATGAAAAACTGTCTCACTCCATATACTGTCAGGCAACTCCCATTGCCAGTGGTCAAGAGGGCCCTGAGTTTTGTAACCCTGCAATATCAGGTGACCAGCCGTCTTCTCTGATCTCATCAATCCTTACAGTAACCTTGTAAAAACAAAATAAACTTGCCATCCCTGTGTTTTGGAAGAGGAGTAAGTAGGGCTGAAGCTACAGCCTGAAAGAGGATGGGTTGCCCTTGACGGAGCACCTGACCGAAACTGCAATTGAACTGAGAAATTCCCTGGTTCCCAGCTCCCATTCTTAACTGCTGCATTTCTGTAGGCTGCTTTAATGGTATGCCGCTTTGTTCTTGGCTAAGTAGATGGGGCCTTAAATGAGGACCTCCTGTTGCTGAGGAGAGGAGCTCATGCCTGCTTTTTAAATTATGCACGCTCAGCCTTTTGCAAGACTAACAGAAAAGCTGTCCTTTTAAGCCATGCTTGTACCCATTAAGCCGCTTTCACTCCCAAGTGTTTTGCATCACATTTTCCAGACCTTCAGGCTACAAATGATGCTTGTCCCACTAAAGTCGCCTGATTGCACTGCAGTGTTGGCCAGGGGAGTTGCTGCAGATCACATCTCACTCCTCCTCTCGCCTTTGATTGACCCCTCATTGTAATGAAGTTTACATGCAAAATGCATAAATATGCAAACATGTCCTCTCTGTTCTCTCTTCTCAGCCTTAAAAAAAAAAAACTTCTTTGTGTCATGAGGGGCTTACACATTTCATCAGAGTCAAAATTTAGGATCTTTTGCCTGCATTCCTAGTTCATTCCTTTGACTCCCTTGAAGTGCAGAAAAATCCACTTTGACTGATGCCTAGAGAGGCCTAGAAAGTTGATGGGGATGTGGTGTGTTTATAAACAATACTACAAATGAAGCAAAATACAGTCTTCTCACCAACACTGTTTATATTCTCAAATAGTTTCGATGGGACTGAGCTGTTTTTTACACAGAGAATTAGGCTTGATACCAGGCAACCAAGTTTGACTTCTTTCCTTAGTAATAACAGTCTTATTAATAAAAGTTTACCTCTTTCTATTATGTGACTTGCTTCTCAAGACCTCCGAGGAGCAGGGGATTTATACTCCTGTAAATATTCTCCCTCAGATTTGGGACTGCAATGGGCCCAGTTCAAGTGTTCCTAGCTGTACTTTATAAAGCTGAGATGTGTGTGAGCCTTTTCTTTTAAAGTTTTCTTTCCATTTGCTGGTTCTCTGAGGGTGCAGTTGCTTCCCTTCCTTCAGAAAAAGCTCAACAGCTGCAAAAAAATGCATTTCCAAAGAAATCATAGACCAGACTGTAATCTGTTGACGACAATGGCTCACTTTTGTCACAGACCTGGTGGTTGGGCTGTCAGCTGATGGAGTTGTTTTGTTTTAAGTGGGAGTCAGGAATTCTGTGGGGCAAATATTATTTTTTTTTCAGGTGTACTTTCACTGAGATTATGTAACATATCATAAGGGACAATTTACAAGCCCCTTCTGAATTAGCAGTTATGTTTAGCTACATAATTACTGTAATTGTCCTGACACATGAATGATGTTGTTATTTATGTTCTTGGAACTAAGCAACTTTTGTCTCTTCATTGTTGATTATGAGCCTTGTTATTTTAGAGGCCAGAATCCCAAACCTCTTGGGACCTCTGAGTGTTATGCGGGTGCAGTGATATGTAAGATCTATTTAGCATTAGTAAAGATCTCCCATGTTCCAAACACAAATGAGGCGTATTGCAGATTTTTATGCCTGGCAGTGGCTGAGTTACTTTGCCCCTCTTCAAAAATTCCATTATTGTGAGGTACTGTATCCTATCTTCAGCACTCTTTGCATATGTATCACAAGCTGTTCTTCAATCATTCCTCTCAGGCGCTTTATAGGCCTTCCCTAGATACTTTAGTTTTGGAAAATAAAACTCCTTTATTTCTGTGGCGCTTTGTTTCCTAAAAGGTCCCCTAAGAAGCAATCTACCATTTGTGTTGAAAATGTTAGAGGGTTTTTTTTAGCCTGATTTAAAAAAAAAATAGAACCAGTTTATTAAATAGAAGCTATTAAAAAGGCATTTTCCCACTCTTGTTCTTTCTTACAAAAATAAAAAAGAGAGAAAGAAGACTAAGATTTTTATAATGGTTTTATTCTGTATATTTTTGTCCAGGCCTCTTTCTGATTCAGAGCAGATTGACATCCTCAGGAAAGCAAGAACTTCCATCCAGCATGAAAAATATGAGGAAGCAGTAAGTGAACCAAATGAGTCCATTTCATCATCTTTTAGTTTTCCGTGTGATATCAAAACAAGCTCTATGTTGCTGTCACTTGACCCCCCAATTTCTGTAGCTTAGCGGTAGGATATATGTGTTTTTCATGTAGCAAACTGAAGTTTGATCTTTGAAATAAAAGTACAGGAGTAAGGACTTCTTCTCTCTGAGACTTGGATTTGAAGACCATCTTGGAGCTCAGTTGCACGTCAGTGGGGATTAACTGGATAGTGTCTGTTTGTCCTAACAATTTTCTCTTTTTGTTTTGGCTGTGAAATCTTTGCTAATATTCACAATGTAGTTGTGTTAGTCTGCGTCAGCATAGTAGGAGAAAAAAAGGCAAATCAAGCTTTTTCTGTAGTCTGATCCAAACTAAGCAATGTATTGGAACTCGTGCCATAATTTTTGTTTTTAAGTCTACCTGGTTCCTTTTATCCTTTGCATCTTTGGATCATGCTTGCCCTGGTCTTGGAATTTGGACCTTTTTCCACCTATTTGTTCTTCTTTTCCTTTTCTTTTGCTGTTTTATTGCCTTCTGTTATTGTTGCATATTGTTGTTCATTTGTTTGCTGCCCAGAGTAGTAGGTTCACTGCTAGTTGGGATGGATGGGTGGGTGGGTGGACAGACGAACGGATGGACAGACGAACGGATATACAGACAGACAGAAAGACAGATTGTCCAACTGACCGACCGGTATGAGCCACTGATGAATTGGGGGGGGGGGGATACGGAATGTTTAATTTTCAAAGATTGCTGTTATAGATTGTATGTGTTGTAATTCACACAAATAGGAGTTCAGCCACTCAGTAACGTGGTTTGCCCTTCACCATGACAAAAGAAAAAAAAAGCTGTGACAAATATCAAGAAGAAATATAAAGTCTACCCGGTAACAAGAGTCCACATAGTGATTCTCTGATGGTTGGAAACACCAGGAACCAATCAGAAGTCGCTAGTGAGAGAATATATAGTGGATGAGAGGAAGCTTAATGATAGAATGACTGTGAGACAGAAGTAGGTTGTTAGAAAGATGAGAAAGACTAGGAAAGAAATCAAATGACTTGATAGGCTATGAGGTTTTTAGAAAGATAAATTGTTGTATCCTTAGGAAAAGCCTGAAATATATACCTTGTAACCTGAGAAGTTCTGAGCATCTGATTTGGCTTATGAAGCTTATGTACCAACTATTTGAAACCGCACACTTATCAAATTGTTATGAAACCATTATGCTTTGTTCATAAATTTATTATCTTTGGTTGGCTTATATTTATCTCAAAGTGAGTGATTGGTCTAAATGAAAGCCTAAGGAATATAGAAAAAAAATGTATTCTCAAAGGCTTTCACGGCCAGGATCTGATAGTTGTTGTGGGTTTTTTGGGCTGTTTCCAGAACATGGCCACACAGCGCAAAAAACAACAATTCAGGAGATTGTTACTCCATTTGTTACTTCCTGACGTTTCACCAGACTCTGTGGCTGGCATCTTCAGAGGGCAAGGAACTCAGGGAACTAGGAGTTCTCTCTGTGCTCTGGGGTGTATATAAAAGGAATTTAAAGGTTAGAACTGTGTGTTGACATAGGGCAGGGAGGGAAAGAAGGGTTTGGTAGGTTCCCCTCCCACTGCCTTCCACAGCTTTCTATTTTAACAAAGCCACATGAGTGAAGGAAATCATACTGTATAACTGAGCACCTCTTGGGATCTGACCATTCTTTTTCAAATCCAAAGACTCACTGTGTCACAGATCAAATTACCATCAAATGTCCTTTGTTTGTGTCTTTTCTATAGGTATCTCTTTGTACCAAGTTGATTAAACTTGCATTGGAAGGACTGTCATATTATCATACGTACGACAGGCTTTTCTTAGGCCTAAGTGTTGCCATGGGTTTTGTAGGGTGGACATTTTACGTGATCCTCATTATCATAAAGGCACATACTGGTCTGGCTAGGAATATCACAACAAATAAGGTAAGTTAAAGTGTATCATTCCTGCGATCTCTGGTTACTCAACATACTGTATGCCTCTTCTGTGTATCAAAGCTAGCTCAGTGTTTGATGGTGTCGTCTAGGCTGGTACAAATTTCAGGTTAGGCCACTTGACACTGACCATTTAGGAAGCATTTACTGTATTTTTCGACACTAATTTTATGACACTAAATTTTTCCTAAAATCATGACCCTAAAAATTAAGGGGCATCTTATACATGGAAGTAAGACTTTCCTGTTGGGTGGGTGTGGTGTGGGTGGAGGAGAATCCAAACTGACCTCACAGTTTCACTTCCTCTCTGGAAGCGTTTGAATGCTGTCCTCTCTGCTTTACTCTTGCAAGGATTTTTGTACTTCCTGTGCCTGAAGAACTGAACTTTTGTTTTCCAAATGGTTGCACTGAAATAAATTTGTTAAGTTTTAAGGATAATATTTTTTGCCTTCTCTACCTCCTTTCCCCCTCTTTCCCCTTTCTTTAATTTTGCCAAACTGCTGCAATAAACTAACACGTGTAAACTGTAATACTACATTTTTAAAGTATTTTTCTTCCTGGCACTTAAATATATGGTTAATATGCATTTACAAGTATTCATTTCTTTTTCAGGTGGCTGGCAGTTTTCTCCAATATACATTTCTTTCTGTTGGAGTGCTGATATCCCTTTTTCTTCTCATTCAAAGTTTACCTTGGACCTACTACATATATTGCCTATTACCAGTCCCACTATGGTATGCAGTTTTGAAAGAGTAAGTTTTGAAAAGTGGGATTCAGGGGGCTAGTTTGGAGTTCAGCTGTTCCATTTGAAAACATTTGTTAGGAATCAAGTATGGTGTTTCCTTTTTAAAATGTTGGCTTTCTAAAACCTTTCATATTTAGTAAGTATAGCTTCTAAAAATGAAGTAGGTTTGTGATTTTAATGGGCACTCTCAGGCCACTTTCAAGGTTCCTCTGTCACTTAGAATGGAGTGAACAGAAGGTAGATACAGTGGACCCTTGTATAACAAACAGCTTGTATAACATAAAATTTGTACAACATAAAAATTCCGGAGATAGGGGAAATTTGCTTAACATAATCGCCTATGGGGAGAATCTGTACAACATAAAAATGGGATCACTCCATTTTGAATGCATTCCTATGGGAATTAACATAATTTCATTTGGAACGAATTAATTCCTTTATACAAGGTACCACTGTATAGAGGCATTGACTAATCTCTTGGTGTTTACAGTAGATTAGCAAAGGGGTATGACAGACAAAATTACTTCTCCCATCAAAATTTGGCTGCTAAAATGGAACATGCTTCAGTTAAAACAGAGCCTGTAGAAAAAAGGATTTAGTTTAAATCTGGTCCTGAATACCAACTCCTAAGCTTACAATGAGTTTGGAGGCACCATGTTTCTTAATTTGAAATCAAGTACATCTGATAAACCTGTAACATTCCCTAAAAGAGGAGAAAACTGCCACAGGAACAGTCAAGACAATCTTACAAGAAACAAATGCCGTTCATACAAACTATAGTAATGTTTTTGCTGACGAAGGGCCAGTGATTCTCGCTTCTGGATTAACATAGTGATTAATACAGAAAGAAGATGTTTGGGTAACATGATTTCCTGCAAGTGTAAGCAGGTTCTGATTTTTCTTTTCTTTTTTGCCTTTCTGTACGCCTGTGGTATTATGAGGTTTTGATATCTGAATAGCCTGAACCAAGTTCTGTAGGCCGATATTTGTGTGTGTGTGTGTGTGTGTGTGTGTGTGTGTGTGTGTGTGTGTGTGTGTGTGTGTGTGTGTGAGAGAGAGAGAGAGAGAGAGAGAGAGAGAGAGAGAGAGAGAGAGAGAGAGAGAGAGACAGCCCCAGCTGGTGCCAGGAGTTCTTACACAGAATTTTCTCCATCTTAAGATTACCCTTTTTTTCTGCACTTCTGGACTTTGCTACTGTGAACACTGATGCATATGAAGCAGATGGGATATTCATTCATCACCAGAAGTGTCAGCCCCCCCGACACACATACATAGATTGCATTCAGCAGTTCACAAGATTGCAATAAGGACAGAGCACCACAAGCATCAAAGCCAGGGAATGGTTGATGGAAGGACAAGCAAGGACCTGATACACAAAGGATGCTGGGAGCGATCAGTGGAGTACTGTACAAAGTAATTTTTTCTGAATGAAGCAGTCTTCTTAATTTAATTCTTCCTTATAACTCCTGGAGCCATAGCTCTGACACAGACTAGCAGAGTATCATAGCCCATTGGAGTGTATCTGTGTTTTCTAAGGGATACCTATGTGTTACCCTTTTTTCTGCACTTGTGGACTTTGCTACTGTGAACACTGATGCATATGAAACACATCTCCATACCACTCAATTTAACCAGAATTTGTAAATGTTAGTTAAGTAGTAGTCTTTAGTTTTACACTGGAGACATTATATCTCATACACATTAAAGTTCCTTTACCATGTACCAATTATTTATATATTTTCTGATCTAATAAGAAATGATTGTCTAATGTAATCTTTTCAAACAGATATCCTGTAATCCAAGAAGTAGCTACATTTATCTTGAAGTTTCAACGAACACAGTTTGCTGGATTTGTGTTAGTTTACACCTTTGGAATTGAAATCTTAGTAAGTAATTGCTTAATACTGTATTTTAAAATTGTTTATTAAAAATGTGGAAGTGCAAAGCTCAGTGGAAGAAGACCTTACAATTAAAACTATAACAAAAGGAGTGAATACAGAGCATTTCCTAAGATGTATTGGACATGTATAACATTTATTTGCATGACAATAATGTTATTCTTTGCTAATTTATTTCTCTGTATATGTGTTTTCTATTTTCATGAACTAGGTTTCCTCCTTTTTTTATCGCTCTGCTCTCAGCTTTGGCCTGATTGCCTTTTCTTCATGGCCTTTGATTACTCAACCATGGACTCAAATGAAGGTATTTTCCATGTGGACAGGCTCTGATAGTTGTTGTAAAAGGAACAACTCCCCTTGGAAAGGCATGGTACATGAAGGTGCCGTGAATGTTTCCCTGAACATTAGCAAAACAGCCTGAAAAAGGCATGTAAAGCTTTTGAAAGGAAAAAGAAATAAACATATGCTTCACAAATAGCTAGAAGGTTGGTTGTTAAAATGAGAGATACTGATTTAGAAACCGTGTAGCCAACCTTGAAAATGGTTGCCCCTTTCTTGGACTGTGGTTCCCTGCATTGCAGTTTCTTGGTAGATGATTGATTATACAGTAAAGCATTGTCTGCTCAGAGGCATTGGATGAAATCCTGTTGCTTACTGTAATACGTTACACTACAGTAGGCCCACTGAATCTGTAATAATTTGATGAGTCAACTCCTCTGTCATTTCCATTGATTTAGTACTTGAGTGGCTGCTTGCTACTGGATTTTAGCCAGTGCTTCTCAACTTAATCTGCCTTGCATCCTTTGCGAGATGCTAAAACAGGGAATGATGTAGTTCATCTTAAGCTATTTGGAAGAAAAGTGGATCATGAATGTATTAAGAACATAAGAACATGGATCAGTTGAAGATGTTCTGTAAGCTATTCAAATTTAAGAGGTCCCTTCAAAATTGGTGTGATTCGGCGAGGGTCTTGAGGCTGTCCTCATCGGAATGGTTCTCTGTTTTGAGAGTAATGAGGAGAGCATTGAATCATTCTTGTCTGTGATGAGTTCTCCCCAAGGGATTACCAGTAGTTGTAGCCTTCGTCATGTTTTCACCACATCATTGTAGAGTCAGCTCCTGCATCACACAAACCTATGGCAAGCTTTTTCACCTCATGGTGCTGAATGTCTTCTCATCCTTTATGTTGTGCGATACCAGGATAGTTTCTGCTATATTGGTGTTGACATTGTGTAAATCCAGTTTAGTTGCACCTACAATAGACCTATCTGAAGTGAAAGGAGATTTGTTAAAACTAAATTCAGTTGCTTTCGGTGGTCTGCAATTGGTGACATTGGACTTCAGCCACTGGACTTCAGCCAGTGTGTTCCCTCTTACATACCTCTTTTCTTAAATTAGTACAGTATTTGCAATACATTGTGTAATAAGGTGACTCTGAAATTCAACTTTTTTTCTTTAAATGTTTACGGAATACGTTTAATTGAAGTGTGGGAAAGAAGGAAAAATTAGTGCATGCATAATTTTTATGAAGGCTAGGCACTGATACGATTTCATCTGAAGTTTTTAAACTTAGCATTTCAGTTCTGAGAATAAATTCTGTTTTCCCATGTAACTTTTATGTACTATATATACACACCTGGCTTTTTTTAAAATTGTAGATAACTGTGCTAAGCTGGATTCTTTCATGCTTGCTTCTGGCAGTCTTCCCCTTGATGCCCATTGTCGGAAGAGAGCCCAATCTCTCTCTCGTGTAAGAACATTTATTTCAAGTTTCCACTTTCTCACTTAATATGCACAAACTTTATCTGATTCTTCCTATTGTTGTTGATGTTTGTTAATTAATATAAGAAAATTATGTGGGGAAATGCATTACTTATTATTGTCCTCAGCATTTCGAGATTTTTTTTAATGAATTGAACATTAACTGAGCACTAAGCTGTCATTTCCTGGAGAGGGAGATGTGAGATGACGCAATATAGATATCCCACTGCCATTCAGTCCACACACTCCTTCCTGATCCATCTGTGAAGCAGGAGAATCCCATAAAAGAAGAGTGGAGAAAGATGTTACTCTAGCATTCTGTTGGACTCAGGGCAGGAAAATAAAAACCATACAAGCACTGTGAAATGGTGAAGATCCGAAGAAATAGTAGAGAGAGCAGGAAAGAAGTCTCCAAATCTGAGTGCAGCAGCAGATGCTGTGTAGAACAGCCCTTAAGTCCGATGTAAACCCCAAGCCGTATGGAAGGCATTGTAGGCATGTGCTATACCAGATATAGAAGGCAGTGGCCGCCTTCTGGCCTTAAAGAATGGCAGGACTAAAGCATAGTCCTCTGACATTCATAATACATCCAGTTGATGGTGATGGCCAGGGATCTGAGAGGCACCATAGCTCCATTCAAAAGGGGATGCTTATGGAAGGAAGCATGGTTATCGTCCTCCTTCCTCCTGGGAATGATGGTTGAGGGGAAAAGCCAGCTGTCGAGATCACTCATAGCAGAGCTAAAGTACTCAAGCTCAGCATTAAGAAGACCCCTTCAAGGATGTCTTGAAGAGGGGGAAGAGATAAATGCCAGGACTTCCTGTTATCCTGTTTTGGCACACATTCGTTGTCTTCATATATTAAACCAAACCCACACTCCGAACACATAGGATTGGCCCCAGCCATGTGATCACATTATTCCTACTCTCACATCCCCACAGTATGGAATCATACTTTGCCAAAACAACGTGCCAGTGGGCAAGTAAGTGAAAGGCATCTGGAGAGGGTGAAATGAAGTATGTCTTTCCATCCAAGATTGGCTTATAACCACGGAGCCAGAGGGAGAGACCTATACAAGTATGGGAGTCTTTTGGGGACGCTGGTGAGGGTTCTGTAGTCCAGTTTCCAATTTTTTCTCTCTGCCAGAGGAAGCTGTTGATGGATGTGGGGGGTTGTTCAAAAGTCCATCTAGAAAAGAAGTCCTCTCACTGTCCAAAGAGCTAGCTTTATTACGCCACTAAAAGATTGTAAAGATAAATGAGCATTTCATGGAGTTGGGTGCTATTATATGGTTGTACTTTTTTAGTGCTCTAATAAAACTATCACCCACCCTTGTCAAGCTTACTTGCCAGGTCACAGAATGGCAATGCTTACAATATTTGTGGTTTAAAAAACAATTTGAGGGCTTTTGGGAAGCTGAAAAGATGGAAGCATTTGCCCTAAGAGAAGATAGTACATTTATGCATACTTTGAGTCTTGTGCGAGAGGGTATAATCTAAAATCTTGACTCTGGGCTCTCACCTTCTCCTCCATAATCTCAGATTAAATGTTTTATCCATGTTTTGCAAAATTGCACTTTATTGAATGTGAAATCTTCACCACACTTATTCCTAAAGCTGAGCTTTCAAATTCGACTCACAAATTGTTTATCTCTCTACAGAACTGTGGCAGGCCTGCTGACTTTGTTGATGGCTTCATCCTACCTGGTGGCATGTCTTTGGAAAAATCAACATAGATCCTTACATCGTATAGACCTCAAAATATATCTTTTTCAGGTCAGTCAGTTCTGTAAACATGAATGACTAAATAGTTAATTTTCATTGATCATAGGGTCATAAAACAAAGTCAGATATACTTTGATTTGCATTCCTGAACAGGGGGCTAGAATCGATGGCTTCATAGGCCCCTTTCAACTCTATGGTTCTATGATTCTATGATTTGTGAACACAGGCATGTTCTTTATATTTCTAAGAATCACTCTATACATTTAGAGTCTTTCCCCCATCACAAAAAGATAACAAGTGCCTTATAGTTCATCAAGTAATTCTTGATAATTGTGCCTATCACGTGACAATAAAATTCAGCATGCTAAGGTATTTTACATGAAATGTGGCTTTTAAGTTAACAGACATCTGTTTGGTTTGATACCTAAACAGCGGAGTATCTTGGTATTTAAAATAGTTCCTCTGTTCCACATTCTCTACACGAAGGACAAAGATGGTTGTATACGGTCAGCTTTGAGGGGAGGGTAAAGATAAAGAACATCTTTAGCTTACAGCCTCAAACCCCTTTGTCAAAATAAATTTACATTTTATTATCCAATATTTTCTGTATCTCTGTTGCATATTGTGAAATCAGGTCATGTTGGAAGGTAAAGCCATTGTTCCTGCTATGATATAAGTGACGTTTCCGTCTTCTACAGACAATGTGCATGTGCTACTAATCATAATCATAGCCTTTGAACTGCAGAGCCAGAAGGGACCCTAGGGATCTTGGAGAACAAGGCCTGTCAAGGTGGCACTGTGGCCACTACCGCACTTCCTTGAGCAGCCGCTTTTTATTTCGTATTGCTTTATCTCCTCCCACGGTCACGTGGTCGCTACAGCGGTTTGGCAGTCCGCACTTCAGCGGTTGCTTAGCAATCGGCTTCCCCATTTGCACTTGGCTGAACCGCTTTAAACTATGACAGGGGAACGGCAGAAAAAGGGGGGACCCGAAAAAAAGTGGTGTAGTATGTCTGCAAATACAACCAAATCGCTTTAAAAGGGGGTGCAGGAACAGATTAAAAAAACACACACACCCCAGTGGTTGTCGCAAGAAAAACCGACACAGCAGTCAAAAATGGGTGTGGCCAAGGGGGTTCTTCAGAAAAATCGATTTGAAAAGCGGACAGTGATTTTTAAGGCGATTTGTCTTTAAGGAAAAGCAATTGAACTCCCAAACTCTGGCTCAGGAGCCAGAGGATTCTGCTACTGAGCTATCCATCAGTTTACAGTAAGGATCTGGGTTTTTAAAAAAAGGGCTAGATAGACCTTCCCTTGCATTACAACCATACAGGGATGTACTTAACCTTAGAAACAGTAAAATGCAGTAATCTATTCCTAATATGGTGGGGTGACTATGGCAGGAAATAAACAAGGTATCATGACTCTTGTCTCTTCTGCGTGACTCGTGTGATTAAACATTTTATTATCCTGCAAATTACACACTGATTATTAATACCCAGCAAAATAAACAACAAAAATTATCTCTTTGCCGGTGGTAATAAGTAATGGTGTAGACAGACAGACAGACATATACGGTACTGTATTGTACAGCTATTTTAGGCCGTTGCTAAATAAATTGACATGTACCACTAGATGTCACTATAAATGCAGCATGGCTTGGAGAATCAAAGGAGCTCAATTGATTATGATGAAAACCTAAAAAGATTGTGACCATGTAATTTGCCGTAGCTATATGATTAGTGTCTCTGTTTTGCTTGCTTTGAAAAGCTTCAGATTATTTTAGTGTGCTTTTGTGGGGTGGGCGGGCAGAGCATGAGTCAAATTAGACTAATCTGCCATGCTCGCGTTTCTACAAAATGTAGAAGGAAAGCAGTTCAGATTGTGTTTCAAAAAACATGTAATGGCTTTGTTGCTACCTTTGTTTCTGCCATCATGTTCAGTTTGTCAAAGCAAACTTTTATTTCCTTACAATAAAGTTTACATTTAAGGGTTTTTTTTAATTAATTGATAATTTAATGTATATAATACAAGTTCTGTCCCACTTATTCCTACCTATGTGCTCTATATTGACTGCTTCACTAAATTCAACTGCCGTGCATTTAAAATCAGACTAGGGTTCTGGTTTTGGTTAGGTTATGTGAAAAGTACCTGAGGTAACGGATAGGAAAGCTGTATATTTCTGACACTATGAATGTTTGAAGCATAGAAGCAGTGTGGGTGTAAGATTTCCTTTAAAGTAGTTGAAACTGTGCTTGCATCTAATGCTAGCTTTTTGATATGAGGAATAGGATATCAAGGCCATTTCATGCAGTAGCAAGCCGTCAGGTACAGTTTTAGTGTCCCTTTCAGGTGTGTGTGTGTGTGTGTGTGTGTGTGTGTGTACACTTCAATCCCGTGCTGCAGTCAGTAGAATAGCCTTGCAGCAGCCTAAAACAGGTGTTGTCATACAGATACCCATGCACATTTCCCCCTGTGTCTGTGATCAATTGTAATTAGCAGATCTATGCAAAGGTGTTTTTTGGGTGGGTGGGTGGGTGAGTGGACGGGTAGGTGGGGAGGCAACTCCCAGAATTCCTCAGACAACATGACCATCTTTCCCCCATCTTTGGAACTGCCTGGAAATATAAGCTGCTAAGGGTGGCTTTTGCAATCTCAGAGCGAAGGTACCTTAGTTGCTATCATTTACTGAATAAACATTGGGAAATGGGTTGGTTGCAGAAGCCTGGCAGTTTGTAAAAATCCAGACATATTTCTGTGACGTGTGGGAATGTATTTAGCTTAATAAATTCTTCTCTGTATTGACTCCCTTCTCTCTTTATCTGTTGTTATGAGTGGGGATTGCTTTATAAGGAAAGGGCAGTGATAACAAGTGAATTCTTTTTTTTTTTAAAGATTATCATTACTGGATTTCTCTACTCTTTTTTCCCCTTCCTGAAGTTTTACATATATAGTGAAAGTATAGTATGGTTCTGACTAGTGGATCTACTGTCTTTTGTGGAAATGAACTGTGGGATGGTAAAAGTTATATGAATGTATATGGCCAAAATCTAAACTCTCTTGCGTAAGGATAGGGAAAATCTCAGAGAATTATTATATGATGGCACATAAGGTGACGTGAGTTAAACCAACATGAAACTCAGTGCCAAATTGCTGCTCGATTATCTGCTTTCTGTCACTCTCTAAACTATAATGCTGACAGTTAGTAAATAGAGTCCTATTGAGAGGTCTCTCTTCTCATGAACTTTGTTGAAAGTCCTCCTCTGTAGGTTTGTTTATTTTCTGATTTGCCTATTTATTCAATCTGAAATCCATCATGAAATCCAGTTATGCAAGTATGAATCAAGAGTTGGCTCGAGGAGTTGCAGAAGAGTTTTACAGTGGCATCCAAAACACAATGGGGTTATACAGTTCTTGATATCATTCAGGAGCACAGGACCGAATGGAATGTGAAGCAGCAATGGGGTCTACAAACTTTTACTTTTGGGAAAAAATAAATTTTTGATGTTGTTTTAATGTATTTTAAGTTAACAGACATCTGTTTGGTTTGATACCTAAACAGCGGAGTATCTTGGTATTTAAAATAGTTCCTCTGTTCCACATTCTCTACACGAAGGACAAAGATGGTTGTGTACGGTCAGCTTTGAGGGGAGGGTAAAGATAAAGAACATCTTTAGCTTACAGCCTCAAACCCCTTTGTCAAAATAAATTTACATTTTATTATCCAATATTTTCTGTATCTCTGTTGCATATTGTGAAATCAGGTCATGTTGGAAGGTAAAGCCATTGTTCCTGCTATGATATAAGTGACGTTTCCGTCTTCTACAGACAATGTGCATGTGCTAATAATCATAATCATAGCCTTTGAACTGCAGAGCCAGAAGGGACCCTAGGGATCTTGGAGAACAAGGCCTGTCAAGGTGGCACTGTGGCCACTACCGCACTTCCTTGAGCAGCCGCTTTTTATTTCGTATTGCTTTATCTCCTATTGAGAGGTCTCTCTTCTCATGAACTTTGTTGAAAGTGCTCCTCTGTAGGTTTGTTTATTTTCTGATTTGCCTATTTATTCAATCTGAAATCCATCATGAAATCCAGTTATGCAAGTATGAATCAAGAGTTGGCTTGGGGAGTTGCAGAAGAGTTTTACAGTGGCATCCAAAACACAATGGGGTTATACAGTTCTTGATATCATTCAGGAGCACAGGACTGAATGGAATGCGAAGCAGCAATGGGGTCTACAAACTTTTACTTTTGGGAAAAAATAAATTTTTGATGTTGTTTTAATGTATTAAAATGCCGTGTTTTGTGCTTAGGAACTCCCCTGTAATTCCATATACTGTTGTAATCATATTAAAACATTATTTTGAAACTTTATTTTTAAAGCACTGGTTTACATGGGTATTTTCAGGCCAAGCTTGGAAAAGTCAGGATCTTGAATCGACAAGAACCGAACATCACCATCCCAGCCAGCATGGCTACTGCCACAGCCAATTATTGACACATCCTGGCCAGGGGATTCTGGGAGTTGTTGTTTGGGAGGGGGAATACCTTTTCCAAGCAGTCTAAGGCGATCCAGAGGTCAGACCCATGGCTAAAGGGTTGGATGTGCACTTGTGTCAGTGAAATTTGTTTCATAGTTGAGGAAGGAGGAGCGTGGTCCTTGCGATTTTTCCTTCACTTGGTAGCCTTCTTGTGACTTGTGAAAAACCTCTTTGAAAGGGAAAGAGGCCCTCCTTAGAACAATGAGAGGTGATGCAGAGGACTTCAAGGAGAAGAGGGAACTGGCAGGGATCCTTCATCACCCTTTCTAGGAGAGATTACAGCCATTTAAGGAACATGTACCATTTACAACATGGTGCATCTCTCTTGCCATTGAAATGTCACCATTTTTTTCCTCCCTAGAACTTCAAACACATGAGATGTTCCGCAAGCCTTGCTTGCTTTTTCTTTCTTTCGCCAGCTCATATTTGGAGGAGAGGGAATCTGCAGAGCAAGCTTTACTCATGGTGCAGTGGTTAAATGCCTGTACTGCAAGTAAAACTGTGCTCACACGACCTGGGTTCAATCCCCGGTAGCAGGCTCAAGGTTCACTCAGCCTTCCATCCTTCCGAGGTCGGTAAAATGAGTACCCAGCTTGCTGGGGGGGGGGATGTGTAGCCTGCACTCTGTAATTAAAATTGTAAACCGCCCAGAGACTACTTGTAGTAGTATGGGGCGGTATATAAGCAGAACACTTTTGCTTTTTAAGTTCACTAATATTTATTCTATTTATTTAAAATATTTTTGCCCCATCTTTCTCCTTGAAAAGGACCCAAGGGAACTTGCAATGTTGAAGGAAAATATTCAAATCTGAAGACATTGAATAATATAACAGTTGTTCACAGCATTAAAGGAACTATTTAAAGTTAAGACTCTTGAGTGTGAAGAGGTGTCTTATATTCCATATTCCTTGCAGGATCCCAGGACCACCCAGATGAGCTATGGTTATCATTCTTCTTTTCTTTTTTAAATTAGTTGCTGAGTGTGGCGTTGTCGACATATGTTGTGAACAGTACTCACCGCAGCCTTCACAGCAAACAAGGACTGCCTGTCATAAATCAAATTATTAGTTGGGCGACATTAGGTAAGCCTGCATTATCTTGGCAGATTATCTTAGCTAGAGATCAGTGAGGCAGAGGTGATTGTTGGCTTGTTTGTTATTTATACACATACTTGCCTATTTAAAAGTATGACCTTGACGTTTCATTAACTACCATAGAGTTCAGATCACAATTGGCAACTCTTTCTGTTTTTGGACCACAGCTCCTTGAACGCCCCCAGCCAGCAGAGCATAACTCCTGTCAGACTGCTGTAGTCCTTGGACCCAGGGCTTCAAGAATGTAAGATTAGGGCACGCAGGCAGTATTTTCCTAGATAAATGAGTAGCTATTTTGTTCGAGTAATCAGAGTCTTAAGGCGAAATTGAATGTTGGTCATATAAAGAAGAGGCCCACTGGAATGAACAAAATTTTAGTTGGTTGTGATTCATAAGTCCTGTTCATTTAATTCTGACTAAAGCTGGTTTTGACCTTTAGGGATGATAGAGGCAGATCCAATTTCAGATCTCCCTTCCACCATGAAGGTCGGTGGATAATTTAGGGCTGGTCATAATTTCTTACTCTAATCTACTTCTCAAGGTTAATGGGAAGATATCATCAACAGGCAGAACTAGATACACCACTACTGGGCTGGGTGATCTCCCTAATGAGGAAAGGCTAAAACGTTGGGATTTCTTCAGTCTAGAAAAAAGGTGCCTGAGGGGGGATATGATTGAGACGTACAAAATAATGCAGGGCATGAGTAAAGTGCATAGAGGGACGCTCTTCCCCCTGTCACAAAATATCAGAACGAGGGGACATCCACTCAAATTGAGGGTTGGGGGAGTGAGAACAGACAAAAGAATTTTTTTACCCAGCATGTTGTTAGTCTGTGGAACTCCCTGCCACGGGATGTGGTGATGGCATCTGCCCTGGATGTCTTCAAAAGGGGATTGGACAGATTCCTGGAGGAAAAGTCCATCACAAGTTACAAACCATGATGGAGATGTAGGATGTGGTGATGGCATCTGGCCTGGATGCCTTCAAAAGGGTATTGGACACATTCCTGGAGGAAAAGTCCATCACAAATTACAAACCATGATGGAGATGTGTAATCTCCAGGATTAAAACCGGGGTATTTCAAGTACCAGATGCAGGAGAGTGGTAGCAGGAGACAGATATCTAGTCTCATGCGCTCCCAGATTCATTTGGTGGGGCCACTGTGAGATACAGGGAGCTGGACTAGATGGGCCTTTGGCCTGATCCAGCATGGCTCTTTTTATGTTTTTATGTTCTTACCACGAGCTTAGAAAAGATAAATACTGTATATCTAACTAGTTTGAACTGATCTAAGGCAGCTTCATGATTCCCTTATGCCAACAAGCCCCATCTGCTTTAGGTATGTGAGGAGTCACCAACTTTTCTTCCCTAAATACCAAACTGTCATAAAATTTTTCATATCCTGAACAAGATTCTTTCTAAGTGTTGAATATTTGTTTCTTCTCTTACAAGGTAACATTTAGTGGCACAAGTGTTTATATGTAATCACAGGGGATGGGCATTTCTGCTTTTGCCAGCTACTGCCATTTAAGGCCACATACAGTGACACTGAGCCCTATCCAGGAATCAGGCGGGTGTATCTTGTCTGAGCAGAGAGAAAGGTTGCCTGCTCTGCTCCAAGCTAGCTAGTCAGAGCTAACATATCAGGTGGGGGGAAAGCATGTAAAAAGTAAAGACAAAAACATTGTAGCTCCTTGAAGACTTATGTTTTAATGTGAACTTTTGTGGAGCAAGCCCTTCTCCTTAGGCATTCGAGATGCTGTGAATAATTTCAAGCTGCGAAGATTGAAATTGTTCACAGCTTTATAGTACTCTTCCTGTAATAATGAATCTTGGGCACTTTGCCAGTTATCTGTATCTCTCCCCCCCCAACACCCCACCCATTCATGGGCCCATGTACAAACAGGGCGGTCATGTAATCTCACTCTAATGTCTGAGGGAGTGGGCTTGGCCCACAAAAGCTCACATTACAAGAGAACAGCCTTTAAGGTGCCACAGTGTGTTTGCCTTTCCCTTTCCCTTGTCCTTTTCCTTTTTGTTTGGCAATTGGCATGCTTGCACAGACTTGCATGGCTGCTTCTTTGAAACCTATGAAAGGTTCAATATGCCGGATGAAAAGCAGGAGGCATACGTTTAGTTCTCGAAATCTCTTTAAGACCTATAAGCCATGGTGGGTCAAGTGTTATCTGTTCATACCTGTAAATTCTTCTGGATCAGGTTCCCTACCTCTCATCAGCTAGGCTCCTCTCCCTGCTCAAGCTGCAGATGCAGTGACCTGACTTCACATTGAACTATGTAGCATTCTGTCTCACTCCACCCCCACCCTATACTTTTCTTGGGAGACAAAGTCTGACATCATTGTGCATTCCCCTTTCAACAAGGAAAAATAAAAGCAACCTTAGATGGCATAGCACTAATTCCTAAAGAGAAGCACCACGTGCACCAGATCTGGGCCTTTTTTCTGTTTCATTGTAGAAGCTGCAGAGTCCAAATGGTTGCACTTTATTAATTTTTCACCTACAGTTTGTTTGAAGATACCCAGTGTGGTGTAGTGGATAGAGTGACAGTCTAGGCTCCAGGAGAACAGGGTTCAACTCCCCACTTAGCTGTGGAAACTCACAATGGGAATAGAACTGGTAAAGCCACTCCTTAAGCACATTGAAGACTTATATTTTAATGTGAGCTTTTTGTGGATAATGTAAGCTTTTTTGTGGTGCACTTACCTTGAAAGCCCTATGGCAGGCATGACCAAACTTCGGCCCTCCTGATGTTTTGGACCACAGCTCTCAGAATTCCAAGCCTGTATTCCCAATGTCAAAGGACTGTGGGAGTTGTGGTCTAAAACATCTGGAGGACAGAAGTTTGGACATGCCTCCCCTATGAGGACTGCTCGAAGTCAGATCTGATTTGATGGCATATAACTAGTTAATTAACAATTCATTCTGTTGACATGTTTTAATCCACATGGATCTAAGACAATGTTAGGTTGCAAAAGGGAATGAATTTGTATTGGTCCATCAAACTGACCCGAGGATTCAGACTGAGTCATTGTGTGTGAGTGTGTGCAGACAATACTCTCATATCAATCAAGAAGTCATCATTCAGAGAAATATGTCTGTGTGGATATAAAAATCAAAGAATGGCCAGAATCTTGTTGCACAATACCTTGTAGGTAAGAGGAAGGGATCAAGTCATTTTCAGAGTTTTCTGTCTTGTCTGTCGGTACTCCAGGCATGCACATGTGAACTAAGAATGTCTAGACATGAACGCCAGCCAGAATGATCATGCATAGCAGCTATGCAGTTTTGAGTTCACATTGTGTAAACGAAATAGATTTCTGGCCATTGGAACCAAGCCCCGTAGCCTAGGGGTTAAACTGCAGTGCTACAGTGCTGCCTTTGATCATCACCTGAGTTCGATCCAAATGGTCTTGGGTCGCCTGCTTGAGGTTGACTTCACCTTCTATCCTTCTGAGGGCAGTAAATTGAGTGCACAGCTTGCTGGGGGATGAAGCAATCTGTAACTCCCATAATTGCACTTCAAATGATGCAGAGAATGCTTTGAGCACTATTGGGCAGAATGTAAGCAGCACACTTTGCTTTTTGCTTTTACCAAAGAATAAAGAAAGCAGCCTAACTATAGCCACTGTTTAGCTTTCAGGAATGTAGTGGACGCCAGCATATGGTACATAAGTAATGGCCTGTTTCCAGCCTTTGGGAACCATGAAAGTGGTATTTAAATAGATTACTACTGACAGGTATTCTGTTTATTGCAGTTTCATCCTTGATAGTGCCGCTCCTAAGCACCACATTTTTGTTCCTGAGGCTGCTGAGCATTCTTCTTTCTTTGCTATCAACATACCTTCTGCTAAGCACAGGGTAATGCTCTTGTTTATAAATGGGATTTTGGGAGGGTGGAGGATTTAAGCTGTTTGAAGTCATAGATTTAATCTAGCTGACCACCAGTGCTGCCAGTCAGTTCACGGGGTATGTATTTTGTCGGTGGCTAGTCTGAAAGCAATGCAGCTATTATGGACAACATGATACTGTTCTCCCATAAAACACATTCATTTGCTAACAAGGGACTAATCTTCATGATTACAAAAAATAAAATAAAAAAATGAAGGGCAAAAGCAGGAAGTGGGATAGGAATTGAAAGAGAAGTAAAAGTTTGAATTGCTTTTTTGGGTTTTAGCTCTTGTCACCTTCAAGACTAGATCCACACTCAAAAGTGACCATTTCAAATTGAGGGGAAATGGTTGAAGAAGTCTAGTGCACCCCCCAAACCTTTGGACATTTGCTGTGTCCATCCAAATGATACGAAAATGAGCGGCATTGCTTTGAATTCAGATATTATCTGAGGCCATCAGTTGTCAAACAAGTAGCCACCCTTTCCCCAGTTCATCTTCCTTACTTGAAGGTGGGCAGGTGGAGAAAGAAAGTTGTTGCCTTGGTTTCTTCTTTTATGTTAACTTGCTCTCAAAATATACATTCATCTAGGTATGAAGCCCTTTTCGCTCTAGCGCTGGCTTTGTTGATGTTTGTGTGGATAAAGATGGAACAAGAGACCATACAACAATATGGAGTTTTACATAAGCCAAAGGTAATGTTTCAGGTTGACTACATTTATGCCAAGGACGCATTGTGGTTTTCACATTGCTAGCCACTAATCTATTGGTTTATTTTAGTTTTAATTACCAAATTGTGAGAGAACAGTTGAAAGAGCCTGGTATGTTTCGCCTGGATTAGAGGAAATTAAGGGGACACCGAATAGTTTGCTTCAAATATTTGAAGGGTAGATCCAGAGGTCAGGACAAGAAGCAATGGGTTGGAAAAGCAGGGAGGTAGATTCTGACTAAACATTCCAAGAAACTGCCTACTGGTCAGAGGTAAGGTGCCATTTTGGCTGTGCTGTAAGTCATCTAGATTGACCCAACACCAGAGGGGTGCATCTTAACCTGGTGATCTGGGACTTCTGTTACCTCCCTTCACAGTTCACCAGATGAGTAAAATGGTATTGCAGAATCAGCTTTTGTGAACTTTAAAAATATGTCATTTCCCACCACATTGGGGAAAAGGAAAAAGAAATAAGAGAGCAAATGGAAAGGTCACAAGAGGTATTTTCCTACCTAAGGCAGTGGAAGGATTTCAACTTGTTCATCTTCCTTGAATGATAACTTTCTTGAGAGTGTCATTAAAGTATAATAAAACTGTAGGAAAAGAGGCTTTTGTTGGCACTACAAGCTGACTTCTCTGAAAAAATCTCTTTAATTTCTCATTTGCTCCCTGGAAAATATACCTTTTAATATCAATGTGATCCCGAATGGTGTTACTTTTATTGATTTCTCTTCTGCTGTGTTTAAAGTTTGCTGCTCTCAGCTTTTCGCACACCACGGATATAACACAGTTTCGACAACTCCACGTAGATGACATCAGGCGATCTTTCTTCTTTGTATCCTTTTGTGCCGCGAACAAAAGCCTGGTTGAAAGAGTGCCCACGATGACACTGCCAAGCCACAACACTCTGCCTATCTCGAAGTGGTGGTGGTGGTGGTGGTGGTGGTGATCTTAAACGTTCTTTCTGGAAGGAGTTATGCTGGAATAACTTAACTGTTTGACTGGAAGTTGAGCCATGGCTACTGGACTTCTTTTTTGAGAGATAGAAACGTTTCGCTGTTCATCCAAACAGCTTCATCGATCTGACCGATGAAGCTGTTTGGATGAACAGCGAAACGTTTCTGTCTCTCAAAAAAGAAGTCCAGTAGCCATGGCTCAACTTCCAGATAAACTCACCTGGATGACTGAGAATCTTCACAGACATTTTAACTGTTTGACACGGAATAAGATCTTTTTCATAAGATGTGGCTAAACTGAGATTGTTCGTGAGCTGTTTCCAGCAAAACATGCTTCTCAGAAGAACAGGCCATGTATGTCTGTTATGAACAAATGAAGTTTTATGAAGTAGTATTGCCACAGTTCCCACCTAGAACCATATGTATAACCCCAAATAGTTTCAAACCCTTTGCAGTATGCTAGGCTATTGTGAAGGTGTGTGTGTGTGTGTGTGTGTGTGTGTGTGTGTGTGTGTGTGTGTGTGTGTGTGTGTGTGTGTGTGTTGTGTCATTACAGTCGTGACCGACTCTTCGTGGTTAGGCAACTTTTTTGTCTGTGGAGGCCTGTGTTGGTAAGCACTGATAAGTTACTCTAGGTAACTGCTCACCTCCTTTTCCTCCCTTTTCCTCCTCTTTTCTTTCCTGCCACATACTTAGCAACTGGTAAAGAGACAGGCAGCTCTTGCAGGGATTACATGCAGTGCGTTCCACAAAAAAATCCAAGACCTTGGCATCTCTTGAGCTGACTGTACAAATGTGCAACACTATCTGATTGATATTGCACAGATAGTATGCGTAGATGAAATCTTAGTGAGCAGAATCTTGTCTCTTGTATCAGAGATGAGATGAACAATCCTTAGAGAGAGGAACTGTTCTGGATTTCTGCAAATGTGCTCACGTTCTCCCAACACGGTGCAGAGCTACATCCATATATTAAGCATGCAAAGAGGAAGAGGAGGAGGAGGAGGAGGAAGAAGAGGAGGAGGAGGAGGAGGAGAAGAAGAAGGAGGAGGAGGAGGAGGAGGAGAAGAAGAAGAAGAAGAAGAAGTTTCTAAAGCTTTGTAACAGTGATAGTGTTTGTGTGTGTTTGCAGAGCTAAAAACTGAAACCGGGGATCTGGGAGAAGGGCGAGAAGGTCACTTTTCAGGTAAAATTGTCTTTCATTAGCCTTGCATCTAAGCAAGGAATGAGAATGGCTCTCATCCTCTTGAAGTCATTTTAGTACAGTCCTCTTTGCTAGCAGAAATGGGTCAACCAAAGCAGCCATGCTTCAACACTCTTGAATTAAACAGCTCCTGTTAGCCCAGTTGACATATTTGAACCCATCTGGGTCCAACACATCGTGTTAGGGTGTGAAGTGGGGTGAACATGTGTGTATATGTGTGTAGAATGAATTTTACTATCCTTAGCCTACTCAGGTCTTCTTCATGCTGACAGCATTTTTTGGTACTGGAAACATAGCTTCTGTTAACAGGTAAATATTGCTCGTTATATTGAGAGATGTTGAAAGGAAGTCATTGTAGTGCTTTTATTCTGCTGAATTCTCCTTGGACCATAGAACTTGGGCATGTGTATTCATGTATTTTATATTGTATAGTCTTCTGTTTCTCTTGTTTTAAGTTCTTTGACTTGTACTAGTCAGTCATGAACTCCTTTCCCTCTGTGTGTGAAGATTTTACCAGGTATTCTGCCACAATTTGAAGAAGTTATTTTTCCCCAGTTTTTTCCCCAGTTTCAACATTTTGAATCTCTTAGATAGAGGAGCCATAGGCCAAAAAAAGTGGCTCTGCCAAACTTTGCATTTCTTCCCATTGGGTGGAGAATAAGGCGAGTAAGAACTACATATACATGCGTCCAATCTTGCACATGTAGGAGTTGTACGCAGCCATCCCTATCAGATGGAATGGATGTAAAACCCATCGGTGCAGAACATGAATGCACAAGTAGCAGCAGATCATTGAGAGCGAGTGAGAAAGTGCCAGAACTTATGCCTTGCAGCAGCTTGCATCAGGACTTTAGTTCGGACGCATCCAAAAATCTATCGTGTTTTGTAGGAGGGGGTCATTTCTGTGGTGAACAATGTTCGTGAAATACTTATGAATAACACTTCTCTTCCTGGCATCTAGCTTTGATCCGACGTCCGTCTACTGCTTTCTGACAGTTTTCAGCCCTTTCGTGATGGGTGGCTTGCTATTATGGAAGGTCAGTAACTTTTAGGGAATGCTGTTCCCACCTTGATTTAGTTTGCAATCCCCTGCACAATTAGGCGCGGTTTAGTTCACTGAAGTCAGTGGGCCTTACTTCCAAGGAACATGGGTAGAACTGCAGAAGACACGCCACTCGGGGCTGCTGGGTTTTTCCTTCAGTACTTCTCAAACTCAAACTATAATATTTCTTACTTTGGCCATGCTTCAACATAGATTTACTTCTTCTGATTGTCATGCCGGCTGGTATTTCTTTTCCTCTCTGGATGACCTGTTTTGGGCTGTAAATCAAACTAAATAAAGGCATGCTGCTGCCTGTGAGAGCAAAGCATAATAAAAACTAAAATGTACAGCTCAGAACATCTCTATGAGAGAGGAAGGTTTTGGGGATGGCAGTGGCACAACCAAGATAGGGCTTAGGGCTTAGTCTACCTTCTGTTCAAAAGAAAAATAATGTCAATGTTCTCTGGCAGTGCAGAGAAGGAAGACACCACAATGGCCTGTCCCTGTCACCACTCAGATCACCTGTGACCCTGAAAGATTTTTTTTTGAATGATCCTCAACTATACCTTTCAGCAGTGTTGTTTTCCTGTCTTTGGCCAGGTCAGCATCCTGGCACAAGGTCTGGTTGCTGTTGGTCTTGCTGGCCCTTTCCCCACCTTTGATTTCCCTTGTGATCCCTCAATCCAGGTCTCTCCCTGTTCCGCCTTATTGTTTGCCTGCTCCCTCTTTCTTCTCTCATTTTCTGAACCACCCCTTGCCTTCCTGCTCTTTTCCAGCCTCATTTAACAACCAAAAAAAAAGTCTCTCTCTCTCTCTCCCCCCCCCTTTCGCCTTCTGGCCTCCTTCCCCTGGTGGGTCTCGTCATCGGGCAAAGAGAAACAGGATTATTACAGACTTGCCAAGGTTACTGAAGGGAAGGTCTGCCAACAGTTGCACAGCCATGAGAGCAGCCACTTGGCTTTGGATGTCTCGCAGCCTACTGGGAGGGCGTGTTCGGGACATGCATGGTTCTGACTCAGGAGAGCATCGCCGAGAGGTCCCCTGACCCCCCCAAAGCCTGCCCTC
Source organism: Phrynocephalus guinanensis (assembly GCA_037367245.1). Classification (NCBI taxonomy): domain Eukaryota; kingdom Metazoa; phylum Chordata; class Lepidosauria; order Squamata; family Agamidae; genus Phrynocephalus; species Phrynocephalus guinanensis. Next base: position 91,653,543 of record CM074739.1, read on the forward strand.
ATGCCCTTGTGGCCTGCTCCTCGATTGTTTAGGACAGCTCAGGTCATTTTCACACAGGTGAAAGCCTGGTGCCCTCCCTACACACGCACACACACACACGCACACAACATGCATGCACGCACGCACACACTCACCCCTGCACAGGTCAAGGCAGTTGATTTGGCATCAGCTGCAACTCCTGCCTTTCCCACAATTCCTTCCGTCTTGATGGGGCTCACCCCTGCTTTGAAAAAGCTCTAATCTGACTTTCCAAAATGCCTTTCCTTTGCGCTCCCACTAGAGAGCCTCTGAGAGTTAACCTCCACCGCAGGCACTTAACCGAGCACAGCGTGCCTTGTGTATGCATGGATGGGGATGGGGTGAGGCTCAAATGCCCTCTTGCCCGCTGCCTGCCAGGCCTCTAAAGACCTCTTGGTCTCAGGCACACACCAAGCACCTTTCGCCAGTGCTTCTGGCACACGGCAACATTGAATTAAAAGCCTTATATCTTAGGAATTGGAGGGCCACATTCTTCCGCCCACCCCTTTCCTTCCCCTTACCAGGTCCCCACCACCCAGGTCCAGAGGTTCCAGCTGAAAGTATTCTAGACCCCCTGCCTCTTAATATCCCTCCACTCCCAAAAGCCCCTCCTTCCCTCACGACCCGTCCCTCCAAAGAGGAGGTGGGAAGTGATTCAAAATTTGAGGAGATTCCTTGTGGCAAATTGTGCTAGAATCTTTCACACGTCTAACCCCCACCGGTGTGATAGAAGTCTGTGGAGCTGCCAAAAATTTTCTCAGGGCTCCAGTGATTCCTGGGTTCTGATTAAGGTGGCATCTGGGATAGGCTGGGATAGTAGCGTTCTCCTTTGCACCTCTTCAGGAATCCAGGCTGCCTTTCCCAAAAAGGTGAACTTAATAATTTGTGACTTTTTCTTCTTTCTGCATTTCCAGTGCCACGAATTTACAAGCCACTCAGAATCCGGAAGCTGAGTCATGGCTACTGGACTTCTTTTTGAGAGATAGAAATGTTTCGCTGCTCATCCAAACAGCTTTAGATGAAGCTGTTTGGATGAGCAGCAAAATGTTTCTATCTCTCAAAAAGAAGTCCAGTAGCCATGACTCAACTTCCAGATAAACTCACCTGGATGACTGAGAATTTTCACAGACATAAGCCACTCAGAAATGCAACATTTCAAACTCCTGAACACAGGAGTAATGGAGTAGGATGCAATTATACAACCCCATACAAAGCCATCAGCAAAACCCCACAGGTGCTGGGTGGACTTCCCTCCCCCTCTGGCCGGCTGGGCCACGTACCTGTTGTTGTGCATTGCCAGGGTCCTTCTGCTCCGGCATCGCACCAGCTCCCGGCAGGAGTTTGGGCTACCTGTTCCTACGCCCCCTGGCAGCCAATCACTTGGTCAAGGGAGCAGAGGAGGGATTCCCTCCATGTAGCTGATGAGTGGTCGGGTGCCTGGGAGAGCAGGGAAGGGCTGGGCAGACTCCTGCCTGGATCGGCTCACAACTACAGCAGAAGAACCCTGGCGACGTGTAACAAGAGGTAAGTGGCTCTGTTGGCCTGGGCGGGGGAGGGGACGCTCCATGCAACACCTGTGGTGCCGCCCTGACAGCTTCGTCGAAAGCCGTCAGGCACACCAAGCACCCTTTTTCTAATAGGTGATATAGATGTACACCTTGATTTGGAAATAGTCACTTGGGAGCTTGTGGAGTTGTAAGGAGTCAGGGTTTTCTTCATTGACAAGAGCAGTAATGACAGAGAGGCAGCTGGAGAGGCGGCAGGTCACCCGCTCCTGATCTTCCACGGACTGTTTGGTATACAGATTTTGGGAAGTGTTCCTTAGACTGAGGGAGATGCTTTGAACAATGGTGTAACATGTTATCTGTGCTGTTCTTTTAATAGTCTTTCTAATATCATAGTGTTCAAATGAGTGAAATGAAGTGGGTTACTAATAAGTCTTCCATGTCCTTCAGGGAACCTATGTTGCTCTTATTATGAGTGGCAATGCTGTTAATTAGGTAAAATGTCTGAAGGAGTGCTTCTATTCTCTAACTGTGTGTCCAAAATGTTAAATTTTGTAAGCATAACCTCTGAGGAACATTGGCTGTCTTGAACACTAGCAATGTCAACTGGAGGCTTGTCCTTAATTTCCTAAGAGATTGCCAGCAGCTTAATGCGATTCTTGTCCTCGGCAGGTTGCAGTCCCCTTTGTTCTTGTGTCATGTGCGTTTGAAGCTGTTCAAGTCACAACCCAGCTCTCATCTAAAAGGTATAGGAAGCTTTTTCCTGAAGAAGCCGTTGCCGAGGGGTTCATTTTGCAGGACACAAGCTGAACCATCTGCATCTCTTTTTGTAAATGACTGGGTCGAATGTTACCACTACCAGTCTTCTTTCAGTGTGGGAAAAATTCATGATTCTGAAAACTCTGATCAAAAGTAATATGTTAATTGACTAAACGGAATAGCTAGTCCCAGACAGAATAGATCCTTTGAATCAGTGGGTCTTGATGGGTTGATATATACTAATTAGAAATTATTTCAATGGGTTTAGTCCAGTCGTGTCCAACAGTTGAATTCAGGTGAATATTTTTAAACCGGAGATAGCAGAAGAGTCCATGTGGTCAAAGAATAGGTGTATGTCTTATCTTTACAACATGCTTTGGGTCATTTCATGTACTAGACCAGTGGTTCTCAACCTGTGGGTCCCCAGATGTTCCTGGACTGCAACTCCCAGAAGCTTCCACCACTCGCTGTGCAATAGAGCACTAGACCAATGGTATCCACCTTTGGGTCTTCTGACATTCCTGGATACACTTTTCCAGAAATACTGGCCAGCACACCTAGTGGTGAAGGCTTCTGGGAGTTGCACTCCAAGAACATCTGGAAAGCCAAAATTGGGAACCACTGCACTAAATAAACCCTTATTTCAGTTCCTTAGTTCACAGGATGCTCTTCCATTCCTCCACTATAGCCAAGGAATCTGTTCAGATGGTGCTTGTCTCTGCCTAGGCCTGATATCACATGGTGTTGAATGGATTATTCTTCCAGCTATGATAGATACTGCAGGATAAAAGTCCAAATTAGGCCATAGATCTATATTTGCTGCAGTCCAATCAAGGCTATCACTATTGCTGCCTAGACAATTTAATGTTCTGTATTTTCTGGACCCTATAACGTAGCACAATCTAATAAATAGAGGCCGAATTTAAGAATAGCCTTGTGCAAAGTCACATAAGGGTGTAAACTTGATTTGTCACATTTTAATGATTTTGCAAGGTATTGTTAATTTTGTAAGCTTGATTCTTGATGAAATGGCCAGATTTGGTTTCTTTTTCCAGGGCGGGGGATGGGGGTGGGGAGATAATTTGATAGAAGCCTTTGCTGAGATTTTGCTCAGTTGCCATGGTGTAGCACATTTTAATGAAATTTTACACGGTAACTAATCATGCTCTCATAATTATAATTCTTCTGAATTAAATTATTATAGTTAATGGCCCATCATTTCTTCCTGCTACTAAGTCAGCTGTTTAGTACAAAACAGTCATTAGTGATTTTAAACAGTGTTAATGTGGCATAATATTCAAATTACTTAAAATAAAGAAAAAGATAATGAATTAACTTCCACGATTTCTATAACATAGATTTAGCACATTTCCCAGTCTCTAAACTCCTTTGCTGCCACTCTACAAGGTCAAAGGCATCTACTGCCACTTTCATTAGAAACGGTCCTCTTCCTGATATTTGCACAACAGCAACTTGGTCTTATCTCTTCACTGCTGTTGCCCACTAAAGCAGGAGCCTCGTGGCGCAGTGGTTAAATGCCTGTACTGCAGGTAAAACTGTGCTCACGACCTGGGTTCAATCCCCGGTAGCAGGCTCAAGGTTCACTCAGCCTTCCATCCTTCCGAGGTCGGTAAAATGAGTACCCAGCTTGCTGGGGGGCGCAATGTGTAGCCTGCACACGGTAATTAAAAATTGTAAACCGCCCAGAGACCACTTGTAGTGGTATGGGGCGGTATATAAGCAGAACACTTTAAAGACTAGATGTGTCCAATAAGGCAGATTGATCATTCAGGCAGAATATGCTAATCCACCTCCTCAAAGGGAACTAATCGAGTTACCCTTATGTGTGAGTCACAGAGATCATGTGGGAGAAAGGCAGGTTACTTACCAGGTCAGTCATCTCTCTGCGTGAGTCAGGGAGATCAAGAAGTTGGATAAGTTACTTATCTGCAATGGTAGCTCTCTGAATGATTGTCAAATTCCAAAGTAGGCTTGGCGATACCTTTATTGGTCACTACTAAAACAAAAAAAAATATAAGCTAAGCCCTTGATAGCAACATGCTATCTTTATCAAAGCATTGTACCAAAAATGCAGTCTTTATCGAAGATGTTGTCTATCAGGTGCTGATTATCTTTTGGGTGAGATGGAATACACCACACGATGGTATCAGGAGGGAAGCTGGTGTTAAGACCGCTTCAAAGTCCCAGAGATGGTTTAACACCCAGAACATCAAACAAAGCAGCATAGTCTTTGATCACCCCCTCCATCTTCCCACCCTCAATTTGGCTATATCGAGACTACAAGTCCCTGCTTGCCTTGGGGAAAGTGGGGGGAGAGGTGATACAAAAAGGTGTTCCATTTGAAAGTTGGGGGGGGGGGGAGAGCAAAATTCACTAGGAATAATCAGGGCCAGATTAAAAAGAAGCAATTTTACCTAGTGGCTGCAGTCAAGGCCTCTGGTACATATGGAGGACAGCTCTTTTCTTGGCATCTTTATCAATCCAGAGAAGAAAAAAGTGGGTTGAGCTCTGTGACCAGAAAAACAAATTCCAAAGAGGAATTTGATTGTCAGTGAACTAACACAACTCACCCGCCTCTCCTTGGTCCATTGTGCTTCATCCTTCTCAGCCATGAGTGAAATGGGGATGATGGAGAACTCTTGGGGGAGACAGAGACATGCCCAGCAAAGGTTGGGTGTTGGAATTCTGCCAAAAGGCATGCCAGCTTCTGAACATGGCTCTGCACAGGTGTGAGGAGCATGTGCGTGAGTTACAAATAGTCTGTTGAAAAACCAGCTACAGGTGAGCTGCCAACCCCTTTTCTGAATTAGCACCTAAGTAATCCTCCTGATTGCAGTGACAACCTAAGTCTGGTAAATGCAGTTCTCATTATGCAAGCAGGGCATGGCCAGGAGGCTCAGCAAAGGCACAGTCAAGTTATTTCGAGTGCCTCCAGCAGAATTTCAGGCTTTATGTAATCCCCATTCTTTGGAAAACTATACTTGTCGAATATTTGCATTTCCTGCAGTGTTGAACAGAGTGCTTCTGCATGGGGAATTACTTGTGTTAGGGAGGTGCGCACATGCATTGGTCAGCCATTCCGTGAGCCGCAACATAGTTCGTGTAATAAGCAGATATAGTACAAATGGGGCTGCCTGGATTTAGGAAAACCAGTATATAGCAGTTCTAAGGAAGAAATAAAAAATCTTGGTACTGTAGGAAAGGGAGCTGTAGGAAGGAGAGTTGGCAAGGGGAAAAAGCAAAGGCATGGGGAATGACTTAAAGGTTTCTAACTCAGGTAAACCAGATCATGATTGAAGAAGTCTTCCTGAAGTGTAGGGAGAGAAAAACTACCGTGAAATAAAAAAAATGGAAGATGAAGGGAGAGAGCTCTGGCATGGGAGTGGAACAAATGGATTTGTAATCCAAGCAGAGCTAGGTACATTTGCTCTTAAAATATAGGGACGTTGATTTCATGTCTATAATTTAAGCGGGTCAAAAAATTCAACTCACATTAACAAAGGGTTTTGATATATTCAGATGCTTAGCACAGAGGGCCGAAAGGCCTGATATATAACACTAAGAAAACAGATCAAAGGAATCAACTGTACTTTTCAATCTTGTTTGTCATATTCTTGGAATTCTATGAAACTTTCTTGCAGTACTGATGAACTATGAATTATGGTCTTGCTCTGATTCTCTCTCTCCCCACTCCACCCCTCTCTTTTCCCCCCCAGGCTTTTCCTCATTGTTCTTGTGATTTCAGACATCATGGCTTTGGTAAGCTACTGTTGGACGTTCTGTACGAATAAGATCAAAACCCAGAGAGCGCTGCTAATTCAATCAAGAGCTATCTGAATTAGTTTCAGACTTCAAAGTTTATGGAACTAGGGCATCAACTGTAGACAGAACCCCCACTACTCCAGAGTCCCCTGTACATTGTCTAATGAATGCATCAGTAGAGACCTAATCTTTATTACTTCAGTTCTTTCACTAAGATATTTTTTAAAGTTAACATTGGGTCTTCATTGACTTCCGACCGAATGATCAAGATTGTGAGTGAAAGGGAATGCCAGATGCACCTGGGTGCCTAGTTTCATTTTTCATTCTTTTCTTCCCTGCCTTCGGAACAAAAGGAAAAAAAATGTCATGGTCTGCTTTCATTTTTCAAACAAGATATCAAAATTGCCAAGAACTGGGGGAGGAAAGGAGGCCCAAGGAGAAGTAAATGGTGCTGTTTGTGTGTATACAGTGCAGGGAGCAAGGGAGACGTAGACCATCTTAACATCCATCTTGTGATTTTAGGTCCGAGAATTATTAACCTTACTAATGAATTGGGGGTGGGGGAATTACACACTCCCCATTGCCCCAGCCTGTTTGCTGGGAGTTGTATATATACATGTGATGACATAGGGTGCTTTTACACGACCCCTAAGATCCGCTGGTCACTTAAATTCGGACCAGAGATCTTAGGGGTTTGTCGCTCTTTGTGCGTCCCCACCCCTCCGCACTTCCTGGCTGCTGGCTGCGTGAGGGGAGGGAGAAAAAAAGGACAAAAGAATAAAGGCTTACCTCCTGGTGCCGGTGGAAGCTGCCGGGAGCCCCGTCACTTCCTGGTTCCTTCTCTTAAAGGGGCGGGAGGCAAAAAACAACAACAAAAAGAAGCGAGGAGAGCCCGGCACATCCACATCAAGATTTTTCACGCTTGGAGAGCAGGTACATGAAAAGTGCGCTGGGACCCGCTTAGGTGGGCATGGTCGCACTTAATTTTCAGTAAACTCTGGAGCTGGTGGGTAAACAATTTTAAGCTCCGGAGCTGGGAGCCATTTGCAGCGGAGTTTAGGGGTCGTGTAAAAAGGCCCATAGCTGGAAGCAATGTGTCTTCAAAGCACTATAAGAAGGGATTTTATTATATTGTGATTTCCCATCCTTTATTCTTCCCAAAGGAGCTACGTGAAGTGACAACACTTTCTGCTTTTGTTATGTCACATCACAGTGTCTATGCCATAGAAGAAACATGTCTAACATTAGGCATCAGAGACTGTCATAATTTTAATTATAATAGTCAATAAATGGAGCTCTGAAAAGATTGGTCCTTCCTGGTTCCAGGCTGGAAGATATCTTCAGTCATTACAGTATCTTTAAAATAAATAAATAAGTTGCCAAAATAGCATGGTAGTTATTTGATTTCAACCCGTTCCAGGAATACCATGCAGAGGAGAAAATATTTCCAAGCCCCAAACAACACATCACTTAATCCAGTGAACAACATGCATTGCCGGTTCAGAACTGGGTATTTTTAGGACCCCTTTTTAACCAATAAAAGGGCCTAGGCAACCCTGGACCCATTTACCTGAAAACAAATTAGATTTACTTTTGAGGGACTTGCACAGGATATCACTGTGTACTGTTCCTCCCCTTGGCATGTGCTGTTCTGAATTATAATTGTAGCAGGTAGAAAAGTTTTGGCACCTGGCATGCATGCATGAGCAGTCCGTGCAGATATACAGTGGTACCTCGACTTACGAATTTAATCCGTCCCAAATGCATGCTCTTAAGTCGGGGTACCTATTTAAATTTTTTTTAAAAAAATAAGTTAAAAAATAAAAAAAACTGTAAGTTGAGCAGACCGTATCTAAAATTTGTAAGGCGGCAGTTAAAATGCCAACAGTTTTCCACTCTTAAGTCGAGCTGCTCTTAACTCGGGGTACCACTGTAGTTCACTATCTTCTTTTTTTCCTTTGGCATCCATTCATACTCTGTGTTGTAGAGTACCATGAGCAGTTTGGGCTGGAACTCACACTGGTCATAATGGCTAGGGTTTATTGGAGTTGGTTTTTCCCTATGTGTGAGGCTTTATAGTGGTAATGTTAGTCAGGCTAATTCCTGAAAAGAGCCATTTGCAGCTGAAGGTGAGAGAGAATGACTAGCCAAAGATTTTCTAGTGGAAGAAAGTATACGTTAAAAGAGAAATATGACTGTTACTAGGGTCAGCTCACCCGTTGACTTAACTAGCAAAAGAAGTGTGGTATGTGCTTCGCCACGTCTTCAAGCTATGAAGTAAAGTTGGGGGAGTGGACTACTGTATATGGTAATCATGTGGGGCATTTTGCCCTAGATGTTGTGAGGGAGGTGCAGGATTGGTTGTAAAATCAAGCTTGCCCTTGCATATTGATCCAGTTTTGCAGAAATTTGAACCTAGCTCCCTAATGTTCTAACCTCATAATTACTTCTTTGCTGATCTGTTTGTTATTCAGTTAAAGATTCTCTGACAAAATCTGGGCATCTTTTACTTGAAGCGTGGAAATGTCCTGAACGAACAGCTTGGAACAGACATTTATTTGAGCTTTGTCATTCTTGTTGTGAAATGCTTATTTGTGTAACAAAGTTCTACATTTTTTCTTCTTCTCTCCCTAGCACTTCTTCTTTTTGGTTAAAGATTATGGAAGCTGGCTCGATATTGGAACAAGGTACAAGGCAGTGGTTGCCCCACTCTGACATCTTCTTCCTCTTTTCTGGTTCATAAAAATGTATAGCTTATAAACCCAACATTTATCTGAATACAGTATACTGCTGTTTCTTAACACACTCTTCAGTAAAGCGCTGTTTCCTGTCTGTGACTTTTCCAGGTCAGGGAAATCACTAACATCTCATTTCTTTATCTATGCATTATAATTAATTTAATGATAATAATGATAATATCTGGAAGTTGAGTCATGGCAACTGGACTTCTTTTCTTGAGAGATTGAAATGCTTCGCCTCTCATCCAAACAGCTTCGTCAACAACTGAAGAAGCGGTTTGGATGAGCAGCAAAACATTTCAGGCCCTCAAGAAAAGAAGTCTGGTTGCCATGACTCAACTTCCAGATAAGCTCACCTGGATGACTGAGAATCTTCACAGACATAATAATAATAATAGTAATAATAATTTTACCTTTTTAAAAATTTACTTCTGTTCCTTGTCTCATTACGTTTCTTTGGCAAGAGATTTAATTTAATGGCAGTGAAACCCTTTGGCTGAAATCCTGCTGTTTAGCAGAGGAAGTCACACTAAAGCAGGCCCATGGAATCCATGGGGATTCGGTTTGTCATCTCCTGGATAGGTTCCATTGATTCAGATGGGCCTTCTTTAGTTGCAACTTATTTTGGCATAGTAAGTCACCACTAGAGGAGACCCATTTGAACCAATGGAGCTGTCTCACTATACCCCTATTAATTCAATGGGTCTGCTCCAGTGGGACTTACTATGCTAAGCAACAGGACTTCAGCCTTTGTGTGCTCTATTTATTAACCTAGGCTATCTTTTGCATCTTTTCCTCACCAGCCATGATTCTCAGATACTGTCTTTGTGCACCACATTTTTCACAATCCAAAAGAAAATGGCTTTCCAAACAAAAGCTTCATCATTATTATTATTATTATTATTATTATTATTATTATTATTATTATTATTATTATTATTATTATTATAACAACAACAACAACTGTGATGGTTATGGTGTACAGCTTATGAAAACCCCAAATCACAATCTCAGAAAATTAGAATATTACATGACATCAATAACACAAGGATTGGAAATAGAACAATATTGGACCTTATATGCATTCAGTACTTGGTTTGAGCCCCTTTTGCATCAATTACTGCCTCAGTGGGGTATGGCATGGATGCTATCAGTCTGTGGCACTGCTGAGGTGTTATGGAAGACCAGGATGCTTCAATAGCGGCCTTCAGCTCTGCTGCATTGTTCAGTCTCATGTCCCTCTTCTTTCTCTTGGCAAGCCCCGTAGATTCTCTGTGGCAGTGTTGGCGAACCTATGGCACGGGTGCCAAAGGTGGCACTCGGAGCTCTTTCTGTGGGCACCCAACATCACCCCTTCGCAGCCACCTGTATTCAGGTTATGGCTGTATTGGCACTTTTCGAAAAATTAATGGGTTTTGAATTGCAGTTTGGGCACTTGGTCCCTAAAAGGTTCCCCATCACTGCTCTATGGGTTCAGGTCAGGTGTGTTTGCTGGCCAATAAAGCACAGTAATCCCATGGTCATTGAACCAGGTTTTGGTACTTTTGCAAGTGTGAGCAGGTGCCAAGTCCTGCTGGAAAATGAAGTCAGCATCCCCATAAAGCTCGTCTGCAGAAGGAAGCATGAAGTGCTCCAAAATCTCTTGGTAGACAGCTGCTTTGACCCTGGACTCAATGAAGCACAGTGGACCAACACCAGCAGATGACATGGCTCCCCAAATCAACACAGACTATGGAAACTTCACACTGGATTTCAAGCATTGTGCATTGTGCGCCTCTCCATTCTTCCTCCAGACTCTGGGTCCTTGGTTCCCAAATGTTGCTCACATTAGAAAAAAGGACTTTGGACCACTGAGCAACAGTGTTCAAGAGCAGCTTGACAAGAGGAATATGACATTTGAAGCCCATGTCCAGGATCCGTCTCTGCGGGGTGGCTCTTGATGCACTAACTCCAGCCTCAGTCCACTCCTTGTGAAAGTCCCCAAGATTTTTGAATTGCCTTTCCCTGACAATTCTCCCCAGGCTTCAGACATCTCTGCTGCTTGTGCGCCTTTTTCTTCCACACTTTTTCTTTCCACATAACTTTTTATTGATGTGCTTTGATGTAGCAGTTTGGGAACATCCAACTTCTTTTGCAATCTGTACCTTTTGGAGCTTTCCATCCTTATGGAGCGTGTCAATCATGGTTTTCTGCACAATTGTCAGATCACCAGTCTTTCCCATGATTGTGATTCCTACTGAACCAGCCTGAGAGACCATTTAAAGGCTCAGGAACCCTTTACAGGTGTTATGGATTCATTAGCTGATTAGAGTGGGACACTTTGAGCCTAGAATATTGAACTTTTTCACACTATTCTAATTTTCTGAGATTGTGAATTTGGGGTTTACATAAGCTGTACGCCATAGTCATCACAATTATCCCAAAGTAAGGCTTGAAATATCTGCATGTAATGAGCTTATCTCATATATTACTTTCACCCTTTGAGTTGACTTGCTGAAAAAAATGAACATTTGCATGATATTCTGATTTTTCAAGTTTCACCTGTAGGCTTGGGAAAGGGAAAAAAGTGATGATACAAACATAATGTATCCCTAGTTGGACATAGGTATTATAAATGGTAGAGGCTGATATTTTCCTGTCTGGTGCAAAGCTCTGAAGCAGAATAAGCAATATGCACCCAGTAATTTCTCACCCAATGTTTGGGGTCTAAATCCAATTGCTAACCTCAAGTAGAGTAGACCCATTGAAATACTGGGGAAAGAGTTAACATTCAGAAGGTGGTTCAGCTGCTCTACTTTAACTGGCACTGGCAGTTGGATTGTGAATTTAAATTTAAACTCCCAGAAGCCCCAGCTAGGGTAGTCAAAGGCCAACTGAAGTCCAAAACATCCGAAAGGCCTGAGATTGAGTACCATTGCCCTTGTCTGTACAAGTTTGTATAGAGGACTGCTTCTTCTTCATTTCCAGGGTGGTTGTGAGCTTCACCAAAATCCCTCAGGCAGCACATACCAGATTTCTGCTAGTTAATAGTGGTGGTTCTGAGGGAAGCTTAATTTTAAATCATGGAATCAAATTTTGGTTACAGCCAGTGTTTTAGACCAGTATGTTTTCAGTGATGGTCTATTAAGCTCCTCCCAGATTCCTGACCCTGGACACTACTATTCTTTCAAGGAGCTACATGACTTTGAAAGTGTTTTAGTCATGGGAGTGGATGTAGTGCTTTCACATAACTCAGAATCATCATGTGAGCACTCCCTGCCCTTGTACCTATGTCCTTATGTGCTTTCCAAATCCTCTCATGTACCCATTGCCTCCCTATCTCACAATGATCTGTTTCTACCAATTCAATAGCCACTGATCTGCAAATATTCTTACTGACAAAATGAGGTCGCAAGTTAGATACTACAGTGGTCCCCCGCCCATTTGCGGTTCATATACTGCAGTCCCACTATATTGCGGGACTGCAGTATATGAAAAAGGCCCCCTGGGGTAAGAGGGGAAAGGCCTGTTTCAGGCCTCCCTTACTTACCCCAGGACTGGCGTTGCTCCAAACAGGCCTGCAAGGGCCTTCCCGAGCCTTCTGGAGGCCCTCAAAAGCCCGGGAAGACCCTTGCAGACCTTTTGGGGCAGGGCCAGGCTGGGGGTAAGTACAACAGCCCCCAGCTAGGCACCCCAGGCCCAACCCAACCTGCATCTGTATATTGCGGATTTTCAATTATCACGGGTCAGGTTGGGTCCCTAACCCCACAATATTGGACCTGGTTAGCAGGGCAACATAACAGTGCAAGACCCTTAAAGCTTGCCAAGCTGCTATGAGTTGATATTGCTATTTTGTTTGTTTTGTTTTGTTTTGTTTTGTTCCAGAAACTTAGCTTTTTGTTTACTTTAAAAATGGTGGTGCAACTCCTGCATGAAAACCAATTTCCCAAGCAGAGCGGCCTCCAGTCATTGGGGTCCTGGCTGCTGATAGTCTCCGATATATTGGCGAGCTGACACTACGCGATAACAAATGGAGCAGGGATGGCTTTTAATTGCATTCTATTTGCGGCACAATTTCTTCACCTCCTTGGCATTTTTGCTGAACCTTCTTACGCATAGTCAAATCTACGACCACATGCAACAGACTGATGAATGCCTCACACGTATACGCTGCCTCTTGCCGCCCTCCCCAAACGCCTCACGAGTGCTTCACCCATGCTGTGCTCATCTTTTGACCACATCTACACATGACAGAGTAAACTGCATGTGTTAATGAGCCTTCGCAGGCTAAATATTATCGGTCAAACCTATCTGTCTCCCCATCTCATTCTAAAAGCAGTGCTTTTCAAAGGACTTGGCTCCGGCATTTAAGCGGCGGTTTATCATAGATAAGGTAGGCCTGCATAAGGTTCAGCTCTGAGACAGCTATTTCATGGTATGTTTTCAAGATGAAATGATGGAGGGGTGGAACTGTTCTCCTTTTTTGTGTTATGCCACTGTGGTGTACACTGATAATATCTCACCTAGTTGACTGTAAAATCTTGGGTTTGTTACATTCTCTCACCTCCTCAACTCTTACCACTTTTGGTTAAAACTGTAGTGTGGTGGCAGACTGTGATATCTTCCTAATGCCTGTCTCCTATCCTAACATTTTGTTGATCCCTAGTTCTAAAGACAGAAAAGGTCATTTTAGCAGTCCCACTCTTACTCTCTTTGCTTTAATTCTACTTTTCTTCTCATTGTGCCTTGAATGTTCCTCTCTGGACCTTGCCTCCAGCCTATTTGTGTGTTTTCTTATGTAGTCAGAATGCTTTTAAGCCAACAGGTTTTCCCCACCTTCCCAGTTATTCACAGGTTAAAATCCTGTTTTGTAACTTACACTGCCATATTGCTGATGACATCATTAGTAGGCCAATTTTTCAGAAATTAAACTCTCTCTACTTCTGTCCCAAGGCTCACATGACTCCTGCATAATCTCTTTATTTATAAGGCAGCTGTGGGAACCCACGACATAAGGGACTCACCACCAGGATGATGAAAGAGATTACACAGAAATTTCTGGAGCCTTGAAACAGAAGTAGGAAAGGATTAACTTCTAATGATCCAGCCTTGCTGCTCATGTTCTTAGCCTTATGCAAGTATAATTTATAGAAGGTTTCACCCATCAAATATAAATGTTTTAAAATAATATACTTAAATAATCCTTTAGAATCCTATGCAAAATAAGAATAGAACAAATAATCATTTTTTCACTCTTTAAGAAAGTGTCTGAACAGATCAAGATACCCTGTCAAAAATTGTCTACCGTATTGCTCTCTTTTTCTGATCCTGTATGAATGTGAAAAGATGAGAGCTTTTTAAAAATCAGTAGTCGTATTTTTACTAGCCATTGAATTTTGTGCAAATACTTTTATTGACATACTTTGTGATTTCCTTTGCGTTCTCACACTTGGCATTTGCAAATTTATCCAAAAAATGCCAAAATGCAGAGAGAGAGAGAGAGAGAGAGAGAGAGAGAGAGAGAGAGAGAGAGAGAGAGAGAGAGAGAGAGAGAGAGATATGAAGTATTAAAGAAAATTAAGAAAAATCAAGAGATTATAACATCGTGAGAGAGAAAAATGACAGGAGAAATACTTTAGTAACCCAGTGAGAAATGGGGGAAAAACAGATTGTTAAAGTTGGTCATTTAAGATGGAATAAATGGGAAAAGAAATACACGAAGGTGAATAACTTACTAACTAAAGTAAATTGGTTTAGACTGAAATATAATAGCATTGCGTAGAGCTGCCACATGCAAATTCAAGATAACAATGATGACATTTGTTTGCCAGTAAGTGGAAGAGCACTGAAGAAGAATACAGAGTACTTTTCAGGGATTGTGCCAGAAACCTTTCTTCTTGTGAAAGCAGACACGTTTTCTTGATCTGTCACATTTATATTTTGTCCTTGCCCTAAGTAGCTTGAGGAAGCATACCAGTCGATACAAGTATCAGTTGATGTGTCAAATAATAGCAAATTTGATTCTTTTAATCATGCCTGGCCATTCACTAGCTCAAACTGTGCTGCTAATATAACTATACCTTCAGTTATTACTGACTTGCATTTATTTATTTATTTATTTATTTATTTATTTATTTATTTATTTATTTATTTATTTTAGAGTATTTTTACCTTTTGGAAAAGGAGAAAAGATTTGGCATCTTAGTTGCATGTTTGGCATGGAGCTGGATTTTACTGAAGACAACAGATATTTCCCATTAAGTGAATAGATTATCTAAGGCAGGCCTGCCCAAAGTCTGGCCCGGGGGCCGAATCCGGCCTGTCAGGCCATTCTGAGTGGCCCGCAGCTGGCTGGCCTGCCCCTCCCCCCCCTCCTTCACCCCATGTTTTTTAAAGAAAGTGGGTGGGGCTTGCAGTGGGGTGGCAAGGTTGGGGAGCAACGGGCCCCTGGCACATTCTCAGCCACCAAATCTGGCCCTCCTTACAAAAAGTTTGGGCAACCCTGATCTAAGGCTATGTAGTTTGAACTTCTGGCTTCAGGTGAATGAACAAACTTTGAAGTCATGAACTCCATTAATTTATTCAAAGCAAATAAAAATTTCATCCAAATTCTCAGGGGATTAGAATATTCATTGAAAGATCCACCTGCTTGTCTTTTCAAAAGAAGAGTGGCAATAGCAGATTTGATTTGAAAATGCAGAGTCCTGCTTTGTCCTGTGTTGGCACCTTATTATACATTGAGAGGTAAGGAAGTCTAGCTAGGATCTAATTCTCAGAATACAACTTTGCAGAAAGCTTTAAAGAAAAACCCGGCAACTATTTTCTTTTTCTTTGATGCCCTCCTGAAGCGTAGAGAACAAATTCAGCCTAAGCAGCTGGGCTGCAAGATTAGGTTTTTTTCTTCCAAGGAGAGGCTCCTGTTATCAGTTTATTACAAGTGTTTCTGTGAACTGTGAAGTCCAAAGGGTGCTGACCGGGCTGTTGAAGCAATGCCTTCTGCACTTTAACAAGCCAGATTGAATATTATCAGTTTCCGAATGGCACCTTCTCTACGGAGGTGGAGAGGTCATGGCAGCTACAGCGCAGACTATAGGAGGCTGTTTCTGTATACTTGTAACTGAGGCTGGAGGCTAGGGCAGAACACTCAAGGGCTATTCTGAAAGGGCCAAAGTGGCTAATATAGAAGGAATAAAAATTGTGACCACTGGATCCCTCCAGGCCTAGCAAGACGTTCTGTTTCTATTGCTTTATATATATTTGCTGATTGCTTAGTATACTTGACAATTTCCTTTTAAGATGAGCCATGGGCTTTTATTTCTGGAAACTCCAGTGCTTCTAACATGTTAGGAACTCTGCAACAAAAAGGATACAGGCCTTGATTTTGGATGGCCGTAGTCAGAGCATCTTCATGATTCTCTTACATTGCTTATTATTATTTGAAATTTAAGGATCCTAATGCTCCCCCCCCCAATGAAACAGTGTATTAGTCACCTGACCCAAGTCATCTTCCTTGCTAAACCAGTTCAGATTCTTAACTTCTGCTTTCCTATTAAAACTGCATCCTCCAAGGGGAAAGGTGAGATGTGCTTAAAGTTCAGGATACTATACATCAGGAATGAGGAATGTTGCTAGACTGCAACTCCCATCACCCCCATCCAGGTGAAACCATCAATGGTGATGAAGGATCATGGGAATGGTATGTTTGGCATTTAGCCCTAGTTTATGGAAGCCAACAGGTATTGACTCCAGCAAAATCTGGAGAGCAATAGGTTCAGAATCTCAGAGGTGTTTTAAATATCAGTCTGTTGAAGCAGGTGTAAATTTGTATGGGAATCTAAATCCTATAATAGAGCATTGTTCCCTTAACATCAAGGTACATTGATAATAAATAATTTTAGGGGATAGTTGGGAAAGAAACCTTTCTAGGGGGGAAGCAAACTTTGTTTACTGCGCTTCTAGGCCACCTTTCTCCCAGTGATGAGACTCAAGATAGTTCACAGACCATTAACAGGGAAAGGAATTAAAATGGCATAGAAGAAGCATTAAAAGTGGTTAAATGTGGAAATACTAAAATCATCATATAAGAACTTGATTTGGTTAAAAACCGTAAATAAAGATTCATTCATTCATTCATTCATATAAGAACTGATTAAAGAAGAAAAAATATTTAGGAACAGATTTATATCAAACTGGCATTTAAATTTGTTTCTAATTGTAGACATTTTCTTTCAAAATTGGTTTTTAGTTTGCTTAAAAGATGTATTGTTATAATGATAATCTATCACTTAGGGACCATCCTCCCACCAAAATAAATAACTCTTCCATATCATTGCTTTTTATCTCCGAAAAAAAATACTTGGACTGATTTGTAGGGTATTTTCTCCCTTTATGAGACTTCAAATAGGTTGAGGATTAGCAATACTGTTAGAGTTAGTGTTTAATATACACATCTTTACTTGACTGCATCCATTGAATATTCATCCTGAAATGGACAAACTCGCTGTCAACCAGGAATGTCACTTCTGCTTATCAGGGCTGTGGTTCACTGATATAACACACAAAATATTTTTATCATAGTATATTACATTGGATGGAACAGAAGAAGGCCTCCATCGCAAAATTGATGACTGGTAGATTCATTGCAACAATTTTGTTTTGGATCTTTTTTGTATGTAAAAAAAACATACATAGCAAGCAGCTGAAATGTGGAATTTACTATATTAGGAATGCTGCTGCAGAATGTGTACATTGTAGCTCTCAGTTTGTGTGGATGCCCTCTTCTGGTGTATGTGAGTTAATGGGACCCAATTCAATTGCAACTGAACTGATTCTCATTCATGTCAATTTGACATGTCATGAATATTTTGTTCTTTTCAATTAAATTTTGGGATGGCTAAGTTCTGGACTGATGTTTAAAGTTCTCTGTAGCTATAGTTAAGGTCTTGATTTTCATTAAAATAGTAAGCCCAGATCTCGATAATATGTTGGCAAGAAAGCATTTTGTGTACTTGATTTGTTTTTGTTTTTTGAGTCTCCCAAAGCCTGCCATTTGTATGCATGCAAACAGTCCAACTGGTATGGTAGCAGCTTTAACTCTGTTCTGAAACCACTTTGTTCTGTATAGTTGATTCAGCTCGTTATGTGTTTAAAGGGATTTTTTGTTTGTTTTGTAATACTTGGAGCCATAATGTCGGGAAAGAGTGAACTATCTCCTGGGAAAATGATGCTGCTCCTCTTGCGTCCACTGGCTCACAGTACATTGATTGCTTGGGGCATGAGTGATGTTGTGCTCATAACCCACAGCTGGTAGTCTCACGAACAATTTTTTTATAACAGTGACACTTGGTTTTCTGAAATTCTAAACAGTATCAACCTTTCTGACCCAGCACAGTCTTTATGTGTTTTGTGATCACAACTCTTTTGTTCTGTCTGTAACAGTGTACTGCAATGGTCTACACAACAACAAACAGCCCTGATTGATGGATTATGGAATTATAAGCTTGGTGGACTTGATAGCAATGACAGAACCTGCATGGCTGTGGTGTGTGTGTGTGTGTGTGGTGTCCTTACAGTTGTGACCGACTCTTCGTGATCCCATGTCCATGGAGTTTCTTGGCAGGAATACTGGAGTGGTTTGCCGGTTACTACTCCAGGCGCCTACAGCCTGTCTCTTATTTTTACCCGCAAACCTAGTTCTCTCTAGAGTTGTTGTTTTTATAATCAGGTTCTTTCTAACACGCAGTTTCCTCTCTGTTTCAGCATTAGCCATTACGTCCTTGTGATGTCCTTCACTATCTTTCTGATGCTCTTAAGTGGACTGGCCCAGCTGCTCACTACAAAAAGACTAGGCCTTTGGGAAGGAATGAAGCACCATTCATTGTGACAGATGACTGAGATGTCCATGTTTTTGGAACCTTCGTCCTTCCTGAGGGATAGATAGAATTATAAGACTGGCCACTCAAACACCTAAAGAACCTGATGCTACAGACAATGCCTTGACCCTCTTTGTCTTTTGAATTGAATCTAGAGTTGTTTTGTTAAGGATGGCAAAGGGAAACTGCCACACATACATCTTGCCAAAAATCAAATAACAGAATGACCTTTTTGGAGGTGTTAAATAAGAGTGCTCTGCTCAGTTTCCCAGTTGGGATTCAGAGAGGTGACAAGAAGGGAAATTGGTTCTATAATTTGTCTGAAAGGTACAGAAAAACAGTTCCAAGGACTGCTGTCTGTAGGACAGGACTGATGTTGAATCCCTTGTCCTTCTAAATCACTATCTACTTTTGGACAAAATAATAGACTGATACGCCAAGAGACCAGCATGCTCCAGAATTTATTACATGCTAGGTTTCATTTTAGAACTGAAAGTCAAGCTTAAAGGCTTATGTGTTAGTGCGTTCAGACTAAAGCTTGAATTCTGCTCCTTTAAAAATGGGTTTGTACATGTGTGGAGAGAGGATGGATGGGTTTTTAAAAACTACTTTATGTTTTTTTACTTTTTTGGATACAGAAAACAAATACGATTAATTCATGAAATAGATGTTTTTCTCTAAGTAGATCAGTAAAAACTGTATTGATGGGAGAGGGAATTAGGCCAGGGATGTATCACTGACATATTATAGACGTGGATGCCATATTGCATAAAAATGTTTTTGGTGGCCATTTAACAGCTTTCATGTGGTGGGTTAGCCTATTAATTAAGAAATAAGCTTAATGCCTTTCTAACTAAGCCTTGACCAGTCAACAGGACTTTTCTGGTGAGTTGCAATAGTTGCTGTTGGTTAAAAAATTAAGGGGACAAGGAGGGTTAGTGGTCTTACGTTATTTCACATTATTCATATTTGATGGGTGCTACCAATTCTTTAAAAAGCAGTTGCTCTATATATTTTTGCTTAAGATTTTTTTTCTGGAAAGAATATGGAAGAGGTTGTAGGAAACGAAGTAATTGTTATAATCAGAAGATGCTTCCACCCACCATCCCCTGTAAAATTCCATGGATGTGGCATTTCCCCTATAAAAACAAAATGTCTCAATGCACTCCAAACTAGTGTCTTTCCCAAGTGTACACTGTGACTGGAATATTGTGTAGTAATTCACAACAGAGCAGGCCAAATGAATCAGTGGGGATCTGATAAGTCAGTTCCTCCATATGTTGATTCAAATGGGTGTAGTTCAGTTGCTGCTTACAGCAGCTAACAGTGAGTTGCAACTGGAATAAACCCATTTGAATTAATGAATCCCTGGTGATTCAGTCGGCCTACTGGAGTGGAACCTACTATTCTAAGTAAGAGGATTTGCGCACATAAATCGTTTAGGGATGGGAGGAAATCCAGAACAAAAGGCAAAGGAGATGTTTTGTTTTGCCATGTTGTTACTTTAAAAATTAAAAAGTTTTTTTTAAAAAAAACTTATGTATGTGTCAGACAAAATGGTCACCGCAGGGGAACAAGTATACCAATCCCCTGACATCCTGCCCTACATTTATTTGAAGTTCTCAGATGACTTTTTGTGTCTTGGTAAAGAAAGTAAAGCCCTTTTCCTCCTCCTCCTCCTCCTCCTCCTCCTCCTCCTTCCTCCTTCTTGTGTCGTTGCAGTCGTGACCGATTCTTTGTGACTCCATGTCCATGGAGTTTTTCTTGCTAGGAATACTGGAGTGGCTTGCCTGTTCCTCCTCCAGGCACATACAGCACCTGGTATTCACTGATGCTCACCCATCCAAGTACTAGCGAGGGCTGACCCTGCTTAGTTTCCGAAATTAGGTGAGATCTGATGTGCTCAGGGCATCTAGGCATTTGTCCCTTTTCTTTTTGCATATTAATTCTTTTAAAAGGAAATGGTGCAGTTTTAATTTTGCATTTTGCAGGGTCTCTTCACCTGACAATCCAAGAGGCTTGTGGGAACTTGGTCTGTACCTCAGACGAAAGCTTCAAAGGCATTCTGCAGAGATTTTGTTGTCACACTTGTATCATCCTCTTCATCAGTCCATGGGGGTGTTCTATTTCAGTCTCGCAGACCTGAAATATAACCTGTGGGCCAGGTTAGACTAAAGAACAGCAATTTGCCCGCGGCTACCTCCAGAAGATGATTATCTGAGTAGAGAATTGAGTATCACCATTGAAACTCTTCATTACACTGAAACAAAATGTTCTGTCAAAGTAGACCTGGCAAATTCTAAAGCAACAGGGATTTTTTTTTTAAAAAAAACTGCTTACAAGAGTCCCACATGTTTTGGTTGGTGAAGTTACGAAGTTGAGTCTGTACTGGAATTCATATAACCCAAAGGCTGGGAAAAGCTTTTTTTTTTTGCACCCAATGTTGTTTGGGTCATTATTTTTTTCCCTGTGATCTTTCATGCAAATCATCAGTTGAATAATGAGGTGGATTAATCAAAGCAAGTTACCACAGCCTTTTAGTCTGGATGATCTGAGCAAGACTGTAAATTACAGTACTTTTGGGAGGGGGGGTTGTTATGTGTAGGGGTGCCAGATATCTGAAACTATTTGAGGGTAGTTAACGATAATATTTGTTGAATATCAGCTGTATGTAATTGAGCATTAAGGCCACTGTTTCTCTGTGCTTGAGTTAAATTTGATCCTTTTTTAATGTGTACATCTATCTGTGGAAACCTAATTGGGCAGAAGTTCCATTCAGTTCTGTGGGGCTTACTTCTCAGTAAGTAGCATATGAATTCAGCTTCAGTCCCAGAACACATCTGTATTCTGTCTCTAGACCGAGGATGTGAACAATTTCTGGACCGGATGCTGTCAATTCCTAAGCTATACACCGAATACAAATCGCATTGACAAAACACACACACTAGAACTTAAGACACTATGATAACCTCTGGTCATCGACATGACTGCTACTTAGGAGTTGATTTGTGTGCCCTGCAGATCTCAGTAGTTCTCCAGCTGTGCTATAACCACCACCCACCACAATGCTTCTATGTCCAAATGTTTTATGAAATGCTATCAGACATGTGCAAATTGATCTCCAGTTGGGGAATGACAGCTACGGAGTGCAAATCTGCTTTTCAACGTGACAAGAGACACGTTATGTTCAAATAATAAGCAATTTAGCCCTACATTTACATGTAGTTCTAAGAAATGAAGATGATTGGCAGATAATTCTGACTCCCAATATTGGCTACAACTGCACTGGTGAATAACTTGAAGCATACTTAACAGTAGACACATATGCTATCAGTTCTGTGGAGTACAATCCAAAGGACCATCATTCTTTAGATTTGTCACCTAATCTTAAAAAATACAGAGATGTATTGATATACTATCAGCTGCACACCTGCCCCCCCCCCAAAAAAAGGCTCCCAAGAAGGCAATGATAGTAGGAAATAAAATTATAACATTTTCTGACAACGTATCCAAAATAATACATGTAGAATGTAGATTTTTCCCCAAACTCTTTAATTGTGCCCCAGAAGCCGTTTCCAAAAGCAGACAAAGAGTCATGTTTCAAAGTGTCTTGTGTGTCCTTTTTTCCTAACGAATAGGGTGATCGCACACCAGGAGCAGCAATCACTGGCGTGCTGCCTTTTAGGTCTCTTTGTACCATCACAGCCCTACTTTGCTGAGATCATAGATGAAGGCTCTGTTCCAATTACCATTATCTTCAGAGGCAAGAGAAATGTAAGGAGGCATGGCTCGCCTGGATAGGAAAAGACTTTTCAATATCAACTCCAGGTGGTGAGCAGTGTTTCTGCTGACTCTGATAAAAGGGAAGTCCAGATAATGCACAGAGTAATTGCCATGCATGGCCTGCTGCTGAACAGTTCATGCTGATGATAACCTTTAGACTCCCAAAGAGCAGCAATTACTGACTACCATCTTTCCGGGTTACTTTCCTGTAGATCAGGGCAAACATTGGAGGGCCTTCACATGGTTTGGCTGACAGTTCCCAGTATCCCTAGTCAATGGCTGAGTATTAGAGATGGGCATGACTTGAAAAAAAAAATTTCGAGTTGTCGTTAGTCGGGCCAGTCCCATTTCGGGTCGTTTCCGGTTTTCGCGAAAATTCGCAAAAATTAGTCGGTTCGTTTTTTCGTTTTTTCGTTGTCGTTAGTACTGGTTTTTTTGGGGGGGGAGCGGGCTCCTGGAGGCACCTCTGTGGGGTGGGTGCCTCCTCTGGCCCGCTATAAAGGGAAAGTGGGCTCCTGGAGGCACCCGTGGGTGCCTCCTGCCACTAGGAAGGGGAAGCAGGCTCCAAGAGACACCCCTCTACATGGGGGTCTCCCTTCCTCACCTGCTGCTGCTGCAAAATGCTATGCAATAGCCATATGGATATTGCATAACATAATGTGCAGACGTGAGACCAGTGTGAGAGTGATAGGGTCATACCCGCCCTTCACAAGGCTCTGGCACCACCATGTCTCACACAGAAGGGAATTGTACTTGCTGCGTGTAGTGCAATGCAAGCAAGTAGATCTGGCTTTAAGGTGGCTTAGTGCAAGAGCTAGGGTTAGGCTAGTGACGGGTAAGGTTACGGTGGGCTAGTGGGTTGCACCTCTGGGTGCCTCTCTGACCCACTAAGAAGACAGTCTGTGACGTATGGGTACGGAGTCAAGGGTTAGGGTTAGGGCTAGGGCAGGTTTTAGGGGGCTTTTTGGCACATCCCAGAAGTCTCCATGGCCAAGTGGCCATGCGACTGGTGGGATGGCTCCAAAAATTTGCATGGTTGTCCACTCCCACATGGCTGGCCACTTGGCCAGCCCATCATTGCGCACTGCGCAGGTGTAAATAAAATAAAATAAAATAAAATCAATGGAGGACAGAGGAGGAGAGGAGAGACATTTTGTTGCAAGAAAAAACCCACTGCTACTGTGAAAAATCTGGCAGTTTATAAATTTTCGCGTGTTTCTGTTGTGCTTGTGTGTTTTTGGACCACGATTTCAAAAACAATATTGCGTTCGCCGCCCCATTTTGGATCCCCCGCCCACACCGCATGGCATGGCGATGGCGACTCGCGAGTCCGGCTGCCCAGGACGGGGGGGAGGCGGGACCCCCCCTCCAGAAACCACCCCTCCGGTAGGTGCCCTGCGCCCTTAGTCAAGCAGGCATTTTTCCGCCTGCTTTTTTGGCCCGGGAATGGGTGGGGGGAGAGTTTAAAAGTTTTTTCCTGTGCCGTCCGTGCTGCTTGCTTGCGCTTTAATTGCGGCGGCCGGCGGCGAGACTGGGCTTTTTGCTGGCTGCGAGCCTGCGGCGAGTCCCACCAGAGCAGCCCAGGACGGGGGATGAGGGGGGAGGCCGGGGACCTCCAGAAACAACCCCTCTGGTAGGTGCCCTGAGGCACGGCAGGCATTTTCCCGCCTGCTTTTTGGCCGGGAACCGGGTTTTTTTAACTTTTAAAAACTTTTTTTCTGTGCCGCGTGTGGCATCGCGCGATCTCGCGATGCAAGGAACGAGCACGACAAATCAGACCAAAATTGTTCGTTCGTCGGTTCGAGCTCGAAGTCTGGGGGAGTAATTCCCGTTACCGTTTCCGTAGAGTAACGGAACCGAGTAACGGAAACGGAAACGGGAATACCGCTAAGTCGTGCCCATCTCTACTGAGTATTATAGAGAGGCAGCCCGAAAACATCTGGAGGCTCACGATTGCCCAGCACTTAGTAGATCTTCCACTTGTCCTGTCGAGAGGGCAGTAAATGGTAATGGCACAGAAACATTGGAAGTTGTCCAGTGTTGTTTATTCTGATCAGCATATGATCTCCAGAGGCTCAAGCAGAGGTCTTCTCCATGTACCACTACCTGATCCTTTTAATTAAATGTGCCAGGGACAATACCTTCTGCAGTCAAAGGCCCCTGTCATTCATTAGGAGTATAGATGAGCTATCATTCCCTACAATCTCACATTGACGATAAGAAATGCAGAGCAGCACAACACATTGGCAGATCTCTGAGATTGTAGCTATGTACTATAAATACTGACATAGTGGCCTTGCAAATGATTGCAGTTCTGGATTTCTACGGTTACTCTTGGAGGAGGCTGGTGCCCGTGACCCATTCCTGTCTGGGTTCAGGCTGCATCACAGCACAGAGACAGTATTAGTTGCCCAGTCGCAATGGAACCCATGGGAGGGGTGGATGGGGAGGAAGCAACTGCATGCACAGATCACGCCCCTTGGCAGCAAGGATGAAAATATCCCGGCATTAGAAGTCAGAGGAATTCCACCATTGCAGCAGAACTTAATAGACTTGTCCAGTCTATTAGATTGGATTGTGGGATTACGCGGCTCTTCTGCATATAAACAAGTTCCAAATCCAGTATTCTTCAACTCAAGGCTAAGGTAAGGTAATTATTGAAGAACGAGGGAAATCAAGGACAGGACATCCATTCTTTTGTTTTCGTTCTTTTACTGGGAGTGGATGACTTGTCTGGGCTGTGTAATTATGAAGCTCTGGAAAAGCAACACTATTTGTGTAGGGGCCTACAGATGGAAAGCTCTCAAATAAAAACCTTGCAGAAATCTGACTCAGCTCCCTCCACTCTGTCATTTCATGGATTCATCTTGTAACAGCAGCAAGCCATTTACTGGTAGCTCAGCTTGCAGCACATGTGGCCATTTGAAAGAAGCGTTCCTAGTGCATGTGCTATCCTCTCTGGGACATTTTCCTCAGTCAGTTATTAGCCATTGAACGTCTGAACATTATAAAATATTCTGAGATATATCTTAGCTTGCAAACCCTTTTCATATGGAGAAAAATCCCCAGGCTGTAGCATCAGATTGTGTGGAGTACAGTCCAAGGTCACCACTGCCCTGCTGAACTGAGTGTGTGCCCTACTACAGGGATTGGGAGGAATCCTACATGACTTTTGGAGCCAGGTTACGGGAGAGACTCTCTCCATCTGGAATCGCCAGCAGAGGCCCTATTGCGTGCCCTACCACCCTGAGAGGCAAGTCAGATGCCTACAAAGAGAGAGCACCTTTTCCATCATAGCATGCCTGTGTAAAACATTTTTGCCAGGTCTGCAGAGTTCCAACATATCACAGCTCCAGGTGCTTTCTCTCCAGTAGCTATCTTCTCTCAGAGCCCAAACCAGCCCCTGTAGGGAAGAACTATAAACTACTCACCTCAGTAGTGGACCAAGAAGACCAAGGCTGAATTTAGGATCAGATTCCATCCCCATCCCACTTCCAAGGAACACTGAATGTGGAGAATATTTTGTTTTATTAAAACAGTCAGAAAAAGTCAGATCAAATGGGGGGGAGCGCTTCTGAAGAAGGCAATTGCAAATTTAAAGAACAACAGTTGACAAGAAATCACACCACGGGGAAAACCACAAATGTAACTAGACTAATAATGCAAGAGGCCTCATTGAGGAAGTAAATAAGACTCCTGAGTTTACACAGAGTACAAATCTCACTGATCCAAGTTGCTTGTGATTAAAGCATTCCATTAATAAAGCCCAGTGGCAAACAATTTTAACTGGATCAGTTCCTTTGAGCCCTTTGAAAAAGCAAATAAGCCCCAAACAAACCTAGCACAGTAATGGCCAAACCAAACTTGGCAGTCTAAAGAAAACAAAGTACAATGACTACTGGGGAATTATCAAGCAGGTCTGGGAGTTGAGTCATGGCTACAGGACTTCTTTTTTGAGAGATAGAAACGTTTTGCTGTTCATCCAAACAGCTTCATCGGTCTGAATACAGCTAGTGCAAGAGACTTTCTTATAGTCAGCTTGACCTCTTGTCCCCTGGTCTGATTGGCTCATAAGATGAACAAAGCCTGAATAGGCTTGTTAGGGAGACATTAGTGTCCATGGCCTTAAGGTAAACAATGGCCTAAGGTGCTGAAACCCATCAAGAATGGGTCGTTAGCTGTGACCTGGTGGTGAAGCCACCTTGATTTGCCTGGGTACTTTAGAAAGTACAGCCTGATAAGTAGCAGATAGACTATGCCGGAGCCCACCACCTCTGTTGAGGGAGGGATTTTCAATGCTAACATGAATAGCTTCCCTTACTCCTCTCTCAAACCACCTCTCTTCTTTGTCTAATATGTGTACATCCTCATCTTTGAAAGAGTGGCCTTTTTCCTTCAAATGGAGGTGTACTGCTGATTCTGGTCCTGAGCTGTTACCTCTCCTATGTTGGGCCATTCTTCTGTTTAATGGCTGTTTAGTTTCTCCAATGTAGAGGTCTGAACACTCTTCACTGCATTGGACTGCATATACTATATTGCTCCTTTTATGGTTTGGTATCGGATCCTTTGGGTGGACAAGTCTCTGCCTTAGTGTGTTCATGGGTTTGAAATAAACAGGGATGTGGTGTTTGCCAAAAATCCTTTTAAGCTTCTCCGACGCTCCCGCCATGTAGGGAATGACCAGGTTCTTCCGTCGGGTCTGGGTCTCAGACTGATCCCTTGTTCTTCTGGGATGGCCCACTGCTTTGTTGAAGGCCCACCTTGGATATCCACAGGCCTTAAGTGCTGTCTTCAGGTGCCTGTCTTCCTTCTTCTTGGCTTCTGAGGAGGTGGGGATGCTCTCT
Organism: Phrynocephalus guinanensis; assembly: GCA_037367245.1. Lineage (NCBI taxonomy): Eukaryota > Metazoa > Chordata > Lepidosauria > Squamata > Agamidae > Phrynocephalus > Phrynocephalus guinanensis. The sequence goes on from CM074739.1 coordinate 91,680,824, forward strand.
GCTCTGTGGCTTAGGGTCCTGATGACTCCTAGTTTGTGTTGTAATGGATGGTGGGAATCAAACAGTAAGTATTGATCTGTGTGGGTGGGTTTCCTGTAAACTTCTACTCCTAGGCCACGGTCAGGTCTGATGATGACTGCACAATCCAGGAAAGCCAGCCTGTTGTCTTGGGTGTCTTCCCTAGTGAACTTAATATTAGGATCCACTGCATTGATGTGGTCTGTAAAGGCCTGTACTTCCTGCATCTTTATTTTAACCCAGGTATCATCTACATACCTGAACCAGTGGGATGGTGTTGTCCCTGGGAAGGTGTTGAGTGCCTTCTTCTCCACTTCTTCCATGTATAGGTTTGCTACAATTGGTGACACTGGGGAACCCATGGCACAGCCATGCTTCTGTCTATAGAAGTCCCCTCTGTACATGAAATATGTGGTGTTCAGACACAGGTCCAGGAGCAGGCCTATCTGGTCTGGGTTGAGGCGGCTTCTGGAGGTGAGGGTGCTGTCTTCTCTTAATCTTCTCTTTACCATTATTAGCGCATCAGTGGTGGGTATGCTGGTAAAGAGTGATGTAACATCAAAGGATACCATGGTTTCCTCTGTATCCAGTTTGAGCTCCCTGACTTTAGAAACAAACTCTTCTGAGTTGTGTACGTGGTGGTCCGTGTGTCCAACCAGTGGGGCTAGGATAGTTGCCAGGTATTTTGCGATGTTGTAAGTCACTGAATTTATACTGCTGACAATAGGTCTGAGGGGGATTCCTTGCTTGTGGATCTTGGGAAGTCCATAAAAGCAGGGGACTGTCTCTCCGGGATATAACTGGCGGTAGGTCACCCTGTCAATTGCGTTTTCCTGCTCCAAGAGTTTTAAGCAGGTCTTTTGTGTTTTTGTTAGGGGAAGTGCTTAGAGATATGTTTACACAGAGAGTAAGCACACAGGAGAAATAAGGAAGCATTGCACAGTGTTCTTCCTATGTAGACCACAAAATAAAACAAAGGAAGAATTGCCTCATCTAAAAATTAGGATTGTATATGTCAACTTTGAATCAAGGTGACTTGTAACTCAAAAATGTTCATAACTGATACCCTGTTTTCACTTATTGGTATTGGGATGATATTAATTCAGTCCATGTTTATACACATGGTAGTTCATCCTGAAGGAAATCAACCCCGGATGTTCACTGGAAGGACAGAGTTTAAAGATGAGGTTCCAGTACTTTGGCCACCTCATGAGGAGAGAGGATTCCTTGGAAAAGTCCCTGATGTTGGGAAAGATTGAAGGCAAAGGGAAAAAAGGGACGGCAGAGAATGAGATGGTTGTGCGGTGTCATCAATGCAACCAGCATGGATTTGACCAAACTCTGGGAGTCAGTGGGAGACAGGAAGGCCTGGCGAGCTCTGGTCCATGAGATCACGAAGAGTCGGACACGACTGAATGACTGAACAACAACAACAACAGTTCAATCTGATCCACTGGTATACCAACAGGAATTATTCTCATCAATATAGTTAGATGACCATTAAACTTGGGTGCTGTTGAATTCTAGCAGAAAGACAAGAGTTGTGGGTCTGAGTCTTACAGTTCAAGCTTAACCGTGGCTAATTATTTCAATGGGACACTATCCATATAAGTGCACTTAGGCTTGCGGGATGAGGAGCTCAAGTGGGCAGAGGATAATACAGCTCCCGACACAGCTACTTCCAGACTTAAATTCTGCACAGTTGAGACCAATTTTGATCTAACATTAGTACCACAGTATTTTCATTTCATTTTGCTGTCTCCCCTTTTAAAAGGAAAACATTTGATGTGCAAACCAATGAAGCAGAAGTGCCTGCAGTTGATTCAGCAGCTATTTTGACACAAAGAATCCCCAGAAAAAAATGCAGCCTAGGGAAAAGAATAAAGATGATCTCTCTAGCCACCATGTTGTATACAAGAGGCGGCTGGGACTGGCAGTCGAATTTTAGATCAGTGCCCGTGACAGGGCAGTGTCTTCCACCGAACAACTTAGCAAAGCATTTTAGGGAATACAGTGCCAAGTTTGTGGCATAGATAGTTAGGTAGGTAGTCTAAGAGGAGAATGGTGAAATGTGGGCCCAAAGGAATGGCTCACTGCATCAACTACTGACTAAGTTGTAAATGTAATGATTGTGTTGTGCCCTTTTCAACAAAGATTCATCTAAGTGTGTAAGGCAGTGGTTCCCAACCTTCCTAATGCCACGACCCTTTAATACTGTTCCTCATTTTGTGGTGACCCCTTGCCCTGCTTGGAAGAGGCCACAAGCCCCCTTTGGCAGGCTACTGCCACAGGTGCCATAGAGAACTTCCCTCTACAGGCACCCTCAGCCAATTGCAGCCTCTGTTGCCATTGACTGACATCCCCTCCAGCCTATCAACCGGTGACTCACTCTTTCCTCCCTTCCTCCCCCTCCTCCTGCAGACCCAAGCCTTTTTCTTCTTTGGCCCATGGCGACCACTGTGAAATGGTTGTTCGACCCCCAAAGGGGTCCCGACCTCCAGGTTGGGAACCACTGGTGGTAGGGATCAACTAATCCTACATTTAGTATTTACTGCCACCCTGGAAAGTCCCAGTATATTTCACTGTACTGTATTCTTAAGAGCCAGGCTGGAGCCCTAAATACCAAGTGACATTATATCTAGCTGTGAGATATTGTGCCACAAAAAAGAGGAAAGAAATGTTTAACGCAAAGCATTTTATTTGGTTTTGAGAGTGATTACATACCATTAAAATTGCATCAACAGCTGATTTCAAGTTGCACCAAAGAGAATAAAAAAAAAAAATTAAATTGTTTGAAAATATTTGCCACTAACCAATATTGCATCCTAAATTGAGTGGGATTGAAAAAAACCCAAATCCTACATCTAATTGCCTCTCCAGACTTAGTTATAGAGTAGACCCACTGAAATCAATTGATATTAACTGGTAATTCATTTATGTCTCACTGCAGGGGGTTGATTTGAAGTATGACTATGAATCCAAGCCATTCTCTCAAAACAGTGCCCAGATACCTACACTAGCACCATGAATAATTTAGCACAAAGTAGTAAAAACAAAGGTTTTGTGGAACTGAATTTGGATTTATGGACATCATGATTCATGACTCCTGAGCTATCCTGGTAAAAGGTTAAATGGTATGTCAATGTAAAGGTTTACGTTACACAGACACTAAGATACCTTGCCACATGTAGACATTGATCAATCTAAAACAGCAATATGGTTAATATTGTTACTGTTTCAGCAGGGCAAGTCATTAGGATGCAGAACTTACTCTGCTGAAACATTTTTCTTGGAGTACTTGGTATTTTATTTTATCAACAGGTCAGCCCTTCCCAGACAAACATTAAATGGATTCCCTCGTATTAATTCCATACAACTCCCCTCAGAGACTAACTTGGATGATTTTGTGCTTCCGGGTGTCAAGCTGATATTTTAAGACTGCATGCGGTGGTGAGGAAGGTGTTATGGAAAAAGGACAATTGAATCTCAGTACAGAAGAAAACATATTTCAAAAGATGCAAAATCATGGATTCATTATTCACTAGTTTATCACACTGCGCCTAAATTAGCTGTCAGCTTATATTTTTACCTCAGTAGCTGAATTGCCTTGCCAGTACTATTTACAAAATAGGATAAGAGCTTGGAAGTATCTATTTAAAAATAATAATTAAATCTATTTTAATTATTTATATAATTAATTAATTCAGTTACCCCCTCCTTTGTAATAACAAATTAATTTTAACTAAGCTTCTGTAATGACAAAGTCATATTGAATTTGTATTATGACTAACAATCTTACTATAAATTACATTCCTTTCACAACATAACCAAGGCATAACTTCACAATAGATAACACTTTGTGGTGTGGCTGTAAGAGTTTTTAGTCAGTTTTATATTCATGGCATATGCCACACTAAATGGTGGAAGAGGAATATCCTGTGGTTTCAATGCTGGCTCAAGCTGTGTCTCATACTGTGCTATAGTTGCTGAGGCAATTAAAAGGTGGATATGAAGATACTATTTTATACCCCAGGCCCATGGTTTGTAGCATTATGATTTTATAAAGATAAATTAAAGTAACTGCTTTATTACTTTTGAAAAATTGGAAAGGAAAATTACCTATACTGTTTAACTGTGATAATAACAAATTGTCACCTTTAACTGTGTTACCATAGCTAAGCGGGTATTTTTCAAACCTGGATCTTCTGTGTCCTAGTCTATCACTCTATATATCGTCGCTACACCACTTTGAGTCCTATCAGCTTCTTAATCCATATTCAGCCAGGTTAAATTTATAGGCTTTGTTTCATAGGGCTTCTACTGCCTTGGTATGTTTCTTCAAATGGTCTGAAGCCAAGTGACCGAAAAAGCAAGAAGACAGAGGATTTTCATGTGGTGAATAAATTTCAGTTTGAACATCTCATAACTAGAGGCTTGAACATCAGTGGTGTGTGTTTAACAACATGGTGTTTCAAATGCTGATACACATGTATTCCTTGACTGCATTACTGCAATTTAACCACTATACCAGGAGGCTCATGAACTGAGATTAGATGCCATGACTTAAAATTGCTTTTGTCAAAGAAGAATAAAAGATGGAGCAGTTTCCTTAATGAAAGAGGAAGTATGTGAACGCACAGACAGATTCTGAAGATACCTTCCACAGACAGAGCCACTAATGTTTCCGTATTACAGCACATGGATAAAAAGCAAGGAATTCTCCATACCATAAAGAGAAGAAAATTACAATATTTAAATCACATAATGCACAATTACAAATACTATCTGCTACAGGATATCCTTCGAGGAAAAATAGATGGGAAGCAGGGCCTAGGGAGTAGAGGTACATTCTGGCTTAAGAATTTAAGCCAATTGTTCACAGTGGGCACAGCTTCTCTATTTAGAATAGTTTTAGATTTTAAAAAAAAGATTATAGTACTGATTGCTAACATTCTACAATGACATGGCACTTAAAGGAGGAGGAGGAGGAGGAAGTAGAGGTGAAGGTGATCTGAAGCCAAGAAAAGCCAAGGTGCCCCAAAATATTGTTGTACCATCCCTTACTTGTAGCCTGCTGCTGAAGTAGAGGCTCGGTACATTTATATAATGTTAACCTGCACAAAAAGACACTCATTGTCCTTTTCTGGAAAGCTGTTGTGGTGTAGTGAATTTAGCGATACGTTTGGGTGTTTGAACTGAGCCTTCACCTTTGTTCAATCTATATTTGCAAATAAAATGTACAGTATGAACCTATAGAGCAGGGGTCCTCAACGTTTTCAAACAGCGGGCCGGTTCACCACGCCCCAGACACCACTGGGGGCTGGACCACAGTGGGTGGGGGGAGCAGGGGACCTTGCCGTAGCCCTCCCACTTTGAATGCCCCACTAGCCAGCATGCTGATCATCTAGGCGGTAGTTGGGGGGAGTGGTAGAAGTGCCATAGCCCACTACTTTGAACTGCTTCAGCAATAGAAGCAGCTGCAGAGGCTGGCTTGCTCGCAAAGTAGGGGATAGGTGGGGGGGGGGTTGCAATTGGTCCCGGGGGCCAGATTCAGGACCTTGGGGGGGGGGCCGCATCCGGCCCTGGGGCCTTAGGTTGAGGACCCCTGCTATAGAGAGAGTGCTTTGTACAGGAACTTATGTCCAGGTAAGTGGTGTCTCTTTGGTATTTCTCGTGGCTTGGAGAAAGGCAGATATAGCAGTATAAGATTACCTTCCAATTTAGCCAGCAGTCTATCAACCAGCCCCCAAAGCTGAGCTTGGAAACATTTTTTCTAAAATAAAGGCTTCCAAAATCCACCACCCTATGGTAGCTCTTTGCTCTCTGGAGAGCTGCAGGTTCAGCAACAGTGGACTAGCAATCCATGTATATATACTGACAGCAAGACTTCTCTTACAGCTTTGAAAATTCACTGAAACATGCTCCTCGTCTTCCTAGTTATCAGAGCAACATTTGTAGACATTTTCCTTAGTTGCAGTTTGTGACCAGTTCTTCCAAGAGTATGTGATAATATTTGGATGCAAAGTCTAGCCTTTTCTGCCCTGAAATATTAAGCCAAACCACAACATTCCAGATGTAGAATCATGGCATCCAGGAATGACTAAGGCGGTGGTTCTCAAACTTTGGGTCCCCAGATGTTCCTGGACTACAACTCCCAGAAAACCCTTCCAGCACAGTGAGTGGTGGAGGCTTCTGGGAGTTGCAGTTCAGGAACATCTGGGGTCCCACAGGTTGAAAACCACTGGTCTAAGGAATCCTCCACCTCACCTGTCCAACCACACTTTAAGTCAGTGGAAAATTACTGGACAGTGCTGGTGGTGGCGGCGGCGAGGCGGAGGAAGGAACGGAATAGCCTGAGAAAATATTTGCAGGTAACCAGTTCTCTTTGATCTGTCAGGAAAATGAAGTTGCAATGAAGGGCTGACTGTGCATAAAAATAAAAGATAAAATTGCATAAAATGAATGAATGCTTAGCTTTGTTTACAGCGGTGAAGATTTTCCTAACTGCAGCATATTCCATCAGCTTCCCCAGGAGGAGCAAATATATGTAACTTTTAATGTTGTATTTTGTAGAAGTGAAGGGCATGGGGCTGTCTGGACTTGCTTGTGATGGCAGGCAGCAAAAGCAATGCAGAAAGAGCTGAGGGGCCTTTCCACCCAACAATATCTGGACAGCAGGGCATTGCTCTCCTGGTTGTACTGGAAAAGGAATCCAATTCTTAGCCCCATAAAAAAATACACAGGACAGTCACATATTTCAACTTTCCATTTTATATCTAAGCTTTGTTTATTAAGCTTAACACTACACACAGCAACTTCATGTTTATAAAAGCAGCTTTCATGGGGAAACTCCAAAACTTGACAGGTATGTACTGAACCCTAACCCTAACCCTAACCCCTCCCCAAGCAGAGCAGGGTAATTTGCCTCACTCAAAAGATGAGAGACACTCATGGAATGCACTCAAGCCAGAAACAGACGTTAGAGACAGTCTGTGACTGGAAGGGGGAAGTGTTAACTTAACATGAATGTCTGAATATCACAGCTGGAGCTCCTCACCCCTCCAGAATTATGCATGTCAGCCAGCTTTGTCTGTGAAGATTCTCAGTCATCCAGGTGAGTTTATCTGGAAGTTGAGTCATGGCTACTGGACTTCTTTTGAGAGATAGAAACGTTTCGCTGTTCAGACCGATGAAGCTGTTTGGATGAACAGCGAAACGTTTCTATCTCTCAAAAGAAGTCCAGTAGCCATGACTCAACTTCCAGTCAGCCAGCTTTGTTTGGCAACTGATATTCAGGATTTAAGTACAGGATTTCTTTGAAGTCATATTTTTTCAGACATGGAAACACAGCCTCAATCGTCTCTCTGCAATATTGATGCGCTCTCAGCTCTAATTTTGTGCTATCTATAACATCTATTTCAGGCCCCAGAAACTCAGGCTAGTTAATAATTTTCCTCCTCTAGTCGCGGGCTAATTTTAAATGTCTGTTTCTGGACTCAGTTCCCTATACTTGCACTCTGAAGAAGGGCAGGAGCAAACGGGGCAATCCCCCCCCCCCAACACACCGCCATTTCAGGGAGAGGTCCCCTCCTGCTTGGTACATGAGCTACCCATCCTCTGAAGGGGTACAGTGTGGTACCAGATGCATGGACGCCACATGTGGTACTTACTGATTGCATATTTCGCCTCTCAGCAGGCTCAGCAGATTCCCTGGAATGAAAAAAAAAATGGCAAGCATTCTCAAGCCAGTCTGCGGAGTAATTCATATATTTATGTGGGCGTGTATGTTACAGGACCCCTTCAAATTTGTGAAAGGCCAGCTGTGCAGTCCCAGCATCCACATTTACAATATTCATTATCCACCCTTTTGTCCTATCGTGGCAAAACTGCCACCTCCCTCTTTCCTTCTCGAGGCACTTTTGACACATCCGTCAGCGGCCCACAGCGAGTTCATTAGAAAATGCCTTTTGACAGGAGTGGCAGTTCTTGACCCAGAGCTATGAAAGCTGTTAGGATGATCAGCATAAGGACAGCCTGTGGGGCAAATGCTGAGGTAATACCAGGCATCAAGCTTTACATAATATTATCCAAGACATACTTAAAGGGATTATTAATACTCCTTCAGCCTCAGTACTAGTTGACATCTGAATTTCACAGGGGTTTGGGAACCCTGTCTTTGCACTCTTTCTTTGCTGTTCTTATTCCTGGATCAACATTCGCTGTACATTCGCTGGCTAATAAGCACTTCTAGGATTCATCCTGACAGGAAAGGATGACATCTCCCCCTTGAGTGTTCATGAGGCCATTTGGAGAGAGGCTGCAACTTATGATTTTGGTGTGTAGGTCTTGTGGGTTTGCTAGCTTGCTTGTTTTAAAAGAAGGAAAAGAAAAAGATAGAGCTCTGAAATAAGTGTTAATAATCTTATAAGGAGTATGCACTTCTTTCTTAGCAACTACAGCGGACCCTCGTGCAACAAACAGTTTGTATAACATAAAATCTGTACAACATAAAACATTCCAGAGATAGTGGAAATTTGCTTAATAGAATCACCTATGGGGCGAATCTGTACAACATAAAAATGGTTGCGATTACGGATTACTCTGTTTTCAATGCATTCCTATGAGAAATTTGTATAAAGGAACATTTGCTTAACAGAATTTCATTTGAAACGAATTAATTCCTTTATACAAGGTACCACTGTATTTGTAAAGCCTTACGCCCTGTACAATTTCATATATAAAAAAAAGAAGTGCAAGTTTACACTGGTTCTAGTTATCAGTCTCCTCCTCCTCCTCCTCCTCCTCCTCCTCCTTTAGTTTTTGGATCCTGAAACACCATTTTGCACGATCAACTGCATCTTCAGGGCACAGGTCAATGACTCATGTCATGTGTCCTTCTTGACAGTACCCTGCCATCTCTCTTTTGGTTGCCCATGTGGCTGCGGGCCATCAGGTGGCGTGCAGTTAGGGTAACGACGGAAGGTACTGCTCTGAGGACATGTCCATACCAGCAAAGCCAGCTTTGGGCCTTTTTACACGACCCCTAAGATCCGCTGGTCCCTTAAATTCGGACCAGAGATCTTGAGGGTTTGTCGCTCTCCCTGCGTTCCCACCCCCTCCGCAATTCCTTGTTCTGTCTGCATGAGGGGAGGGAGAAAAAAAGGGAGAAAAGAATGCACTCTTACCTCCGGAGTGCCGGTGGAAGTTGCTCTGACCCCCCGTCACTTCTTGGTTCCTCTTAAAGGGGCAGGAGGCAAAAGAAAAACAACAAAAAGAAGCAAGGAGAGCCCGGCACTCTCCGCATCAAAATTTTTCACTCTCCCAGAGCAGGTACCTGAAAGGTGCGCTGGGTCGCGCTTAGGTGGGCCGGGTCGCACTTAATTTTCTGTTAGCTCTGGAGCTGGTGGGGAAACATTTTTAAGCTCCGGAGCTCGGAGCCATTTGCAGCAGAGCTTAGGGGTCATGTATAAACGCCCTTACTCTCTGGTTATCAGTCTCACACTTGAGAATGGCTTGGTAGAATCAAATGGCCCAGAAAGCAAAAGCAAGCAAAATCTGACATTTTGAAATCTTGTAGATGATTGGACTTTTCGTGGGTGTGCTTCCCCCTCCCCTGACATTGTACTGAAGTTAATTTAAAAAGCATTTTAAAAATAGTTTTGAATGCCCAGCTGGCACATCAGAAAATTCTCACATCCATGCACAATCATAAATGCAGCATCAGCAGGTGGTCTGCAGGTACGCTTGACCCATTAGATACTGACCACCACAGAGACAGACTGTGTATCACTTTTTGTCACCTTAAACGTTGTTTAACATTGTATCCTGAATTCAAGCAGGGTTGTTACTATGGTGCAGCTGGGAACAGGCATGTAAGTCTTATTCAACCCCCCCCCCCGATGTTTATAAGATGTTTGCACATTGATGCAAATCTCCCAAAAGCAACTTGCAGGTACATTTGATTGAGTATGTCCAGATGAATGCAGCTGGAATTTTATTCTGAGAATTTCACTCTGAGATCAGGGGCAATACGACAAGGGTAGGACTTGCATTGTTATTTTACTCCCACCAAATTTATAAAAAGGTAAAGGTTCCCCCACATATGTGTGCTAGTTGTGTCCGACTCTAGGGGCGGTGCTCATCTCTGTATTCAAGCCGAAGAGCCAGTGTTGTGCAAGTCCATGGCCATGTGGCTGGCATGGCTGCAAGAAAACACTGTTTTAACTTCCTGCTTTTTATGGCAGTACCTATTTATGTATTTGCATTTACATGCTTTCAAACTGCAAGATTAGCAGGAGATGGGGTTATCAGCGGGAGCTCAGTCCACTGCATGACACCCAGGATTCAAACCGCTGAGCCGCTGACTTTGCAGCCAAGAGTTTTCAGAGCCTTAGTCCGCTGAGCCACCACACCCCACTAAAGCCACCCCGCCCCACATTTCTAGCTCTACTCAATTTCCACTTAAAGCTTGAAATGAGTAAGGGCCATGCTTTTCAATGGCATCAGGTCACATTTTTCATCTAGAAGCATCATGTGACAAGGAACCAAATGATGAAGAATCCCTTAATCCTCTGGCATAGGCCACAATGCCGGTTCAGTATACCTGTGCGTAGGATTCAGTCAAGTGAGTGTTTGAATTCCAGTAGATTCCAATGAAAAGTCAAGAAGACGTGGAACTGTGAGCTCTACTAGAGTAGACTCAAAGAATCAATGAATTTACATAATTGTTTACTTACTGTAACAGCCCCCATTCATTCATTCAGTAGGTCAGTTCTATTTAGGAATAAAGGTGCTATTATACACTGGGGAAACCTACTTTGATGTGGAGATGTTCAAATCAGGTCTTTGCTGGTTGCTGTGGGTGAAATCACTGTAGTCCTCCAGAGGAATGCAAACAGTTCTCACGTAGAAGGGGTCAGCGGGGCGGAGAGAGAGAGTGCCGTGAAAAGAGCCTTCCTTGAGATTGGCAATAACCACCAGGATCACTCCTTCCCTTGGTGGCTTTTCAAATAGATTTAATTTTTCCAGAATAAGACAGTACTTCTTTGAATCAGCACTAACTTTGAAAAGTTTTAGTTTATGTTATTTTTAAGAAACACTGTTTGAACATGACAACAGGCACTCAGTGGAGAGGAACTGACACCCTCACAACCAGCTCTTGGTGTTGGATCAGGGGATCACTCACACAGGGCAGCAGTCAAACTGGTGTACAATAAACCACCTTGTTGGTTGATCAGAAAGGGATGACGGCCTCTCATGGGGTCCCCCCACACGGCTCTGAACCATGTATTCTCTGCTTTTTAATTCAATTTTATCCATCCCATATTGAAATTAATAAATTGAATAATCAACTTAATTTATAAGAACTACTCCAGGCTATAGATGCATTCAATAATACAAACTGTATTCCCAGATGCTCTTCTCCACTAAACTAAACAAGCCTGCGCTGACTTCCAACTCAGAAAAAGTTCCTTAATTATCCCTCATCCTGACTTTCATGCAATGCTGCGTCTCACTGAAAAGAAAAAGCAGGAAAATGCATCAGTTGTTTCCATGCAGTGCAATCCACATGCTTATGGGCCAATCAGCACAACAGTGCATGCTATTATTGCTTTCTTTGTTGAAATTGGATTGGTTTCTTTTGGTGGAGGTGGGAGGTTGTGAAGTTTTTAATTGTTGCAAATTACCTAGAGAAGTGGCTTACCACTAGATGGGCAGTATAGAAATGTAATAAATAAATAGTACATAAAATAACATCCATAGTGGGGCGGTATAGAAATGTAATAAATAAATAGTACATAAATTAACATCCATAGTGAACTGTGGGGTAAATGTGTGTGTGTTGCATCATTATAGTTGTGACTGACTCTTTGTGACTCCACCCCTTAACACGAAGAGTCAGTCACAACTGTAACAATACAACACACACACACAACTATTGGATTGGGTCTATCCCACTTAAAATCAATATGACCAGTTCTTGATTGCATTCGGAGGTTTCCTTTGACAAAAATGAGTTTCCTCTGGAAAAACAACACCTTGTGAATCCATACAACATAAAAATGGTCGTGATTAGGGATTTGTATAAAGGAAAATTTTCTTAACAGAATTTCATTTGGAACAAATTAATTCCTTTATACAAGGTACCACTGTATTTGAAAGCTTCCAGAAGCAGAAAAATCAACTTTTTTTTGTCCCTCCCCCCCTCCTTTTAGAGGAGGAAGTGTGGAGTCTAGGAGGGAACAATTAATTGCATGCCATCAAGTAACTTCTGACTTTTGGTACCTCTTTTCAAGGCTTTTTAGGTAGAATGTACTCAGAAGTGGCTTGTCATTGCCGTCTTTGGAGGGAATCCCAGGACTGTGCAGCTGGCCCAAGGCCACATAGGCTGAGTATGCCTGTAACATCATAGAATAGTGAAGTTGGAAGGGACCTACAAGCAGAGGCATAGCTAGGGTTTGGAGCACCCAGTGATAAAGTCAGTTTTTTGCGCCCCCTCCTGCCTCCCACCTGTGTCTCACCCACTGAGCAAGGAGTGCCCGATTCTGGCGGAACAGTGGGGGGGGAGGGGAATAAGGGTCCCTCTTTCTCACATCCTTTTTGGGGTTTCCCAGACAAGGCTCTCTTGTGCAAACCGCACAGTGCATGGACAGAGCCAAGCAGGCAATTTTTTTTCAAGCATCACCTCCGTAGCACGCTTCCCCTTCCTCCTTTCCCCTGACTAAGGCTTGGTGATCATTAGCCCATGGAAAGGAGGAGAGGGAAGAAGGTGATGGGACTTTCCCCCCCCCAAGCAGCACCTCCGTCATATGCTTCCCGCTCCTCCTTTCCCTGGGCTAACGATTGCCAAGCCTTAGCAAGGGCGAAAAGAGGACGGCTGGCGGGATGGTGCATGGATTCCTCCTCCTGCTCTCCCTCCAGGTGCCCCCAGACTGCTGCGCACCCCGGGGCAAATGCACTCTTCCACCCCTCCCTAGTTATGCTAGTGCCTACAAGGCCATCAAGTCCAAGCCCCTGCTCCATGCTGGAATGCAATGAACAACATGACGAGTAAATGCTATGAATGATATTGTAGGGCCACTTCTAAGGAAGTTCAGAATTATGGCCAATGTGCTTGCTATATTTTATTATAAAATATTTGGACTGAACATTTTAAAAACTTTAAAAATCCACCTGCCATCAATGTAATAGCATCACAGCTGCGCAAGGCATATTTTAAATACCCATTTGGAGTCGCAAACTCACATTCAAAGCATATTATTAACCTTTAATTGCTGCACTTCATCCTCTTGTCATGTTTTTAACATTTTAGGCTATGGAGAGAGGAAAGCAGGTATTGTTGGAACTGTGATGTTCTCTGAAAATAAATCATTCAGAAGCCAAGGAAATCTTAGTCTGAAAACAGCAATAATGGAGACTAAGTGAGCATACTTACTTACCTGTCAGGCCATTTCCAAAATGCATGCATTTTAAAAGAAAGAAATGAAAAGTTAAGTCTGATATAAATCTTATGCTGCCCAGACAACTTCAAAGGCTCTTTTTCAAAAGTATATTTAGAGTAACACAGCTTTACTTTAACCAGGCTTGGATATACAGTAGTACCTTGTATAAAGGAATTAATTCGTTCCAAATGAAATTCTGTTAAGCAAATTTTCCTTTGTACAAATGTCCATAGGAATGCATTGACAATGGATTAATCCCTAACCGTGACCATTTTTCTGTTGTACGGATTGCCCCCTAGGCAATTCTGTTACGTGATTTCCCCGTATCTCTGGATTTTTTTCCCTTTAAGCAGATTACAAACTGCTTGTTTGTAATTTTTGTTTTTGACCTTCTAAATGAAAATCCTGTCACGTAAGAGAGTGTATGTATGTTCTCTATTTATAGAGGAAGGAGCACCATACATAGCTGAAATTTAGACAACTGTTTCTCCACATATTGAATATGTCATATTCTCATTGTGAGGCCACTCCTCACAGTCCAACAGTCCTTTAACACTTTCCTACTCTTTCTCATGTATAGGTCTAACACCATCTAACACCAACCCTTTTAAAACTGTCTTTCTGTTATCAACTGTTATTCTGTCTTGAAGCTCAATAATATTCTCTTTCTGGCGATTCCTGGTTGGTTTCTGATTCTTTCAACCCAATAACTAGAGATGCTTTCTTTACAATTGTCATACTCATATGTTGGATGAGACTATGTGACAGTGAGCAAAGACAGAATTTCTTTATACCTTGTGCAATTATCCAGTGGTATTCAAAATTAATGGCATTCGTTACCAGAACATGTCATGCAGTGTGTACCTAAAAGACACTCTGCATCTTACACCCGAAAGGGAAGCAGATTCTCCGTCTATGTGGAGACCCAGGTGTGTGGAGTGCCTGGCCTTGTGGATCCCCAGAACACACTGAGTGTTTCTAGTCCTCTACCTAAGGGAGAAAAATAAAGGCCCAGAATCACAGCATCTGAGAAACACTGGCATGCCAATGATATTTGGAAAGTGCATCTATGTGTTTTTTAGTCAGTACGTCTTAACTCCCTGAACACTCTTGAGGCCCGATTTTGGAAACTAAGCACTGTCAGTCATGGTTTGTACTCAGAAGGCAAACAACCACCCTGCCTGATACTCTACAGAAGAGCTGCCGGTCAAGAGTTGACACAACACTGAGTGAGATGGATTATCGCTTTGACCAAGTGCAGCTTTCGGTGTTGCTTGCCAACTTGTTATACTGTCTATTGTAACTCTCTTGCAACATTCCACTGTTGCCTACCCCACACTTGAGCACCAAAGATGGGAGGAAAACACTGTAAGCAAAAAAATTAGTGCAATTGGAATTCTAGAGGAATTTGTCTCAATTGTTTATTGTTTTCTAACCCACTTCAGGGTTCAAGTCCATCTGTGACCATGAATCTTGTCCATCTCAAAGGTAGAAAGGGACACTGGTAGGTCTGGGGGAATGAGGAACACAGCACAGGGTTAACGTGTTAATTCATCTGGATTTCTGTCCACCCACCCACCCATTTTAACAGTTTCTTTTTTGACTGCTATGATTCACCACCATGAATTTGCTACCCAAAGATATAGGCTGGGCATACATTTTTTAAAAATAAAGCAAATAGACATTACTGCCCTCTGTGTAGCTGGTGTTTGTCTGAAAAAACTACAGTACTTGTCCAGAGAATCGAGAAAGCAATGGAAATCTGTCTGGGTTCCGTGAATCCACAGAATTTGATAAGATCCTATCTGCAGGGGAGGTGGAATGATAAAAAGGCTAAATTCACTGTCACATTTCAAAAAGTGCCGCCACCCAAGGTTCATAGCCTTGGCGGACACTTGGAGACACTGCCTGGCCTTTTCTGACAAGTCGTTTCATTGATCAGAGTGCCTTTCTTGCCATTAAAAAGGGACAACACGCCACATGTCCTGCCATCTCTAACAAGCCAAATAGAAAACATGCACCCCCTCCCAAAATGCTGTGGCTCAGCAGCTTGTCATGTCGTGCCAATATGTTCTGCGCTGAGAAAGTGCCTGTTAAAAATCCCAGAAGAGGCTTCAGGTTGGAGCAGTCATAAAACTAATGCCCATTTTTCTGACTTCCTTAAACCAGTGTTTTTCAACCTTTTTTGGGCATGGTGGAGGCTGCGGAAGAAAAGTGGTAGAAGCTGGAGATGGAGGGCAAAGAGGCCATGTGCCTGAACAGATTCCAGAAGTAGTTATTTAGAGCAGGTGCTTGAGTTTACAGAGCAGTGTCTGGAGAAAAGCAAATCATCGATCTGGGAAAGAAAGGGGCAAGACTTCAAGGAACCCATCGCGGGGCCCCTCAAATTCATCCCATGAGTTTCTGACTTGATTCCTTAAACAGCCTGATAGGAAAGGGGTGGTGGTGGTCTAAGCATGGACTATGTTGGAAATATTATGCAGGCTAGTTCCTTCTGATGCTGGGGACTTTGGCGAGGTTTTGTGCGGCGGCGACGGCAGGCACAGGGCAAACACTAAAAGAATGTGTGTGTGGTGTGTGTGTGTGTGTGTGGAGTGTGGCCCTTGGCATCGTTTGACAGTTGTGACCCAGACCCGCGGCACACTTCGTGGTTGAAAAACGCTGCCTTAAACAGCCTGATACTAAGCATGGACTATGTTGGAATATTATAGTTCCTTCTGATGCTGGACTTTGGCAAGGTTTTGTGTGTGTGTGTGTGTGTGTGTGTGTGTGTTGCATGTCCCCTTCGTGATGGAGTTTTCTTGGCAGGAATACTGGAGTGGCTTGCCAGTTCCTACTCCAGGCGCTTACAGCATCTGGTATTCCCTGGTGGTCTCCCATCCAAGTACTAACCAGGGCTGACCCTGCTTAGCTTCCAAAATCAGGCGAGATCGGATGTGCTTAGGACATCTAGGCAGCTGGCGAGGTTGTACAGCATCCCAAATTAATTTATTGATTTCAATATACTTGGGGGAACTTCTAGATAAATATATCTTGTGATCTGAATATGAAAATTGATTCATATGAATGTGGAATTTTAATTTGAAAATTAGGATACAATTACTCCTTTCCTTCACACTCCCAACAACTTGACAACAACCTGGGCTCAGTGATATTTCATGATTTTCAGATTGTTGAGGGCAGTTGCTCTAAATAATATTGGTGGCCATTGTAAGGTAAATTTATGACAGATAACAAGCCCTGAACCCAAACCTGATGCTCTCAATATGTGTTGGACTCCAACTTCCATTATTCCCAGCCAGTCTGGTTGATACCTCTTGCAGAGATTTAAATTTTGGTGAAATTCATTTTGCTAAACAGAAAAATTACAGAGATCCACAGAGAATAGCTATCATACAGGAGAATAGCTACATGTTACCCAGAGTTTAATTAACTTGCACTTTCGGTCTCAATAACTCACTCTGGGATATCCATGGGAGAAAGAATAAAAACACTTCTTTGATATTCAGAGTCACATGAACGCTAGAAAAAGAGAAGATGAAGAAGGAAAGGAAACCAAAGGAACAACTGGATGGTCCCGGGGGAGTGAGGGTGCACTTTTATTGTTTGTATTGTTTGTTAGTTTTATTATAAAATAATATTTTTTTTTAAAAAGAGTCACATGAAATTACAGACTTCTGCACGCTGAAATTACAGACGTCTGCGTCCAACTGAACTGATCAACAGCAAACTAACAACTACCTACTGACTGAGGAAAGAGAGGGGAAAGAACATTCAACAGAGAGGTGTGTCTCTTTGAATTCAAAGGATGGAAGGAAGTTAGTGTTGGAGAGGCAATCACTCCAGATGAGAAAAGTTCTGCCTAGTCACACAATCTACCCATATCATTCAAGGTTCCAAATAAAACTCTAATGATACCAATCTAGCTGGCAATGGCAGCCCATAATTTCTTGAGAGCTCTAGTTTAGGAGAGGCTGGATTACAGAATTATGTAGGCATACCATGACACTCGGAGGGCTGTGAATCAAGAGTTTTTAAAATTGTCATGTTCCAAACTGGCTTTTAGAACTGCTTTTAAACATGTTTTTAAGAAGTACTGTATTTTTATATCTCTTACTGTCATCCTTTGTGCCTTAACTGAGTAATAAATGCTAAGTCTCTAAGAACTCTCCACTCAAGAGGAAAGCTGTGTTTTTTAGGAAAATGGGAGAAGATGAAAATTATTCCCTTCTTCAAAAACCTTGCTCTGCTTTAAGTTCTAGGGTTCATGGCTAATGACCTGTTCCTTTCAGTACTCTAATTGACTCTCTAGAACTCTTTGGCTACTGGCTGGAGTTCGTTGCAACACTTTTGTTTATATTCTGCTAGAGCTTTTAGGCATCGATCCTCCAATTATTTTCCCTTTAATGATGGAGAAATGACAAACTGACACAACAGTTGAGATGTATTAAGAAGAAAGGCATAAGTAGACTTAGGGCCTTTTCACACGACCCCTAAGATCCGCTGGTCCCTTAAATTCGGACCAGAGATCTTGGGGGTTCATTTCTGTTCCTGCGTCCCCACTATTAAGTATTGGGTCCAAACAAACAGCATGCTACGAAGATTCCTTTATTCCACAAGCGAGATGCATGGCAAACACTCACATTCCATAAATACCCATAGCTCCGCCCCCCAATTCACCCCACGAGGCATTTCCTCATTACCAGGTCCACCTGGCTTCACTGCTGTAAGCCATGCTCTTAAAATAACACAATCTCTATACATTACACCCCTCCCCCCTAAAATAACATTGTACCCTGTTACCGTCATCGTCTTGCAAGTAACGGGGGGGTGCCCGTATTCGCTGAGATCGTCTCAGGCTGTTGTCCTCCATCTGTCCGTCCGGCTCCAATGGCTCCACTTCTCCTGCCCTTGATGTCTCAGCACGTTCCTCAGCATTTCTATACTCTTGTTGTAACATTGTTGATGGTTCTGTCATGGTCTGAGGCACCCTACTTACTCTATTAGGTGCAGTACCCACTGATATATCATCCTCCAATTCCTCTAATGCCTCCCCTGTGGCTACTGCCCTCCCAGACCACCTCTGTCGCCACTGACCCACGTGACGTTGCCGCGCCCGGCTATCTGTTGTGGCTACTCGATAGGATAGTGGTCCTGTCACTCTATCCACCCTTGCTGGTATCCATTTAGGGCCCCCATTGTGCTTACGAGCATAACCCAATTTCCCCGGACGGAATACCCGCACATTCCCCCCTACTTGCTGTGAATCTCCTACTAACAAATCTGGGTGTAACCTATCCCGGACTGTAACTAGCCTTCTCTTCATCAACAACTCCTCTGGCCTACGTCCCGTTGTAGACTGGGGTGTAGCATGCTGTTGCAATGCCTTATTTCTCATACATTTATAACCAGCACAACTCTGCACCATTCCATTTGCCTTAAGGGGTGTCACCATAGATGTTTTCCATCGAGCATGTGGTACTGCCTCTAGGCCCCCCTGAGGTCCCTCAAACACTGATGCATGCTCCTTACATACAGCTGTTATGTCCACATTATTATTCTGTTGAATACCAGAAATATGAATACCCAATGGTTCAAACCACTCCAACCCCAGCAGGCTTGGCAAGTTCCCTTTTGCCACTACCACTCTTAAGGGCCCCCTAAAGTTCTTGTAGGCTACTTGCAAGGTACTCATTCCTATCACTGGAACTTGATTCCCCTGAAAATCTTTAAGTAACACATTACATGGCACAATTTTGTTCCTCCACCCCTTAGGACACAGTTGCTGGAGTCTCTGCTCTGCAATAACTGATAATGCAGAGCCCGTATCCACCTCCATATCACACGGCCCCCCATAAATTCTTACAGTCACTCTAATCTTCGATTGAATTGCTGACTGTAAAGTCATCACAAAGCTTTCTCCAGAGTTGTTTAACGATTCAGCCACGTGTGAGGTAAGAGCATAACACTCGCCCCGCTGGTCCAACCTCCCCTTGTCTGCTCCAGCTGCTCGACTCCCCCTTCTGGGTGTCTCCCATTCTAGTGTAGTCCGGCAGACACGGGCCAGGTGTCCCAGCTGGGAACATCTATAGCATCTGGCCTTCAGAAAAGGACACACCTTTCTCTGATGAGGCCCCCCACACCCGGTGCAAACGTTGCCTGGTGGGGGCCTTGCTCTTTGAGTCCTCTGATGCCAAACTTGCATTACTCCTCCTCCCTCTTCTTCCGTACCCAGGCGCTGCTGATTAACACTCTCCAATTTGCAGGGCGGTGTGGCACTTACAGTCTCTCCCTGTCGGATTTCTCTTGTAAATTTCTGTGCAGCTTCTATGGCCAGAACCTCTTCATATGCAGATTTAAAAGTCAGGTCATTCCTTGTCAGCAAACTCCGTTGTGTTTTTTCACATCTCAGACCACAGACCAGTCTATCTCGCAACGCCTCCTCAAGGTTTGCAAAGTTGCAATGCCTAGCAGTCTTTCGGAGAGATGTAACATACTCCGTTACTGACTCACCCTGCTCTTGGTTCCTATTATAGAATGCATGCCGGCAAGCAATCTCTGATGGCCGAGGAGCAAAATGCTCTCGTAGCTTGTCCTTAATGGTTTCAAACGTTACATTTTTCAATGGCGTCGGTGCACACAGTGCCCTCACTATTTCAAAGGCATGCAGTCCAGCCGAACTAAGGAACGTGGCCTTGACTGCCTCCGCTTCTGTTATCTCGTTAGCAACAAGATAAAACTCAAACCTTGATAAATAGGTTTCCCAGTCTGTCAGAGCCGGGTCGAAAGGCTCTAATTGTCCTTTTGCAGCCATTTCTTAACGCTCTTCTTCTCCCACGGCAGTTTGCAGGCGAGCAAAACAATCCCCCTCGTCGCCAGTATTAAGTATTGGGTCCAAACAAACAGCATGCTACGAAGATTCCTTTATTCCACAAGCGAGATGCATGGCAAACACTCACATTCCATAAATACCCATAGCTCCGCCCCCCAATTCACCCCACGAGGCATTTCCTCATTACCAGGTCCACCTGGCTTCACTGCTGTAAGCCATGCTCTTAAAATAACACAATCTCTATACATTACACCCACCCCTCAGCACTTCCTGCTCCTGTCGGCGTGAGGGGAGGAGGGAAAAAAAGGACAAAAGAAGCCTTTACTAACCTGCTGGTGCGGTCGAACTTGCCACGAGCCCCCGTTACTTCCTGGTTCCGTCTCAAGGAGCTCTTAAAGGGGCGGGAGGCAAAAAAACAACAGACAAGCCAGGAGAGCCCGGCACTCTTATCCGCATCAAATTTTTTTCACCTCCAAAGAGAAGGTACAAGAAAAGTGTGCTGGGTCGCGCTAAAGTGGGCGGGGTCGCACTTAATTGTCTCCAAACTCCGGAGCTGGTGGGAAAACATTTCTAAGCTCCGGAGCTGGGAGCCATTTGCAGCACAGCTTAGGGGTAGTGTATAAACGCCCTTACTTAGTGAGAACCATCTATTCAAGATGCCAGCACTTAGAACTGTTGGATATATTGTACCCTCAAATGATGCCTTTGAGGGGTTTCGGCTGGGAGGGAGCTGCAGCGAGTGTCAATCAACGCACTATCAGCTGGTAGTTCCTCTCTCAGATTCTCTTTTCTGCCTTTTACCCCAGTCAGGTTCAATTAGTTCAGTAAGTGCTTGAGTTATGGAATCAGAAGTGAACAGTTAGAGTGAAGTATTTTGTGAGGAATGTAACCAGTCAGTAATGAAGTACATTAAATAGTTTAGCTCAGTGATGTAACAAATTAACATTTTCACACATGATGTCTGTTTTTATAGAAGAAGAATGGTAAATAAACAGAAACATTCAATTCTTTCTAATTTACCAGAATCTCTGCGTGAATCTATTGAAAAGTATAAGTGCCAGTTGAAGTGAACTAATAAGTAAGGGATGGTCTATTAAAAGAGTTCAGAGGAGTTCAGTCTGTTCTTTAGATTCCTGCCAGAACCATGTTTATTTGCTGCGTCATAAGAGGAAGTTTTTTTTTAAAGTAAGGCCACACTCACTTTTCCTCATACCAAAGCCTGCTGCAACACTTCAAAAACAATAAGGAAGGAGACCCTGCACAAACACGTGCCTTCAAGTCCAAACAGCTTCCAAATGAAGTCCACTGGTTACCTTTCAACAGTCAGTCACTAAACAGAAGGCAAACTAAATTGCAGCAGTGTAAACCTCATGCCAGGGTAATCAAATGACTTTTACCATTTGAAGATGCTTCATTTGCTGTCGGGAAGCTAGCATCTCAGATAACCTGCCGTTTTAACTTGAATTGGGCATGACTTGCACACCCAGTTGTAATGCTGAGTTGCTCTTGTCTCCATGGATAAATCCACTGTACCCAGGAGCAGAGACTTAGGTATCAGAGGCCACACATAATGATACTGCAACTGGTGCACAACTAGGGTCTATGCCACTCTGGGGTAAACATGGATTCTAGAATACCTCCCTCCCCCCATGTTGGAAGTAAAAATTAAAATAAAATAAAGTAAACAAATTTTAACTTCATCATTATTATGAATATTTTGTCATTTTGGCACACTCCTGCCCCCCCCCCCCAATAGCATCCAGCGTAACTGCCCTGCTTGCCCCTCCCTAGTTGTGGTCCTGTCCTGCAATCCTGTACATATACAGTAGAACCGTGGATTGGATGTCACATTTAACTTTAATTTTATCAACCTGTGTTTTATTGTTTTTATTTTGTTTTTATCCAAGTAGCCCTGAATGCTTTACCTCTTGGGTGACTCACAAGTCAAATAAATTAATTACCCAAATGTTCCGCTATACAGCCAGTTCTTGATTCACTTTTTATTTCTTGAGCTATTTGTGAGTGCTATCATAATAAAGGAGATGCCTTGGTGGTGCTGGTGGTGGGAGAATAACCAGCATACATCAACAACATTCAGGTGTCCAGAACTGAAACATGCTGGACTGGGAGCTACTGAGAAGTTAGCAGAAGGCAGAGCAATTGTGCTTCTCATTTTGAACGCTTCTGAGAGCAAAGGGCAGACCTGACAATCCAGATTGTCAACTGGGTTCGGTTACAAGGATCACATAACCCCTGTTACAGCAATCTGTTTCTGGGCACAATTCAAAGTGCTGGTTTTAACCTGTAAAGCCTTAAATGGTTTTTAGGTCCAAGCTATCTCAAAGACTGCATTCCCATTAAGGACCCTGCCCAGGTGGTAAGGTCTTCAGGAGAGGCCCTTCTTTCAGTCCCACCACCTTCATAAGTGTATTTGGTGCGCACACAGGAGAGGCATTTCTCTGTTGCTGCTCCCAGTCTTTGGAACTCCTTCTCTCTCACAGGAAACTAGACTGGCCCCGAGGGATGGGCACAAAATGAAAAACGAAATGCTGTTTTGTTGTGTTGTTACCTAACAAAATGAAACGAAACAAAAACGACATGAGGAAGAAGTATTTTGTTACAGATGAAACAAAATGGTGGTTTTTTGTTGTTGAGATGAACAATTTTGTTCCATCTATAAGCCATTTGGGGAGGACAAAAAGTTTTTTAAAAAAGCTCTGGGCTCTTAAAAAAACATTTTTCTCCATTTCCCCAAGCCCCACCTGCCAGCTGATCGGCACGGGGGGGGGGGGGAATCTCCCCCCCCCACACACACACCAGTGCCCAGGTGGGGCTTGGGGGGGGGAGGAAAAAGTGTTTTTACAAGGCCGGGGCCTTTAAAAAATTTTTTTTCCTCTCCCTCAAGCCCCACCTTTCCCCCCACCCCCAGTCCGATCAGTTGGCAGGTCTGGCTTGGGGACGGA
This sequence comes from Phrynocephalus guinanensis, assembly GCA_037367245.1. Taxonomy (NCBI): domain Eukaryota; kingdom Metazoa; phylum Chordata; class Lepidosauria; order Squamata; family Agamidae; genus Phrynocephalus; species Phrynocephalus guinanensis. The sequence goes on from CM074739.1 coordinate 91,704,079, forward strand.
AAAAAGTTTTTTAAAAAAAACCCAGGGCTTTTTAAATAAACGTTTTCCCCTCTGCCACTTTCCAGCCCCACCTCCACATGAACCATTTTGTTAGTGGTTCGTTTCATAAGAATTCTTTTGGGAAAAAAATTGTTATGAATCAAAATGAAAAAAATGGGGGGGGAATGAAGGGAAACAAAATGAAACATAATTTTTCATTTCGTGCCCATCCCTACTGGCCCCATCATTGCTGTCCTTCTGCAACCAGGCAAGGACCTTTCTCGTTGGGCAAGCATTCCCAGTGTGACTGGCGGCCTAAGTGGAATTTTTATATGGTTTGTTGTGCCTTACTGCTTTGAATGTGCTTTTAGTCTTGCTTTTGTCTTTGTCTAGTATTTGTTTGATCCTTTCACTATTTGTATTGTATTGTTTTTTATCTTTAAGTATTATCCTTGAATGATGTAAACTGTCTTTTTATTCTGTTGTTAGCTTCAAATAGCGTCTTTTAATGAGGTAAAAAACCATATTGGGTTCTTTCCATGGAGAAAGGGAGTAAAAATGTTTTAGACAGATAGAAAGACTGACAGAAAGTCAGGCAAGCAGGAAAGCTGTCGTCAGGGACAGCTTTGCATCCCCAAAGCGGGCTGAGAATCTTGTTTGAAAAAACGAAAACAAAGCTCAAATATGTTTTGCTGGAAAATCCTTATTACCACTCCCAGTGTCTTCAATAAGTGATACTTTTAAAAAGTTTTCTAATGCCTCTCCCACAAGCCCAGTGTTGAAAAAGCAAAAGGAACGAGGAATCCACTGAAGTTATTTCCTGTTTAGATTCTTTTGATGTTATTGGTTTTTTTAAAATGCCCAAATAGGTCTGTTTCTGTGCCTGGTGTGGCCTGTCACGAGGCCTGGTAAGTAGGTGTGGGGGTGTAAGGATCTGGTCCTAAGCCAGCAGAGGTTGCCCACCCTGATGTAAGCCAATTTTCAAATTGTCTTTTCTTTCGTTCTTCCAAGTAGAAGTGTTCTTTGCTGATAAGACCCCTCTTGTTGGCGGAGAAACAGCAAAGGAAACCCACAATGGCAGATTTGAACAGCTTCTCTGCAGTGGAAATGACAGGGACAGTGATGTGTTCTTATCAGCATTCTTCCTGGCTATTGATCGATCGGAGAACAAAAATCTACCTCCAGATCCCTTTTCTGCTTTCTTTCCTCCTGTGAGAGAAGACAGAAGTGGCACATCCCAGGGGGCAGACCTGCAGTCTGAATCAGTTACTCTGTGTGTGTGTGTGCTGAGGGTGGAGGGTTTGCAATCTGGCCAGGTCCCTGTTATGCCCCCTATTCTCCTTTCAATTCTTCAAGCAGAAAACATTATTTTAAAGGGTCACCCCCCCGATAAAGGTTGCCACAAGTTGGAATCGATGTGGGGCTCTATCCCACGGTCTTTAAAATCAGGATCTAATTTTCAGATAAACTGGCACCAAAAATTGTGCCCCCATGATCAGCGTGTTTTTTTTTAAACCCAGTAATGCCCACTTAACTGGGTCTCAGCAAGTTTTTCAAGAACCAAGGTGGAGGGTGGGTATTTTTAAATCCCATTCGACAGGCATGTTTTTACAAGAGGCAAACATTAGTGGGGGCACAGAAAACCAACCCCCCCCTTTTTTGTTGTCGGTTTACTGGTTATGCAGGTCGGCAACATTCTATCTTGCTGTTTCCCCCGACTGCTGTCTCTCCAATATTTTGCTTGGGAGACTGCCTGCCAAGTCGGGGCGTGGAGGAGGAGGAGGAGGAGGAGGAGGAGGAGGAGGAGGAGGAGGAGGCTCACTTGCGGGACAAGGATAAAAAGGTCAAGTTGCCTCTTCTGAGGCCAACTGGTGGCAGCCAGGGGCTCCTCTCAAAGGCGTGGGTTGGCCCCTGCGGCAGGCATCCCTTCCCAAAGGCACCCGGCCGAAATCCTCACCAGCCAGGGACTCTGTCACCATGCCAGGGGAGGGGAAGGGGTTGGGCTGTGAGGAAAGAAGAAGGAACTCCCTTCTCGGTGAAGGAGCGAAAGGGAATCCTGAGGCTGGCAAGCGAGCTAGCGAGCGACTGACAGGCAGCCTGGAGTGGCGAAATGGGAACCGCATTTTCAGTCACATGATGACTTCAGAAAGAAACATGGCTTTTATTATGAATCGCCTCTCACCTGTGTGAGAGGCCCCATATGACATCCCGTTATTATTACAAACAGAGGCTCGGACATGGGGTTTGAAAACTGTAGAAAGGAACAAACGGGATGCAAGGCAGTAAAGGAGCCAATGAGGATGAGGATGAGGATGAGGATGAGGATGAGGATGAGGATGATGCAACAACTGCAAAAATAGTTTAGTAGCCTCTGGCTCTGCATCCACCCTGGACAACATTTTCTGGACAACAACTCCCAAAATCTCCTGGTGGTTGAGGATTTCTAGGAGCTGCTCCTGGTGTAATCCATTGGATCTTCTGGGTCTCCCTGTTACAGTGGCTTCCTGCTACAGTGAAGCCTCACTTAGATGTGATGATCTTCCAATGCCCTTCGTGTAGGGTTGAGCCATGGTGGCCCTTTCTCCTGGCTTGTCCTAGAGTCCTTCTGACTTGCTCTTCAGTACTGCCTAAGGAATGGCTTCTCATAGCCCCTAGTTTCTGGCCATCCTCATATCGCTGTCCGTAACCTGACAAGGCCATAAAGGGATTGGAGGAAGGAGTAGGGTGCTTACAAGCAAAATAACCGAGATTTTCCACCATAGTTGAATAGCACAGAGACTTCCGCAAGTGGCATTCCCCCTCTCCTCATCCTGTATCATAGATTTTGGTTGCCGACATTCCTTCCTGGCTACGAATTTTAAAAGTGCAGCGCCTCCTTCTACCTTGAACCCCTGTGAAGGAAGGTCTCTGCTGAAAGCCTGAGGTTCCATAAGGGAGAAAAGGGGCATATGAAAAAACAACAGATCAACCAACCCAGCCTAGTGAAATTTCCCCTTTAAAAGCACCTTAAATATTGCTTGAAGAAGCTGCATGCTCTACAATCTCCATAATATGAAGTGTGGCTGTAAATGTATTGTTAGGTGCTCAACACACACACACACACACACACACACACACACACACACACACACACACACACACACACACACACACACACACACACACAGGTGCTGTCAAGTCATTTCTAATTTAGAGCAACTTGATGAATCAGTAACTTCCAAAATATTTTATCATTAACAATCCTGCTCAGGTCTTGCCTGTGACTTTCTTTACTGTATCAACCAATCTCTGTCTCAGTCTTCATCTTTTCCTACTCCCTTTTATTCTTTCCCAGCATTATGGCTTTGTCCAGAGAGTCCAGTTTTCTCATGAAGTGCCTGAGGTATAATGACCTCCGTCAGTGGCAAATCAGACTTTTCCCTTTGAGAAAAGTTAGGGGAGGCAAAATGAGCATTTTCTTAGGGCCTTTTCACACGACCCCTCAGATCCGCTGGTCCCTTAAATTCGGACCAGCGATCTTGAGGGTTCCTTGCTGTTCCTCCGTCCCCACCCCCTCCGCACTTCCTTGTTCTGTCTGCGGGAGGGGAGGGAGGGGGAAAAAGCCTTAAACACGGACAAAAGAAGAAACCCTTACCTCCCGTGCGTGGAAGCTTGCTCCGAGCCCCGGTTTTACTTCCTGGTTGCTCTTAAAGGGGTGGAGGCAAAAGAAAAACAACAAAAACTTCAAGGAGAGCCCAGGCACGCTCCGCATCAAATATTTTTCACCTCCCAAAAGCAAGTACAAGAAAGTGCAGCTGGGTCGCGCTTAGGTGGGAGGGGTCGCACTTAATTGTCTGCAAACTCCGGACCTGGTGGGAAAACATTTTTAAGGTCCGGAGCTTGCAGCCCTTTGCCGCGGAGCTTAGGGGTCGTGTATAAACGCCCTTAGACTCCATTTGCTTTAGAGACTATGTGCAAAACTGGCATAGCAACACTGTTGGGGCCCATGTCAAGTTTTTGACCCCAACTCAAGTGCTTGAGGTTAAGGAAGCTTCTTTCTTAACAATCCTAATTAATTCTGTCAGTAGCAAAGGTTCAAGATTTTAGCTCTTTTGGAGAGATCAACTCACTCAAAGTTCTTTCTCTTTGTCAGACAGTGAAATCTGTTGCTCTAGTGCAAATTCTAGTGTATACAAACTTTGATTGTAACAGACATTAGATGGAAGCTTCCAGCCTTGGGTAAGCCATAAACAATGAAAACCAGAATCTTTGCTTTAGGTCAAACTCAGGGCACTTAATTCAGGTTAGAACTGGCCTTTTAGTATCAGAGCACAGGACAAAGCAGTAAAAATGACCTTCCTTTGGTTTAAAGGTGGGTCAAAAGAAGAGCCAGGGAAAAAACAATTTGTTGTAAACTGTAATCAAGAACATCCTCCTTTTCTGCATCTTAGAATGGCAGAGATGGAAGGGACCCAATTGATCATCAAGTCCCTCTCAGGAGGTGTAGCGGGGGATTGAACCCTTAACCTCTAAAGTCTAAACCACTAAGCTATCCAGGAGTCTTGGTTCAGACAAACTCTAGTCAGCAGACATGTCCTCCTACAGGATACTCCATTTCCTCACCAGCACTCAGCCTCTTTTCCAGCAGACACAATCCCAAGGCTACTAGCAACCCCACCCCTTACTTCCACACACCCCTTTGGGTTTATTTTTCTACTTGTGGGTTGTACCTCCTAGAGCTTTGGAGCAAAGCAACCCTCTTGGGTATAAAAAGAGTGCAATTTTCTTTATATATGGACTGGGACTCCCCTCCTGAACACATAGGCAGCTTATGATTTGAATGGAAGGCATCTTCCTTGTGCCTCATCTCAGCTTGAGACATGGAGGGAACAAGAGTAGATGATTCCCTGATGAAGCAGACTGCAGTCTTAAGTTTTCAAGACTGGAGTTTCTGACTATCAGCAGGCATAAGAACATAAGAACAGCCTTGCTGGAACAGGCCACACCCCATCCAGTCCAGCATTCTGTCTCACACTGTGGCTTACCATTTGCTTCAGAATATTCCCAAGCAGATGTCTTTACCTGCTTGCAATTCCCTGCAAATGGCATTGAGAGATATCCTGCCTATCTCTCCAACCCAGAGGTTGCCCTTAGGCATTCATAATGATAGCCATTGATACTCTCATTTCCATGAACTTGTCCAATCCTTTCTTAAAGCTGTCAAGGCTGACAGCTGTCACCACTTCTGGCAGGAAGTGCTCACTGCCAGAGACCAGCGATCCTCTGGGTGAAAAAGTCCTGTGTCCTAATAAGCCTCAGTGATGGAGGTAAGGAGCAGAATTCAGAAACCATTAGGAAAAGAAAAAAAAAGTACAGTATTTCCTTAAGTTAGGAGAATGACATGTCCCTCTGTAATCTTATTCTCAATACCTGACCTCTTTTCTTCTTCACTTCTGAAAAGGACTCAGGCACTTACAAATGTATTATAGACAGACTTGTCACTGATGGCAACATCAATGTTTTTAGACAATACAGTACCGTATATGCACATCTTCCATCAACAGCCATCAGAAGAAACCAGGATGATTATCATTGTCATCCTCATCACTGCTGTCACTGTTACTATTATTATTTTTATTACCATCATCATCAAGATTAATAATGTCTGTATTAGCCATAACATTTAATGAATCAAACCAATGCTGCAATTGTGTAGCAGCAACATTTCCCTCAGTTGTAAACTCACTGGCTCCTCATTGCCTTGGGCTGTAGGTTAGATGAGTCCATGAACTTTTGCAGAACTCAGATAAAAAGCTCAAATATTGCTTCTATTGTACATGACCTTCAGCCTTCACCTCCCAACCTGGGCTGCTGTGTGGGAGAGACAAGGATACTGTCCTGTGTTTATGGTTTCTCCTTAGGGCTGTGGATGTGACAGATATACAAAGAGTTTTCAACAATGGACTGCAAAGGCTGACTTCAGAATAATATCCAGAAATTGTCCAACACGCAAAGCATGTAACTGTTAATGGCTAGAAAATTATTTGGTGTGGAAGTGTATCAATTTTAAAGCCTCTGTAGTTTTGTCATTATCTGAGACAACTGTGCTCTAGGTTCCTTTTCCTAGCATGTGAGCATGTGGATATGTGCTTAAATGTTTTTCTTCCTATAACAACTGTGGACATTTCAGGAATACTCTTTTTAAGCCTTTGGGTTCTCTGTTAATGTGCTTCCTCCCCCCTCCAGGCCGGTCATTTGCTACAAAGTTTTAATATTATATATAATATTAAAAATTTATATATATATATATATATATATATATATATATATATATATATATATATATATATATATATATATATATATATATATATGCATGCATGTTAGGGTGGATTCGGGTTTCTTCCCGTGTAGAAATCTGGTTGTTTATATATATTTGAGAGAGAGAGAGATAGTATTGTATCTGTTTGAGTCTCTTATATATAATTTTTATGCCAAACAAATAAAATATATGTACAGTATTGCACTGAGTCTCTTATATATCTGTATAATGACTGTTTTTAGATTTTAAACATTGTCTTTTAATGATGTAAGTTTCCCTGAGCCCATTTTGGAGAGAAAGATGGGGTGAAATGAATGAAGGAATGAATGTGTTTAATTATTTGAAAATGCTTAACTAGTAATACAGTAGGACCCCAATATCTGCTGGGGATTGGTTCAAAGCCTTCCCATGGATAATGAAATCCGTGGATAAGAGAATACCAAAATGTTCCCCAAAACTGCTTTTTGTGCTAGTAACTTGCTTTACAGCTGCTGTTTTGCAACAGTAGCTTGCTTTATAGCTGCTGTTTGTGACACTAGCTAGCTTTACCACTGCTATTTTATGACAGTAGCTTGCTTTACCACTGCTCTTTGTGACAGTAGCTTGCTTTGCGGCTGCTGAATTATTTATTTATTTTTCCTGTGCCAACCATGGATAACTGAATCAGTGGATAATCAGTGGATACGGGGGTCCTACTGTAATAGTAATCATTTTGAGGGGGGAAAGTGGCGTGTATGTGTGTGTGTTTAAAAATAACTAGACTGTCACTGATTTCATTAGGCAGGTAACAGAAGAGAACCGAGAAGTTGTCGGCATCATCTTTCCTTGAACTTTAGCATGGGACATAAAGCAGAGCCAGGGAAAGTGTGATCCTTCCACATGTTGTTTAACTACAACGCCCATCCCTTCTAGCTAGCAGGCAGGGATGGAGAATAAAGTTGCAGGACTCTCTGTCGAGTTGTACTTCAGTTGGACCGGTGGCTCATTTCAGGGTTGTTATTTTTCCAATGACTCCAGGCTCAACTTGCAACTTGGAACCCACCCACCTCTCTTTTTTTCCCTGAGGGGAAAAAGCTTATTTTTAATAGGGACTTAAAAAGCTTATATTTAATAGGGACTTGGAGTCAAAGGGGGACTTGGTATCAAAGAGTCAGACTTGACCTTGATACCAAAGACTTGGACTTGGATCTTAGACCCAAAGACTTGGCAGCATGCCTGCTGGCAGGACGAGTGGAGAGAGGCAATGGGAGTTACACCTAGTCCTAGAGTATTTATTCTGTAACCCTGAAATTTCTAGTTTATAACCCCACAACCTGATTCACAATTTCACAATTCACAATTCACAATTTACCCATCTGTCACATGGAATGACATTTAGTATTCTCTCTGATGAGAATAACATAAACATGGTGATATTTTGTGGTGTAGCCCTTCTCACTGTAACCTTCCTGTTGAATACCAGGAAAGTATGTGATACCTAACTCTCTGTGAGGCAGAAGTCCACAGATTCCCTGCGATGCCTGAGTGTGAAGTCACCTGCTTTACATGGCACTGACAAGAAGGAGCATGGTGAAAGGAGGTACCAGTGGGAGTACAGTGTAGCAAGGTTTCGGGGGAGGCCGGAGCCTATTGGTGGATGCAACTGACCTGCATGTGAGAGATTTCCAGGGACCACTAGGGAAGAAGACAGGGACAGCCATTGCTGCTCTCCTGAGTTGACAATATTCAGCTAGATGGAGCAATGGTTTGATGGGGTGTCAGGCAGCTTCTTATTTTCTTGTGAATTTTTCAGCAGGTTCCCCAAGCAGGGTACATGTGTATGACTTCTATTTTGACATCTTCAAGGGTGATATCTCTCATACGTGTCCCATGGGTGGCCCTCCATGGAAGGTGAGGGCCAGAAAACAAAATGCCTTGCTCCAGCAGACACTGTTTACCCCTCAGGTGTCTACAGCAACCATTGTACGTGTTGTAATATGTTGATTTTCCAGTGAAGGAGAATGAAGACATTCCTCCCAGTGCCTTCTGTTTAATTAACTTTTGCTACCAGCTTCTTGCTAGGACTCTTCCAGGGAACCAAAGCCTCATAAGTAATTAATTGCATAAAACTGTGACCCAAACTGTAAGGGCTTGAACTAAACAAAATAGATATGAGAGAACCCACTGGGGGAAAAAGATGATTAAGTTATTTTATGATGCTGTAAGAGTTCATGCACTGTGAATCAGCAACATTTTTCAAATGCCCCTGGCTTCTAGCATATAATCAGATTTGGGGAGGAGAGAGGTATGTGCAAATTCATATTTATTGTTTGTCACTTTAAAAGCAATAGTTGTTGAGACAGTCAAGAAAACAATTATTTTGGTAAGAGATTTCCTTTCCCCTTTATTTCTATCGAGGTAGGAAATTGACCAATACATGCAATGGCAATTCAATTCTAAAAATGTATACAATTCCAATCCTGACTTCTGTGTGTTTCTTAATTAGTTTGGAAGATAGTGTCTTAACAGCTGGACTTCCTTGGTCAGTGTTACCCAAAGGATACCAAAACTAGCTTATGTCAATCAGCTGTAGTGGCAAGAGAGTTACAGCTTCTGAATGCAATGACTTCAATACTGCATTTAGCTGTAGTCTCCACATGCAGGGGATCAAAAACTGAAGCTCTTTCTGTCACATGATCTCATTGCTGGGGTGACTATCTGCCACTCCCCCCCCCTTGCAGCGATGAGAGCAGCCAGGCACACATATGTTCCTTGACCGTGAAATGCTGTGCTGATATCAGGGTCATCCCACAACCTTTGTCTCCCTGAAGCAAAGGACAAGATGGTGTCTCCTTCTCCATTCCATGTACAGAAGATGCCTAGATTTCCAGATGAACCTTTGTTCAGGATGCAGTGGGACAGCAACTGGCCATAAGTGGATCAGATGAAGCCATGTGGCACATATGACTTTTTTCACTAGCTGGCATGAGAGAGAGAGAGAGAGAGAGAGAGAGAGAGAGAGAGAGAGAGAGAGAGAGAGAGAGAGAGAGAATCTGTGATGATCCAGCAATGATGTGAGAGCTACTTAAGTCAAGCATGGCCATAGGGAACAATGAAGTGATAATGGCCCTTACTTCACGAGGCGCGGCGCTCCGCAGCGATATTGCCTTCGATTTGAATTCGGAGGCGGTCACGTGGCGGTCACGTGTTCTCGCTTCGCTCCCGCCCCTGTTTCTCAGTACTCACGAGCTGCAGTTTTAGGACCGATTCGAGCACAACCTCACGTGCTCCCTTCGCATTCGCATGCCACTTTTCAACGTTCGTTATTTCCCATCCGTCCTTTAAAAAAATTTCTACCGACGGCGTATCGATGCACTGATGCTGGACTGTCAGTTGCAATGGCTCTACTGATTTCAACTGTTTCCTGGCATCATTGGCAGCCCTCCCCCGCCGCCGCCGCCGCTACTCTGGGGGAGCCCCGCATGGCACAGCCGCCCGCCCTCCGCCGCTTGCACGCTGCCTGCCCCGGGTGCCCTGCTCTGGCCGGGCGAGGCGGCAGCGGCTCCTCCTGTTCCCGCCGCCGCCGCCGCCGCCGCCGCCGCCCCCCTACTCGAGCGAGGAAGTAACAGCGCAAAGCGATGAAACGATATAGCGATGCATCGATATCCCTGTTTGAATATTTTTTTAAAAAACTTGAAATAAAAGCCAAAAACCGAGACCACACGTGACGTTGGGAGCGAAGCAAGATGCGAAGCGAAAAGATTCCCGGCAGCAGCCAGGGGAACCACTCGCCCCGCTTGGAGCACGGTAAAGGGGGCGTGGTCGGGGTGGCATCGCAGCCAAAAAGGAGGAGCGTGCGGACTGAAACGATCGATTCGCACAGAAAAGAAGGCTAGCCGCGAAGCGAGCGGCTCGTGAAGTAACGGCCAATGAAGAGCTTTGCATTAAGGGTACTTGCAGGAATTATTATGCAGCCTAAACTATCACTAGGGGTTTTGAAGACTGTGTTAGAATGTATCTGATCCAGGTATAATGCAAGACTGCTGCTAGGGCCATAGTTCTGCTTAAAAGTTTTCTGCTTATATACCGACCTTGGAAGGATGGAAGGCTGAGTCAACCATAAGCCTGCTTTAATTTTATTTCCATATGGTTGTTCCTCCTCCTCTTCTTCCTCTCCTCCTTTTCTTTATCAGCCATTGAATGTGCTTTGCTGGGTTAGGAGAAAGATGTAGCAAGAAGCTGCTGGGTAATCAAACCCCAGCTCTCTCTGATCAAGCTTATTGCCCTTCCATCTCATTTGGAAACATGTCTAATTGTTTCAAGCTGAAACAGATCTGCTGCGTGATTTAATAGTCAGTGTATTACATGGGCTTAATCCAGACATATTAATACATAGGACAGACCTTGTGAAATAACTGAGATTGAATACCAACTCAGGTTCAATTGATTTCATCAGATTTACTCTAATTAGAAATGGGATTCTAGTCCTGGCCTTCAGTGTCCATTTTGGACGCTTCCTAGATCGAACCATCTTGTCCAAATGATGTATGCAATGCTTAACAAACCAGCTTGAGGAGAATATATAAAACATATACTTCATTCACTGAACAAAAAGCATACAATTAGTTAAAAAGCCCCCTCACACTAGCCCCAAACACCCAATATTTCTTTTCCTGGACTAAGGCCAGTCTGTTAACAGCAGCAAGAGAAGCCTCCTGAGCTAAGAATAATCATGGGAACTGGGAGCAGAAATGTCTGTGTGCTGATCGCATTTCCAGCCTTTGATGTTGCCATTTTCCCAGGATTTCCTGCATCCCTTCCAAGAGTCTGGTGGCTTAAGATCCAGTCCTTTGATGCTCTGCAGTTCATTGGTCTGCCGTCTGAGCAAAGGCAGCTGATTTGACTCTTTACCCACGATGGAGGAGCAGGCTGGTCTGCTCATCTCACAGTTGTCAATCCACAGGGAAAATATGCAAGTAAAGGACTGGCGGGGATAAGTGTACTAGATGTCCAAAGGAGAATCAGAGGCAACACACTCATGTTCTTTACTGAGTTAAGGAGATCCGTAATAGTTGTTCTGGTTCATACTGAAACATGGATTGTAAAAATTTATTTATTTTCAAATTTATTTTGAATATTTTTACCCCCACCTTTCTCCTTGGAAAAGGACCCAAGGTAGACATACCATTGTAGCAGATAAAAGAAGTATCTCAGCTTTGGCAAGTTTCCCTGAAGCTGACTTCAGGTGCGTGGGTGGGTGGGTGTGTCATGTCTGCCTGTCTGTTCAGTCGTTCAGTCATGTCCGACTCTTCGTGACCCCATGGACCAGAGCTCGCCAGGCCTTCCTATCTTCCACTGCCTCCCGGAGTTTGGTCAAATCCATATTGGTTGCATCGATGACACCGTCCAACCATCTCATTCTCTGCCATCCTCTTTTCCTTTTGCCTTCAATCTTTCCCAACATCAGGGACTTTTCCAAGGACTCCTCTCTCCTCACGAGGTGGCCAAAGTACTGGAGCCTCAGCTTCACAATCTGCCCTTCCAGTGAACATCCAGGGTTGATTTCTTTCAGGGTGGATAGATTTGATCTCCTTGCAGTCCAGGGGACTCTGAAGACTCTCCTCCAGCACCACAGCTCAAAAGCATCGATTCTGCAGCGATCAGCCTTTTTTATAGTCCAGCTCTCACTTCCATACATCACTACTGGAAAAAACATAGCTTTGACTATCCTGACCTTATTTGACAAAGTGTGTCATAAAAATTATTTATTCTCTTTATCTCAGAACCTTCCCTGTCACTGAAAACATACCTATGGTTTTCCTTTAGATCTTTCTTTGAACCAAACTATAAGCCTTGTAATACATGCACAAGCTCTTTCAAAGTCTAAGGCATTCTAGTGTTGCCATTGGAATATCCAGAACCCCTCTATAAAGCTATAGGTTAGTTTTCAATTAAGTGCAATGAATGAAAAGTTGATAGAAGTCTTAGTTCTAGCTAATTAATGGGATGACTACACAGGGATTTAGCCTCCTATTTGGTTCACTAGGGTGGACCGTCTGGCTTGCTCTTAAAGCTGGCAGTCAGATGATATCTTTGCTGGAATGAACCAGCTCAACACCCTGTTTTTCTAACACCTTTCTGGCCCATCAGGGGCTTCTGTTTTTTTCTTTTAATATGGGGATAATTGGCCTTTTTCGGTTTGTTCCCATTACATATGATCAATAGAAATGAACCAAAATGAGACGACAAATTGATGCTTCCTGCTTCAGTTTGCCAGTTGCTTTCAATTTCTCCATGTCATTTGTGGTTTAAATATTTTAACTACTTAATGATATAGGGCAGTGATGGCAAACCCTTTAGAGACCGAGTGCCCAAACTGCGATTCAAAACCATGAACCACCATGAACCCCTGGAAAAACAAACTGTGAATTGGTTTGTTTTCCCAGATGATGCCAGAGGGGAAACCTACCTGCTCCTGATGCTTCAGCCACTGCCACCTCCCTGTCTTCTGCGGCTCTTGCAGCTTCCTCCTCTGCCATTGCCATCAGAGGCACATGCCTAGGGTAGGGCCTCTGGTGCCAGGCACTGCCTCTGATCAGACACCCACCTATCAGCTAGCACAGCAGTGAGCATGTGCTCAGAAGCAGCAGTCCAGCTTTCCAGAGCTGGCCGCTTCCTCTGATCATGCGCTTGCCAGTAAACTGATAGGCGGGTGCTTGCTCAGAGGCAGTGTCCGGCTCCCGGCAGGGAAGTCGGGCCCAATGCTTCTGGGGAGGAGACTCACAGTGGCCCTTTGTACACGACCCCTAAACTCCGCCACAAATGGCTCCCAGCTCTGGAGCTTAAAATTGTTTCCCCACCAGCTCCGGAGTTTACAGATAATTAAGTGCGACCACGCCCACCTAAGCGCGTCCCAGCGCACTTTTCAGGTACCTGCTCTCTGGAGGTGAAAATTCCTGATGCAGATATAACGTAGTGACTGCCTGGCTCTCCTTGCTTCTGTTTGTTCTTTTTTTGCCCCCCGCCCCTTTAAGAGATCTGAATGCAGGGCCGGGACGGCAGAACGGAGGTGAGCGGTATTCTTTTCTTCCTTTTTTCTCCCTCCCCTCATGCAGCCAGCAGCCAGGAGTGCGGAGGGGGTGGGAACGCAGGAACAGCGAAAAACCCCTAAGATCTCTGGTCTGAATTTAAGTGGCCAGCGGATCTTAGGGGTCGTGTGAAAAGGCCCAGTGGTAGCAGGTGCAGGTCAGTGGAGACAATGGGGGCAACAGGTGGGCACCCCCCTTTTGCAGAAGCAAACGGAAGGAGAAAGGGGGGAAAGTGTCTTCTTGCTTTGCTTCAGCAAAATGGGATCCCCAAATTGGCACATGAAACTAGCCCCCCCCCCTTTTTGTGTGTGTGGCTCATTTCATGCCCATCTCTAGTGCTCACTAAGGCAATCATCTCAGGGCCAAACCAAATTCTAATGTTGTTAATATACATTGAAATTGCATGAATGACTCTTGGAGATTTCACTTCATATGCACCATCAGGAGGCAGGTGGCTTTTCTGCGATAGTGATATCCTCATAATACGTTATTTTAGTCTACAGAGCAGACTGTTATTTCCTATCACTTCCAGGGTACAAAGCATAACGTTATATATTTAAAGTGAACATAGGCATAGATCTACCCCATTTAATGCTTTTTACCTTCCAGAGATTACCTAACTGCTAACAGCTTCCATTAAAAGCTGTGAAAACAATCCCTGTGAAAACAATTCCCTGGAGGGGGGGGGAATGTCCTATGAGGCGAAAGCAGATGTAGAAATGTATTTTCTGTTTGCCTCAGGTAAGTGTGATTCCAGAGAGAGCATCGCTCCTACCTCCCCAACCCCTCCACCGAATAAGCTTAAATAAAAAGGTTATAAAAGAAACCAGCATTTTTCTTGTTTTGCCTCGGGATATTCCTGAGTTCCTTCTGTCTTACTCAGAAAAGATTGCTGATTTCTAGGAATTTAATTTTAATCTCTATCCCTTGCAGAAAATAAAAGATTACCTGACAGAATGGTTTGTATCTCCGGACGTCTTCATACAAGCAGGGCCGGCGCGTCCATTAAGGTGAACTAGGCAGTTGCCTAGGGCACCAAAATGGAGATGGGGCGCTGGCCAGCCTGCTGCCCCCCCCCCGCTGCTGGCCACCACCGTCCGTCCCCCCGCCGCCCGTCGCGGTCCGCCATCCGCCCCCCACGCCCATCGCCATCCACCCCCCGTGCCCGTCGCCGTCCACCCCCCACACCCGTTGCCGTCCCCCGTCATTTTAGGGTAGTGCACCTTCATCCCACTCCCTAAGCCACCTGTGCTTAATTAACAATTCTGCATTGTCCAACCAATTCTAATTTATAATGACCCTTCTAGGATTTTCTGGTATAAAGTACAGTATTATCCCATGTATAAGACTATATTTTGGTCTAAAATTGTTAGACTAAAAATTGAGGGTTGTATTATACACTGGTGTAAGCCAAGGAGAGAACCGTGTGGTTGCAAAATAGTAATTTTCAGTTGGAAAATGGGGGTTGTTTTATACATGGGGGCGTCTTACAGACAAAAAAATACGTTACTCATAACTGATTTACCCAGCTCTCTTTTCTGGTGGCACTCTGGAACCATCCCTCTTAACCAAGTCTGCATAGATGGTGGAGTATGTGACACCATGTGTTCTGGATGATTGTGGCTCGCTTCCCTCCTGGGTGGCACTGTAAAGATTCAAACTCCCACCGAACTATCCCACTCTAACTCTTAGGTAGGCCCCTGATTTACTGGTGTCTTCAGGGTTCTGGCTCAGACTGAAACCCTCATTCCCAAGAGGAAATAAATGAGGATATACTCTACCCCTGCCTGAGAGTAATAAATGAGGATAAGCGTAGACCCTCTTCCTGAGATGGAAGAGTTTATTTCCTCATAGGGAATACCAGGTGCTGTAGGCGCCTGGAGTAGGAACTGGCAAGCCACTCCAGTAGTCCTGCCAAAAAAACTCCATGGACATGGAGTCACAAAGAGTCGGTCACGACTGTAACGACACAACACACACATGCTTCTTGTCCATATCCTGTGACATTTTCATATCCTGGACCTCAACAGAAGCAGCATTAGAAGAATGTCTGGAAACCTTCAGAAATGCTGGGTCTTTACACCTCATTACCTCCTTTTTATTTATTATAATAATAAAATTTAAAAAAAGAAAAAGAAAAAAGAAAAAAAGAAATGCTGGGTCTTGGGGCCTGACTGTACCATGAAGTCCCTTCTCCAGAAGCGCAAGGGAATAAGTGAAATCAATTTTTGATTTATTTTTTTCCTGTTTTACAGGATTATACAGGACAAAAGATGGTCTTCTCAGGAAGGAGTATGTTATAAATTTGTACTCCCTGCTCTATGCCCATCTTCATAGTCTCTGAAGTTGCATCTTTCCCTATTCTGTCACATCACAGGTGTTTAGAGATGTTCCTAGAGTATTGCCATTAAAAAGAAAGAGGCAACCCTGTGATACTGACATCAAGTGTGGGTGTACTGTACTTCAGACCTTAAGTCAGTAAATGCTGTGCCTTTTAAATAGTTTGTTCTCATGAACCACTTAAGTATAAAATCTACAAGCAAGTTGGACTTATTCTGCAGGATAAAGGTGAGAATTATGACACATTACCGCACTTTGGCGGTTACTTCACGTCCCGTTCATCCCTCCTTGCTGTCCCGCTTGGGACCGGTACAAAAAAAACTTACTTCACTTCCATAGAATGACAGCAAAAAGTTGTCTCGACCACACCCCCGGAACCGGGAACAGAGCGTGACAAGCCATACCTGCCCCAGGCTGGGGAATTCTTTTGTCTCTGTTCCTGTTCCGGGACAAGGTCCCGTGAGGTAACAACTGTCACGCAACGAAGGCAATCTTCCTCTCGTGAACTTGCATCTGTCCATTTCTCTCGTACTTTTGAGTGCTGTGGATCGACATTTCGAATAGACAAAGCACAGGGTGTGTGTGCACCCTTTATTTTTATGGGTTTTTTTTCCAAAAAAGCAGATCTTGACACAAAACAAGGCCATGAAGTAACACTTGTCACGAGACAAGTTATCACAACCGTGAGTAAATGGAAATAGGGACTGAACAGGGACAAAACCACGTGACCGCAAACAGTGCTGTCATGGTACAAACGTAATCGCGGAAGAAAGTAGGATGTGAAGTAACCGCCTTTGTAAAAGATCCATTAACATATGTATACTCTGAATTTTCAAACTAGTTCTTGCATATGGATCTCCCAACTCTGAAGGCTCCTTCATACATTCTGATGTGGAAAAATCAATGCTTGCCACTGACTAGGTAATTTTTGGTTTATCCCAGTACTAGGATGAATGTGCTTGTATAATAGCCACTGGCACCTGTGTACTGTACACTTACCTGTCAATGTGGCACTTTTTACAAGGCACACTTGAGACTGTAACACTTTAAGTGACCCTAAAGAATCTGCATGCAAATCTTCTCGGCTCAAGTACAAACCTGTGTCCTTTAGGCATCATTAACTGTCTGACTACTTTAGGCAGTAATAAGGCTCTGATAACATCTGGATAAAGTTTGCCATCTGTCATCCTTTCCATTACATATAATATAGTTAGGCTCTTATGATTACAGTTACCTGATGCCTCACCTAAGCAAAAGAGAGGTCCCTGCTCAAAGGAGTTTAGTGTCTAAATAGGGGATGAGGACTATGTCCCCTGCTAATGTAATTAAACAGCAGCTCCTATCATCCCTCACTGCTGGTTATGCCAGCTATGGCAGACAACGGTTGCAGCCCAAAAACATAAAAAATAGCCATGTGCTCCCCATTCCTGATCCAAACTGGGAATCAAACAAGATGAGACATGTAGCTTTAACAAGCAATTGAACAAATTTACTCCGCCCAAAACACTAGGATTGTAGTCAATGGCTACCTTACAGACAAAGTCAAGATACACAAAGGCACCAGGCAAGGATGCCCTCTCTCCCCTCTGCTGTTTATATTAACTTTAGAGGTCCTACTCTATGTTATAAGAAACACCCCAGGTATCCAAGGCCTACAAAGCAAAGGAGAAGTTTATAAGGTGCAAGCCTTTGCGGACGATCTGTTGGTTATTATGGAGGACCCTCAGACCTCCACTCCAGAACTACTAAAGACTTTGGAGGCCTACTCCAAAATTTCAGGACTAAAGGTAAACAGAGAAAAAACACTGTTGCTTACTAAAAATATGACTCCACCTATGACCGAAAAATTGGTAAACCAATTGGGTTTCCAACATGCTAGTAAGGTAAAATATTTGGGTATTACCGTATCTAACCGTTGTAACACTTTACTTAAAGATAATTATCTTAATGGTATAAAAGCAATCAAAGCTGATTTGGAAACCTGGTCAAGACTTCAATTATCCTTAATGGGCAGAATTGCTGCAGTTAAAATGAATGTCTTACCTAAACTGCTCTTTTTATTTCAATCCCTACCTATATTACCTAACTTTAAGATCATTTCAGACCTGGAAAAAAGTATACGTGTATTTATATGGCAAAAGAAAAAAGCAAGGATTAGAAATGTTTATCTACAGGACAGAACTAAAACTGGTGGCTTTGCCCTGCCCAATTTGGTGTTATACTACAAGGCCGCTACCATGACTTGGATTAAAGACTGGATTTTGATGACAAATAATAGAATACTGCAGCTTGAGAGCCACGGCTTGGATAAGGGTTGGCATCATTATATATGGTATAAGGGTAATATACCTACCCTTTTTAAAAAGCACTGGATAAGGAATGCCTTAGTTAAAATATGGTTACCGATCAAAAAAAAATTTTTACCCCAAAGCACCATTGTGGTTATCTCCGTTGGGAGCGGTTATTAGCCCCCACATAAGTGTAACCCCAAAATTTTTAACTTACAGACACCTTCTGAACGCTGACCTCTCTTTGAAATCATTAGAAAAATTAGTATCAGAAGGTTATAAGTTAGACTGGTGGAAGTACCAACAAATATACTCACACTTCAAAGATCTTACTAAAGAGGGGGGATTTATGACTAATGATACTCCACTTGACAAAATACTATCCTCTGGTGACTCAAAGCTCCTTAGTAAATTTTATAGTATGTTGTTAAATGAAAAAATGATTGATACACTGGTTAAAGACACTATGATAAGATGGGCAGAAAATTTTGGTTATTCTATTCACCTAAACAAATGGGACTCCTTGTGGAACACAGTCAAAATCTTCAAATCTATAGCCTTTAAGGAAAATTGTTATAAGATGTTCTATAGATGGCATTTCTCACCACACCGTTTATCTAAGATGTATAACTGCTCACCTAAATGTTGGAAATGTAAACATGACTGTGGTACTTTTTACCATATGTGGTGGACATGTAAAGAGGCAAGGGCATACTGGATAATGGTGAAATTATTTCTGGAAAGATATTTGAAGATTAAGTTAGAGCTTAGACCAGAATTTTTTTTATTAAATATAGTAGATATTAATATTCCCTATGACCAGAGATATGTACTTCACCATGTAATTGTTGCTGCAAGGATATTGTATGCGAAATCCTGGAAACAACCAGATGTGCCAACAGAGAGAAATTTTCACGAAAAGATAAGAGAATGCATTGAAATCGACAGACTCTCCGGCTTTCTAAAGGGAGACTACGATGAGATTTCTCGGAAAAGATGGCAAGAAGTAACAAACCTACTAGCATTGTGATATTATTTGGTGATTTGTTAATAGGTTAAATTGTTATTTTTGGCTTGATATATTCAATGTAATTTTTAAACTGTATTCCTTTCCCCCCATACCCCTCCCCCTTGTTCCCCCCCTAAAAAACCCAATAAAATTACTTAATTAAAAAAAAGAGAGAGACATGTAGCTTTTATTTACAAATGGCTCCCTTAAGTGTTGAAAGACCTCTGCTTATCTTAACACACACTCTTCTTAATTCTGTGTCTTGAAAGTTCATATGCACTGCACTGTGATGGGGCAATGGAAGGCAAGCTAGGGCCTAATTTGCATGTCTGATTGGACAGGCATGCAGCACATGAAATCACATTGCTTGAGGATAACTGTGCTATCTCCCTACGATCAGAGCTGGCCCAACCCACACAATTTTCCATGGCTCTCTCGCTCCAGGTGGCCACCCCCAGGGAGGCCCGTAGGCAGCTAGAGATGGGCATGAAACAAAAAAATGGCGTTTCGGTTTTTCATTTGCCGTTGACAGGTCTGTTTCGGTTCGTTTCCGTTTGTCGTGAATTTTTCGAAAAATTTCGTTACCGTTTTTCGTTTTTTTCATTTGTCGTTTCTACCCGCTTTTCCCGCGCTTTTTAAAGCATTTCCGTGCACAGGCATCCCCCAACGCCCCAGACCAGAGGGAAAACACTAAAAAAATGGATGCTGGCAGAGACACAGTATAGACTAGGTATGCAGGGAGGCTGCAAAGGCATCGTCGGGCGTTGCCCAGGGTGCAAGGCAGCCGCAGAGTGACTGCACTGCAGGGCAGGGGAGGGTACTCACCGAGAGGTACGCAGCACGCACGCACACAGGGAGGCTGCAGGACTGAAGCTAGAATCGCAGAGACAGCAATCCCACCCTAACTCACACCAGAGACTGCAAGGAGGACGGGGGCTGCCAGAGATTTTTATGCCCTCTGTGGCTGCCAGACCTGCACGCCCAGTCTGCAACCTGGGCATGCTATTGGTTGAACATGATCCCACATCACATGGCTTGCCTCCATTTTGTGGCTGGTGGCAACATCCATTTTAAAGGGAGAAGAAAAATATATCGCGGTGGGAGAAGACAAAAACAAATGTTTTAAGGACCCCAAACCCCCTGGTAGGTATTATCAGACAATATAAATAATTATTGCTGCGTTTTTACAGACGTCCAGGGCGTTTTTTAACATTTAAAACAGTTCATTTCATTGTGCATTGCCATTAACGGAAACGAAACGTAACGACCACAATTTTCATGGTTCTGTTTGTTTCGTTTCATTTTCATCACAATTTTCGTTTGTCGTTTCGTTACGTAACGGAAATGACAAACGGTAACGGAAACGAAAAAATGTTCGTTCCGTGCCCATCTCTAGTAGCAACTCGTAAACGGGCCTTCTCGGTGGCTGGTCCAGTGCTGTGGAACAAATTACCAGGCGAGATACGCCAGGCTCCCTCCTTGGCATCCTTTAAAAAAGCCACTAAAACCTGGCTGTTTAAGGATGCCTTCGGCAATCGCTAGGGTTTGTATCACGGTTGTTGTTTTTTCCTTTCCTAATTTGTATTTATTATTAGTTTTATGCCTCTTGCCAATTACCTTCTTACTTTTAATTGTTGTCATCTTTTAATCTTTTTTATTATCCTGTGGATTTCCTGTGCTTTTTATGTGAATCGCCCAGAGTTCCCTATGGGAAATTGGTGCAGTATACAAATATAAAAATAAATAAATAAATATCATTTTCTTAATGCAAGCTGAGTATTCGCCCAGATTGACCCTAAGAGGGACAGGAGGGTAGGGTAGGGCAGAAATCAGCAGCACATCTATCTTGTTTCCAAGTGCCTAGTGGACTGGGCACTCTCTCATCCCTTCATTTCACCCCCCCCCTCTCTCTCTCCTGCGTCTCCTCCTCCTGCCGCCTTCCCAACTAAATAAATCACAAGCCTGAGCCAGCTGCAGCTGGAGCTATTTCAGACAGCAAACAGCAACATACAAGAACAAGATACCAGGGCTGCATAGCACAGAGCAGCTGGAATCTTGGATATAGGCTGTTAGGACACTGGATGTTAATGCAGACAGCACTTTAATGGAAAGAGCTCTTGCCCCTTGCAAAGGAAAACATCTAACCAGGCTCTGATGACATAAGTTCCTTCTAAGGGGATTCTGATAGTGGGGCCTAGTGGCATAGACCCATCTCTCTCACTTTTAGCATTGTTTCCTCTCCATGTTTTCATCTAGGTCCTACCGCTCTAGCTGTTTGCTACCCATCTGGGGGGCTCTCAAAGCACCTTCTCATAAAAGGAACAGTTCACTTCTGATTAAACCAATCTCATTTTGAGGCATATGATTTCAGATTCAGAATATACTGTGGTGTTTCTGACAGTTGAATATACATGAACCAAGGAATGCCAGAGAGAGAGAGACAGAGACAGAGACAGAGAAAGAGACAGACAGACAGACTGACTGACTGATTCACTGACTCACTGACTGACAGAGAGACACACAGAGAGAACAGGGGAGGAAGAGTGACAAAGCAGTAAGAGTTACCTGCAGGAAGAAAGCTGAGAAGACGTGAATGTACTGCTGCTTGTATGATTTTTATTTCTTTACTTTTGCTTCCTTTGTATATTTGTAGATAAAACAAACAACAAACAAAGCAAAACAAGCTCATTTATCCCTTTTGCTCCTCCACAGTAACTCCATTCTGGAGGGTGTCACTTGAAGAATGTATTGCTGTTGGGGAAGGGGTGTGCTTGGCAGACCCCTTTAAGTCATGCAAAGGATTAGAGGTCCTTCATCTCTGGGATCCCTAGCCCACTCTGCTCCAGATCCTGCCAGAAAAGGCAAACTAGCAGATTAGATGTAGGGGAGGGTGATTAAAATCAGTGAGGCAGACTTGGGAACAGATGCTCTTTCTCCTTTGCCAGAGGTAAGAAAGCACCACATTTTTGGAGCTGTTCTTTCTGAGGGGACCTTGTGAGTGTGTGATGCCTTCTCAGACAAGGCCGCTTTTATTGTCATGACACACTAGCCCCCTCTGTGCGGGGCTGGTGCCTGCTGATGCATTAATAACAAATGTTAGAAATTAATCAAAGACTAATGGCAAGATGGGAATAATTTGGAGCCGCAGCTGCACTCAGGGAGTCGGCGGCACTGTCATTTTAAGTAGCTGCCTCAACATGGCGGAAAAGATACAAAGTCTTAATTGCAATGCTCTGCCATCTCTGCAGGCATGTGCTCCCTCACAGGCCACAACTAAAGATGAGTGTCATGCTACCTGCTCTTTGACTGACACCCCAAATGGTTCTGGTAGATGTGACCGGCCACAAGGGTTTTATTTTATTTA
Source organism: Phrynocephalus guinanensis (assembly GCA_037367245.1). Taxonomy (NCBI): domain Eukaryota; kingdom Metazoa; phylum Chordata; class Lepidosauria; order Squamata; family Agamidae; genus Phrynocephalus; species Phrynocephalus guinanensis. Next base: position 91,726,427 of record CM074739.1, read on the forward strand.
TTTATTTTATTTATTCTTGTACTTATTGACCGCCCAATTTTCCCATAGGGAACTCTGGGTGGTGTACAACACGTCACCAAAACAGCGACTGCCCAGCTACAACCCCATAACATATCCAAACAGAAATAAACAGTGAAAAGACCTAATACTGTAGAATACAAGTAGAGATGGGCACGACTAGGGAAAATGACGTTTTCGAGTTGTCGTGTGTCGGAGGCGGTCTGTGTCGGCTCGTTTCCGTTTTTCGCGAAACTTCGCAAAAATTTGTCATTTCGTTTTTCGTTTTTTTGTCTGTCATTAAACTGGTTTGGGGGGGGGTAGCGGGCTCCTGGAGGCACCTCTTTTTTGGGGGGTGGGTGCCTCCTATCCTCACCCGCTAGGGAAAGCAGGCTCCTGGAGACCCCTCATACATGGGGGTCTCCTCTCCTCACCTGCTGCAAAAGGGCATGCATGCATAGCCATATGGCTATGATTGCATACCCAGTTGCACGCAGAGACACAGCAGACTGGCAGAGGCACCCCTCTTTTTTGGGTGCCTTCCCTGCATCAGTCAGGCCTCGGGGGCATGGTTTGCATGATGTCACACATGCTGCCGGCCGAGCCAAGCCTGCAGGAGTCACCCAGAGCCACAAGTGGCGGACTGGCAGACTCTCTGCACCCGCTGTGTCTCACTAAGAAGGGAATTGTACAAGTTGCGTAGTGCAATGCAAGTACAGATCTGGCTTAGGCAACAGGGTTAGCGCAAGGGCTAGGGTTAGGCTAGTTACGGGTGAGGTTAGGGTGAGTATTGGGGTGCACCTCTGGGGGCCTCTCTGACCCACTTAGAAGGACAGTGTACTGGCGTATGGGTTAGGCTTAGGGTTAGGGTTTGGGTTCGGGCTACGGTTAGTGGGCTTTTTATGCCCGGTTGGCACATCCCAGAAATCTGTGGTCAACCTGGCCAAGTGGCCATGTGATTGGTGGAATGGCTCCAAAAATTTGCATGGTCACTCCCATGGCCAGGCCATCATTGCGCAGGTGTAAATAAAATAAAATAAAATAAAATAAAATAAAATCAATGGAGAGAGGAAAGAGGAGACATTTTGTTGCAAGAAAAACCCACTGCTACTGTAAAAATTCTGGCAGTTTTAAAATAGCAATTTTCGCATGTTTCTGTGTGGTGCTTCTGTGTTTTTGGACCACGATTTTAAAAAAAATTGCGGTCGCCGCCCCATTTTGGATCCCCCGCCCGCACCGCATGGCATGGCGACTCGAGTCCGGCTGCCCAGGACAGGAGAGGGGGGGAGGCCGGGACCCCCCCCCCAGAAACCACCCCTCTGGTAGGTGCACTCTGCACTGCAGGCATATTTTCGCCTGCTTTTTGGCCCGGGAATGGGGGGGGGGAGTTTAAAACTTTTTTTCTGTGCCGCTTCCGCTTGAATTGCGGCGGCCGGCGGCGAGTCCGGTGCTTTGCGAGCGACTACGACGAGGATTTTCCCCACCACCAGAGCAGCCCAGGACAGGAGAGGGGGGGTCAACCACCCCTCTGGTAGGTGCCCTGAGCCCTCACTCAGGCAGGCATATTTCCGCCTGCTTTTTGGCCGGGAATCGGGTTTTTTTTTTACTTTTAAAAACTTTTTTCTTGCCGCTTGGCATCGCGACCACGACAAATCAGACCCAATTATTCTTTAGTCGGTTCGAGTTCAAGTTCTGGCGGAGTAATTCCCGTTACCGTTTCCGTTGCGTAACGGAAACGAGTAACGGAAACGGAAACGGGAATTCCGCCAAGTCGTGCCCATCTCTAAATACAAGTCAATATACAAATGCAGTGTAAAAATACTTTTAAAATGGCAAATAAAATAAACATAGCACCACAGACCAAAACAAAAGGTTGCAGGAGAAGCAGTGGGAATGTTGACAGTAGGATTGACAAGGGCTTAGTTTTGAAGGCCACTGTTTCCCTTTGCTGACCACCAGCCGTCTCATCATCCAAAAAATCAGAAGACTAACATGGACAATTCGCAGTGCAATCCAATGCACTTAGAATCAAAGCCCATGGCTTCCAATATGGAGATTACTTTCTCATCAGGATGTTATGACTGAAGCCCTACTACAAGCACATTGAACATAGATTCAAAATTCACATACAGTGATACCTAGAGTTACAAATGCTCCAAATTATGAAAAAATCAAGTTTCAAATAGGGATCCCAGGTATATGAAAAATTCAAGTTACAAAAAAATTTGTCACTCGATTTCCCATAGGAATGCATTGGAAATGGATTAATTCGTCCCAGAGATTAGAAAAGAGACAAAAACATCCAGTTTTTGTGTGTGGAAAACTCCTTATAAAGTGTACTTTAAAGACATGCGCTCTGTACAGGGACATAACTGATCCAGAATAAAAATTTCAAACAGCACACATCAATTTTTTTGAACATGCTACAGAACAGTTCAGTGCACTTTAAAGACATGCACACTGAGTGACCCCTCTGAAGTGGCCAACCTACTTCCAACTGGGTCATTGCCGTTGTCGTCGTCACCACCACCACCACCACCACCATCATTGAACGGCAATGCTGAAAGGGATCCGATGGATCACTGAGTCCAGCCCCCAGTAAATTGTACTCCCCAACCTCTGGTGCCATCACCTAGCTAACCTGAAAATTATGCCAATTTTGCTTCTCAGCATTACAGTTCACAGAAAAATGGCTTGAGGTGTCATTTTTGACCCATTGCATTTCATTGACTATGACAATATCTGCTTTGCAGATCTAGTTTTATGAGGATTCTTGAACAAAACTTGACACTGGGGGCCTAAAAAAGAGGGGTAACCTTTAAAATGAGGAGAATTCTCTCCCCATCCCAGAGTCTGTAGTTCAGGATCCTGAAGGGTGTAGAATCCAACCTAGCAAGAAAACTATCCTTCAGCAGTAACTGAGAAATATGATAGTGACTTTTAACATGGTTTGTTTACCAAACATACAAAACCCCCACAAAAAACTGTTTACCCTTTAAACAATTGGCTTTTTGGCAAAGAGCACATTGAGGATGTTTATGGATTTAGCAGCAATGTTTTAAGGTGTGTCACAATGCTTTTTCTAAAAATCAAGACTTGTGTGATTTTTTTACTCCCTCAAGGTCCAAGGTTATTGTAAATGTAACAAAGCACTTTCTCCACCCCTGTTGTTTATACACACAAAATGACTAGGGTTGGCAGCTTTGTCTTCTGAGTACACTTCCTATGTCATAAACAGAGCATTGTTAAGTATCAGCTTATCTTAGTTTATGAAGAAATACTGTGGCTGTTAACGTTTTGTGGGAAACTCTGTTGTGTCTAATTTTGAATCAAGGACAAGGTGGCCTAGATAGGTACCTATGTGACTGGAAAATGTTAAAAGTTACTGGTTTATTAAAAGTGAGATAACATTAAATGTAGGCCTCACTTGAGGTTGTAAATGTTGTTTTGGGACTATAATTTCCCAAGAACCTCTATGTTGGCTGAGAGGTTCTGGGTGTCATAATCTAAAGAAGAGATTTGCCCATGACCCTTATACTGTAAAATGTCCCTTGCACTCAACACAAGGAGTGGCCTTTATAGTGAACACAAGAATAGACAAAAAGCCTTGCTGGATTATATTAAAGGTACATGAAATCCAGCATCCTGCCTCTCTCAGTTCCCAGTCAGATCTCTCTAGAAAGACTATAAGCAGAACATGGAGGCAACTGTTCCTCCCTCTTAAGTCAGACATCTTAAATTGGAGGAAGGAGTTGTGGAAGAATTGTTAATATCTGGAGGAATTGCAGGGAAGAGGAAGAACTGGGCAAACCTGAGTTGCAAAGCCCCATGGAGGAGATGACTGAATTAAAGATTGACCTGAGCCAGTTCAAGAGTCCCTTTGCTAATTTTTTGTTGACTAGGGGCTCGGTCCCACGTCCCTTTAAAAGCAGTTTAAATTACAAGATAAACCGTGTCTAAAAATGCCATCCCCATGGCCACCGGCTTTTGAAAAAGAAAAAGAAAAAAGAAAACCCGGTAATGTTCCTTTAAGCGAGGTTTCTGTGACTCCCCCAAGAGGTAGGGAATTTTTTACATCGCTTTGATAATCCACCTTTTAAGGAAGCAGATGCCGCGGGACCACGCAGATGATCTGGGTTTCTTCTCTTTTTTAACTCATAGCACTGACCGGCTGTTCCTGGGGCCGATTGGCACTGGTTTTTTAAATTTCTTTTCACCTTCGGAGAAACAGGAAGCTCCATGCGGTGCCCTAAGCTTTAATTTCCCCCAGCCAACATGAAAAAAAAAGGAAGACAAGAGTTGGGACTAGAATGCTCTCCCTTTGCAAAAATAACCAGAACCTGACATCAGACATCAGGAAGTTCCCACCTGTTTTAGATGCTGAGGGACAGAAAGGAAGACCTTTTTTTTTTTAAGATCTTGAAAGCATGCCAGGCTCATAAGGGTCAAGAAGACTGTCTGTCAGCTCACCTGGTTTGAAGTAATGGATGTCTCTGTACGGTATGTCTTAACTAGCATGTTGAATTCTCCTTGAAAATGGAGCATGACTGTTTCAGTTGTGTGTTGGTGTGTGTGGCATATTATTTTGTGGCAGTAAAAAAAAGTGAAAGAAAAAAGGCAAAAGTCTTCTGGCTTGTGGCACTGTGGAGATGAATGCCAAAATCCTGCTAACACAAACTGCACAAGTACTGTAACACATCATTTTATATTCCAAGCAGATAGTCTTCGGAGCAATTTGTTGTAGCTATTGTCTTCTGCAGGAGAGTTGGAAGGGAAAGATTTTGTGCGATTGCCCTTTTATGGCCAAATTCTAGAACAGGATTCTGGCCCAACAAGCTTCACTTGGCATATGCTTTCATGGTTATCAGATGTCCATATCAGAGCTGTCTTCACCAATGGCAATACTGCCGAAGATGTGATGGGAGTTGTGGTCTAGGCAGTGTTTCTCAACTTTTTTTTTGTCACAGACATAAACACAATATGAAAGAAATATAGGCCAAATCAGAATTGTATTAGTTGCATAATGAACTTTAAAATGAGGTGTGTGGACCATTATATCCAGTCTGTGGTCCCCTTCAAATGTGCCAAGGCCTCCTAGGGAGCTATATGGCCCCCACTGAGAATACTACACATACTACGACTGTCCATGAATGGCACTCAGTGGGTCTAAGAGTGGTGAAGAGTGGCCCAGCTCTGTCCTCTTTATTCAGAAGGTCTCCATATGCTATTTGGACTGTGATTTGGACTGTGGCTGCAATGCTACTTATAGTAGTAACAACAACAACAACAACAACAGAGCTACAGACACCATGTACAAAACATAATGCTTATTTTGATGCTGGGTTTGTGCCACATAGATTTGTGCTGTAAAACATTTTAAAGGAGATTAATCTAACCAGTTAATCAACAGAAACCTGCAGCCCTAAACTTGAAAAGGAAAAGGGTGGGGATAGTGGAGAAAATAGACTCCCCCCCCCATTTCTATTTAATAATATTTCACAACACCTTTAAGATACAGCAGGTATTAAGTTATCTAGTTCATGGTTGAGAAAACAGAACCAGAATAGATTAATGATATACCCAAGGCCACAGGGAGTGTCAGGGGTGGAATTTATAATCATAATTCCCTGAACCTTCACATTGTATTAAGAAGATGAGTTTACACTTCATGCTACTTCCTCCTCCATAAACATAATTGTCATCGGGGGTTCAAAATACTGTTGTCCGTTCTCCTGTTTTTTTTTTTTAAAGATGCTCAGTGTCAGTGCTGGATGGTCTCATCCTCTTTGGAAAAGAAAGCATACTGGAGACATGTCCGCTTATGTAAAGGTTTTCAAGGAGAGGACTTTGGAAGCAAACAGGCTCCCATGGCAGAGACCACAGCAACTAATTCTGCATCATCATCTCACAAACAACATAACTCGTCATGCTGTACCTTAAGCTAACACACAACTCTACTCCATATATGTGTGATTCTGTTCCCTGTACAGACAGCCCCCCTATGAGTAGTAGGGGAAGGGGTGCTCCTGTCAAAGGGGCAATAAAACCATCAAACACCGGAAGTCCCGCCCCCTTACCGGAAGTCCCGCCCCTTACCGGAAGCCCTACCCCTTACCGGAAGTCCCTACCTTCCGCCCCGCCCCCTTACCCGGAACCGGAACCTTCCTGGGCCCTTTGACCTGGAAGTGACGTCCTCTTCCGCCTGACCCGGATGGGGAGCCTTGCCCCCTCCCCCCGGCACGTCACGGGGTCCCCCTACCCCACCCACAGGCATGCCCGGGCATGCCTGCCCCTAGGGCGCTGCCGCTGGCTATGTGTTGCCTGGGCCTGTCTTGCTGTGTGTGCGCATGCCTGAGAGGCCTTATAAGAAGAGGGGAGTGTTCTGCGGTGCCCGCCGCCGCCTTTTCCGCTGTTCCTGAAACCGACTGGGCCCATGGTCCCCGCCGTCCCGTTTATGTGGAGAAAGATGGCGTCTTCAAGCAAGATCGGGCTTTCCTCCAGCTTGCCGAAGGACACCCCGGACTCACCGCCGAAAGCAGAGAGCGTGGACTCCCCTCCGAAGCCCGAGAGCCCGGACTCCCCGCCAAAATCCTGGACCCCGAAGATAGAGAGGCAGCGGTTGAAACCAAAAAGGCGTCTGCACCCCCACATGCACCACGGGCCTACGGGATTTTCCATGCCCCTCTGCCCCCTAAACACCCCATCGCGGAAGCCCAGCTCTGCGCCCAAAAAGCCGCCCAAGCCTGCCCTTCACGCTGAGGAGACCCTGTTTTGGTCCGATTCAGATGATGGTTATGACCATGGAAGTCCACCACCGAAGAGAAGGGCCTTAAGGCGTTATGTTAGCTCAGATTCTGACAGCGACCTTACAAGCGGTTCTAACAAGGAGAATGCTGGCCCTTATACGGCGGAATTTCTAAACACGGTAAGGCCCTGTTTTAAATCAAAGTTCATATTGTGATACTGTGTCTTGTGGCAAGGCTGCAGGTGTTGTGCGGCTTTAGAGTTTGTGGTGTGCTATGTATCTAATTACGTTGAAGTTTCCTTTTATAATTAAAACCAGCCAATATTTATGTTTTACAGGCCAAAGATTTGCCCCCAAAGGTAACCCCAAAATCCCCGCGACGCAAGAGAAGGGCTTTAAGGCGTTATGTTAGCTCAGATTCTGACAGCGACCTTGCAAGTGGCTCTAACAAGGACAATGCTGCCCCCGAGTCAGAAGAATCTTCAAACACGGTAAGGAGCTGGCTGTTGGTGTTTTAGAGGATGGGTGTGTGTTAGGCATTTCATTACTTTGTAGCTTGCTTTGATAATTAATTTTTATTTGCTATTTGCAGGAATTACCCCATAAAACATTGAGCAGATTGCTCCATATAGACCTGCCAGAAATTAAGGGGAGAAAGAAGCAATATATGAAGAACATTGTGCATACAACAGTAGCTGTGATTATTAAATATTATATATCATCATATCAGAAACAATCTTGCGATGGCTGTCAAAATAATTTGGAAAACCAGGAATCGCATTCGTGTATAACCTCAACCGTTGCATCCATATCAAGACTACTTCGTTCTCTTTGTGCCAAAATATGTTACAAGACTGTCATCCATACCGTCATCTTAATTGCATATTGTTGCAATAGCCTGATATTGACAGCTGAAAATATTAATGAGATATTGACGCTTGTATCTAAAATTTCCAAGGCAGAAAAACCATATTCATTCCTCAAAAAAATGTTAAGACAGACTGACCCCTTGCTATTTCAAAATATTTACTCTGTGGTCACTGCTAGAAATGTCAGTGAATTTATTAAATAAAATGCTCTTACACATATTATTTTCTTTCGTTTTTTATTGCATTGCTTTTAAAAAGTTAGCCATGCGGGTTCTTTGACAAGCTCTCTGGATGGTGTCGACTGTGAGGATTCCACATGCAGCCAGGCTGGTCTCTTGAATTGTTTCTTGCGTGCAGCATCAGACCCTGGAATAGCCGGGTGTTTAGAGGTCTCTGTTTGTAGGGGGTTGACTTTCAGGTTTTCTAACTGCTCTCTAACAGATGAATTACCCACAACAGATGTGGGCACATTTAGTTCTTCCAATGCTTTAAGAAATACATCCCAGCCTTTAGGGCGCTTCTTCTCAGAAATAATATTAGATTGGGTGGCCCCTTTAATCAGGTCGAGAATGTGAGACCCTGGTAAGGCGTTCCCGTGATACACAAAGGTGCCTAGCTGATCCCAGCTAGAAATATCCTGATGCTGCTTTATCTTGTTCAGCAAAATTTCAGCATTTTTCTTAAACCTTCCGGGGATCCCTTCTAAAACTTCTGGAACAATTGTATCACTCTCAGGCTGTGGGGATGTGGAGGGGACAGGTTGGGAGGTTGGGGTTTGGGGGGGTGCAGACATTTTTTCCACATCATCATCTTGTTTGTTTAGTGCTAAGTAGCGATGTAGAACCCCTGTGTAGAGTTTTATTTTTTTCATACTCTGACAGGTCAGACCTTAAGAGAATCTCCCTCATCTCGCTGTCAAGACGTCTAATGGTTGTGGTTCTGATATTTTCTGGGACACCCCCCGAAGCTGATCTAACTGAGCGCTGGGCACTAGATATAATTTTTCAGCATATTCCATTACTTGTTAGTTAAAAGACCCGTTATTAGGGGGACCGCGATGCTTAGCAGGGGACCCAGAAAACCGCCGTTTTGCTTGACAATGTATTTTCTCCTTTTCAGGGAGAGCCTCTTGTTACCTAGGCTTTTAATCAGAGCACGTTTTTTCCTTAAGACCCCCACCTGCTTGGGTGTTAGGGCAAGATTACCCTTTAAAGTATTCAGAGCAATTTCTGAAATGGCTGTTACCAAATCATCTGAGGCACCGCATAAAATGGCTTTTCTCTGGCGCAGGGGCGCCTTAATAAGGATTTTTAAGAGGGGAAGATTTCGCCGTATACATGCTGACATGTTGGTGGGGAGAGGCGCTGTGACCAATAAATAAAAAAGAATCATCGGGAACCCTTTTTGTTCTTTTTCACTGTATACACAGCAGGCCAGTCAGGTGGGAATAGACCCGTTCTCAGTCTGCAAGACTCAGGGGTATTCGGGTTTAAATCCACCAGCAGATAGCCATGGGGTTTTTTGGTAGCATCTGCAAAAGCCTCCATGAAAAACGGAACATTTTGGGGGTACATTTGCCGTGCTAAAGTAGCAATTTGTAATTTATCTCTTGGGTTTTTAAAAAGCACCATATATTTAGCATTTAAGCTGATGGTTCTGTTGCTTTTACCATGGCAGAAAATATTTTGTGTAAGAAAAAATACACTCACATTTCTGTGGTGCACATATTGCGTGAAGAGTTTTTCAACCTCCTTATTATCAGCAGCACAATTCATCAGATCGTCTATAATTAAGAAGTTTATTTTATTGTTGGGTAACAAGACATTATCAGCAAAGTTTTCAGGCAATCCTTCTACAAACTTAATAAAAGAATATTTACACAATAGGTCTTTATACAGAGGCTGCCAGCAACTGTAACACCATACAACATTCTCAGGCATTTCAGAAAATACATAACGCGCATTCTCCAACATGTTTTTTACAAAGAAGGTTTTCCCACAACCACTGGGTCCCGCGAGAATGGCTGAAAACTTTGCTGATAATGTCTTGTTACCCCCCGATAAAATAAACTTCTTAATTATAGACGATCTGATGAATTGTGCTGCTGATAATAAGGAGGTTGAAAAACTCTTCACGCAATATGTGCACCACAGAAATGTGAGTGTATTTTTTCTTACACAAAATATTTTCTGCCATGGTAAAAGCAACAGAACCATCAGCTTAAATGCTAAATATATGGTGCTTTTTAAAAACCCAAGAGATAAATTACAAATTGCTACTTTAGCACGGCAAATGTACCCCCAAAATGTTCCGTTTTTCATGGAGGCTTTTGCAGATGCTACCAAAAAACCCCATGGCTATCTGCTGGTGGATTTAAACCCAAATACCCCTGAGTCTTGCAGACTGAGAACGGGTCTATTCCCACCTGACTGGCCTGCTGTGTATACAGTGAAAAAGAACAAAAAGGGTTCCCGATGATTCTTTTTTATTTATTGGTCACAGCGCCTCTCCCCACCAACATGTCAGCATGTATACGGCGAAATCTTCCCCTCTTAAAAATCCTTATTAAGGCGCCCCTGCGCCAGAGAAAAGCCATTTTATGCGGTGCCTCAGATGATTTGGTAACAGCCATTTCAGAAATTGCTCTGAATACTTTAAAGGGTAATCTTGCCCTAACACCCAAGCAGGTGGGGGTCTTAAGGAAAAAACGTGCTCTGATTAAAAGCCTAGGTAACAAGAGGCTCTCCCTGAAAAGGAGAAAATACATTGTCAAGCAAAACGGCGGTTTTCTGGGTCCCCTGCTAAGCATCGCGGTCCCCCTAATAACGGGTCTTTTAACTAACAAGTAATGGAATATGCTGAAAAATTATATCTAGTGCCCAGCGCTCAGTTAGATCAGCTTCGGGGTGTCCCAGAAAATATCAGAACCACAACCATTAGACGTCTTGACAGCGAGATGAGGGAGATTCTCTTAAGGTCTGACCTGTCAGAGTATGAAAAAATAAAACTCTACACAGGGGTTCTACATCGCTACTTAGCACTAAACAAACAAGATGATGATGTGGAAAAAATGTCTGCACCCCCCCAAACCCCAACCTCCCAACCTGTCCCCTCCACATCCCCACAGCCTGAGAGTGATACAATTGTTCCAGAAGTTTTAGAAGGGATCCCCGGAAGGTTTAAGAAAAATGCTGAAATTTTGCTGAACAAGATAAAGCAGCATCAGGATATTTCTAGCTGGGATCAGCTAGGCACCTTTGTGTATCACGGGAACGCCTTACCAGGGTCTCACATTCTCGACCTGATTAAAGGGCCCACCCAATCTAATATTATTTCTGAGAAGAAGCGCCCTAAAGGCTGGGATGTATTTCTTAAAGCATTGGAAGAACTAAATGTGCCCACATCTGTTGTGGGTAATTCATCTGTTAGAGAGCAGTTAGAAAACCTGAAAGTCAACCCCCTACAAACAGAGACCTCTAAACACCCGGCTATTCCAGGGTCTGATGCTGCACGCAAGAAAACAATTCAAGAGACCAGCCTGGCTGCATGTGGAATCCTCACAGTCGACACCATCCAGAGAGCTTGTCAAAGAACCCGCATGGCTAACTTTTTAAAAGCAATGCAATAAAAAACGAAAGAAAATAATATGTGTAAGAGCATTTTATTTAATAAATTCACTGACATTTCTAGCAGTGACCACAGAGTAAATATTTTGAAATAGCAAGGGATCAGTCTGTCTTAACATTTTTTTGAGGAATGAATATGGTTTTTCTGCCTTGGAAATTTTAGATACAAGCGTCAATATCTCATTAATATTTTCAGCTGTCAATATCAGGCTATTGCAACAATATGCAATTAAGATGACGGTATGGATGACAGTCTTGTAACATATTTTGGCACAAAGAGAACGAAGTAGTCTTGATATGGATGCAACGGTTGAGGTTATACACGAATGCGATTCCTGGTTTTCCAAATTATTTTGACAGCCATCGCAAGATTGTTTCTGATATGATGATGATATATAATATTTAATAATCACAGCTACTGTTGTATGCACAATGTTCTTCATATATTGCTTCTTTCTCCCCTTAATTTCTGGCAGGTCTATATGGAGCAATCTGCTCAATGTTTTATGGGGTAATTCCTGCAAATAGCAAATAAAAATTAATTATCAAAGCAAGCTACAAAGTAATGAAATGCCTAACACACACCCATCCTCTAAAACACCAACAGCCAGCTCCTTACCGTGTTTGAAGATTCTTCTGACTCGGGGGCAGCATTGTCCTTGTTAGAGCCACTTGCAAGGTCGCTGTCAGAATCTGAGCTAACATAACGCCTTAAAGCCCTTCTCTTGCGTCGCGGGGATTTTGGGGTTACCTTTGGGGGCAAATCTTTGGCCTGTAAAACATAAATATTGGCTGGTTTTAATTATAAAAGGAAACTTCAACGTAATTAGATACATAGCACACCACAAACTCTAAAGCCGCACAACACCTGCAGCCTTGCCACAAGACACAGTATCACAATATGAACTTTGATTTAAAACAGGGCCTTACCGTGTTTAGAAATTCCGCCGTATAAGGGCCAGCATTCTCCTTGTTAGAACCGCTTGTAAGGTCGCTGTCAGAATCTGAGCTAACATAACGCCTTAAGGCCCTTCTCTTCGGTGGTGGACTTCCATGGTCATAACCATCATCTGAATCGGACCAAAACAGGGTCTCCTCAGCGTGAAGGGCAGGCTTGGGCGGCTTTTTGGGCGCAGAGCTGGGCTTCCGCGATGGGGTGTTTAGGGGGCAGAGGGGCATGGAAAATCCCGTAGGCCCGTGGTGCATGTGGGGGTGCAGACGCCTTTTTGGTTTCAACCGTTGCCTCTCTATCTTCGGGGTCCAGGATTTTGGCGGGGAGTCCGGGCTCTCGGGCTTCGGAGGGGAGTCCACGCTCTCTGCTTTCGGCGGTGAGTCCGGGGTGTCCTTCGGCAAGCTGGAGGAAAGCCCGATCTTGCTTGAAGACGCCATCTTTCTCCACATAAACGGGACGGCGGGGACCATGGGCCCAGTCGGTTTCAGGAACAGCGGAAAAGGCGGCGGCGGGCACTGCAGAACACTCCCCTCTTCTTATAAGGCCTCTCAGGCATGCGCACACACAGCAAGACAGGCCCAGGCAACACATAGCCAGCGGCAGCGCCCTAGGGGCAGGCATGCCCGGGCATGCCTGTGGGTGGGGTAGGGGGACCCCGTGACGTGCCGGGGGGAGGGGGCAAGGCTCCCCATCCGGGTCAGGCGGAAGAGGACGTCACTTCCAGGTCAAAGGGCCCAGGAAGGTTCCGGTTCCGGGTAAGGGGGCGGGGCGGAAGGTAGGGACTTCCGGTAAGGGGTAGGGCTTCCGGTAAGGGGCGGGACTTCCGGTAAGGGGGCGGGACTTCCGGTGTTTGATGGTTTTATTGCCCCTTTGACAGGAGCACCCCTTCCCCTACTACTCCTATGCATTTTCAGTGACAGAAAAAAGGTACACTGGCCATTTGTAGACAAAGGCCAATATCCTGCTCCTTAGCATATTAGTAAGTCATCCTATAGTAGGGTCAATGAATCAGTGGAGAATTAGTGAGTCAACTCGTCCATGAATTGTATTGGTTCAAATGGGTGTACTGTACTGTAATTACAGTATGCTAAATAAGTTGCAGACCCTAAGCACATCCAATCTCGCCTGATTTTGGAAGCTAAGCAGGGTTGGCCCTGGTTAGTACTTGGATGGGAGACCACCAGGGAATACCAGGTGCTGTAGGTGCCTGGAGTAGGAACTGGCAAACCACTCCAGTATTCCTGCCAAGAAAACTCCATGGACATGGAGTCACAAAGAGTCGGTCACGACTGTAACAACACAAGAGACAGACAGACAGAGTAGGCCTATTTGACTCATTTAAATCAATGGGACTTATGGAGGAGTTGATTAGTCATGTCTGCATTGATTCAATGGCCTACTGTAGTGCAATTTGTTATGCTAAACAACAGTACTTTGGCCATTGTCTCTCTGTGTCCACTGGGTCTAGCTCATTGATGACCAGCTTATTTAACAATGTGCGGCATACCTTTTATAAATCACAGAGATCATGTGTTAAATGCTAATTTTACACCATTGCCCTCAGATGAAAGGCAATATACTCCCTTATGAACCTACTTGAGTTTTAGGAACTTCAGAGGACATCTTGGTCCTGTAACCCTGATGGCACAACTGGCAGGGAGATGAGAGCTTCCTTCGTGGTTCCTCCCGGATTGTCAAGAAGACTTGCCTGGTTCCCTCCCTGTTGTGTCAGGTGGTCAAGACATTTCATCCTAACAGTCCTTTCTCATCTGACCTGCATAGTTGCTGAAGGTGTTTAGACTGGCCAAATGCTGTTGTCTCCTCTGTATTGATGTGATGACCTTTTCATTGTGCTCTAGTCTCTTCTTACGCTTTAACTGAACTTGTTTGATTCATTCTTTACTGCTCTTAGGTTGAGTGTCATTTGTGGGCAGATGTAGTATGTGCAATAAATTAAACAATCAGGTCTTTAGCTTTCCCCTTCATAGGTGAATATTTCTGATATTCTGATTTCTGAGATCTGAGAATGTAATTCAATAAATAAAGCTATGCTTAACAACTCTCTGAAATGTATATTGTATTTTCTACAGCTCACTGTGTGTATGTGTATATATCTATATCTATCTATCTATCTATCTATCTATCTATCTATCTATCTATCTATCTATCTATCTATCTATCTATCTATCTATCTATCTATCTACAGTGTATATAAATACAGTAGGGCCACCGTATCTGCGGGGTTTTGGTTCTGGGACCCCACTGGGTAATGAAATAAGCGGATAAGCTCTTATCCACTGATTTCACTATCCACTGGTTGCCAGTGGTGATAGGGGTGGTGGGGTGCGTGGGTGAAAGCTTTTACCCCGATACCCCCAATTAGCAAGGATGGAAGTTTTAAAAATAAAACTTACTGTGCCAATGCCCGCTGCCCTCCTCCTCACTGCCACCACTGCCACGGGCCAGCCAACCACCCTCCAGAGGGGTGGGGTGGAGACTCACCCACCTGTCCAACTGGCCTTTGAACTTCCAGGTCCCGTCCCAGGCGGTGGATCGTTAGTTTTGAACTTCCCACTCAAACTTCCAATCTGCCCCCCCACCCCGGGACCTGAGCAGAAAATTCAAAGGCCAGTTGGCCAGACAGGTCTTTAAAGTCTTCAACGCACCCCTCCGGAGGGTGCCTGGCCAGCTGAGGTGGCAGTAAGAGAGAATCTTTCTGGAGGCCTCCTTCACTGACCCCTGTTGGAAAATGATGCATTCCAGGTTGCTGAGTCTTCAGAATGGATGCCAGGCATCGTGGGAACTCTTAATGACTTGCTAAAACGATAGCACAAGAGTGAATAGGTGAAGCCAAAGTACAGTACATGCCTGCAATATATTCAGATGTAAGACAGATGGCAATGAGGATTTATGCAGTTAGAAGGATGGGTCTACCCACAGAGAAAGGTGTTAATAAATACGGGATTCTGACATGAAGTGAAAGAAACATTGATCTTTTTAAAAATATATATATACAAAAGTGAAACTGTGCTGAGGATACCACACATTCACGATTTTATTTCTATTTAAATCCAGAGGCCCAAATGAGCAGACTATAAATTGGCCTATACTTATTATGTAAATAGCTATAACTTGCAGTAAATTGTAGGTAGCTCGGTGTGTTATGCAATGCCTAATTTGCTTTTGCAGTGTGAGCCTGATGATATAACTAATTGCAATCGGAGTGCTGAAAATAATAAAGCCATATGTATAACTGCTGTGCATATTTCATAAAGGAGACAGCAGCGCTATAAACTGTGAAATTAAGTAGAGCTTCACAGAATGGGAGTGGGCTGATGTGCCAATGCCCTAAGGTTCCCCCCATTCCAAAAGGAAGCTGCCAATTCCACCGAGCTTCCACTGTAGACATTTACAAAATGCCTATAGGATGCAAGTAGAAGGTTTTTGCTACTAGTTTATGCACATCTTTTTGATGTAGACCCTTCGGCACTATAAACAAAGGGAAGCAAAGGTATTTTTCCTCCTGCTGGTTATACAGTCAGGTAAGTTTGGCTTTGGTTTTAGGAGACACTTGTTTTGCTTTTAGCTTCTCTCCAGGGGTGCTGTGTAGCCATCATAGGGAGACATATATATAAAATTAGTAAAATTAGTACATTGAGGACAGACAGTCTTGCACTGACAGATGTCTCTGGGTAAACTGAAAAGTTGGGTGGGATGGGGTTGCTCTTTACCCAAATCTGGAATGGAGAATCAGGATGCTAAAACAAACAAACAAACAAACAAACTCAAAACCAGAAAAGAAAAAGCAATGAAATTCCAAATGGCATGATAGATTTGATCTTTCATGCCCCCCCCATCCTGGATGACTTCCAGAAAGAATTCAGGAAAATGAAAACATATACTCTAATTTTCTGAGCACACAAGGAAAAAACAAAGACATGTGGTTAAAAAGAAAATGTCATTTAAAAATCCAATTCATAACCGCTACCACCACCACCTAAAAAGAGATGGGGGCGGGGAAAATTGCACCTTCTTTGGTGGGAAATACCATAAATTTGGGGAGACCACTGAAAAACCTTTGGCTTTTTATATGTCATTGTAATTTATCAGGGACTTATTTCATGATAAACAACTTAGTTGCAAGCCATTCTGAGCTTTAAAGTTAAATATCAGAACTTGAAATTGAAGCCTGAAGCTGTCAATCACCAGTACTGCTATATAAAGTTGGTGATATAAAATATGATCCTAATTTTTAGTCTCCACAAACATCCGAGCTATTATTGCTTTCTTTATCAGTTGAACTTTCTGAACAGCTTGAAAGACAATTCCCCACAGAGTGCATTGGAGGAATTTAGCCTGGTTGTGAGAAAAGCATGAGTAACGGAGGCAAACGTCACCATTTTTAGACCGAGCTGTCACTGTCATTTCATTCTGAGCCAATCCTAACCATTAGTGCTGCAGACGCTTCTACCTAGGGATGGGCAGGAAAAGAAAAATGAAATACTGTTTCATCGTTTCGTTATGGAATGAAACAAAACAAAATGAGGAAGCAGCATTTTGATATAGACAAAACGAAACATTCATTTACCCATTGAAACAAACCATTTTGTTCCATCGTTTTTGGGGACCCCCTCGTACTGACTGGGCCGGATTTAAAGAGCTCCAGCCATTGACAGCTTGGCACTAGCCCTCATAAAATGGTGGGGAGGGGAGTGAGATTGGGAACCGTCCTGAGTCCCCACCATTTTCTGAGGGCTCCGGCACTCTATCAATGACTGAAGCCCTTTAAACCTGGCCCAGTCGATACTAGGGAGACTCCTGGTACCAACTGGGCCAGGTTTAATGGCCTCCAGCCATTGACAGCTCTGCAGGAGCCCTCAGAAAATGGCTCCTGGAGTCCTGGGCAACAAATCTGGTGCCTCTAGGACCCAGGGGAGCCATTTCATTTTGTTTCATTTTGTTTTATACAATTTTTTAAATTTTTTTGGTAGGAAATGAAACAAAACAAAAAGGGGGTGAGCACAAAATGAAACAAAATGAAACATTATTATTCCATTTCGTGCCCATCCCTACTTCTACCTCTTTAGTGGGTGGTATGGAGGCAGATAACAGTTATTCCACTTGAGCATTCTAAGAATTTGCAATGTCTCCCGCAGCTAGCATTTCTGTTGGAAGAAATCAAGCTAAAGAGGATTTGATCTGGCTCCTTCCACTTGAATTTCCAATATAATATCATGAAGTGGCTTAATAAGCAAGCCACTTCAGGACATTGGCAAACTGAACACTTCATCAACTCTTTTTACAGAGGGACAGGGAAATGATTCCCCCCACCATCCAGATTCTGCTACACTGTCACTGATGTGTTAAATCACTTATAAAGATTTTTTTAAAAATGTTTTCTTAGTTGTGTCCTAAAGGAATGGTAAAAAAAAAACAAATCTGCCCGCAGCTGAATCACAAATATTGGAAATTCAAAATGGAAGGCACTTTGGCAGCTACGCGGATTGCTTTTAGTCCATTCCTAGGAATCACACATGCTTGGAACAGACCTGACCACAACAATCTTACCTGCACCAAAAGAAGCAGAACCCCCTGACAAGTGCCGAAGAGGTGTGGGTAGGAATGCTTTTGTGTAGACTCTGGTTAGTTCCAGCAATTAGGTCATGTGATCACTAGAAAAAGAAGTGTGAAACCAAACTGTCCCCACAGCAGACCAAACAGCAGGGCAAATGCTCATTGGATCACTTTCTCAGTCACTGCTTCGATGTTCTGGAATGGTTTTGCATACATTATTCGCCGGTGTTTCTCTGTGTCACCTTTGGAAACACAGGTACGGCCCATCTGTTTATTCAGGCTTGATGGAAAGGGATGGCAGAACTTGGAAAAGGGACTTTGCCAAAGGAAGCATTCTGAAACCCAGAATCCAAAACTTAACTTCCCCAAACACTGAAAAGCAGAAGCATGGAGGAACGTAAGCCTGCTCTTTTATTAGTGCTGCAGCAACTGCAGTTTCATAATTTCTACTTAGGTGGCAGCTTTTAAATGTCAGTTTTAATGGCAACACCAGTTTGTTTTTTAAAAAGGGACATTTCTTTTTATTGCCAGTTGCTCCACACGAAGAAGCACGGCACAAATACTACAGCAGGACCCCCATATCCACTGATTCATTATCCACTGATTCAGTTAAACACGGTTGGCAGAGGAAAAAATAAATAAATAATTCAGCAGCCGCAAAGCAAGCTATTGTCACAAAGAACAGCTGTAAAGCAAGCTACTGTCACAAAACAGCAGCCGTAAAGCAAGCTACTCTTGTAAAACAGCAGCTGTAAAGCAAGTTACTATCACAAAACAGCAGTTTTGGGGACATTTTGGCGTTCTTTTTTATCCATGGTTTTCATTATCCATGGGAAGGCTTGGAAGCAATCCCCAGCAGATACCAGGGTCCTACTGTACTACTAAATAATTTAAAAAATGCACACAAGGCACCCCAAGCATACAAGAGTGATGGTGCCTGTTTTGTCTGGGTCTCCATCCCTCATGGGTTACATATTACCTTGTACAATGGCTGGAAGGGTTTGAAGGCAAAGAGACAGGCCAGTAACGTCCTTGTAGGGAGCCAATGTTCATGGCTTGGCATTTGGGAGAGAATGACACTGTTTTGCTCTTCTCAAGAGGACCTGGCTTCTCTTTATCTGACAAAGTTGTGGTAAAGCAACCTTCTCATTTTTGTACCCCTTGCACCCCCCCTCCCAAAAGGAAATATTGGGCTGAAGGGAATTATGTGAGCAGACTGCCTCTGAAACTGCACAATGAATCGTTCTGGCTGCCAAAATGGCTGCCAAGATGGGAAGCTAGTGGGGCAGTGAGGATGGACAGATGGAATTTTATTTTTGGCAACATGTTGGCTTTTTTAAAGCATCCATTAGAAATCACAATGTTGACAAAAACAGCGAGGGACAAATTAGGTTAAATGCTCCCTCTCTCCCCAAAAGCATCTGAAGTCGGTCAGACTTTAATTTGCGTAATTGTGTTTAACAAAAGCAACAACTATAACTAAAGCCCCTGTGACAGAATTATCACTGATTGCACAGGGATGCACCTACATTGTAGATGGGATGTGACTTATTACCAGGAACATAATTTTTGGGGGGATGTAGCATGGCTGAACAGGTTTGAGAAATATGGGTTTCTCCAGCAAGCAGCAACTTGCAAGGGCAGCTTTTTTCCTGAAACATAAAATTAATCTAATAGAAAAAGAAGAGAACACTGACCAGCTCAAAGCAACAGGAGAAATAAAAAACTGAGGCCAATTCCTCAGTTACAAGAGGTTTTACAATTTGCTTATATTTCAAATTACCACATTCTCCAGCCTGCTGGAAACTTGTCCTTGTTTTCTTCAAATGCAAATGGAAAGTTTTCAGAGGACAATAATGGCCACACTCTTGTGCTGAGGTCACGCCTGTATTAATTGCAGTAGTGCCAAGGTGGAAGTGCCATACATGAAACACTTTTCCGCTGGTGCGTTGTGCACTTGCTCATGCCAGAGATGTTCCACCCAGATGCACAACAGAATTGTGCAATTCCTTGTGGCTGAATGGAACACCTGGCACATTTACTCTGCTGAAATTTTAATTTATGCCAACGCGAACAGAAGTTTGCTGGAAGTTTTATTCAGGATAGTTACCAGATGGCCCCCATCTTTAAAGTGGGCAGACTGGCAGCATCCCACTCCCTAAGACCTAAGACTGAAGGATCCAAGCAATACCTGACTAAACGGAAAATGTGCAAGCGGCACAGTCCCAGGGCACCCACAGAGGAAGGGAATGGCAAACTATTTCTGAGTACTCTCT
The DNA here is from genome assembly GCA_037367245.1 of Phrynocephalus guinanensis. NCBI lineage: Eukaryota > Metazoa > Chordata > Lepidosauria > Squamata > Agamidae > Phrynocephalus > Phrynocephalus guinanensis. The sequence continues at coordinate 91,746,466 of CM074739.1, forward strand.
ACCTGGAAACCCTGCAAAGGATCACCATAAATTAAGATCTACTTGATGGTATGCAATTATTGTTTATCGACAGGGTACGTTGATGGCACTTCTGCCATTGGCATACATTAATCGGCATTGGCATACATTATCTACGGTCACTGTGGGTGTGTTATCAGTATGGAACATGGTCCCTAACCGCTGATGGCAGGGCTACATGTGAGCGGGAGTTAATGTGGCTGCATTCCCACTTCTTTCTGTTTCTGGGAGTGCATGTGATCCCAATTACATGTGTTATGGTAGCATCTGCCCTCTTATAATGGCCACACAGTATACTGTGTGATTTATAGGTTTGGCATTTTCTGAGATAGTCGGCTCCTGCTACTCATCAAAATTCTAAGGTGAAAAGTGCTTTGACTTCGGGTCTGCGTTGCTTGAGTGTCCTGGCTTTGCTGCCATTCAATATCCTGGAAAGATATAGAATGAAGATAGCATACTTGGCGAGATGGTTGCATAGAGAAACAAGAAGCTGAAAAAGAAACAACTTTAAAACTCTTGAGTATGCTACAAAAATGCAGTTGTACAGACCAAAAATATAACAGTAAAATTTTATTTATTTGTTTAAAATATTTCTATCCCACCTTTCTCCCAGGAAGGACCCAAGGCAGCTTTGGGTCATTCTGGGAAGGTAAGTTGATGGCATTTGTAATAACCATACTACGTTAATACCCCTCATATCATTGGTACGTGATGTGATCTCGCAGAGGCACACAAATGGTAATCAGACTCAATACTAGTCCCATTACTTTGATAATCTTTTTGGTAAACCACTCATTTAGAGGAGGCGATTTAAATTTCAATGGAAAAAGAGGAAATACAACCACCATAAAGGAACAACCCCCACCAGATTTCCATACTATTTGCATATGATAAATTATTTTTCAATGAAACTTTTTTTTTGTTTTTTAAAAAGTTATATTGTCTACAAACTTATAAACATACAAAATAAAACAAACATATATACAATGGGTCACTTTACCCCAGCCTGGAGATCAATGAAGATACTTTATATAATGTTCTTTTCATGGAGACCCATTTGCCTCCCAGAAGTACCTAGAGTCTTGTGAAGGAACACAGCCCTTCAGCTTTGTTAATGCAAAATCATTAATTTCTCCCTATATATTTCTACACATGTTCTTATTTGACAGACCTTTTCTTACTTGAATACTGCATGTTGGTTTGTCATTGATAGCTACATTCCAAACATTATTCGATTCGTTTAATTGGAGATCACACCTAAATTTCCAGTTCTTTGCTATTATTAATTTAGCTGCTGCTACTAAATTGGTAATCCGTTCCTTTGATGCCACTTTTAAACTAAGCAGTACTATAATGTAAATCTCACTAGTTAATTCAGCGGAGAACCTGCATGCCTGCTTCTGTGCTCAGTTCTTAAATCCGGATGCACAACATCTAAACTCTGGGTCTCCCTTCTGATGAGTCTTAAAATTATTAAACTGGATTTAGGCTGGTCTTCAAATAGCTGCGGACTTCAAACTGAGGACTGCCCTCTGTAAAGTAGGTCACGTGGCCACCTGACACAACTCAGGCTTATATACTCAATATAAACAAGTCAAAGAAATGGCCTGGGGGAACATTCCTGACATACTTCCTCCTCATTACAAAATGTTTATTCTTTCTGTCAGGCTATGCTGTGTATGCCTAGCCCTTTTAAAGCCATGTGAAGCAGAATTTGGTCTTATGTATTCCCCATGCCTCCTGTTTAGAATGCCAAAACAGCAGTTAAAAATAATTTATTTGGGCCATGTTGTTTTCCATAAAAGCAGCATGCTTAGAATTTCTAAGTTTTCTTATCATTTTCTGGATTGTCCGGAGACCCGCACTTTGAATTATTTACTCTTAGCAAGTTTACACTGTTGAGCTGCGCGAGTGTGGCTACGATACCCAAATATGGTTCCTCGTGTCTGCTCAACACACAGATGTGACCTGCATATATTTTTGATTCATCCATGTGGAATTTGTGCAAACTTGAAATGTCCCTGAGGGAACGTGGCTGCGTGGAGCATCTCCAAAGAAGGGAAATAATGAGCTTGTCACCAGTATGAGCTGGCCCAACCATTAAGGCAGGCAGGGGTGGCTCCTTCTGGCAGCTCCTTTAGGGTCTCACGAAAGGAAGCAGGGGGTTATTTATTTCAGTGTATGATAGCTGTATCTTTGCTGCCAGGGTGGCACTTGTGAAATTCACTGCCCCGTATGCCAAAATGTACTGTACAATATATTTTCTGTGTATTTTCCAAACATTGGCATGCTTTTTATAGTGTTTATATATTATGTTTATACACCGGGGGTGAAGTCCTTTGTGTAGTAAGCAGCAATAGAGCAAGGTCCCTGGAACAGAAGAGTTGACTCACCAAACCGCTACTGAATCAATGGGTCTACTCTAGTCTGTAACAGGATTTCAGCTCTTAGTACACAATTTTTAGCTGCCAACCTACATTCACCTACAATGTCCTTGGATGTTGTATCTTCCACAGCACATTCTTCCTGTTACCAATCCTCCACTGTGTTCCTTTTCAGATCCAGATGCCTGAAACTGAGCTCAGGATACTTAGGTTTTGACCAAAGTTTATTTTTCAATTTACTAGAGAATGATTTGACCACTTCAGGCTTGAATAATTGAAAGGCATGCCAGTGACACCAGGTGGTATACACTTTAATAGAGGCATAGACCTACAGTCTTATTTGGGAACAAGATCCAATTAATTCAGTTTTTCTTACTTCTGGGTGACATGTATAACATTATACTACTCAATACTCATTGTAGGCATTCTACAGACACTGCTGGATCCTGGAGTCACTTAATCATAGTCTTATCTTCATTACCAGAGTTTGGAACAGGAAACAATCCAGGCAGGAGAATGCTGGACCTTTTTATTTATTTATTTATTTATTTATTTATTTATTTATTTATTTATGAGTATTTTTACCTCACCTTTCTCCTTGGAAAAAAGACCCAATGCAGCTTACAGTAATGAGGGATAATATACAGTCCAGTACAATTAAGACATGTTCAAGTACAGTACTGAGAACAAGGAATTGAGGGACATCTTACAGCATTAAGAGACAACATTACATTAAAGCAACAAGAGAAAGCGAGCAGTTGGGTTCACAGAATGATCGAATAACAAACTTGGAAGGGGCTTATGAGGCCATCGAATTCTACCCCTTTCTCAATGCAGGAATTAAAATTAAAATACATCTGACAGATGGCTGTCCAGCTTTCTCTTTAATGCCTCCAGTGTTAGAGAGCTCATCACATCCTAGGGTAATAGGTTCCATTGTGCTTTTAATCTAACAGGAAATTTATCCTAACAGGAGGTTTATCACTGGAAATCTGACTTCCTGTAACTTAAGTGCATCATGACATTTTCTGCATTTTAGAAGGAAAGAGAAGAGATCCTGCCCCTTTTTCTCTATGCCAGCCTTTTAAGTATTTGAACAGTGATATCATATCTCCTCCTCAGGCTTCTTTTCTTAAAGCTAAACATGCCGAGTTTTCCACCCCATCTTTATTCTTTGGGTTCATTCATTAGGTCATGGATCAGTTACCGTGTGGCACAATGAAAGCACAAGCATGCGGGAAGGAGCTTCTGTCTCTGGATTTGGTCCTCCCTTGAACGGACCGAGTCTAGGAGCTATATGACTTTTATAGTGACTGCCCCCAATACTTCCCCTAGAAGGAGTCAATTGCTGCTGACCCCAAAATATACTGGGGCCCTTTAGGGACTTCTATTCAGCAAGGTCTTGCCAGAATTTGGAAAAAAAAACATATTTTTGGCTACACCCCCCACCCCGAATCCTTTAGCTATCATGGGCATTAATGATTAAAATCTTCAGTTAAAGTATCTAATGTTGCCTATAATAAGATTTTCCTAATTAGAGCACAACATACTTTAGTATAATCAATATTCTTCTCAATTATAGAAAAGTTTTTGTGTATGTGTGTGTGTGCAAATAGCTGAGGTTAAATTCACTTCTTTGTTTCAACAATAGACCCACGGAATCAATGGAATTTACATAACTGTTGACTTAACAATAAAGCAATTAACTTGCTATCTCTACAGTAGATGGGACTGCCAGTTGGATTTAGCCCCTAGTTTCATTCCCGTATGTATGCACAAATGGAAGCTGACTGGTACACTAGAAGTGGAGATCTAGATATATCTTATCACATTGTTGCTGTCATTTCCGGAAAATATGTACTGAATAAACGGCTAAGTTGGTTGGGGGATTCTGGGAGTGGCGGTCCAAAAATGTAACTCTTCCTAGTTTGCTGTAACATCCAACTTGGGCTCTGGGGAGCTAGCAGGTCCTGACAAGTAGATAGCAGAAATGAGTCCAATGTGCTGATATAGCAGCTGGGTCTGTAAGAGGTTAGCAGTGCTGATTTCTTCAGCATATTTCATGGCATGCCATCATATTTGATCAATGTCAACTAATGTGACTTTAGTGAACTAGCATTTTTTTTTTAAAAAAACCCTTCCTATGTGTAAGTCTGCTGGAGGTATTATTACTAGAAGAACCAGGATCTTCCAGCTCCAGGGTTGTTCCTTCTTTCTCAAGCTCTCGTTCTCTTGCAGCTGAAATCGAGGCAGTGGCGAGGATTCATGTCCATGGGGAGTATACTGACCTGTGTGGTGTGACATCAGTTCAAAGAGCCTATAGGCTTTTTCTCAAGCTCTGTGCTTCTGGGAGCAGATACTTCAGGGATCTTTTGCCTTCCTCCTTCCATGCTGGGCAGCTCAAGTATATGTGTGCGTGCATGAAAAAGAAACTAGCTGTTTACAAAAGTATATTCTTGCAAAAAAGAAAAAAGAGAGGCCTTTCTACCATCGATAACAATGTTGTAGAAGAGGAATTAACTCTGGACAAAAATTACCTTAGAACTCTGAAAAACAAGGTCTATTGTTATCTGTAAAATTATCTTATTTTTTTAAAAAAAATAAAATGATATAGATTTAAGTGGAAGGATGCTCATAGGGAAACCAATTCACCAAAACATTTCATACAATATTTTTTTCTAGCATCTACTAGAATGCTCCAGGCAGATGGCAGATGACCAGTCAATCTATTTACCTATATTAAATCATACTTATAAATAGGCTTATCCTTCTCAGGTGGTATGGATGACTTACATGAGTTTTCAGAATGTGTTGTTTAGCAAAGTAAGTTACACTAGAGTAGGCCCATTGAATCAGTGGGGATTGGGTAAGCCAATTCCTCAGTAAGTTCCATTGATTCAACCAGGACTATTACAGCTGCCAGTTAGGCTGGAACTACATGGGGAATCTGAACTTGTATTAAGGCTTAATTTGCAGCGAGTGATAATGGGGGGCTGTGGATTGACTCAGGGGTTCAGCATTCACATCTGATGCAATGTGATTCACATTTCAGCCCATGGCTCTCTTTCTTTCCTTCCTTCCTTTGATCTCACCTTTGCCAATCCTTTTATGGCTCACTGTCACCCGACTTGGTTTTGAAGAGAGTTGTCTGTGTTCTGGAAAAGATAACAGCATTAGAAAAGTTCTTCTTCAAGTGAAAGTCTTTTATTTTTTTCTGGGTTGTTTCTGTTTTGTTCATTTTAAAAAAAAATGTCACCATCTGGAGCTTTTCCAGTGCTAAAACAGTACATCAATATCATATATGTAAATTATATTTTTTTAAAAAAGGAGGATGGGGGAAAAGAACATGGAGACAGGCGTTACTCATAGAGATGGGCACGACTCAAAAAATGGTGTTTCGTTTGTCGTTTGGTCGTTTAGGGGTCCGTTTCGGTTTGTTTTCGTTTTCGTGACTTTTTTGCAAAAAATTTCATTTTTGTTTTGTTAGGTAACGAAACGAAAAAATGAAAACGAAAATGAAAAATTGTTGTTTTGTTAGCATTCTTTTTAGTTCAATGCATCTGCTGCAACGAAAACAAAAAACACGGCAAATTTGGTCGTTTTGTTTTCGTTTTCGTTTTGTTTTTTAAAAAATTTTCATTTAGTTTTTGTTGCGTAACGAAAACAAAAAAATGAAAACGAAAATGAAAAATCGCTCGTTTTGTGCCCATCTCTAGTTCCTCAGCTGCCGACATCACTGAGACACCACCCAAAGACATCCACCCCATTTCTACAAGAACAAATCAACTGATCACATGGGGAAAAGCCTGTTCAAATTGTTCTGTCCCTACCACAGCGGTAGAGCAAAAAAAGAAAAAAAAGGGGGGGTGCTTTGCCTCATGAGCTCAGCGAAAAAATGATTTGAATCCATCCATTTTATGAGTGGATCAAATCCTCTGATATTTGACTGGGTAGTCTTAATCTTTTTAAGGTACTTAACTTGCAGCTAGAGTAGGCACATATGAACCGATGAAATTCGCAGAGGAAGTGACTCACTGTGTCCCCACTGTTTCAGTGGGACTACTCTAGTGTAAAATGCTGTGCTAATCTTTAGTCTACAAACTCAGCTTCCTCAGATTTCATTTTTAACCCTTGGCATGAGGAATGGATCATGTGATGAAGAAAACGGATAACCTTGTCTTTGGGGCACCTTTCTTTATGACTCTCTGTCTCATTAAAAAGCCACGATGGAACAAAATGTATCATCACTCTATTACAGGAATGCTTCTGTCCAGGATGACAGCCAACAGAGCCTTCCTGTAAGGCAGGAACGGACAAAGGATAGCTCTTCAGAGCCTACTGGATAGGTACTCCCATCACCCCACAGCCAGCACAGCCAATGAATGCTGGGACTTGCTTTCACTGCCGGGTTCTGATCGCAGTTGTGAGTTTTTCGGGCTGTTTGGCCATGTTCTGAAAGTTTTTCTTCCTGGCGTTTCACCAGACTCTCTGTGGCCAGCATCTACCCTGAGCTCCTTGCCCTCTGAAAATGCCAGCCACAGAGTCTTCAGCCAAACAGCCCAAAAAACTCTCAACAGTTATCATCATCTGAAGAGTTTCAATTTGCCCTCTCTTGCAATACTGGGTGGGAACATTTCCTGAGTGGCATACAGGCATCTGTAACTAATGAACAGACAGTCCTGATTTGGATCTTTGGCCCCTTAATTAAAAATAAAAGGTTTTTGTTTGTTTGTTTTTGCTGTGCATCAGCAAACCATGGGAACTCCCAGCTATGAGGATTAACTCCCTTTTTTTCTTCAGTGGCTTTGTTTTTCTTTAGCTCTATGGCCATTGCATATGTGAGCTTGCTGTTAGAGAGAGTGATGTTTTCAGACCAGTTGCAATAGTGAAAATTTGTTTGGGGACTCATGTTTGGGATAATATATCAGAACACGGTCCGGCTTTGTGACAGATTTTACACACACCAACTCTGGATCTTGTTGTTGCTACATGCCATCATCAAGTCATCTTTGACTTATGGTGATCCTATGAATGAGTAATCTTCATGTCTTGTGCTCAGTTACCTGCTCAGTTCTTGTAAATTAAACCCTGTGGTTCCTTTTAGGGTACTTACATTTGGTTTTCCCCTTTTCCTGTTGCCTTCAACTTTTCCTAGCATTATTGTCTTTTCCACAGAATCTTGCCTTCTCATGATGTGCCCAAAATATATGGCTGCAGTTTTGTCATTTTTGCCTCCAGAGATAGTTCAGGCTTGCTATGATCCTCATGTTAATCTTTCTGGTGGCTCAGGGTATCAGAAAAGCTCTCCTCCAGCACTATATTTCAAATACAGTGGACCCTTGTATAACAAACAGCTTGTATAACATAAAAATTGTACAACATAAAAAATTCCGGAGATAGGGAAAATTTGCTTAACATAATCGCCTATGGGGAAAATCCATACAACATAAAAATGGGATTATTCCATTTTCAATGCATTCCTATGGAAATTTGTATAAAGGAAAATTTGCTTAACATAATTTCATGTGGAACGAATTAATTCCTTTATACAAGGTACTACTGTAAATCATTTTTCCCCCTGTCAGCTTTGCTTTCCAGCTATCAACGATCAGGAATACAAGAGGGCAACAGAGCATAACATGCAAACAAATGGAAGCTGCTGCAGTACTTCCTGGGAGTAATAGTTTTTAAGAGGCATCCTCTATACCAGTTCCCAAGCTTGGATCCCCAGATATTATTGGACTATGGCTCCCAGAATGTCTTGCCAGCACAGTTAGTGGTGAAGGTTTCTGGGAGTTTAAGTCCAAGGACATCTGGCGACCCAAGGATGGGAACCACTGCTTTATAAAGTCTAATAGGCAGTGAGACTATAAAATCTGACTTAATCACTGATCAGGAACACTTCATACTGCAATATTTTGTCATAGATCCCATACATTTAAGGAAACCTCAATGCAGTAGTGGCAAACCTTCAGCACTCCAGATTTTTTGGACCACACCTCCCACAGTCCTTTGTCATTGGCAATCTAGGCTCAGAATTATGGGAGTTGTGGTTGAAAAGATCTGGAGTGCCGAAGGTTCGCCACCACTGCTTAATCCGTAGAATGCTTCAGGCAGGTCCACATAAGTTGAATTTTGCAACCACTGCTTAATGGGTAGAATGCTTCAGGCAGGTCCACATAAGTTGAATTTTGCAACCATATCAACTGCAGTTTTACTCTCATGAGTCAAACCCCCCCCCCCATCATTTGGCAGGCTGGGTGGAATTCTTCTTGGGAGTCTCTCTCTCTCTCTCTCTCTCTCTCTCTCTCTCTCGTTTTCTGTGTATGTAAGAGAGTTCGGGGTATAAGACCGTAGGTGTCTTCAAACAGAGACATAGCTTGCATTTTGAATCACTGATGGTAAGGTCTGGTGCAAGCTGTTTTCTGGATGTCAGACAGCATACACGAAATCACAATGCAGCCTGATTCCAATCTGTCCACAATCTAGACTTTTTTAGTCCAGAGGCAGGGCTGCTCTTTTTTTGGAACTGGTCTGGAGTCATTTTGTGAGCACCAAAGAAACCCTTTCCAGCGAAATCAAACACAGTCCCATGTCTGACCATACCCTGTGGGAGGATGAGTAGCTGTGTGGGTGAAGGTGCATAGCATTCACCTAAGTTCTGTAAACTATCCACATGTGACCTCTGATCCCTCCAGGGCATATATAGCCTTTGAAAGGAAAAAATTAGGGTTCTTTATCATTCTAATAGCTAGGAAGAGAAATAATGGAAAGTGATGAGTACACATGATTTCCTTTCTGACCCAGGGCCAAGTCTCACGGCATGGCCTGTACATGCAATATCCTGGAAACTGTTCTATAGAGTCAGTTGCACGGGGTTATAAATTGTAAGAACAACTCATCATATGGATTGGACATGCACACAAATCAAAATGTGTTCAGGGTGAACCAGGATAAATGCTCTTGTAAACAGGCCTCGTTGAAGGCACTGTAAGCATCCATCAGCTGCTTTAGAGTGCACTCTCAGCAACCTAAGCAGTGTCTACAGCCTGAATAAAACCAAAATTTCATATTGCCTTCTGAAATAGTTTGATTTTATGAAACTACATAAATATTTGGTAGGAGATATTGTATTATCCTGTACAGCCTGCATTCCGTATTTCAGACAATCTGTCATCAAAAGAGAGAATTCCGGGTTCTGAAAACCTTCGATTTTCACAGCAAGAGCTTTTCCATTAGTCCTTAAAAGCAGCAATATCCTGGCACTGAGCATAAGCGAAAATGGAAAAACCATTTGAGGGTGCAATCTAATGACTAGAAAGACATGCATCCAATTGCACTGGAAAGGATTGTTTGTACGGTATGATCTCCTATAAAATGGCTCCTCCATCTGCCAGGTAATCGTTGCAGCCTGTCCCACAAAAGTAGCCCTACAGCTGGATCAAAAAAGTCCTGCTTGGGTACATCTTAGGGCATTTATACACGACCCCTAAACTGCGCTGCAAATGGCTCCCAGCTCCGGAGCTTAGAAATGTTTCCCCACCAGCTCCGGAGTTTAGAGAAAATTAAGTGTGACCACACCCCCATAAGCGCGACCCAGCGCACCTTTCATGTACTTGCTCTCAGCAGATGAAAATTCCTTGATGCGGATAAGAGTGCCGGGCTCTCCTCGCTTGTCTGTTGTTGTTTTTGCCTCCCGCCCCTTTAAGAGCCCCTTGAGAAGGAACCAGGAAGTAACGGGGCTCGTGGCAAATTCGACCGGCACCGCACCGGCAGGTTAGTAAAGGCTTCTTTTGTCCTTTTTTTCCCTCCCCCCCCTCACGCCGACAGGAGCAGGAAGTGCTGAGGGGTGGGGATGCAGGAACAGAAACGAACCCCCAAGATCTCTGGTCCGAATTTAAGGGACCAGCGGATCTTAGGGGTCGTGTGAAAAGGCCCTCTGAGTGGAGCTGCAGTGCATTTCCCCACCCACATTGTGATTGACCGGATATAGATTGCACCAGATGGCACCACAACCAATTCAATATACTGTACAATCTATGAAACCTCAAACACAACATATTAAAACTGAGCAATATATATTGGACTGGACTATGTGCCTGGGTAATTTAACTTCATTCTCTCCAATATCCTGTTGTATTAAACACTCATGAAAGACAACAGTATCAGAGTAGTAGCTTGTAACTAGATGGGATGTATAGAAACATAATAAATAAATACAGTGGTACCTTGTATAAAGGAATTAATTCATTCCAAATTAAATTCTGTTAAGCAAATTTTCCTTTGTATAAATTTCCCATAGGAATGCATTGAAAATGGATTAATCCCTGATCACATCTGGTTTTCTGTTGCATGGATTCGCCCCATAAGCGATAATGTTCAAACTTCGGCCCTCCAGATGTTTTGGACTGCAACTCCCACAGTCCTTTGCTATTGGCAATCTAAGCTTAGAATTCTTGGGGTTGTTTTTCCCCTTTATCCGGAATTTTTTTCTTTTAAGTGGATTTTCTGTTAAACAAACTGCTTGTTATATGAGGGTCCACTGTTAAGTAAAAAAAAGTTTTCACAGTATTCTGTCTTGCTTCCTGCTGCATGCCAAGATGAACACTGGTTGCAAGATTAGTTGCACAACTACAGCAATTGTGTGACTGGTCACATGGGGCCTGCCAGAGGTCCCTTACACTCAGAACAGGATAATAGACCATAATTTCAAGAGGCTGCACACATTAAACATGTGCAGTTGGTGGTGCAGGGGGTCATTTTTGAGAAAGGCTGAAGAAGAAGGGGAACAGGAGTTGTTTTTCTAATCAACTCACCTTGGATGTCAAAATAACATATTATATTGTACAAAATTTGCCTGTGAAGATTCTCAGTCATCCAGGTGAGTTTATCTGGAAGTTGAGTCATGGCAACTGGATTTCTTTTTCTTGAGAGATTGAAACGTTTCGCTGCTCGTCCAAACAGCTTCCACAGACTGACAAAGCTGTTTCGATGAGCAGCGAATTGTTTCAATCTCTCAAGAAAAAGAAGTCCAGTTGCCATGACTCAACCTGCAGATTGTACAAAATTTACACATATTTATCCACAAAATAGATGTGTGCTTTAATATGAAATGGTGATTATTATTTTAGCACTATTCTAAACATATCCAGAACTCTGGGATAATTTTTAATCACAGAATCCCACTTGCATAGTTCTCTCATAGGCTTATAAACCTACAAATCCAAGCCAGTTTTTATTTGTTCATAAATATTCTGGAACCTTGCGATAACAAAACTAAGCATGTACAGAACAGAGCTTATGAAGTCCATAGAATAAAATGGGCTTATTGGAGACCATTTGGACCACTGCTAGAGTAAGAAAATATTACCGGTAACACTCTTCCCTTATTTGACACAACATAATGTTTCCTGAAACAATAAAGAAACGTGTGGCACTTTAAGGACTAACATGTTTTGATGTTAGCTTTTGTGAACATTAGTAGACGTCTTCAGCTGTATCATGTATATCTGGTGAGCTCTAGCCTGCAGTCCATCAAAACTTATACTAAATAAAATGTGTTAGTCTTTAAAGTACCACATGACTCTTCCTTGGTACTTTCTTATTACTAAAGATTGCAAAATAGCCTAGTTGTGCCTTGAAAGATACTGTGCATATGGAAGAATCAGCAATATTTATAGGGAGAAAATGGGCAATACCTGTCAAAGAGCGGAAGGTATTTGTCAAAGTTTAAAGTCCTATAAATAAATCATTCAGTGACATTCTATCTAAAAATCATTACAGATTATCTTCAAACTGACCTCTCCGACACTGCCAAGTTTCAGATCAATCCGTGAAGAGATTATTAGGCTATAAACCATGGAAACCAGTTTCCCTAGTTTCTAGTTATAATGTGATTCATCCAACACAGTCTTTATATAAGGCCACAATGATGACCCTGAGAGTTAAATGTAACAATTGCAAATAGTAATTGTTTATATGATGGGAATGATTGACAATATTAGAATAACCACTAAAATTCTCTCTCTCTCTCTCTCTCTCTCTCTCTCTCTCTCTCTCTCTCTCTCTGTGTGTGTGTGTGTGTGTGTGTATGCTCTGTGCCATCAAATCAGAACCAATTTACAGTGATACTAAGTCTTAGGGCTTTCAAAGCAAAGGAGATACAATATTTAAAGAGTGGTTTTACCAGTTCCACTACCCAGGGAGTTTCCATAACCAAGTGGGAATCTGAATCCTGTTCTCCAGTGTCCTAATTTGTCACTCTACCCACTACCCTATGGTGGGACTGTATGTCTTAATGCACATGCACCATCACAGGCAATTCTGCTGCAGCCCTAAGGCCTCCAGCCTGTTCCTTTCCATCTGGTGGTCATGTTTTCTCAGCTTTTCAGCATTTTAAAAATATGGATATATCCTGAAATTTATAGTTTTTCATCTTTAAAAAAACATAGCCACCAGACGTTGTGAGGGGGCTTTTCCAGTCATATTGGGGGGGGGTTAAACTCTTTTAAAAAGCTTTTATTGCCATTTAGTTACCCATTTAGAGTACATAATGACTGACTGGCATAATAGAAATATGACAGTTTGGCCTCTTTGGCCATGCCCTTCCCCATAATCTCACAATTTGGGAGGGGAGCCCTCAAATGGTGCCACAGTTCTGCCCAGATGCCCACCCCCTTAGTGAAACAACTTACAAGAAGGTAACTACAGTACTTAAAAGGCACAAACACATGTGCAGATATAAAATTACACTGCAACAACTAGCCCGTGATAAGATTTTGAACAGCTGAACTTTACAGTATTTTACATTACATTGAGATTAGTGTTTTCCTACAGATAACGCAGGGATTGTACTGATAACAGGTCCATCCTGGAAAGTAGCCACTGCCTCAGTGATAACAAAAACAGGGTAATAATTCCTGCCTTGTTGAGAACTTCTGTGTCTCTTCCTGAATGATAGCAGGGTGTACTATAGAAATTCTTTACAGGACCGTTTCAGGGTATCTGAAATTCAGAAGATAAGCTACATTTTCCAGCCCATAAGTAGAGTGAGGAGAGTGTCACATGTTGGCTTTCAGAGGTGGATGGAGTTCATAAAATATGGTGGTGGAGGAGGTCAGCTGGAGACCAGTAAAGTCTCTGGTAGCAGAATGCTGTAGGAAGATGATCTTTTCAAAACACTGGCATCAGGCACTGGTCTGGTGCTTCAACCTTGCAGATGGTGATGCCTTGTAATGCATGCACAGAGTTGCTCTTTTATTATTATTTTAAATGCTTCTTAACGTTTAAGAACCCGTCTTACCTATTGAACTTCTACCTGTTATACAAGGAAAGTGTTAAAAAGATATGGAGTGTCTGCAATTTTTAACAATCGAGTAAATTTGGATTAGGATTTAGGCAGGTTTAGAGCAGCCCCGCTAAAATCCACAGAATTTAATCACAATTAACAATGACTGTCTGTTCTAAGAATGAGTAAGGTTGCGTCCAACTCAGTATGCTTAATTTACTGGGTCATAGAATCACAGGTCGTTAGTAAATCATGTCCAATATGTGATAAGGATGATCATATATTGTCTTTTTCCCCAGCCACGGCCATCTGTCCCTAATACAAGTGGTACCTTGTACAAAGGAATTAATTAGTTCCAAATGAAATTATAGTATGTTAAGCAAATTTTCCTTTATACAAATTTCCCATAGGAATGCATTGAAAACAGAGTAATCTCTAATCGTGACCATTCTTATGTTGTACATATTTGCCCCATAGACGATTCTGTTAAGCAAATTTCCCCTATATCTGGATTTTTTTTAATGTTGTACATAATTTATCTTATATAAACCGTTTGTTATACGAGGGTCCACTGTATATAGCTCTGTGCGTACTTTTTTTAATCCATGTCGTACGACGCACGAGGATACAGTATAGAGCAGTAGGCTCAGCCTGTCCGAAAGCTTATGTGACACAATAAATCTGCTGGTCCCTCAAGGCGCCAGTCCACCAGGCTCGGTTTCTGAACAATGCCAATGCCTCCTTCCCCTAGCTTGGACTGGATAACAGCCTGCCTTGGGAAATGGCGGGAAACGAGGATGGGGTGCGCGTGTGCTGGAGACGAAAGGTGAGCCAGCGAGGTGCGCGGAGCCGCCGGCCGCTGTGTCTCGGGCAGGGGGCGGGGCTGAAGCGAAGGGGCGGGGCTTCCTGGTCCCACCTCCCGCCGCTCGCCTAGCATTGCGAGCCGTCTTCTCCTTTCTCAACACCCCCTCCTCCTCCTCCTCCCCGCCCCGCCCCCAAACAAACCCGCGGTCTCCCGTCCTTCTTCAATTTGTTGCCGAGGGTGGATCAGGCAAAAGCTGCAGCTGCAGGGGACGTTTATGGGGTAGGAGCCGTGTAAGCAATATGTGGTTGTTTTTGTGTGGGGTATTTTGTAAAAACCTTTAAAAGCAAATGCAGGGAAAGGTTGCGGGGGGGGGGGAGGCGAAATAAAAGCCTCTTAGTCCTCTTTTTCCAAGCCCGGGTTCTGCTCCGTCTTGCTTGGTAAGAGGAGGTTTCGAGGTTGGGATTAGGTGTAATAAAACCATCCACGCAGCACCCGGTCTGTGAGTACGCCTTATGCGCACCGTAACCCCTTTAAGCCTCTGTAGCCAAACTGTTGAATGTACTCCTTGTGTGCTGTAGGGTCGGGGAGGTGGCATCAAGGACTGCTATTGGGGGGGGGGTAGAGAATTGATCCGACTCGGAGGCTGATGCCTGACTGTGCTGATTAACAAAATGACAATTCGGTGTAGGGTGGGGGGCAATAAACCTACCTGATGTCGACTTCCACCTCTGTGGGCTTTTGCTTGCGTGTGTGTGTGTGTGTGTGTGTGTGTGTGTGTGTGTGTGTGTGTGTGTGTGTGTGTGTGTGTGTGTGTGTGTGTGTGTGTGTGTGTGTGTGTGTGTGTGTGTGTGTGTGTGTGTGTGTCTCCTAGGCTTGATTTTGCAGGGAGAGAAGGGGGGGCGGTGGCGGAGAAGCCGCCTGCGACGAAGTATCCAAGAGGAGGCATATCGAGGCAAGATGTTGCATGGAGGTTGTAAACTGGGGAAGAGGGTTGGGAGAAGCGGGGGGGGGAGGAGAGAGGATTCGAGCACTGGCAGCAAGACTCTGTGGGTATGTTGATGTGATGATGATGAGATGTCCTTAAATGCCTCCTCGAGCTTCGGCCAAATCTGTGAACGAACAGTCCTCCTCCACCTCCGTCCACCCTGCTCATTCTCTGGCAGCGAGAACGGTATTATAGACCCCCCTCCCTAAAGAAATTACTCCCTGTTTGTAAAGAAAAAGAAGTGGGGGGGGGAGAGAAAAGGGTGATGGTGATGCTTCTAAACCAGCCAGCTGCAGATTTGGGGGTGGGGTGGGGTGGGGTGGGGTGGGGTGGGGGAAGACGGGAGGGGGGTTGATGTGTTCTCTTTTTGTGTCCCCAGCATGGATCCTCACCCCCCCCTCCAGTTTCTCTTTGGGGGTGGGGGGAGGGGGCACAGGAGAAGAAGAGACAGATGTTGAGGTCTTTTCGTTTGGCCGATTGTGTTTGACAGGGGTGAAGGATCGCTGGAAGGGCAAGGCGAAAAGAGCAGGAGCTTGAGGGGTAGAGATGTGCATTGCGGGTTGCCAAAAAAAAGTGCCAAATATGGTTTGCATGTTTGGGAGGGGTAAAGCTTTTGC
Organism: Phrynocephalus guinanensis; assembly: GCA_037367245.1. NCBI lineage: Eukaryota > Metazoa > Chordata > Lepidosauria > Squamata > Agamidae > Phrynocephalus > Phrynocephalus guinanensis. Next base: position 91,762,562 of record CM074739.1, read on the forward strand.
TTTGTTTTAGGGTGGTTGTTTTTTTAAACCACACACCCTTTTTGTTTCGGCTTTGTTCTTTTTTTTTTTAAGAAGGCTTGTGGTTAGCTTGCAAAAGAGTAGAGTAGAGGTGAGGATAACACAGTGATTATGCAAGTTGATTGGTGGCTGTATTTATATATAGCTGCATCTCGACAACTATACCCCATCCACATCAACTCTAATCTGTAATAGCTACAGGGTGTCTGTTTCTCTCGCTGGCATTGGGGGGGGGCAGGCGGCGGGTTGTATTGCCAAATGATAGACTGTTTCCTGAGAAAGCGATACTGAGATAAGAGAGCATGCATGAGAAACTTGCATGTTCCTTAAATGGAGAGATTTGCAACCATGCAATAGCATATTCCCTGTCAGTGCCACCCTGCTGTCTCAAGTATGTGTGCCTATCCAGACTAAAAAGTATACTTTGATTTCCTAATTTGCTGCTGCTGCTGTCTAGATCTGGCTTCCTGTAATTCACTGCAGGCAGAACAAAGCTCTGTCACAACTGTGCTTCCTGGTTGTCGCCTCCTGCCTGCAAGCGGCTGAACATCCCCCACCCACCCCCGCTGCTTGGTATCATCGTGCAGAAGGGGATGAGCAGACGCAATGAGAGATTCAGGTAATGTCACCAAAAATATGTTCCAATATCTGTTGCTGTTAGTGCTGCTATCTCTGAAGCATTGCCTCGCATGGACATCTTGTTGAACTCGATTTTATGTCTGTGGTTGCATCACCATTGATTTCTAAGTGAGCAATGCTGAGTCCTCCAGTACACACACACACACACACACACACACACACACACACACACACACACACACACACACACACACACACACACACACACACACACACACACACACACACACACACACACACACACACACACATGAAGTAGAGACTGGTCTCTTATTTGTTTAAAATGCCTGCCAACAGATGCAAGCATGTAGCAGTTTGATGGATGCTTAGGGCTAATGTATCTTTTTGTTTGCCTGGTTGTGACTAGAGCAAAATAAAAGAACAATTGAAGCCACTTTAATTTGTCTTTGTGTTCCATCTATTTATGGCAAGCAACACATTCTGATTTTGTTAATTAAGGGGAAACCATATCCTGCCAGGTTTTTTAAAGAAAAGACATACAATGAAAGCAAACATGGTTTGAAAAAGTAAACTAATGATTAGAGCTATATTGTTTATTTCGACAGGAAGTTCACTGAAGTGACTTTTTTTTTGGGGGGGGGAAAAACGACAATTTGTTGTTTGACTGAAATATGTTTGAAAACCAGTAAAAGATCTGAATGCAGTCAAGTTGCTGAGGGGCTGGGGGTGGGGTACAAAAGGGTGTGTGCAAAGGAAACACAGAGAAGATTGTGTTTTCATAGTTGATTAAATTCAAATGCATTTAACTCGTGAATTTATTTCATCCCTGCCTTGGCAAATTTATAATAGCATGTTGTTTGTCTTTGCCCTTCTCCTAAGTGAGAGACTTGCTTTTGGGATAGGCTTATCATCATTCATGGCCTTTCCAATTATTTCTTTGGTTTGATATAATGGTCGGAGAGATTATCATCAAATCTCCTTTCATGTCTTTCCTTAAAATAGTGTTTTTGCCATTGAATGTATGCGTTTGAGTTTTCTTTATAACTACTTATTGCCCAACAGGAACCTTTGAATTGGAGGAACTGGGGAATCTTAACAGTAGTTTTAAAGGACTCTCCTTAAGGTGGTAACCAGGATCCAGATATTTGCAAAACAAATAAGAGGGAGAATCCCTCCCCCACTCCTTCCCTGTTCCTTTCCCACCTTGTGCCTTCATTTGCAATAAAATTAAAGCATTGGGGGAGGGGGAGAAGAGCTCAGCTAAGTGGATAATTTGTAACAGCTGCTGCTTTTCCAAGGTGACATTTCTACAGCTGTCAAGGAAAGCAGGGGAAAAGAAAAAACTTTGGGCCCTGCCCACTTTTCCAGAGTACTGTTCTTGCACAGGCAGGATTAAAGAAAAAAAAACCCTCTGTGACAATTGCTCCTGATGGATTTTATGCTCCAAAGCCCAAAGGATTCAGGCCACATTAGGAAAAATGGGGACGTAGGTGGATACTCACAGAAGTAGACGTGCATAGGTTTGCCTTTACAGTATGATCATGTTTTACCATGAGCCCAAAACTTGGAGAAACTTGGGTGTTTATATGTCAGTGCTTGCTATCTCTGTTGGAATTTGAATTTCTGGTAATATGGCCATTTCATTTTCTCCCCTTGGCTCCTCCATCCTCCTCGCTGCAATGAATTCTAACAGTTTCGGTTGTTTACTAAGTCAGCATACAAGTCCTATGTATCTTTTGAGGTTTGGTGCGTTAATGAGAGTTTGTCTGCATCACCAAATGGGAGGCAAGTCTTACAATACATAAATGTATCAGATATTCTGGTAAGATTAATGGATAATAAATCAGGGTTAGTTACTTTTGACTATGTGTCCGCATATAAATCACAAGGCCCCCAAACTGGCCTGTGGTTGTTCCCCTGTCACAGTCAATGAAATGGTTTTCATTAACCTTAGCAGTGTTAAGGGTTACCAGTGCAAATAATGGAGCAACTTTACTGAAGCTGACACAGATCTGGTTCTTCTTTGGGATCTGGATGAGGAGAACATTCAGGAACCTTATACATGAGTTCAAGGGAGGAAAGGCAGGATATAAATAGGTTGAGTACATCTTACAGTAAATAAGGACTGTCTAGGGTGTAGCTTAAAGTTGACGTTAGTGGGTGGGGGAACTAATAGCTGAAATTCTGTTCCCTAGTGTAAAGCAAAATGTAATTTGCCGCCTGTTTCTTCCTGTGAAACATAGCGCCCTGCTGCAGTTTTCAGGAGTGCATGCCTGTACCAGGCTGAGAATCAGAGCAGTGGCACTTGGTATGCCAGGGAGGAACTGGCAAAAAGTTACGCTTTTCCTTACACTACAAAAAGGATTTCAGCCCAACTCCAAAGTCCTGGTCCTCATTAGCACATAACTAGCACATAACGTTAAACTACAGTTTACTGTTGCAAACAGAGGCCGTGGCAAACCAGTTCCTCCCTCCCTTCTCTTACGAATGAGAAAGTTTGGGATGATTCGGCTTCCATTTCAGAGTAACTGTAGTGTGGTGTTGGATCCAAATTGCAAGCTATGGTGGTTGGAACAGGTGGGTTTGAAGTTGACCTTTCCCATAAACTAGGATAAGCACCAAAGGCATGGAGTAACAGGAAGCTCACTAATCATCATGCTACTAATGCTAAGGCACCATTTAGTTTAGCTTAAAGTTAAGGGCAAAACAGTCCTTACTAGGTAATCTCTTGACTACCTTGGTTTCAGCCCATGTAGAATTTCCTGGTCTAGCTCTCTAACAGACGAAAGAACTCTTTGTAACTGACCGTAAAGCTTCTGAAGGCTAAGGTGATTATATCAAGATTATATTTCGATATTACGGTACTTTTCTCGTGGAATTTGTATGGCTGACGCACATGATAGAATGTGGCTGGAGACACAGGTTTCCTAACCTACACTAATATTAACGGAGCTATGTTTCAGGAGACAGCAGATAACTGTAAATGAGATAAAATATCATAAATATGTATGAGAAGTATACATCTAGTCTGCCAATTTTGGGACACGAAGACCACACAAGATACCGAGAAATATTTGGGGCTACTGTGAGGCTTTTTAGGAGGAAGATTGGATGCAAATATTTTAGACAAATAAAAAAAAATGAGAAAAGTCTAAGTTAGGAGGAAGCCAGCCATTTACTACCCCCCCCCCCAGTATAATCTGATCAGGGCATAGGAGAGTATAGGAAATAAGGCTGTATAGATAAACATGGGTAAGCTCTGCAATGGCCTAACATAATCCTCTGATCTGAATTCCTGCAAAAGGTCTTTTTGGGTTCCCGCTCATCTGCCTGATTTTGCTTCCATGGTATCTTTGGAATGTAGCTTAGGTTCAGCCTTGATGCTACAGTGTATGCATGTGCATTTGAGTGCTTCATAGAGCTAGAAGATATGAGGATGACACATTGCCTGTACATATCTAGAAATTTAAACGACAGCAGATAAACATTCACTAGGTAGGATTTCTTCCTTAGGTAGCTATTGTTGCCACCTTTTCCAAATATTGTCATCCTAATTGCCAGACAGGGCAACCATACTTTGTGTCTTGACCTTTTTGAAGGAGGCCCACTTGGAGGTGTAGCAGGCTTGAGGGAAATTTTTCAGCTCCTTTATCTCTGCCCGTGGTGGTGAGATGTATTTGAGATGACTAACTTTTTGTCCTTCAGGTATATTTGACCTCTGATGCAGTTTGTCCGTCCTTAGGAGGCCCTAATATTTTTCAAAGCCTGTCCACAGTCTCACTAAGTGAATGTACAAAGCATTTTCAGTGAGAACAAAAAATAAGGTGACTGCATACTTTAATGTGATATTTCTCTCTTGGAATCTATGTGTAATTTTCAAGCTATGCCTAAGTGCCAAAACAGTGAAGGCCTTACTGCTAGGTGGCATCAGCTTGACCTGTTAGCTATTATTTATTTGACAAGCAAATAAATGAAATTAAAACCATAAAGAAATGCAAACTTTAATAAAAGCAATTCTGTATTAAAAATGAGAACAATTGCTTTTTCTTAAGGAATTCTGAATTTTGTTAATAGTATCATAAATTTGTTTGTGCTAGCAGCAATACCTTTTTCTTTTACAGAAATCTGTATTTTTGTTCCCCTTTGGAATTTATCCACACCCCCGAGTTAGTTGGTGTAATAAAATACATCAATGGACCACAAGCTTGAAAAGAGTAACCTTTGAACCTATAGATGTTGGTCATCCTTCGTTCACACAATAGCCACACAGTTTGTTAAATGGGTGATGTTCTGTTAAAGAGGGTTCCTGTGCTGATTGCTTAAAATGGGATGTTTTAGTGCACTGGTTCCCAACCTTGGGTGATCCAGGTGTTCTTGGACTGCAGTTCGCAGGAGCCTTCACCGTCAAGTGTGCTGGTTGGGATTTCTGGGAATTTTAGTCCAAGAATATTTGAGTTATCCAAGGTTGGGAACCACTCTCTTAGTGTGAGGTTGGAATAGTTCATGGAGCCAGGTTAAACTTGCTGGCTAACATGTTGTTTTATTCTGATGGAATAAAAATCACAAACCTTCCTGCTTTGTTGTGTCAAGTCTTCATTTTCAGTGGTTGTAGCACTTTCTCTTGTAGTGTCTTGTCTTGCCTATGTCCTACCTGTAATTGACAGATGGTTGATAGCAATAATAGAGATAGGGCCTGACCCCCTAGTAATGTAGAATACTTGATGCCATAACGCAAAGTTATGTTTCAACTCTGCACTTTCTCTCTATATTTTAATTATATTTAATAGCATTGTGATTTAAAACTACAGTGTCATTAAATTGTTGAAATCTGTCCTGAGCAGTCGAAGGTGAGACATACTGTATACCTCAAAATGAATAAATACACACATAATTGCAATTTGGACCATCTGTCTGTCAGTTTGGGGGATTGAAGGCATTTTCTCTAGATAGCCCAATTTTACTCTTGCGCTTGGAAAAATGTGTTTATAAGGATTAAAAAAAATCACCTTTCCTTTGAGGAATAGATTTCCTATATTTCTTTTTGAAGCATGTTTGCTAATCTGGGCTTGATTTTCTGTCCTCAAAGAGTTGAGGCCTGATCAGTGACAACACCAGCCCCATCATCCAGATGTCCACCATATTTCTATATTGTGAAAAACAGAATGATCCAATCTTGTAGGGTACAGGGGGCTATGGAGGCATTCATTGATAGGCAGCAGAGATGGGTAGGAGACAAGGCTATTGGATTGAGCCATTCAAAAATTCTGTGGGCTTTCGAGGGTGGGAACGACCTCCGGAAATTAGAAATCATCTTCACAGACAGACATTCATTTGTACCTTTCCCCTCCCTCTTCATTTGTGAGGAGAGATTTACATGCTTGCAAGTTGTGGAGGCATGCCAGGACTCAGAAGGTTTCCAGGACCTGTTCTTGACAAATTCTGTCACAATCCCAATGCCTATTGGTTCCTGAGGCTTGTCATTCCTCATGTAATGTTGCTATTGATTCAAAGGAGCCGGATTTCCGCCTAAAAGTCCATCTTAGGCTGTTGCAATCAGTTGAAGCCAGGTCCCAGGTTGAAGTGTTGTTCTCTACCTTTTTCTTTTCTTCTGGTTTTTAATTTTTAACGTGTGCAGATTTTGCCACTTGATCAAGAAACAATCCAGAAAGTGTTCCATGGCTGATTCCAATCTAGATGCCTTCAAAAGGGGATTGGACAGATTCCTGGAGGAAAAGTCCATCACAAGTTACAAACCATGATGGAGATGTGTAATCTCCAGGCTTAAAACCGGGGTACTTCAAGGGCCAGATGCAGGGGAGTGGTATCAGGAGACAGATATCTAGTCTTGTGCGCTCCTGGATGCATCTGGTGGGGCCTCTGTGAGACAGAGGAAGCTGGACTAGATGGGCCTTTGGCCTGATCCATCATGGCTCTTCTCATATTCTTATGTTCTAGAATTGTCTGTCTTTGTGATGCCATATTTTCTAATGAACAGGAGGCTTTGGACACTCTCTCTCCCCCTTAAAAACAAAGACCAATAAATAAATACATTTTTAAAAAAGTGAATGCACTCAAGCCTCAGACTAAAATCCTTCCCAACTTCTTAAGTTATGCAAAAGGAGATTTTAAAAAGGCAGGCAGTGTTTTCCCCAAGAATTAGCTACGATGTCAGTGGTGCAGAAATGACCTCTTTCAAACGATCTCTCACAATGCAGAGCTTGGTCTGTATACTTCACAAACCCTCCACGGTAACAAAAAAGGTACCCAGTGCAGTGGCTTGACTGACATTTTTCTACAGCCCTAAGGAGAAAAATGCCGTGGAATAAGCAAAGGTGGAGCTGGGTCCTATATTTCACAATGGCCAGGGTTTGCTTTGCAATTTGGTGCTGTTCTTTTTATAAAGTGAAAATGCTGTGGCAGCCTCATGGAGCCACTTAGGCACAAAGGGCAGGCCATTACGTTTTGTTGTCTGAGGTGAAGGGCAAGGTGGTGCCTGTTTGATGTGCCAAAGTTAATCAGATTGGCAGTTCAGTCTTACCTGAGTGCTGACAACAGGACATTATCCACTGCCACGCCCAAAGGCAGCAGGCCAGTTTGTGAAGGGCGTGGGGCAAGGCAGGCAGCATGACATGCAGCATTGACCCACAATCACCATTTCCTGCCATTTGAGGTGTGTGCCTCACTCGGCTTAATGGTTGGTCTCTTTCTGCTAAACACAGATGTGGAAGTGAGGACAAAGAAGGGAGGAAATGTGAACTCACTGTTGATTGATTACACAGAAGGGGAAGGGGGTCTTTGGAACTCAAGTCTTGACTTAAGAAGCTTAAGGACTGATAAGAAAAGAGAAGGGGTCATTTGCAGTAAAGAGAAACTGAAGGTGTACTTGCAGGCACTGTGAGCACTGTGAGTAGACCATTTTTTGTAGTACTGTAGACCTGCTTGATAAATTTGACTAGGGGAAAGTATGGTTGCATTTTCAATGATTGGTTTTTTTAAAAAAAATTTGTTTAACATAATTTCCTTTGGAACGAATTCAATTTATACAAGGTACCACTGTACCATCTACATATGGTTGCCATCTTATGTGAAAAAAAAGCCAATTTAAACCATGGGAAGTGAAATTCCATGGACTTTACTTCAGTAAATGTGCCTAAATTAAACTGTAAAAGCAGGATTAAATTAAAAGTCTTATTTTTCTACCTAAATTGGAGCCACAAGGTGAAACTAGGTTTGTTGCACATGCCTCTTCTGACAAGTTTGTGGGAATATCACGTTTGTTCCCCGAGGGTTCATTTTTGAGTCAAGTTGTTATTAATATTGTAGTTGAAATCTTTTTCTTTAATGCCAGAATTTTTTATATTTAAAATCATACACACCATGTTTTCCATCCTCCTGATTTTGTTGATGGGAAATTATTGCTTTAATTTGTGATGGCAGGTGTCCTCATGTTAAACCCCTAAGCTGTTATTAGCAGTAGTTGTTTGTTTGGCAGCTCTTGAGTAATGCCTGTATGCTACTTCTAAGAACGTTGACTAGAAGAGCCCGCTTCACTCATGAAAATTGAGGTACAGGGATGCATGAATGGTGCTGGAAAGCATGCTCAATAGGAGGTGATTTCATTTCTTTTAAAAACACAGTAGGCTATCTGTAAATTATTCCTTATATTTTCCATGTTTAGAGGTCAGTGCTATTGCTTATATGGCTGAAAAGGCACCATTTGAACATAAGGGAAATATCAGTAGGCAGGTGTGGGGTCGAGTTTCCCAAGATGCATAGTTTTTGCAAAATAAAAGACATTTTGAAAGAAAAACCACCAAAGTTGACGAGGAACACCCCCCCAGGTCCAGTTCAGTTTTAAATACTGTATATCAGAATGCTCAGTAACACTATCTCACTCTTGGAAAGTCTTTACATTTCAAATAATCAGAGACTTAAGCAGTAAATGGGTATGCAGGCAGACTAGAAAATTCTTCAGTGGCACAGTAAATATTTTTGAGGTCAGACCCCCCCCCCAGGTTCCTAAGTATGGTATGGGGGCCTGCCGTTGATAACTGTTTGGGAAGTAAAAACTGGTATGGCTTGCAATAGCTCACTGACTACTGTGGATAATTTGTTTGGAGCATAAACCTAGAACATTGGAATTAGCTTTAGTTGCTTGTCAGTTTCAGAATGATCAATACAAGAACCTGTAGTTCTAGAAGGCAAAGTGAAAACCGCTCTGAAAGCATTAGGAAAAAAATCACCAGGAGTAAATGAAATACCAATAGAATTATTTCACGCTACAAAGACTGGATCTGTCAAAAATCCTAACAAGAATATGCTAACAAATACAGAAAACAAAACAATGGCCCACAGACTGGATGTTCATGTCTAAATTTTGGCCCTCCTGATGTTTGGATCACAACTCCCAGAATACCACGCCTGCGTTGCCAATTGCAAAGAACTGTGGGAGTTGTGGTCCAAAACATCTGGAGGGCCGAAGTTTGGACATGCCTGATACAGAGTATATTTCAGTCTCTAGGAAAGAAGATGCCAAGGAGTGCAGCAAATCAGAGCAATGGCTATATAGTTGCTGCACTCCTTGGCATTTTTCTTTTTAACCCTTTCTTTACCACAAAACATCTTTCTTGCCTGTATGAGGTCACTGTTTTAGCTGAGTATATCTTCTCAGTGCTAGACTATAAGGCCTAGTTCTCAGAGACAGAAAATAATTTAAATCTCTGTCTGTCTCTCTAGGCAGTGGTGTAGGGTTGGAGGCTAAGGATCTTTACATGTAAAATATGTTGGTTCTGAACTGCAGCTGATATTCATTTTCAGTTGTGCCTCGTGTACGGCACTTGGGTGGATGGTCTACAGCAGTGCTCCCCAACCTTTTTGTCCCCGCGGACCGGGAAATTTTTGAAAATTTTCCTGTGGCCCGGGGGTGGGGGGGGAGGGGGGGAGAATGCGAAAGGGGGGTCCGGCTGGGAGGCAAAAGGGGGGGGGGTGAAAAGCAAAGGATGGGAGGGAAGGAGGAGGGGGAGGCACGAGAGCAGCGGCGGCGGCACTTACCGGCTTGGGGCGTCGGGCGTGCCACTCCCCCCCCCACACACACGGGCGGGGTGGGGGGGAACCCGGGGCTCCTGGGCAGGCGGGCCCCCACCTCCTCCTCCGGCGCCGGGGCCAGGAGCCGCGCGCGGGGTCTCGCTGCTGGCGCCCCGCTTGCTCCTGCTGCCGCCGCCGCCGTGGGCCTCCTCCTCCGCCGGGGAAAGCAAGCGGGGCGCCAGCAGCGAGACCCACGTGCGGCTCCTGGCCCCGGCGCCCTGCGCACGGCACCCGCCCGGCCGCGCCGGGAAGCGCCCTCGCGGCACCAACGAGCCTCCTCCTCCTCCTCCTGCTCCTGCTCTGGTTCCTCCTCCTCCTCCTCCTCCCGCCGCCGCCTCCGGAGGAGCAGCAGCAGCCACCCCCCCGCAATTGCCCCCCGCCGCCGCCGCAATCGCCCCCGTCCCGCCGCCGCCGCCACCCCTCCGCAATTGCCCCCCCCCCGCCGCCGCCGCAATCGCCCCCGTCCCGCCGCCGCCACCGCCACCCCCCCCGCAATTGCCCCCCCGCCCCCGCCGCAATCGCCCCCGTCCCGCCGCCGCCGCCGCCGACACCCCTCCGCAATTGCCCCCCCCGCCCCCGCCGCAATCGCCCCCCCGCCGCCGCCGCCGCAATCGCCCCCGTCCCGTCGCCGCCGCCGCCCCCCCCGCAATTGCCCCCCCGCCGCCGCCGCAATCGCCCCCGTCCCGCCGCCGCCGCAATCGCCCCCGTCCCGTCGCCGCGCCACCCCTCCGCAATCGCCCCCCCCCGCCGCCGCCGCAATCGCCCCCGTCCCGCCGCCGCCGCGCCACCCCTCCGCAATCGCCCCCCCCGCCGCCGCCGCCACCACCCCCCCGCAATCGCCCCCCCCCCCCGCCGCAATTGCCCCTGTCCCGCCGCCGCCGCCGCCACCCCTCCGCAATTGCCCCCCGCCGCCCGCCCCGCCACCCCCCCGCAATCGCCCCCCGCCGCCGCCGCAATTGCCCCCCCCGCCGCTGCCGCAATCGCCCCTGTCCCGCCACCCCCCCCCCCCACCGCAATTGCCCTCGCTGCTGCTGCTGCTGCTCCTTCGGCGGCGGCGGCGGGAGGAGGAGGAGGAGGAGGAGGAGGAGGAACCAGAGCAGGAGAAGGAGGAGGAGGAGGAGGAGGAGGCGGCTCGTCGGTGCAGTGAGGGCGCTTCCCGGCGCAGCGAGACCCACGTGCGGCTCCTGGCCCCGGCGCCCTGCGCGCGGCACCCGCCCGGCCGCGCCGGGAAGCGCCCTCGCGGCACCAACGAGCCTCCTCCTCCTCCTCCTGCTCCTGCTCTGGTTCCTCCTCCTCCTCCTCCTCCCGCCCGCCGCCGCCTCCGGAGGGCAGCAGCAGCCCACCCCCCCGCAATTGCCCCCCGCCGCCGCCGCAATCGCCCCCGTCCCGCCGCCGCCGCCACCCCCCCCGCAATTGCCCCCCCCGCCGCCGCCGCAATCGCCCCCGTCCCGCCGCCGCCACCACCACCACCCCCCGCAATTGCCCCCCGCCCCCCGCCGCAATCGCCCCCGTCCCCCGCCGCCGCCGCCGCCGACACCCCTCCGCAATTGCCCCCCCCGCCCCCGCCGCAATCGCCCCCCCGCCGCCGCCGCAATCGCCCCCGTCCCGTCGCCGCCCGCCGCCACCCCCCCGCAATTGCCCCCCCGCCGCCGCCGCATCGCCCCCGTCCCGCCGCCGCCGCAATCGCCCCCGTCCCGCCGCCGCCGCCGCGCGCCACCCCTCCGCAATCGCCCCCCCCCGCCGCCGCCGCAATCGCCCCCGTCCCGCCGCCGCCGCGCCACCCCCTCCGCAATCGCCCCCCCGCCGCCGCCGCCACCCCCCCCCCCCGCAATCGCCCCCCCCGCCGCCGCAATTGCCCCTGTCCCGCCGCCGCCGCCGCCGCCACCCCTCCGCAATTGCCCCCCGCCGCCGCCGCCACCCCCCCCCCCCCGCAATCGCCCCCCGCCGCCGCCGCAATTGCCCCCCCGCCGCTGCCGCAATCGCCCCTGTCCCGCCGCCGCCGCCGCCACCCCCCCCCCCCCCCCCGCAATTGCCCTCGCTGCTGCTGCTGCTGCTCTCCTTCGGCGGCGGCGGCGGGAGGAGGAGGAGGAGGAGGAGGAGGAGGAGGGAGGAGGAACCAGAGCAGGAGAAGGAGGAGGAGGAGGAGGAGGAGGCTCGTCGGTGCAGTGAGGGCGCTTCCCGGCGCGGCCAGGCGGGTGCCGCGCGCGGGGCGCCGGGGCCGGGAGGGGAGGAGGGAGGCAAAGGCGGCGGCGGCGGCTCCTCCTGCACTCCTCCAGCCTTCCTCCTCCACCGGCCGCCCGCGGGAGAGAAGAGGAGGAGGAGGAGGGCGGCGGAGGAAAAGGGGAGGAGCCTCCCCGGCCTCCCCAGGCGGCCCGGTGCCGACCGGTCCACGGACCGGCACCGGTCCGCGGACCGGGGGTTGGGGACCACCGGTCTACAGCACCTCTCCCTTCCCTCATAACAGTGTTGCTACAGCAGGCGTGTGGAGCTGTGGATTGAATAGAATCTGCCAGATGAGCACAGATGAGCCTATTGGCAACTCTCCTAAAGCCCCTGGCCCGCCAGTTCATTTGCTTTTTAATACCTAGCAAATAGGTAGTGAACATTTATGCTGAGGCCTAGCCAGGACACCTGTAGGCATACCATAGCATACTATGTTCTATTAAATCTGTTTTGTCTACTTAGCTTATTGGTAATGAGAACCTGCTGCAGCTGGTTTGTTGCAACCTGTAGTATGATGAATATAAATATTTCAAATATAGAAGGAAAGAAGGAACTAGGAAGGAGAAAAAAGAGACTTGACTGCTATGATGTTTGTAGCCTGATCTACAGCTGGTGCAGTGATGTTTTCTAGTGCTGGGCCCGTAATATCAGGGATTCAAAACATTTCACCACAATAATAATATTTGTTCTGTTCTATTCTGGGTTTTAGTATGACTGAAGATGTTTCAGCTTAGCGTGGGTTTGTGCAAAGAAAAGGGCATGCCACAGATTGTTTTGGCTGGTTCAGTTACAGTTTGCATGGAAGGAAATTAAGTAATCATACTGTGATGAAAACTTTTATTGTGGGAAGTGGAGCAAGGCAATTTATCCAGGTTTTATTGGTGCAGGGACCCTTCCCCTTTTCCTGTCTGCACGGCTACATGATGGCCACAAGTGAGAAGAGGACTCCTGTTGCTGCCTCCCTGTTAAAGAACAGGGTCAGTGGTGTCGTTTTTCAGGAATTTTTATTATTATTATTATTATTATTATTATTATTATTATTATTATTATTATTATTATTATTATTAATAATATAATAATAATAATAATAATAATAATAATAATAATAATAATAATAATAATAATAATAATAATAATAATAATAATAATTATTATTATTATTATTATTATTATATTATTATTATTATTATTATTATTATTATTATTATTATTATTATTACTTTAAAGTATTTTACCCCATCTTTCTCCTTGGGAAAGGACCCAATCTAGAGTGGCTTTCTTGAGGAAACTTTAACTGCAGTTAAAATTAGATGGAAGTTTTTCAGAGGTAACCATCCTCAGCCTAGATTGGTTTCCACTGGCTGGAAAGCTATGCTGCTTTCCCTGTTACTCTTTCATTATGAGGCAATTTTGGGTGTCTTGCCCAATGAGGGAAGTGTGATTCTGTGTTATCCCACAGTGGTAGGATGAGGTGTCCCTTTACCTGGGCCACAGACCACTTCCTGTCATAACAATGGCATCATCTATGCTGTGTGTTTTCCTTGGGTAGTGGGTGGCAAACCTGTAGGCATCCAAATGTTATTGAATTAACATTCCTGCCCATTGGTCATATTGCCTGGGGATGATGGGAATTGGGGCCAACAACATCTGCAGGTGTTATTTTTACTAGCCTGCTTTTTAAGGTACAATACAAAAGGAGACTTATTTCCTTCTGTTCTGTAAAAACTTCTCACCACTTCACCTGGAGCTAGTTCCTAGTTTCAGTTGAAGAGTGGGCACTAGGGATGTAGGGTTATGTCTTGAAAAACAGGAGCTCGTCATGACAGTCACAATAGCCAACCCTCCCTGACGCCCAATCAGAGAGTCCAAAAATGCAGTCAGATGGATTGGTCCATGTCACTGAAAGAGAAGCTGAGCTTTTGAGGGGTTAACAAGACCAAACCCTTGTCAAAGGCTTTGCATTACAACTGGGTTAGCTTGCCTTGGGACAGTATACTACTTCTGTGGAAGATCTGCTTCTTCCCTAGCTATTATGAAAATTGCAGTTAAGTTCAGAGGTAGCTGGGAAGTCTTAAGGGGATAGAAACTGGGAGATGATGTAGCAATCCCTGCTAATCAGAAACATCTGGTGCATTGATCCCTGGGATCCACTACCAATGGTAATAACCAATGGTGATAACCCAGGTGGTCTAAGGTTGGCTTTTAGCCAATGCTGTTGCCAGGCTAGGTAGGAACTAGTTAAATTCTTCTCATACTCATCCTTGAGCCCTTGCTGTTTTCCTTCATTTTTGGAGATCCTAAGATGTGGTTCCTGCAAATGGTAGGCTAAGCTCTGCCAGCCAGTTCCTTTTGCCCTTCTCAGGCTTCCACTACTTTGTCCATTGAGTGTGGAAGGTTCAGGACAATACAGCATGATGACTTTCAGTTCTTTACTTGGAGTCTTTCAAGTCTGAACTCAGCTCTGTGCTTTACAAATTGGGATAATTGTTATTAATGGAAACTGTGTTGATTAACACAGAGCGCAGGCACACACCAACACACACTCTTGCATGCCTGTTGTAAAGGAATATTGTTTATATGGTATATTATTATTAGAGATGGGCACGGCTCCAAAAATGGTGTTTCGTTTGTCGTTTAGGGGGTCCGTTTTGGTTCGTTTTCGTTTTTCGTGATTTTTTTTTAAAAAATTCATTTTCGTTTCGTTACGTAAAATGAAAACGAAAACGAAAAATTGCTGTTTCGTTAGCATTCATTACAGTTCAATGTATTTGCCGCAACGAAAACGAAACGCACGACAAAACTTCTGTTGTTTCGGTTCATTTCGTTTCATTTTGGAGACAAAATTCATTTTTCGTTTCATTACGTAACAAAACAAAAAACGAAAACGAAAACAAAAAATTGCTCATTTCGTGCCCATCTCTAATTATTATTAATATCCTGATTTGGGCCATTGTAATTATGCAGCACACACAGCTGTACAGGTAAAATATGTTTATGTGGTATGCTGCAAACATCCTGAACTTCTATTTCCCCGGTGTTGCCTTTTTTCCAGGGTTATTAATTTATATCAGTTCTGTACTGACGCAATTTAATTGGTACAGATTGGCTTAATTATAAGGAGATAATCACCCTTCAACTATGTGTTGGGTTTCTTATGAAATGTGCTTAAGGAAGGTTTTGGAGTAATTAGAGAAAGGCCTGGAATATAAATGGATGCTGTATTTTTTTCCACTCGCTCCTGTAACTATACAGATATGTTTTGTAAATCTCAGAGAATGAGATGTTCTTTGGTTTCCCTTTATCCTAAGCCAATTTGTTGCGCTACCTATTGTTGTGTAAATGATTACTGTTTCCTGTTCAAACATTCACAGCCACCTCCTTACAAACAGTGGCTGAAAGCCCACTGCTTATTGTAGTAAGTTACACTAGAGTAGGCTAACTGAATAAATGTGGGTTTGGTAACTCACCATCTCCATAGGTTCCATGGATTCAGATGGCTCCGCTCTAGCTGTAGAGTACTAAATTAACAGAACCTATGGAAGAGCCAACTCACCAAATCCCTTTTGGTTCAGTGGGCCTACTCTGGGGAGACTTACCAGACCAAGTAGCAGGATTTCAGCCATTGTGTTCTTCTTCTGGACTTTCAGTCTCTCAAATAACTGGAATTCCCTTCCAAAGTGAGCTGCTGATAAAGAAAGCCAAGAGTCAGTAACCAAACACAAGCTTATGCATGCTTGATCAGTGCTATATGTGCACCAGGCCCTTTCCTGTTTCCACCCCCTTGCTGTAGTTTCTTCTGATGTGCCAGGAACAGCTCTCTCTCTAGCTAGGCAGTCCTGAGAAACAGCTTGTTCTTTCTGAGCAGCATGGAGAGCTGGTTCGAGAAGATAAGTCCCAGTTACTTTTTGTGTCGCCAAAGCTCATCAAGTTGGCCTGTGTCTCGCAGAGTTTGGAAATGTTAAAGTTAATATCATTGGCTGAAACCCTATTGGCATAAATTTACACTGCGCAGATGATATCAATTATGAACCGACAATGAGAATATTTAATTAGAATTAATTGAAAGCTTCCTGTTTCAGTTTCTAAGGCTTCCTACAGCTCCCTTTTGCCTTGAGGAAGCCTGTGGCAACCTTAGGATGGTGGGGGTAGATTACCACCCCACCCAGTCCCAGCAGCAGACATCCAGTGGTAATTTTTGGCTGTTTACACAAGAGGCTTTTAGCCAATGTTAATTCAAAAACTAGTTTGTTGATCTTAATTGATTTAATAGAAATCATAAAAGTAATTCATTATATTGATCGTTACTAGCAGTCAACATCTAAATCATTGCTTCCAGGCTCTGAAAATTCAGTGTTTCTTAGAATGGGAGGTGTCCTTTCAATCCATGCAGATAGGTTTAAACAGATCCATATTTATTTGTAGTATCTTCAGAAATTAATAACTTCACTTGCTTGAACATATTCCCTGAATCCTTATGCTAGCTAGAAATTAGCGTCTGAACATGTAACTTATCCGTCTAAGCAGTACAGTAATTTGTGTATCCCACTCCAAAGATATATTCATGAGATGGTAATATACTGGGTTTTTAAAAGGGGTTTTGAATTCTTTGGCTTTCTCACCTATGGATGCAGATTATGGAATAGGTTCAAGGCTGCTAGACTTTTTATTATGACTGCAAAATAGTGCAGCCATGATATTGTGCACAGAGGAAACTAACTTTCTACAACACAATTATGAAAACGGGAAGCCCAAACAAAAATTTATAACTTTTCAGAGTGGACTTTAGATCAGCACCAAATCTGGCACAGATTTGGCAGACAGTCCCCAGATTTGGGAATGTTTGGTTTAACAAAAGATCTTTGAGTTATGAATTTTTAAAAGGTAAAACTGATCCCCTATTCAGAAATAGATACTAATTGTCCACAGATTTTTAAAAGCCCGTGTACATTGAAAAGACAAAGCTTCCTTGTCTTGAAAGAAAATGGTTGGCTCTACCTGCTTTTTCTTTAAGCTGGAAAGAATTCAGGTTGCAAGGGCTGAAATATTGATCCTAAGAGAGGCATTTCAAATGGAAAAACTGAGTTTGTTATGAATTGAAGATGTACAGTCTTGCCAAGCACACAATATGTATTGTATATGGGTGATGGAGAATTACAGATCAATAAAAGTGTGTCACTATTATGGAAGAAGTAAAGAAACATTTGCTTTTAAACGATGCAATGGAGTGTCATTTTACCATGTATCTCCAGGGAATTTACATACAAATGTGTAAAGGATATTCAAAAGCAAAGAGCAGTTGTGCTTCTCCCATCCCTGAGTGCTTTCACTAAATCTTCTCTCAGTATTTCTGAGACCAGCCTCCTGACACAAGTTTTCAGATGGGACGTCAGCTCATGGTCTGGGGCAGTCTGAACTTTTGAATGTGTCAACCCGTGTTCAATTGTAATTTTAACTTTTTCCTGCCTAAACAGGGATATATGCTTACAAAGAAATTCTGTTTAGAATTCTAAAAAGTATTTGGAAAGATATTTTTAAAAGAAAAGAGAACAAATATTCAGAAGTTCACTAATTTAGCTGTTAAAGTACTGTTTTTTGTTTTGTGGCTGGGGATGGACTTGATGTTAGCAGAGCTTTGGTGCCTATAACAACAGTCATGGTCTCAAACATTACATCCATCTAGTTCAGTGTTGTCCAAACTTCGGCCCTCCAGATGTTTTGGACTACAACTCCACAGTCCTTTGTCATTGGCAATACATGCTTGGAATTCTGGGAGTTGTGGCCCAAAACATCCAGAGGGCCGAAGTTTGGACACCTCTGATCTAGTTGCTATATGATTGTTTAGTAGTTAAGGAAAAAGCCCCCCAAGGTGTTATGTGCACCAAGTACCGTAACTCGAGATGTGTGGTGACTGTATAGATTTATGACCCCCCAAATGTCACGTCAGCTCAGATTTGGCACACCCAACAGGATCGCATGTTGTTTTCTCTTCCCAGTCTCCCTTCCTAGCAACATTGTCCTCCCCTGTATGCTCTGCTCAGGTTTTGTAAACTAGCAGCAGTGGATTCCTTCTTTAAGACAATCTGTTTCATATTAGGTCTTCCTCTTTTCTTATTGTCCCTCCTCCATTTTCCCCAACAATATTGATTCACAGTGCCAGGAAATGACCTGGTTTTGCTGTACAATGTCATGTCTGTGTTTCCAGTAGGAAAAAGGATGCCAAACTTTTACATTGCAAAGGGCAGCCAGAATATTGATGACGTCAGGGGTGGCATTCAAAATGATCCCCTGTAGACCCTGTGGTGCTCGCTACCATTCATACTCATCAACACTGTTTTGTCTTTAGATAAGAAGTGGTTAACTGATAAGAAAAGAAACCAGCTGCTGGGATTTTTCCTTGCTTCATGTTACTTTTTAAAGTGGTAGTGAACAAAAGAGTATATCCTGTAGAGCAGGCATGTCCAAACTTCAGCCCTCTAGATGTTTTGGATCACAAATCCCACAGTCCTTTGCCGTTGGCAATCTAAGCTTAGAATTCTGGGAGTTGTGGTCCAAAACATTAGGAAAGCCGAAGTTTGGACATGCCTGCTGTAGAGACTATCCTGACTACTGCCATTAGTGTTGCCAGCATTCAGGCCCCCTTTTCCTATCTAAAGCTCGGCATCTTTTCCCCCGCTGGCAAAGCAGACACAATATTGTTTTGCTATTATCAGGCCACTTCCTGGTGTTTTGAATTGTGGTCACAGTAGTACAATATCCCACATTCATAAAAAGAAGGTTTTTATTTTGTTTTGTTTGTTTTTGAAAACTAAATGTTTCTCTTGGCCTATACAAGGAATAGAACCATGGATCTATAAGTGTCCTATGCACACTTCCTCTTGTACCAGTTACATGGCCACATTCTTCAATTTATTTATTTATTTAGACTATTATGTCCTAAAATGGATTCAAACTGACGTTCAGAATGTTACAAAGCATAAAAGCAACAATAATTAAAATAGTTACACTTAAAGCAGCAGCAAAAACAAATAAAACTTACCTTTAAGTGACATTATCTTATCCATTTCTTCATGTTCTGAAAGGCTGATAGGAATTTTTTTAAAAACTGTCTTGACCTGGCAGGGGACAGTGAATGCAGTTGTACAGTACTACACTAATAGCCTTTCTTTTCTTTATAACTTGAATTGAGTGAGTTACATGGACATTTTACACAAGAATTTCAGTGTACTGAGGGTCTGCAGGAGAATTAAGAATTGGATTTAATACACATTTCTTGTAGTTCCTTTACCCACGGAAAATTCTAACATTCCTCTTACACCTAAATGCAGCCAAATGTTTGGCACCAGGAGTATGTAACCCCAGTTTCTCAGCATCATGGTTCACCATAAAATGGCACATCTAACTCCTCCCCATATAATACTGTATATATTCGAATATAGGCTGAGGTTTTCAGCCCTTATTTTTGCCCGGGAAAACAAATCGCCCTCGGCTTATATTTGAGTGAATATAGTTATCGTACTTCCGTCGCCTTCTGAGTGCTCGTCCGGCTTGGGGAAGGTGGTGGAGGGCTAGTCCTGCCTGTTCCGAAGCCTCTTGAGCGCTCAGCCAGGATTTTAGAAAAGAATAAATTTGTTCTATTTTGCCTCAACTGGTTTTTGCTTGTTAAAGCAAATCACAACTCTGCATGAGAAGTTTCTGAACATTGATGAAATTGCTTACTACTTTTTAGGTTGACACTGTCGCAGAATGCAGAATTTGCAGGGTTGTTTCTGGTTTGGCAACAAAATATGATCCTTGAGGACTCAAGTTGCCTGTTCTGACAAATTAAAAAACCTCTAAGCCACTAGTTTCTAACCTTGAGTAACCCAGATACTCTTGGACTGCAACTCCCAGAAACGCCTAGTGGGAAAAGCTTCTGGGAGTTAAAGTCAAAGAATACCTGGATTATCCACAACTGGGAACCACTGCTCTAATAAATTCCAGAAAAAAATGAGAGTGAAGTTCCCTTTGTACACTTTTGCCTTCAGTCCTTGTCTTCTACCTTAAATGCACATCTCCCCTATTCTCTCTAAACTCCTAGGCAGAAACTAGTTTTCCTGAGGAGTGATTTTGAGTAAAGAGTAAGGGATAACAGTACCTGTTCTGTAAAGATGTGTTTTGTTGTTACAGCTACCACCTGCTTTTCTGCATTTGATGGCAACCTGTGATGGTGTATATAATCCCAAAGGCTTTTCAGTTTTCCAGAGGCAGGGCTGCGGCTGCTCCTGCTGCCATAAAGTGTGAACTGGCTCTAATGCTTTTCTCTTTCCTTGGGGAGTCTTTTCGTTTGGTCACATTCTAGCTGTTCAGGACTATCCCACCTGCCACTGGCTTAGTCTTGATTAAAAGGCTGTTGCATTAACATAGGGCGTTTATACACGACCCCTAAGCTGCGCTGCAAATGGCTCCCAGCTCCGGAGCTTAGAAATGTTTCCCCACCAGCTCCGGAGTTTGGAGACAATTAAGTGCGACCCTGCCCACTTTAGCACGACCCAGCACACTTTTCTTGTACCTTCTCTTTGGAGGTGAATTTTTTTTGATGAGGATAAGAGTGCCGGGCTCTCCTGGCTTGTCCGTTGTTTTTTTGCCTCCCACCCCTTTAAGAGCTCCTTGAGACGGAACCAGGAAGTAACGGGGCTCGTGGCAAGTTCGACCGCACCGGCAGGTTAGTAAAGGCTTCTTTTGTCCTTTTTTCCCTCCCCCCCCCCTCACGCCGACAGGAGCAGGAAGTGCTGAGGGGTGGGGACGCAGAAACGGATACGAACCCCCAAGATCTCTGGTCCGAATTTAAGGGACCAGCGGATCTTAGGGGTCGTGTGAAAAGGCCCATAGTCCTGTGTAGGCTGAGGGGCTACCTTTAGAAGAAATTGCCACAAAAGACATGCAGGAGATGGTCTTTTGGTGGTGGTTTTCAAGAAAACCACACCACCATAACTAAATTCAAAAGGTGTTATGTTATGCATTTCTGATATATTGGAAGGAAGAGTAAGAACTTATATTTGTAATTATGTTTGTACTTAAATATAATAATGATCATCCAAAAACTGTAGTTTGTTCTGAATGGCCATTGCAAGTTTAGACTGTTACATGCAAAAACCACTTCTCACTGTTGCTAAGGATCTCAGGAGGCAAATCTTTTTCATTCTTTATTAGCATTAGCAACTCAGAACTAAAATAGCATCACAAAATAAGCAGTTGTATCCTTAACAGCCAGTCTTCTCGGTTCAACAACAAAAGGTGTTTTTGAACGACTGATTAAGCATCTGTTCTGTGGATGCCCTGTGGAGGAGCTACTGACAAAATAACAGATACTGTAATGTAAATCAAAACATCTGTCTCTCAGGAGTTGCTTAGAATGTGTTAAATAAATATGTACATCTATATCATTTTTAAAAAATTGCAGCAGCTATTGGATCCCAGACTAAAGGAAATCCACAACTTATGCGGAAGGTGAAAGTTGCTTCTATGTGACCTGTCCACTGTTGTTAGATGCTATGTTCATATTTTAGTATTAACCTCTTAAAGGATTATTACCTATTTTTGAAAAACTAGATTTTGATTTTGAGCTTGAGATTCCTGTGATCTTCCAGAAACTGTAGTGTGTTCTGAATGGCCATTGCAAAGAATTTCAGGTAAACTCGCTGAACAGGAAAAGTAGAGATCAACCAGTGTCAATATTAACAATCCTTCACAGTTGATGTATGCACAATTGCAAAAATACAGAGGGGAGTTGAAGGCTATAGAAAGTTTTAAAATATGTATCCAGCATTTGTTCAGTGACCCTGGCCAAAATGCAGAAGGATACATGAGTTGAGAGTTTCAGTAAAGTGCAGATGTGCCTTGTGTTGCATCAAGAGTTCTAAAAAGAAGTTATTTGTTTTGTTTGTGTTGTGGAAAATTGGTTAGTAGAGTTATCAAGTACAGACAACAGCTCTACAGATAATGTGTAAGAATAACGCAAGACTCAGAGCCCCAGCTTTTATAGTAACTAGCACTTTATATGTAAAACATCACACTTTTAAGTAGGAAACTAAATATCTTTATTTACATGTAACCAGTAGTTACAAAGTGAAGAATCAAATGAAAGTTATAGTCTCTACATGTGGAAGAAACTTATATCCATGACCACATGGCAGAAAGGTTAGAGAAAGAGACCAAACACAAGCAAGCAGGACAGTTAGAAAGAGGAGGGGTAGAAGTGTGTGTGTGTGTGTGTGTGTGTGTGTATACGTGCGTGCGTGCGTACGTGCGTGCGTGCATACACCTCAAATGCCAGAGGTCATGTAAAAGAACCTACTCTTTGATTAGTAGTAACAAGAAGCTGTCACCCTAGCTTTTGAAAACTCCTTTGCACTGATCATATGGAAGGTTGGTTGTCATCTCAACAGGTTATATGTTTCCCAATATCTTATTAGGTATATTTATCACTGTGCAGTACAAGGTGAAGAGACATGTACAGAAATGACTGACCAAACTTGTTTTTCTGGAGGGCCCAGACAGCGCAGATAAATAGTCAAACAAACAAACTTCTGTTGCCTCCGTTTTGACTTTCCAGATGTTGAAGCTGCTGAGCATCATGCCAGATCCAGGTTCTTAAGAATTTGCTTTTCTTAGGTCCAATCTTCTTTTCAGCTGCCAACAACGACCCTTAGAAACTATTTGGCTTTAGTCTTCAACGTCTAGTAATACAGATAAATACTTATCTTCCATGCACCTAAAAAAATTCAATGCATGCCCCTTCCTTTTAAAAGAGCTCCTCTAAATTGTATATACGATAGGCCACCAAGCCAGTTCATGGTGCCTTGCTGATCCAACCTTTTATTTCCAGTATGATTGCCTTTCTGTTACTGCTGTTGGAGTTCAGCTCACAGTCACATCCAGTATTTGTCCCTGCTCACTAGAGTGTATGGTCTGTGGTCCATTTTCAAAGCCGTTGGATATTTGCCCCTCCCCATT
The DNA here is from genome assembly GCA_037367245.1 of Phrynocephalus guinanensis. NCBI lineage: Eukaryota > Metazoa > Chordata > Lepidosauria > Squamata > Agamidae > Phrynocephalus > Phrynocephalus guinanensis. The sequence goes on from CM074739.1 coordinate 91,785,479, forward strand.
TTAAAAAAAAGTTTCAAAAAGATTCAGGAAATTTCCTTCCACCCCCGCCCCCCTGCCCCAAAATGGTGCAATCTTATTTTCAGGATATGCAATTCATCTCTAAAACAAGGTATGCCCCCATCTGGTTTTAACACTTAGTCAATCAATTTATCAACAATTGAGGTGGGAAAGAGCTTTTGTTTACTTCTGGTTTCATTGGAACGGGCTTGTGTGAGGCTAGAAAATGGCATACAGACACCTAGACCTTTCGACCCCTGATGAACCAATATACAATGTTTTATTATAACAGCATTATGCTGTTCCATGATAAGGCAGGGCTCCTGTCAAATCTTGGTTTGTTGTGTCATGCGAATGCACCCACTTTTTAAGGAAGGCTCTGGGACAGTCATCCTGGTGTAATTATTTTGTTGTTTAATCTGGATGATTTAAAGAAGAATAGATCTTTGGAGAAAATATAATTTTAAAGTATCAATGTAACTAATAAATACATAACTGATGAGAGCCAGAAAGGGTCGTAAGCTGAAAAAGAAAGAGGTTCTTACCATTTAGAATCCTGTTGCTTAGCATAGTTAGTTGCAGCTAGAGTAGGCTCAGGGAATCTGTGGAACTGGTGGAGGAGTTGACTCATCATCATTTCTTTATTGTTTCATTGGGCCTACTTCAGCTGCTAAGCTAAACAACAGGATTTCAGCTACTGACAAGTGTTTGGACCATAAAGATGGATAGGTAAATAAGTACGAATGGAGAAGTCTTATTTCGAGAAGGTTAAGGGCACATAGATAAAGACATATTTTCATGTGATTTGAAGGTTGGTGTGTATGCCAGCATTTCCAGTTCTAAGCTCATTTGTGGGCAGTATTTTATTACTGTGATATGGGTAAATATTTAAGAGGAGGAAGAAGGTGGGAGTCATTGTTTTTCTTCTTCAGGGCATCTTACTCACACCTACCTACCAAAAATGGCTGAGTACAGTATAATCCTTGTTAGTACTAAGATCTCTAAATGAGCAAGCAAGGAACACCAAAAGTGAGTGGCAGAATTCCTGCTGTCTTATGACACCTTGGACAAGGAAGACCCTTGATGCGGTTTGCTGTGAAATTGCTCTCAATTTTCTGAGCCCGTTTGTGCAGATGTGCTTCTGATGGCGCAAGTCAAAGTTTCTTTAAGAAAGATGGGTGACTCCCTGGCAGGGGATGAGAGGTGGAAATAAGTGGAAGCCTGGTAGGAAGGGGTATGTGATTGAATGTGTATATTTGTTTGCATGTATGTTTGGGAAGTGGGGGACATGCATTCTTGTTGACACATGTTATCCAAACTAAACCTCACCCAGTGGACATTCAGAAGGAGGAAGCACAGCATCTGAATGGCAGAGACTCATTTACTAAGGGTTTTGAGAATCTCTGCCTTACTTGAATGAAGTCATGCACTGTCTGTACAGATTTGTGTTTACAGTTATAGTGCATGGTCAAACCTTGTCCCTTCATTCCTGAAGCTGCTATGGTAATTTTTCAGATGGCCTTTTATATATCAGTTCATAAAAACAAAGGAAATGGTCCTGTTAAGCACCTTAGATGTTTTGTTTGGTAGTGAAGAACCATGTGATTTCTCCCTTATATTTGAAAACAGGAGAAAGAAGCTTGTCTCAGATCAAGGTGCTTCAAACTTCCCACTTGCCAAAATGCAAAATGTGGAATGAAAATAAGAGATTACAAAAGTCTTTAAAACCCTGCTATGTGTTCCTTGTACACAATCTGAAGGCAAAGGTGGGTGATACCACTAAATCATCACATGTTGGTTTTCAGCTGTACAGATCTTTGACAAGCTGGGCTTGTTAATCTTTCACATACTTCCTATGGCATATGAGAATTGCCATGGGCTACCAGCCAGAGAGCCTAGATGTTCTAAGCACATCTGATCCCGCCTGATTTCAGAAGTTAAGCAGGGTCGCCCCTGGTTAGTACTTGGATGGGAGATCCCTCCTGATTTCAGAAACAAAGCAGGGTCAGCCCTGGTTAGTACTTGGATGGGAGATCCCGCCTGATTTCAGAAGCTAAGCAGGGTCGGCCCTGGTTAGTACTTGGATGGGAGATCTCACCTGATTTCAGAAGCTAAGCAGGGTCGGCCCTGGTTAGTACTTGGATGGGAGATCTTGCCTGATTTCAGAAGCTAAGCAGGGTTAGCCCTGGTTAGTACTTGGATGGGAGACCACCAGGGAATACCAGGTGCTGTAGGAACAAGGTGCTCCTAATAGCATAACTTACTTTAAAAGGTATGTGATTCCCTAGTACTATATTATTAATCTGTTTTACACGGACTACCAGCAGAGCAGTGGACATTTGGGTAGTGCTAAGGTGCTTGGGGCTTTTGAAATGGATCAGGTAGGCAACTGCAGGCCTCATACCCTTGGCCCTGTTTTAGAATGTAGATATGTTGCAGCAGTGCAAATGGATGTGTGACAAGTGGATTTGGATAAGGTTTTTGTGGACTATTAAATTCTGTGGTTCTTATCTCCCCTCATTAGATTGGGTTATAAATATTTTGTGTGAAATTGACCACATATTACTGGTTTTTTTAGCAAATGTGAAGTGACTGGTTGTAAAGAGAATATTCTGGATGCAAAAAAAGGACCTTTTCTCATTTCATTGTGGCTATAGAATAAATGGTGAAAGATGCAGGGAAGGTTGTTTTGATAGTCAGTTTTTACATCCACTTCTGTTAAATGGAGTTGCAATCCTTTTCTTTCAAGTACAAGTTTGATAGGAAAAATACAGTATTTTTCTGTGTATAAGACTATATTTTTAACTAAACCATTAGACTAAAAAGTGGGGGTCATCTTGTATATGGAAGTAAGCCAAGGCTAAACCGCGTGGTTGAGAAAGTGTAATTTTACATTGGAAACGAGGGGGTCGTCTTATCCAAGGGGGCGTCTTATTGCACCAGTCATTTGATTATTAACAAGAGGTATTACATTTATGACATTCATTAGAAGACTGAGTAGTTTAAAAAGATTATATACAATCTGTGAAAAATGGTTTTCAAACTAGTTGATGCTCCTGTTAACACAAACACGCACACCACTTTCACATTCTGTATTAATGAACAGATACATAGGTTGGATCCAGCATTAGGTGTCCATCGCTGGAATGGCAGAAGCTAGTGAAACTGCATTGAACTTTCATTCCCCCTTTTCCCTTCCCTCTCCCACTTCAGTCCCTGGGCATCTTTCTGGCTTTGAGGTTTGGGGAGCCCCTGGTGGCCGGTTTTTAGGGGAGTTGGAGGGCCACAGAAGTGAATGCTGTGAGGGAGAAGGGAGGAAAGATCCAAAAATTGTACCTGTATCAGGTATTTTGTGCTGTGATCCATGTAAATTAGATATGAAGGGCGCTGTTATTCCAAAAGAGGTCCATTTACTCCTAATGTTTACAGCTGAAGTATACCAGGTCCAAAGACTTAAAGTTGTAAGTGCAATTATCTAGCAGGGTGGGTAAACAATCCTCTCAGTCTTATCAGCTAAAGGGCCTTCTGTGTCATCCACCTGACCACATCCTTGCAGCTAAAGAGGCTGGTGAAAGGGAGGATTTTGTCAATGAAGGGATCTGTAGAGGAATCCTTTTTCAGGCAAAGCCATTGATCTAAAAAGCTAGTTAAAGGCCTTCTTTATTGGAACACACTTGGTGAGTTATACTGCCTCTTTGTAATATTTCTCTGTGTTTCTAGTGGCATGTTGGTGTTATAGGGCCTTTTTACACGACCCCTAAGATCCGCTGGCCACTTAAATTCGGACCAGAGATCTTAGGGGTTCGTCGCTCTTCCTCTGTCCCCACCCCCCCTCCGCACTTCCTGGTTGCTGGCTGCGTGAGGGAGGGAGAAAAAGAGAAAGAAAAGCATGCCACTCACCTCGTTCTGCCTCTCGTCTCTGTAAGGCCATCAAGTCCAACCCCCTCGTCTCTGTAAAAGTAGCTCTTAAAGGGGCGGGAGCCAAAAAGCAGCAAACAGAAGCGAGGAGAGCCCCGCACTCACTATCGTTGCACCGCATCAAAGATTTTTCACCTCCAAAGAGAAGGTACAAGAAAAGTGCGCTGGGTCACGCTAAAGTGGGCGGGGTCGCACTTAATTGTCTGCAAACTCCGGAGCTGGTGGGGAAACATTTTTAAGCTCCGGAGCTTGCAGCCATTTGCAGCGGAGCTTAGGGGTTGTGTATAAACGCCCATAGTTGTAATTGCAATTACCCATCCTGTGGTCCCTGGTGTGTGTTAACTGTTCTGAGGCAAGATAAAAGAGGCAAAGAGACTTTCTGATTATAGCATGGCCTGTAAATTGAATGGATGAAAGATTACTACGAGATAGATGACAAAAGCTGAAATTGTTTTTGCATCTCTGACTGAATATTGTTTATCTCTGTCACACTGCTGGTTTGCATTACTGATGGCTGACTTCCATCTGGTAGTGTGTGTGTGTCATCTATTTCCACTTTCTGTAGAAAGCCTGCGTAGCTCCAGTATGTTATCCATTATTTTTTTGGTCAACTGTTCCCTGTGTTATTGGCATGGATGTGGTTGCCGTTTCCTCTTTGCCCTTAAATAATTTCACAAAAGCCTGGCAATTTTGTGCTGCGGCTTTGAAATGTGTATATTTTATATGCTTCAAAATGATTTCTCTAAAAAGAACACAAAACCATATTTGGCATTTTTTATGCGTGGTATAGGACCATGCTTAATATAAATAATGATATAAATAAGCATATTGATTTATTTATAGCATTTTTACTTTACTGTAGAGCTGGAAGGTTGCTCTATCTTCTCAGGCTTATATCTTGTAAATGTGAAAAGAAAAGGAGATAGAGAGGGAAAGGGAAGTCAAAACGCAAGTGGAAGTTCTTCATGTTAAGAGATTCCTTGTCCTGGTGATATGGCAGGTAGTTAACAACTGAGAAGAGGCAAGCTGTGATGGAGCTGGTTCTTCAGAAGGGGAGATGGAGATCCTTCTTCTTATCCCTGTTGCTCTGTCTGATAGAAAGGCTGTTGGATGATAGTTTGCATCTGTTTTAATGTTTACCTGAGATTGAGCAGTTGACACACTGTGCCCCAGTGAACTTTCTTTCATGCCATGGGTTCCTCTGGTTGGGTAAGGAGTAGAGATGGACACGACTTGAAAAAAATTTTTTTCGAGTTGTCGTTAGTCGGGCCAGTCCCATTTCGGGTCGTTTCCGGTTTCGCGAAAATTCGCAAAAATTAGTCGGTTCGTTTTTTCGTTTTTTCGTTGTCGTTAGTACTGGTTTTTTTTGGGGGGGGAGCGGGCTCCTGGAGGCACCTCTGTGGGGTGGGTGCCTCCTCTGGCCCGCTATAAAGGGAAAGTGGGCTCCTGGAGGCACCCGTGGGTGCCTCCTGCCACTAGGAAGGGGAAGCAGGCTCCAAGAGACACCCCTCTACATGGGGGTCTCCCTTCCTCACCTGCTGCTGCTGCAAATGCTATGCAATAGCCATATGGATATTGCATAACATAATGTGCAGACGTGAGACCAGTGTGAGAGAATGATAGGGTCATACCCGCCCTTCACAAGGCTCTGGCACCACCATGTCTCACACAGAAGGGAATTGTACTTGCTGCGTGTAGTGCAATGCAAGCAAGTAGATCTGGCTTTAAAGGTGGCTTAGTGCAAGAGCTAGGGTTAGGCTAGTGACGGGTAAGGTTACGGTGGGCTAGTGGGTTGCACCTCTGGGTGCCTCTCTGACCCACTAAGAAGACAGTCTGTGACGTATGGGTACGGAGTCAAGGGTTAGGGTTAGGGCTAGGGCAGGTTTTAGGGGGCTTTTTGGCACATCCCAGAAGTCTCCATGGCCAAGTGGCCATGCGACTGGTGGGATGGCTCCAAAAATTTGCATGGTTGTCCACTCCCACATGGCTGGCCACTTTGGCCAGCCCATCATTGTGCACTGCGCAGGTGTAAATAAAATAAAATAAAATAAAATCAATGGAGGACAGAGGAGGAGAGGAGAGACATTTTGTTGCAAGAAAAAACCCACTGCTACTGTGAAAAATCTGGCAGTTTATAAATTTTCGCGTGTTTCTGTTGTGCTTGTGTGTTTTTGGACCACGATTTCAAAAAACAATATTGCGTTCGCCGCCCCATTTTGGATCCCCCGCCCGCACCGCATGGCATGGCGATGGCGACTCGCGAGTCCGGCTGCCCAGGACGGGGGGGAGGCGGGACCCCCCCTCCAGAAACCACCCCTCCGGTAGGTGCCCTGCGCCCTTAGTCAAGCAGGCATTTTCCCGCCTGTTTTTTTGGCCCGGGAATGGGTGGGGGGAGAGTTTAAAAGTTTTTTCCTGTGCCGTCCGTGCCGCTTGCTTGCGCTTTAATTGCGGCGGCCGGCGGCCGGCGAGACTGGGCTTTTTGCTGGCTGCGAGCCTGCGGCGAGTCCCACCAGAGCAGCCGAGGACGGGGGATGAGGGGGGAGGCCGGGGACCTCCAGAAACAACCCCTCTGGTAGGTGCCCTGAGGCAGGGCAAGCATTTTCCCGCCTGCTTTTTGGCCGGGAACCGGGGTTTTTTAACTTTTAAAAACTTTTTTTCTGTGCCGCGTGTGGCATCGCGCGATCTCGCGATGCAAGTAACGAGCACGACAAATCAGACCAAAATTGTTCGTTCGTCGGTTCGAGCTCGAAGTCTGGGGGAGTAATTCCCGTTACCGTTTCCGTAGAGTAACGGAACCGAGTAACGGAAACGGAAACGGGAATACCGCTAAGTCGTGCCCATCTCTAGTAAGGAGTATTGGAACATACAGGGTTCTCTTTACTTGCTATCTACCTTTTGGCATAAAAAGGCACAATGGAAGTTTAAAAGAACAGTGTCATGCGAGAAAATGTAGAATCTGATTCCACAAAAAGCAATCGGTAATTCCCAAATCAGGATATTAATGGGGTAGCATTCCAAATCTTGACTGATATTCCATTATTTAAAACTGTTAGAGTCAGAGAGATGTTTACTTGCTTAATTTCATCTGGCTAAAAGAACACAGAAGATACCTGCTGTGTTTTTTTTTTTTAAAAGTGAGCAGGATCCCCTCCTTTAACCTTCGAGAGGATGTTGAAGACATTACTCTTTAAAGACGTTTTTAAGGACATCCTCTGTGGAGTTATTCTACACATGAGTCACCAGGTTCCACCTTCACTTATGTCTCTGTTAGGTTTGTCTGTTGTTTACTTTTATATTTGTGTTTATTGGTTTATTGTTTGGCTTCTGGTGCGGGTTTACGGACTATTTTTTTTCTTATTGTGAATTGCCAAAAATAGTACCTGGCACTAAGCCAGGCACCACATATAATTTGCAATTCCTGCACTGGTTTTCCAAAGAGCAAGAGTTGCATCCCTGAATCTGAGTTCTCTGCACCAAAACATTTAGTTATCTAACCCAGTGATGGATCTTAGCCAGGAAATGGCATATAAATTAATGTTGTCTGATGCCTCGTGATGACGCTGCTGAACTGTAGTCAAGATATGATGAAATAGTTTTATTTGCAAAGAAAATTTCAAGTTCACAGATTTAGAAAGCAAAGTGTGCTGCTTATATACCACCCCATAACACTTAATACTCCCTGGGCAGTTTACCAGTAAATATGCAGGCTACACATTGTCCGTCTCCTCCAGCAAGCTGCATACTCATTTTACTGATCTTGTAAGGACAGAAGGCTGAGTGGACCTGGAGGTGGCTACCTGGGATTGAACCCCAGCTCCTTGACAGATTTTTGGCAGCAATACAGCAGTTTAATCACAGCGCCACAGGACTTCTACAATGTATTACACTTTAATGTTCCTCTTACCTTTCAGAGTCAGTACTCAATTTTCAGTTGAGCACATGTGCTTCATAAGCATGAATACCTTAATGTGAAATTGCAATGACTTGATTACAGAACCTGACCTCTCATGAAAAGGTGAAATGAGGTTGTAAATAGACTTTATGACCCTTGAATCTCTGCCTGGAGAATAGAATGCCCCCAGAGAATACAGCAGTTAGCCATCCATGACTTAAGCAACCCATAAATGAACATGGGAACATAGCAAAAAAACCACTGGCAACATCTCTGGATTGTAATGTAATGGTCCTCCTAGGTCAACAATCTGGTATCCCTAGTGATATAAACTTTTCAGCAGATTAAAGTTGAATCACGAAAACATCTGACATTGTGACACCATGTTGAATATCGAAACCTACTGTTACATAAGTAAGATGTCTTTATATGTGCACACCAAATGGATGTTATTTTCTTTCCAACCTGGACAGATGTGACTGGGGCAAATGCCAAACATGGTTGTTAAAAGATGCACTTGTACAGTATTTAAGGTATGCCTGATAGGCTACGTATCACCTTGCAGAAGTTGAGTAGGACAGGGTGATGCGAAATTGGTACACATCCCCTTGTTAGCTGTGCATGCCATGTTTATTTTTGGAAAATGGACTTAGAAGTCCATGTAGATATCTTGACCAAGCATAATTTCAGGAATTCCTGTTATTTGGCTGAGTAGAAGTTAGGGATGTAATATTTTCCTGTATGTGGTTGTTGATTTTTCTGCTTAAACCAGAGATCTGAAGATAGGGCATTGATCAAAGAGTCTATGTCTAGCAATACAGTAGGACCCTCTACTGGTTCCAGGCCACCCCATGGATACAGAAATCCACATATATGAACAAACGCTCTTAGCCGAGGGTGATGGGGTGCTGGGGGTGAAAGTTTCCACTGTGGACACCTCACCACCCTCACTGGGCAGCATGGTGGATCGGGTGGTGCGAAGGCGTGGTGCTGTACCGCCTGGCCCGCCGCCCAGGAAACTCAAATGGCTGGTGGTGTTCCTGGCTGTTTGAGCCTCCTGGGCAGCGGACCGGGCAGTGCAGCAGTGCGCCTTCATGACACCCAGTCCACCACACTGCCCAGCCGCAAGGGGGGGAGGGCTTGGCCATGCGGCACAGCTCCCCCCCCCAGCACCCCCTCCCGCTGATCGACAACTGCAGATAACTGAATCTGTGGATGGTGAATCAGTGGATACAGGGGTGCTGTTGCATAGCTGAATACTTTAGACCAGCCTCAATGGGGGACACTTGCACATTTGAAGAAGGACACAGACTGGAAACAATTCTTCATGCACCACTTTATAAAATTTGTTACGTGACTTATACAGTCCTGACTAGGCCTAGATTTCTATCTGATTGTGTTTATGGCCATGACAAAAAAAAAGTTGAGAATGGCCACTTTAGACTAGAGAATTTCCCCCAAAAAATAAATTAACAAAGTTACTGTCAGTGTAAGAGCATTCCACATGAGTTACTTCTTGGGCATTGGTTGCAATGCTGTGCTGCCATTGTAGTTTCAGAAAGCCACAACTTCAAAATAGAAGTATGTTCACAGCTGTCATCAAAGACTTTCCAAAACAATTTGAAGCGAAGCCGGGGGGCTTGGACAATTAAGTCATATCCATCTCTTTAATTTTCATAAAATGTTTGCAGACATAACACAGTTGACGTAATATTGGTCCAGCTGGGATGTTGAAAAATAATTGTGTAGATTTCATCATGTTGGTTTCAGGTAGCAGTTGTAATTTCTTGTGAATTTCCCCAAATAATCAGAAAGCTAGTATCAAAAAGTACTTAAACAGGTCGATACAAAATTATGCTCATAGGCTTTAACCTTCAGCTAGAGCAGGGGTCCTCAACGTTTTTAAACAGCGGGCCGGTCCACCACCCCTCAGACACCACTGGGGGCCAGACCACAGGGGAGGGAGGGGCAAGAGGGGCCACCACCACCCCACGATCAGCCCATGATCAGTGCATCTCTGCCCCCCCCCCCCGCAAATGCCTCCTGCTCCGGGTTGTGCCACTGCTGGGATCCCTCTGCTGCGCCTCCTCCTCCTCCTCCTCATACAGTGGCAGCGGCTGGAGCAGCTCTCCTTCCTTCCTTCCTTCCTTCCTTCCTTCCTTCCTTCCTTCCTTCCTTCCTTCATTGCATTGGGAAGGAGGTGGCAACCCAGGCAAGCTCAGGCCCCTCATCACCTTCTAGGCGGCCACTCAGGATGAGGAGCAGCAGCCTCAGCAAGGCTGGCACCACTGCACACAGATCCAGCTGTGCGCCCTGGCCATCATGCCCTTGCTGCGCCCGGGAGGGAAAGCTGCCTTCTCTCTTGGCCCAGCCCGGCCGGGCCTGACTTGATGCACCACAAGTGAGGGAGGGAACGAGCAAGGGCTGGGAACTGCCTCAGCAATAGAAGCAGCTGTGGAGGCTGGCTTACTTGCGAAGCAGGGGGGGGGGAGGTGGGAGGGTCTGCAATTGGTCCCGGGGGCCGGATTCAGGGCCCTGAGGGGCTGCATCCGGCCCCCGGGCCTTAGGTTGAGGACCCCTGAGCTAGAGGCTGATGATAGTAGTTTGTGCATTGCATCACATTAATGGCTAATGTATTTACCGGGTATATGTACATAGAATAATTTCTGGATACCTTACTGCTATAATGGATGTTCTCACTCTTTTTTTGTTTCCTTTCTTTCTTTCTTGAATGTAATTTCTTGGATGAGGCTTGACTTTTAACTTTGCTCCATAGGTTGAAGCTGAAGATGGCTTTTACCTCATTCCAGTTCTTTAGATTACATGGATATTCTAACCTTGTGCCAGTCTCTGAACAGGCAGGCTCAGATACGGTGCTAGGTTGCTTGTTTTTCATAATTCCTGGTTCTTTGGTTTTGGCCTCAGTGCGGAGAAGGACAGGGGTGGGATTTCTGCCAGGTTTTTCTTCATCATAAGGGCAGCTTGACAGCCTTTTAGCACAATGGGAATCAAGAATTTGGGGCCTGCCGGAAAACTAACCCCATTCACTAGTAACCTGGTTTGTGGGCATGTCTTTCTCTCATTGTTCTGCTTGTCCTTGTACAGTATATCACGTTCTCTCCAGAAGCCTAATCTGATGTAGCACGAGACAAATAATCATGTTGGAATAGGAGAAGGCATACAAGTAACAATGGAATCGTCTGGAAAGCATGTCTTCAAAGTTGCACTGATATGATAAAATAATTAGGTGAACAGTGGGTCTTGTGACTCGCTTTGTAGAAGACCTTTGGCCAGTGCATTCGAAAGAAAGACAATTGCGAATCCCATTCCCAGTTAACATTCCTGATTAGCAGCTAGCATGTTTCTATTGCTACCATATGCATGGTGTGGGTACACAAACCCCAATGCCTGCCCTACTCTGTGCTTACCACTTCTACTTTGTTCCCCTATAAAATAAGGTTGTCACTCAAAGCTTTTCAGTCATTGTTCTCCTAGTTTCTCTTTTCTTGGTCATTGCCTTGATCCTTTGCCTTCAGGACTAAAGTCTTTAAAGAGAGTAGATTTCTGTGATCATACTCACACATCCATTGCCTCACAGATGCTGCCTCATCCCACAAACACACATGAAGCAGAAGATTTAAAAAAAACAAGAACTCTGGAGCCATTGATGCTTTTAACTCTTAGGTGTTTCCCGTTTTCACTGGGTTATGAAAATTCCTCTATAACAGTGGTGACAAACCGGCACTCCAGATGTTTTGGACCACAACTCCCACAGTCCTTTGTCATTGCCAATCTAGGCTCGGAATTCTGGGAGCTGTGGTCTAAAACGTCTGGAGTGCCGATGGTTCGTCACCACTGCTCTATACAGTAGTAAGTCTTTTTTAAACAGAGAAGGAAAGAAAGCAGGCGCTATTATGAACAGAGGGGAAAGCGTATATGCAGAACAAGCGAAATACTAAGAAACATGACTGAGAAGGAGACAACCAATATGAAATTAGGATTGTCATGATCTGGGTAAGTTCTCATGCAATTTTTTTAGGGGCTAACTTAAAGAGCCAGTATAGTGTGCTGGATAAATTGTGAAACTAAGGTTAAATCACATGTGAAAATAAGAACTCCAGCTATTCCTATGGTCTGTGTACAACAGCATGGAATTCAGCAGGAATAAATGCAAAGTCCAGCACCTAGGAAAAAGAAACGAAACACGCAGTTACAAGATGGGGGGATACCTGGCTCAGTAATACTACAAGGGAGAAAGATCTTGGAATCATCGTATATCACGAGCTGAATATGAGCCAACAGTGTGTGGGGGGGAAAGCAAATTATGATTTAGGCTGCATTAATAGATGGATAGTCTCCAGCTTTTGCCAAGTACTAATTCCTCTCTATTTGCCACTGGCAGTGGTTAGGCCTCATTATGGGTTCTGTGTCCACTTTTGGACATGGCACTTCAAGAACGATGCTGACAAATATCAACAAGCTCAGAGGAAGGCAACAAGGATGCTTGGGGCCTGGAAACCAAGTCCTATGAAGGACAGGAAATAACTGGGCATGTTTAGCCTTGAGAAAAGGAGACTGAGGGGAGATATGAGAGCACTTTTCAAATACTTGAAAGGCTCTCTTACGGAGAAGGGGCAGGGTCTGTTCTTAATCAACCCAGAGTGCAGGACATGCAAAAATGGGCTTAGATTACAGAAAGCTGGGGGGGGGATCCTATTGGAGCAAAAGGGCAATGGAACCAATTACTTCAAGAGGTGGTGAGTGTTCTGGCACTGGAGTTATTCAAGAGAAATGTAAGCAATCATTTGGCAGATATCCTGTGATTTGCATTAAGCAGGGGGTTGGGCTCAATGGCTTTGTAGGTCAACTTCGTGATTCTAGGACATTAGTAAACTCTCTCCTTACATATCCCACGGACCTCCAAAACTCTACCAGGGTCATTGTAAGGTGGAATCAAGTTAACAGCATGTAACAACAAACACAAAAGACTCAGAGACTTCAGCGGGTTCAAAATGCAGCAACCAGACTGGTGGTTGGTGCAGGCAGATATGACCGCATCACCCCAGTTCTGGCCCACTTGCATTGGTTGCCTGTTGTGTCCTGAATAAGATTCAAGGCACTGGTTTTGATTTACAAAACCCTCCACAGCTTGGGACCAGAATACCTGGCAGAGTGGATCTTCCAAAGATCAGCTGAGGCCCGATCCACCAGAACATTACAGGCCTTCTCACTTCAGGTGACCATGCCCAGGGAGGCTAGGAGATCAATTATTCAAAGCCAAGCCTTCTCTGTGGCTGGCCCCTTGCTCTGGAACCATCTGCCAAGTGAGATGCACCTAGCCCAGTCCCTGCCTTCCTTCAAAGTAGCACTTAAGACCTTGCTTTTTAGAGAGGCATTGGTGACCTTTAGGGTTCCCCCCACCCTGCCATCTTGCTGAGTATTTTTATTTTTATCTTTTTTATTTGTTCTATTATGCTTTTGATTTTGTTTTTCATTGTTCTTTTATTGTTGTTAACCGTGACACGTAACCGAGCCTTCTCTGTGGCTGGCCCGGCACTCTGGAACCATCTCCCGCGTGAGTTGCGCCTTGCACAGTCCCTGCCTGCCTTTAAAAAAGCCTTAAAGACCTGGCTTTTTTGTGAGGCATTTGGAGACAGTTAATGTTTTTTTCTCTCTTGCCCTGCCATCATGCCTATTTTTTCCCTTGTAGTTTTACAATGATGGTTTATTATGATGTTTTCTTAGTTTATTATTATCGTTTTTTGTCTCATTGTTTCCATTGTTTGTATCCTTGTTGTAAACCACCCAGAGTTCCTCCGGAAGATGGGCAGTATATAAGTATTTAAATAAATAAATAAATAAATAAATAAATAAATAAATAGATAGACAGATAGATAGATAGATAGATCGATAGATAGAATATTTCTATTTCCAGAGTCTTGCTTAAGCATAACCCATCCAAGCTAGATTTACACTGGTCCTTTTCCACAGACTCCTCAAGCAATCCTGTTTGTTTGTTCTGGATGTCTTTAATTAGCAAATCAGAACCACCTTTATGTGGCATAGCTGCAACAGTATCCCATTTCTTTTTCTATCTCCTAAGGGGGAAAAAAAAGAACTAATGATTCTGAATGATGCACATTTAATGATACTTGAGTACCATGCAAATGAGGAAGGAGGCATTTTTTCAGTAAGCCCATCTCTATTGCAACAGGAACATATCACAGTAAGTAATTTACATAAGGAACACCTTTAATTAAAATAATCAGCCTTAATAAAGGGTAAGAAATCAGGCAAATAGCTTTTATAATAGGCTAGGAAAATTATTGTGAAAGGAAAAACCTGTATCAAGATAACACAATAGTATTGGAGTCCTCAGATCTTCAACATATAATGGCGACAGTCCGTAGACTTGTTTTTATGCCCATGGAAATCAGTGAGTTGTGAAATGGTTAACTTTGTGGGCTAATGATCATGCATTTTTAAAAAGCATCCTATGGTTTGTTCTCCCACTTGCAATGTTTGTTAACCTGTAGCAGACTTACAAATAATTATACAAACAATTTGTACCACATTTTTTAAAAAACAAGTCATCTGTCTGCCTGTCTGGTTCTTTATCACATCAAAAGCCAAAACACAGGAGTCAGAGAGAGACCATCTTATGTCTCTTAGGAAACCTAATTAGCTGACTGCCAATCAGCTGTCAGGCATAATTCAAGGTGCTGACCTTAACCTACAAAGCACAAAATGGCCTGGGTCCAAGCTACCTCAGAAATCAAAACTGGCAGTATGAAATGGCTTGGGTGCAAAGGTCATCAGGTGAGGCCTTTCTCTCCATCCTGCTACCTTCACAGGTGTGCCTCAGAAGAACACATGCAAGGGCTTTCTATGTTGCTGCTCCCAGACTTTGGAACTCCCTCCCGCTGGAGGACAGGACTGCCCCATCTCTGCTGTCTTTCCGGAAGCAGGCAAAGACCTTCCTCTTCAGGCAAGCTTTCCCTGAATGAAGGACTACCTACTATGTGACTTTTATATGGATTACTATGCATGATTACATTGACTAATTTCATAAGAACACCAGTGTTTTTCATGTTAGTCTCCACCCCTAGTAATGGATTTTTTCATTTTCTTGCATGCTTTAACATTAGCTTTAATGTAACCTTTTAATGTTCTAAATTGCCTCTTCTAATTCCCTGTTCTTAACTTGAATATGTTTTAAATGTTCTGGGCTCTACATTGTCCCTCATTACTGTAAGCCACCTTGGGTCCCTTTCCAAGGAGAAAGGTGGGGTATAAATATTCAAAATAAAAACAAATACAATAATAATTGATTTGATATATGTCCTGTGAATTGCCTTTGAGGTATAGTCACCACCTGAAGACTCATTACATGCCGATGGCCATTATTTTTGACCAGCCTTTGTCTGTTGTTTTTTGCCTCAGCTCTATTGCCCTAATAAATAATAAATACCTATTTTCTTATAGCACTTCAGATATATCAGGACAGTTCAGGATGAAACTTTAAAGGGTTTAAACTGCTGCTGCTGCTGCGCCTATATTATAACTGACAGGTGAAAAATTGCAGATAACATTTTATATGTGATAGGTATGAAGATGTCCTAGTGATCTCATAGACATAAACTATGTGTGGTGTCTTGGATTGCCCAGTTTGAGATCTCTCTCTTAAAATGCGATGTGGCTTCTTAATAGCATTCTAGACAGCCTTTGCTTTTTGCATAAGCACTTTGGCCATTACATAGCAGTTACGCATCTCATTTCTGTCTCAATCGTCAGGGTGTCTTTTTTGATGCATGTGTTCCACATGCTCTACATATTGAGTTTTTGCTTTCGTTGCTTTTTTCCGGCTTCTACAGCTTTTAGCATTTTGGCTGTGTTTACCGTTTTAAAAATGAGAATGAAAAATGCATTGGCACTGTTGCTTAACACAGCACTATTGATTTATTAGCAGCGGGTTTTTCTTTCTGCATCACAAATGCTTAAGTTCCTGTGTTCCCGTATTTGGTTTAAAGGGGTGGGGAGGGAATTGGGCACACTATGTTTTTGGAACTTGATTAAAATTATCCTTTCTTACATTGTAGATACATTCTTTTCCTTTGGGAAAGATACAACTGAGTAACATATGTGTTGTTACCCATTCTAGTGTCTTCTGGATGCCCTGGATGGCCATGTTGTCTAAGAATGATGACTATTGTAGTCTAACACATCTGGAGGTCACTAGGTTGTAGAAGCTGGTAACAAGCAACAAATTTCTCTTTGTTTACAGCTTCGCTCACTCACACACACCAAAATTCTTCATAGACATTGAAACTCTACAAGTATTTGTTTGTGCTCAATCTTTGATGGAAAATATAATAATAATCACATGTCATTAAACTAATCCTGACTTATGGCAACCATTTTCTCTGTATAGACTACTCAGAAGTGGTCTACCATTTCCTTCTTCCAAGGGTGTTCTGAAATTGTTTAGCTTGGTCAGGACCACACTGCCTGACCAAGCTAAACAATTTCTCCCACAGTGAGGAATCAAACTCCCCAATCCTTAGCTCTTCGAGCATGTTGGGATGGTCGTTGCTCCATCACCAAGAAGGAGGGCACGGAGAACAAGGAACACCAAAAAGCAGGACATTCTTCATAAAAAGTGAAGATATTTCACATAAAATTGTCATATCCTAATTTAAATTAATATACACAAATATAACAATTGGATTTTATTACTATAATTTAAGTGAAGTACATTACTGCTCACCATATTACACAAAACTGTGACAAGGTAACCACCTTGGGAGCTGGCTGGATAGCTTACTGAGTGAGGAATGTGGCTGCAGTGTCAGAAGTGACCTACTGTGTCTCTCAGAAAAGCCAGCCCATGTGGCCTTGGGCAAGTTACTCAGTCCCGGGGTAACTTCTAGAAGAAGGGAATGGTAAACCATTTTTGATTGCTGTCTCTTTGTGTTACACTGAATTAGTTCCACTATATGAACAGTGGTGTATGAATTGTGGTGGCTCAGCGGACTAAGGCTCCGAAAACTGTTGGCTGCAAAGTTGGCAGCTCAGCAGTTCGAATCCCGGGTACCACGCAGTGGAGCGAGCTCCCACTGACAACCCCAGCTCCTGCTAATCTAGCAGTTTGAAGGCATGTAAATGCAAGTAGATAAATAGGTACCGTCGTAAAAAGCGGGAAGGTAAAACAGTGTTTCCTTGCAGCCATGCCCACCATGTGGCCATGGACTTGCACAACACTGACTCCTCAGCTTGATTGGTTTGCTGTGGATTTATAAGGATATTTGACTTGCACTTGTTTAAGAATAAAATGGTTCCCTCCACTATCATCCATCCTTCTTTGAAATTGTTGGAATGAAAAATGTGAGAGTATGATTATTTCCCCCTCCAGTACAGCATTCATTCTCAAAATAAATTCCTAGGTTCGGAATTCTTTGACTTGTTTGCATTTAACACACCCTTGTGTTCTAGGAAAAGACCAAGTAAATCCCATATGTATGATGTCATCCTTGACCTGGAGAGCTCAATGAACCAGAGTTTGAGAGTTTGATTCCCCCTTTTGCTTCCTTGACAAGAACTGGACTTGCTAGTCTTATAGGTCCCTTCCAGTTCTTCAGTTCTAAGGGTGATTATTTTGATGACCCTTGCAGTAGCGACTTGATGTGGTCAGGCAGGATCTGTTAGTTTGTAAATTTTGCCTGTTGAGATTTGTATTGGCCCTGTAACTCTTATATTTTTGGGTATGTATGGTTGGACAGTAAAATAATCAGATATCAGATCAAGTACAATTCCCCAGATTTTATTCAAGCCCCCAGTCCAGACAGTAAATTCTAGTGCCAGGACTCCTATTCTTTTACCTGTAGGTTTTGAAAGAAGTAGAAGCCCTGCCAGTAAGGTTGGGAAGCTTTTTGTTTCTTTAATTCTTTATTTGTCTTCAGTCAACACCAGTTGACTTCAGGAGCTGACCCTCGCACAGATCTGCCACTCCCAGTCTGGATTTGCAGTTCTTCCTGTTCTTAAAAGCAAGGCTCTTGGGACTGGAGCTACGTCTGTGTGGCTGCAAATGCCAAAGGCGTTTGCCGTACTGAACTCCTCGGTAAATGACAGAGCAGTAGAGGCAGCGGTCTCGCAACACTACCCGGTCGGAAGCAGACTGCTCTTCTTCAGCACTGCAGTCCGTGATTCTGTTGAAGCTTGATGTGGCTGCAGAGAGAACGTGGGCTTCTGTCTGTTTAATGCCAAACTGAGAGACCTGGGTTTTTTTTGGGGGGGGGGGATAGGAATTGTGTGCTAGAGAATGAGAAAACAGGTGAGTGATTTGACTGCTGTTTTGATTCTTGCCTGGACTGAGCTTCTTTCATCTTTTCCCCAATTTGCAAAGCAATGAATCCCAGAAACCTATACTATGTTTTTGGCACACCTGCTCCTCTCTTTGAGCTAGAGCTGGAAACAATCATACTTCATGTTTCTGTGTTTAATTTCCTGCCCCCAAGAGCACTCGACCTATCTTGTACCTTCTCTGCCTTTGGAATATCTTACCTGTGGCCTTGTTCTTCTAAGAATGAGAAAATTAATTCCATGCAGGGAGGAGTGACTAGTACTAGAAACCGGAGCAAGTAGGAACTGGTTCTCCAAAATTTGTTCACAGAGAGTGTGATAGCAGGTATCGTTCTAATCTCTTTCTCTCTCCCTCTTCTCCATCTGCCCATCCTTCTGTGTGTGTGCGCGCGCGCGCGCGCGCGCACACACACACACACACACACACACACACACACACACACACACACACACACACACACACACACACACACACACACACACACACACACACACACTAATACAAAGAAAGGCATGCAGGCTTGAATAAAATCTCGGGAATTGTGCTTTATCTGATACCTGATGAAGCATGAGAATTAATTCTTACTAGATAACTTCCAAATATACCCCTGAAATAATAATAATAATAATAATAATAATAATAATAATAATAATAATAATAATAATAATAATAATAATAATAATAATAATAATAATAATAATAATAATAAATAAATAAGGGAATGGTAAACCATTTTGATTGCTGTCTCTTTGTGTTACCTGAATTATTATTATTAATATTTAAAAAGCGAGCTCAAAAGATCAGGTAAGGAAAATACCTCCTTGTGGCCAAAATGGAGGCAGTGTGCTGACGGGCAGCAGAGGTCTTGTCCTGAGAGAGGCTAGGAAACAAAGACCACGAAGACCCAGCTGCTAGCCTTTTACCTGGGGCTTTTCCTGGTGGTCAGCTGACCCAGTGGTCAGCCATTGGCCAATCTGGCCAGCTGTGCTGGCAAAGCCCAATTGGCCAACCTGGCAGCTAGCCAGCATGTCTCGATCGGGTGAGCGGACAAAATAGCCCCTCCCAGTACAGGTCTGGTCGGAGCCCCCATAGACCCTGTTGGACTGCAGAACAGTGGTAAAAATCTGGTTCTGTGAAAGAAAAATCCAGTTTGATAATATGGACTCTAGAGGATTTGGTTGAGAAAGTGACCCCAGTACACATCAACCCATCTTTGACAAGTGGCCAATTTAAGTCAAGAACAGGCCTGAATGCAGGCCATTATGAGTTCTCTAGCTCTAAAGATGATGAAGGAACACCAGTTATATTGGAGATGTCCCAGTTCTTGTTGACGTGTAAAGATTCTTGACTTGCCTCTTGCTATTGAATTAACTACTTGAGTTACATAAAAATGAAAAGCCATGTGTAGGCAAGCTAGTGGAATGAGCTCCTCAGATGGTCCCTGTAACTAACAGTATCCTAAATGTATCCATGCATTAACACATGCACATAATGCTGTTCTCAGCATAATGTACGTTTCATCACAGTTGACACATTAACACCTTGCCACTTGCAGCCTCCTTTCAAATTTAATTTCTACTCCTGCTAATTTTCCTTCTACATTTCCCATTGCCCTGCTGGTTAGTTATTTGTATTTGACTCTTTGATCCTCATTTTTTTAAAGTTAGTGATTCCATTAGACTCCCTGGCTTCCAACATCTCTCCCTAGTCTTGACCTCTCAAGTAGTTTTTTGGCATTTTTCCTTTGGCTTTCTCCAGCTACCAGTAGGGTAGTTGCTCAGTTTATGTTCTGAATGCAGAACCACAACAAGCTATTTTTGGGTACATTTAAAAAAGACTGGATTGATATGTATAAGTGGGGTTTATAATTCTTGAATTTTTGGGTAGGAGTCTCCCAGAACGAAAAGTTACATTTTTGTACCTTTTCTCAGTTCTCCCTGCTTGCATGGGCTTTGATGGACTATAGGTTTCTCATACCAATTAAGCATCTGCTTTTGGTCGTTGTTATCTGTTTGTAAACTGTAGATTAGTGCAATTTCTGCTTAGGTTTTTAAGGACCATCGGTTTTTCTTTGCCACATACATGGCACATATGTTGCACATAAATTGTAGTCAATTAATGGATGTAAAAGAAAATCAACACAATTTTAAGATGCTGTTATGTGCCTCTAAGTTGCCTTCGACCTAAGGCAATTCTATGAATGAATGATCATCAAAATTTCTTGTCCTTAACAACTCTTCTCAGCTCTTGCAAACTCAAGCTTGTCGCTTCCTTTAGGGAGGAAATCCATCTCATGTTTGGTCTTCAGGTGTTCCTGTTGGCTTAAATTTACCTTTGATGTATTGGACCTTCTAGACGAGATGCTTTTCCTCCTTGTTCTCTACTTCTATGCACTGGTTGCTGTGTAGTGCATCTCTCTGTCTATGTCATGATCAGTAAAAGATGCCCTTCAGGGTTCTGACTCTTTTCCTGTTACCTTTTACTTTTTGCTTCTAGTCTGTCCTGTACAATTTTAAGTGTTTCTTCCATCATCCATCTAGGTTTTTCTTTTCTTTTTACTACACAAATTATCATTATGTATTCTTTCCTAATAATATCTTTGATATAAATTCACAGTTCTTCTGAGTCATTGGTCAACTGAGTTTGGTAATGCAAATCTGTTCCTTTTTAGTCATTCATTCATTCATTCATTCATTCATTCATTCATTCATTCATTGTTTTTGTTTGTTTGTTTGTTTGTTATATTTCTAGACCACCCATCTTCCGAACGGAACTCTGGGCGGTTTACAATTAAAACGATACTACCAAGACAAAAAAATAATACAAAGGGGAGAGTTACTAAAGAAATAAGGAGGGACAATGCCCTCCATAAAAGATGGCGCGGGCGGAAAAAAATCTAGACTTTAAATTTATCAGGAATGTTGTTTGAATTACATTTTGAATTATAATTATAATTATAATTATAATTATAATTATAATTGAATTATAATTCTTTCAGCATCCCCCCCATCTTTACTCATGGACATTAACACTTTATCAGTACTGCAATTTGCTCCTGGTCTTGTTTGGGAGAGAGAAGTTATTTCTTCTGTCTCCTACTTCCAGTTGCATAGTCTATTGGGTTTCTATACTGATCACCTGGTGATGTTGTTTGAAGCATGTATTTTCAATACAAAGATAGTTGTCATCACAGAACTTGAGTAGACTCTCTCCTGCTTCATTTCTATCAGGCCAGATTTTGGTTGAGCTTTGCTTCTTATTTTTGTGTTCGTGTCACCTCTGATGGTAAATATATCTTGTTTTTGCGTGTGATCCATTTCCTTGTGGATGCTTGTGTAAACATTTTCAATTTTATCTTCAGCATTGATAGTTGGAACATAGATCTGAATTATGGTTATCTTGACCAGACCATGGAGTCTGATTCATATTATATGGTCAGATCTTGCATCACGTCCCCTACCTGTGCTACATCTTGCCTTGGTATTGGTGCCACTCCATTTCTGATATTGTCATTTCCAGAGTAGAACACTTTGTAGTTGTCTGACAGAAAATGTCCCATTCCAATTTGCTTTAGTATACTGATACCAAGCACTGAGATGTTTATGCATTGCATGTCTTGGCTTAACGGTTTGCTGTTTACCTTTATCCATACTTCTCACAGTTCATTTTCCAACTGAATGTGTTGTTCAGTTTGGGACTTTTCTTTCTTTTCTGTGGACATCAACCACTAGATGTCCTTTCAGCTTTAATTTAGTTGCATCATAAGCAACATGGCTATTTGTGCTTCTCCTTTGCTTTCTGACATAGATTTCTGACATCATCTTCCAGCACTATCTCGTTTTGAACCATCTTATCATAATAAGGTTTTCATGGTAAGGAAAGTTCAACAAGGATTTACCGTTTCCACCTACTGGGTAGTGCTAAATAGTCTGAGTGTCAATGCCATTGTCTTCCTTGGCAGTACTACTTTTCAGGTACTGTTGCTGGCCAAGTAGCTGCCTTCAAGAGGGTGGGTTGCAACTTCATCTGGTGTTTCAGCTTTTACCATCTCCCCCTTTGGGTGTGGCCTGGCCTCCTGCTCTCCTTTATTACATTAATGGGTGCATCCAAGAAACATTTTTAAGTTGCAGGCTCTCATAACTTCTGCTGGTGCCTCGAAATGCAAGGGTTTTGCCCATGCTATAAAGACTATTTGGTATGAACATGAATATTTGATGCCTCAAAGATGATGTGACTAATTTTAAGCATTTGGAAGCTTACTATAGATACAGAGTATGCATTTCTAATGTACGAGGCCCCAGAGTTCATTTCTCTAGATCTTCACTAGTAGGGTTGTAGAAAAAAACTTTTCTGGAGTGAGATTTGAGAATTTGTGTCTCCAGTAGGAACAGCTCTCTCCTAAATGGTAGAAATACAATTTTTTGCTGAATTTCCACACTTTCTGGAAGAATTATTTTGTTTGTTTAAACTAAACCAAACCAAATCAAGTCATATTAACCATATTAATAACGATGACTGAACAGTGTCTAAACAATAATATGGGTTTTTAAAACTTTTAAAATAGTTTTTAAAAATTGTTTCACTTTCTTGAGGTTTACTTGACCTAAATTGTGTGCTGGCATTATCACAGTTTCAGATTGATAGCTCCAGTGTCATTCTATGTCTATAGGACCACAGACATATTGGTAGCTGCAGTGTCACTGTAGAACTGACCTGTGTGGAGGCTGGTACATAAAGTTGTTCAAGCAGCAGCCATAAGTTCTTTTTCAGAGGTTCTTGGATTTCAAGGAGAACATTGAGAACATGTTTCTTTGACAGGAAGCTTGTCCGCTATTTCTCATTTATTTTTCTGCAGTGTGTGTGTGTGTGTGGGGGGGTCTTTGTATTTCTGCCCTGGTGGGCTACCATTGCAACTTAGAATTTATTTTCAGGTTAGTATTGACTCAAGAGTCATGTCATGTTTTCTCCTTTAACAGGTTATGAGGTTCTCTAATGCCTTGATTCCAGTTCAGTTAACCCGTGACCTATATTGGTGAGAAGTGTATTTGTAAAGAGATTTATTTTAAATGAGATTTCTTTTTTCAGACCTTCTTTTCAGAGATGGTATTTATGGAGAGACTACTAAAACTGGATGGAAAGTGAAGTAGTCAAGAAGGATCACAGGAGGCTTTTTATTAATTGCACTGTGATGTTTCAAAGAAAGAAAACAGGCAGCCATAATTTAATCCTAACTACCTAGGGGCCAAGTAAAGAAAAAGTCCAAATTACACTGGATGACCTCTTATCCGGGTTCTGTTGAATTCACTGTGAATCTTTTGATGCCTGTATTGCAGCTGTCTTTCTAAAACTGCTCCAAGTTGCTTAATGATGCACTAATGCTTATAATACAGTAAACGATGGTGCTGTTAGATGGGTGATGGACTACCTCTTGAATGTACTGAGTTAGCTTGCCATTGTTACCATTGTTGTTACCATTGCCATTGTTATTTCAATTACCACCTCTTCCTGGTTTTCAATAGTGGTCCATTTTGTGCAAATGTGTTGTGGATGCTGCTAGAAAACCTAAACCCGATCTACCTTTTTGCTGATTTTTTTTTAAAAAGAAGCAAACGAAAACAGTTTTGAGGCAGAACAACAAATGAATCAGTTGCAAAAAGGTTCAATAACCACAGGAAAGGTGTGTGTGTGTTGTGTTGTGTTGTTACAGTCGCAACCGACTCTTCGTGACCCCATGTCCATGGAGTTTTCTTGGCAGGAGTACTGGAGTGGCTTGCCAGTTCCTACTCCAGGCGCCTACAGCACCTGGTATTCCCTGGTGGTCTCCCATCCAAGTACTAACCAGGGCTGACCCTGCTTAGCTTCGAAATCAGGCAAGATCGGATGTGCTTAGGGCATCTAGGCAGGCTCTGCATAAAAGGTATTTGTCCACAAAGGAAAAATTAAAAACCCTTGGGGGAACCTTCCCTGCCCCTTTACTTGCCACAGACAATGATCTATTCTCAAGCTTGGCTAAAAATTATTAGAAGAGGGACCACTTTCTGTTGTTTTTGCTGTTTTGAGCATTGGCACTCAGTGGCTTCCACTCGGGGAGTAGATTTTTTTATGTGTTTGTATGCTGCTGAGATACTGTTGGCAATTAAAGCCGAGAGGAATGTCTATAAATAAGGAGAGTTGTTTTCTCTGAGGAGAATACAGTATTTGGAGAAAGCAAGGCATTAACCCCTTCTTCGTTCCAGAAGAAGTGCGGTCCAGGTTCTATTCCCAAACTCATTTGTGAAAGTGTTGGCAACGTTTTAATTTATAGCACTTTTCCTTCTGCTGTTAATTTGGAAAGCCCCAAACAGATGGATCCTGTTTATATTTTGGTGCAGATGATTCTGGCAATTAATTTTTGAGAGCGCATGCCATGTTCTCAATTTTCTCTCCCCTAACTCTCGCTTCAGCCTTAGGGCAACAAACCTGACTATAAATCATGCATAGTCTGTAATGGTGCCTAAGGATGTTTAATGTGTCTGGGGAGTTTGTGTAATAATGACACTTGCTTGGTAAAGGTGAAGGATTCTTATAGGTTGTCTTGCTGAAAGCTTGTATTAACCTTGCCAAAAGGCCATGTCTAGATATACATAAGGTTGTCCAAACTTTGCCGTTTCAGCATCCAGCATGTTTATGATACCACCCTTATGATATGGCTGGGGCAGATGTACTATTATGAATAACTTCCATATTTCTAGAATAGCATAGCCTTAAATGATTATGAAATCAGATTTTGCTTTAAACCTTGAGTTAATACTAACTATATAAAGAGACACTTTTGAATTGGTTCTAGAGTTGAAATTATTGAAGCTGATGTGGAGGAAAAATTCAATTGAAAAGGGTCAGATGCCCGGTGAATAGCTTCATGTGCATGACTGGCCATCCCAGTGGTAAAAAGAGAGAAGTCGAGTTTTCTTTAAAGTAAATTCTCCAAGGTTGTTTCTGATGCTTCCAAGACTGTACTAGTAATGCTTGAGTATACACGATTGCTTTCCTATGTACTGTGGCTTGGGGCAAGAACGAAGCACATAGTGCTTGTTTCGTTGTGCGCTCTTGCACTGAAATCTACCTGTTTAAACAATAAATCTCTTGAAAATTTATCATTTCATCAGGTTCATAGTCCCTTTAGATCAGGACCGTTTGATGCCCTCAATGTGTTCATAGCTGCTGTTGTCAGTTTGGTCATGGTGGCCAGCTGTCTGGTGGTGATGTCATGCAGTTGATAGTCTCCCTCAGAATTATGTAATGTATCTCCCCTAATTAAAACAATCCTCCAGAACTGCTGGGCACTTCCCAAGAAATCGCTCTTCTACTGTGCTCTGGCTGTTTTCAGCTGGATCAAATGGATCAAACCAAGGGACCGTCTAGTCCAGCAAGTGGTCAACCAAGTGCTTATAGGAGATTTACCAGGGAATGCTGGATACGAGTGGGGGGGTATCTATGAACCAATTTTCTAGATCAAAATACTGTATGTATATTTATATAGGAAGCTCTTGTATCAGGAAAAAGAGAAGCCAAGAATTGTAACATTTGGTTCTGTGTGTGCATGGAGTCCTATTTTGATTTTTCATTTTAAATTATTGTGGGTACTCCCCTCTTTCCTATGCACACTTCAACTTGGTGAGGGGGTTTGAGTATCTCAGGGAAACAAAAACCCCCAGATTCAGACACTGAAGACAGATGATGGATGGATGGATGGATGGATGGATGGATGGATGGATGGATGGATGGATGGATGGATGGATGGATGGATGGATGGGTTGTTACATTTTTATTCTGCCCATCTGGCCAAGAGGCCTGACTTTTACTCTTTAGTAACCTAAACTGAGACACCAGGCTAATATGTATTACCCCTCTTTAGGGAGTAATGGCTGAATCAGTAAAAGAGAAATTATCTTTCCAGTGGTAACGGAGTAGAGAAATTCTTAAGGGCTAGTGACTGGGCAACAGAAGAAGTGGAAGATGACATTGACACAGGATCTGTCAAGGATGTTGCCAGTGATGATCAAATCAATTTGTGTTAGTACTGTGTCAAAGAAGACAATGATACTCCTTCTGCATATTTATACTTTGAAAACCCTATGATGAGACTATGCACTTGATCAGGTAAGGGGGAAGAGCAAAGGATAAATACAAATAGAACTGTGGCTAATGAAGGAACTAGCTTCAGGGGGAAAGGGTGTCTAGCTGTGAGTGTTCATAAAGGCAAAAAGGAAAAGCCAAAGCTACAGTAGACATACAAATGCAACATGGAAAATGAGAGGTATGAATCAAGATAAGCTTAAAATCATGAAAGAAGAAATGTAATGTTTAATTACTGTACAAGGTGTTTTACTTGGGAAACTGCATGACTCAGAAGGAATGGTGTAGCTGTAATAGTGAGATGAAGCAAGGGTAGTAATGAGCCACAATATGAAGTCTGATTCAGTAACACAGTGATAATTCAATCTGTGTTCCAGGTACAGGTGGTAAACAAGAAAACGCTGAGAGCTTCATACAAGTGTCCAAGATGAAACTGATCGCATAATAAAATAGGACATGCTGACAATTACGGGAGGTTAGAATGAAAATAATAGGAAATAAAGCAGAAGCAAACATCATTAGAGTCAGAAATAAAACAGGAGACAAACTGTGAAGCCAGCAATGGCTAATACCTACTTCAGGGAGCTAAACAGTGAGTACCATTGGATGGTCAATACGGGAATGAAGGGGACTATATACATAAACAAGATGGAGGACCAAAACTGAAAAAGAACACTAAAACCACCACAATGCCACAGTATAACTTAAATAATATTCTGGGTAAGGTGAGATTTGCATCTTAGTTTTTAAAAGTGGTAACAGACAAAAAAGCAAAAAAAAAAAAAAAAAAAAAAAGGAAGGAAGGAAGAAATGGGGTCAGAAATTACAGCTTTTTGATGACTGCCATGTAGGTAAAAGGCTTGGTTACATGCCTCACTGTGAGCAGGCTGTTGCAGGCTAAATAGGCTTTCTTGGTGGTTGGACGTTTCTCTGATATCCCATATGGTGTAATCTTTGCACTCATGTGGCATATACAGTATACAGTCGAAGTGAGCCTTCTTTAAGGGATTGGAGGTGGAGAAGAGAAACCACTTCCAGTCTCCCCCCTTTGACTCTGGGGTTCTGAAGGGGGAGATTCCGAGCCCACTGCCACCGCCATGGCCTGGTAGATCTGTTGGCTAAGCAGAGTGAGCCCTAACCTCGATGACTGTGGATCCAATAAAAGAGACATCAGAAATAGGAGTGGATGCAGTTCTGCAATGAACGTGGGCATCCTAGAGGAGTGAGCGAAAGTCTATGTCAGGCAGTTTTTACTCTCTTTTCCCACTCATGCACCTCTTTCTCTTGCTTGGTTGTCTTCTGCCCATGGTCTTTCATACTCCGTTAGCTTTTATTAACATTAGGAGATATAGCTCAGCCCTGCAGAGCTTTCAGCTACTATCAAATCTGCACTAGCCGAAGATATTAATCATGATTCTGGTTGTCTCTGTCTTTTGGTTTCACTCCCAGCCCTCCCCTCTCCCTATTTTTTTTGTCCTTTAAGAGTCCTAAGGATACCCCTGCCAGCCTTCTTTAGCTCTGGGTCTCCTCTGTCAGCAACATTTCCTTGGATGTCATCAGATAATCCAAAGTACTAATGATAAAACAATGTTTTTGACTGCTGCTGAAGTCAGCTGTGCCCTCGTAAGAGGCCAGTCAGGCTCTCTCCTTAGAGCACTGCAGAACTTGGCAATAAGAGGGGGCGGAGGCTATACTTATATAATGTTCCTAGATGATCTTTGGAAGCAGCCCTTTGTCTCAGATGATCTTTGAACTAGCTCTTTGTCTTAGGTCGCTTTATTTATTTTGCCTTTTTAAAATGTAAATGTGTTGATTAAAATAATGTTTGAAATATTCGACTTACCTGTCATCAAGGCAAAGAGCTGCAGTAATCGGGGAGTGAAAGCCTGTGCGGTGGAAGTAGCCCCTTTTGGATTCTAATCTGCTCATGCAAAGAAGAGGTTTGGGATCTTTAGCCTTATAGCCACCTTCTGTGCATTATTCCAAACCCTGCTCGCAGGCTCTACATAGGCTCAAGCTGTACATGTGGTGTGCCCCGTATCCAGGGTTTTTCTGAAAGCCTGCATGTGACTTGTCCAGTCGTAGCCTATGCATGCAGTCTTATCCTTAGACATTGTGTGGCCTGAGGCAAAGACCTCTGCAGCCCGCTTCATGTACAGAAGTGACTGGGCTGGCAGTTCATTTTTCAATGCTAATCAGAGTCTGATACTGCTGCAACTGAGGGTAGCCGACTAGTTTAGAAGGTTCAACTACAAGATATATTATATAGTATAGTTTTACCTCTTAAAACAAAGTTGATTCGTTCGACAGGTCAATTTGTTTTAAGAAAATTTTGTCTTATGAATCACGGAATGCATTGGGAACGGATTAATACATAGGAATATTTTGGGAACAGATTAATCCATAGGAATGCTTTGGGAACAGATTAATCCATTCTGGAGGATGAATCAAGACAAAAACAACTGGTCTGCCCCCCCCCCCGGGTACATGCGGAACATCTGGAAGTTGAGTCATGGCAACTGAACTTCTTTTTCTTGAGAGAGAGAAACGTTTCACTGCTCATCCAAACAGCTTCTTCAGTCTGAATGATGAGCTGGATGACTGAGAATCTTCAGAAACATATTGCTATGCAATTTGGAGCAGATGCCCTGAAGTTAGTGCGAGAATATGAAAGAACAGCAAAAAAAAGTAGCAGACTACAAGAACCACTTGTGTTTCAATCTGAGATGCAGACAACAGAGCCCCACCCCAACAAGCCTTCGCCTACAATCAACAGTAAGAAGTCATAGGGATAACAATATCTTTCAGAGAGGTCAAGAACAACTGTTTAATGAAAGGATCAGACAAGTCCACTTCACCTTAGACACTTTGGAACTCAGAAAAGACTACCTTCACCAAGAAGCTGTTTGGATGAGCAGCGAAACGTTTCTATCTTTCAAGAAAAAGAAGTCCAGTTGGCATGACTGCACTTCCAGATAAACTCACCTGGATGACTGAGAAGCTTCACAGATATACATGCAGAACAGGGTTTTTTTTTGTCCTGTAAAGCATCCCACAGGGATTTTTTTGTCACCTGAAGCCTGACTATTCCTGGAATTTTTTTCTTCCTATGATTTTTTGTCCTACGAGGCATTTGCCTTAAGAGGTACCACTGTACAGATAACACTGCCCTCTAAGACTAGCATGACTGTGGGTAGGGTCGCTCTGCCACCCATATATTTTGCCTGAGAAGATGCCTCGCTACTCTTATTGGTACGATTGGCTAACGGGAGTGATGAAAGACTTAAAAGAGGGAGCTGGAAGAGCTCTATCTGTTATGGAGACTGTGCAAGGAAGGACTCCATTCCTCTATAAGCAGCCATTTTGTTTTCATGTAAACACAGTGTATTATCTTTCAGGTTTTACATGATCTCTGCATGCAAAGTTTTGTAACTGTCTACACTTGAAATCTTAGAGTTTAATTCTGTATTAGAAATACTCCTTAGGGGTAATACCCACAGAAAATAAACATTGCTAGTACATTGCTTTTGACATGCTAGTATTTCTGGGTTCCTGTGTGTGGAATCTTATGCTCATGATGGATCTTCTGTAGAGACATCATTAATACATTGTGATATGTACGGTGTATTTCTGCCTCTTTCAGCTGGAAACCAGTATTATTTTTTTTGCTGTGTGTGTAATATATATATAGGCCAGGGTGCTATTCTTGTGTATGCCACTGTAAGTCAGATTGCTGGTAGGTAAGAAGCTGAGTCTTGTATCCCTCATCACACACCAGTCCTATGACATGGCGTTTCATGAAGCACAAAAGCGTTGACTTCTTAGCTCCTAGCTGCTGAGATTTAGAATCAGAACTGTAGAGCTGGAAGGGACCTATGTGTCATTGAGTCCACCCTCCAGCCAAGGTGGAAAATCAAAAGCTAAAGCATCCCTAACAGATGCTGTATCCATCTCACCTCTGTTTGAAAACCTCCAATGAAAGGAATTTTTAGCACACTCAGACGTAGTTCACTCCACTGTTAAACAGATCTTCATGTCAGGAAATTCTTCCTCCTGTTCAGGAGAAATTGTCTTTCGCATGATTTGAATCCATTACTTTGGATCTTGGCATGTGGAGCTACATATAGTTGCTCCATCTTTCATGTGGTATTCCTTCAGATATTTGAAAACAGCCCTCGATATGTCTCTCCGTTTTCTCTTCTGCAGGCTAAACATACCAAACTTCCTCAACCCTTCTTGGTTTTCACACCTGTTACCATCCTGCTCACCCTCTTCTGGACACATTCTAGCTTGTTCTTGAACTATAGTGCCCACACTAGGGACACAGTATCCTAGCAGAATGGAGGGGTATTATTACAGTACTTCTAATGATCTGGACTTGTTGCACTTGGCTTTTAAAAATATATATATATATGCTTGTGTATATAATAGGATTCTGGCCATGCTATGATATGAATCTACTAATAGTACATAGAGACAATGGGAGGAATTGCAAGTCAAGAGTAGGTTTCTTAGCCCTCATGGCCCTTAAAATTTATGCCACAAATGCTTCTTGTACTCAAGTCCACCAGGTGCTTGATTTTGCTTTTTTGAGGTGTGTGAGTAGTAGTAGTAGTAGTAGTAGTTTGTTTGTTTGTTTGTTTGTTTGTTTGTTTCCAAAATAACAACATGATAATCAAGTGCCTGGTGGGCTGCACTACGGTAGTAGGTAGAGGAATGGCCAGAAACCTTTTAAATGAATCTTGCCTTCTCACTTGCAAAACAGGTATGGAAAAACTGAGTACGTCTTTCTCTTTGATGTGCTGGTGTATTATTTCCCAGGGAACTGTTTTATATAAAAGAAAGATTCAACACAGTAAATCTCCACCCAGCCACACAAAAACCATTTGAACACTTGCTGCCTGAATTGATGAAATTCATTCTACCACCTTGATTTGCTAAACGTGCAGCTCCCAGCCTGTATTTCCATTTTATTATTCTAGATGGAACTTCTAAAGCTTTTTTGTTTCTTTTGTTCTTTGTTACTTCCTCACAATGTTTTTATCATTTTAGAAACTTTCAGTGTAATTATCCACATTGTAGTTTTAAACCAAATGAAGGCGATGACATCCTACCAAGTAAAATTGAAGGTGTCGGATGGGGGGGGGGGTTTGAGGTCGGTACTGATCTTCTGTGCCACTTAAAAGTTTAATTGTGTCACAGCAAGCAGAAGAAAGACCTTAGAACTGGGCATGTAGAAGCCAGTGTAGTTAAAATTTTATGTGGGAGCTTTCAGCAGTTAACCTTCTCCCTTACAGAAATAATTGAGACCAATTCCTTCATGGTCGTCTGATCCACTTAGTGGCTACATGTACACCAGCTGAATAGCCAGTGCCCTTACATCTTGGATATTAGATGTTTATAGCTATAATTGTTGTTTTGGTTACTGCAATGCAGGGTTTGAACGCAGGTGTCGTTTCTTGGCAGTAAAGTGCATGATGCCCTAGAGATGTCTCTTAAGACCCCAGAGTGCATTTCACATGGGATCTACTTCCCATGGCATTTTCCATGGTGTTCCAGTAGGCATTGGAATACAGAAGCCATATTGTAGTGGTGGCAAATCTTTGGCACTCCAGATGTTTTGGGCCACAACCCCCAGAATTCCAAGCCTAGATTGCCAATGACAAAGGATTGTGGGAGTTGTGGTCCAAAATATCTGGAGTGTCAAAGTTTCGCCACCACTGCCATATAGATTCATAGATCCAATGTTGTTTTTCAGCAGCTGCAATACCCTTTGCTTCTGTCAACATGGATGTAGAGTAATTGTGTTCTTGTGGAATTTGTTTTTATCTGGGAAGGGCTACTAGGCTGAAGAAATCATGTGACAATACCAGCTTAACACAATATTTGTATTCAAACTCTTCTTGGAACCAGAGGATAATACATCATATACTTGGCATTAATTTGGCTTCTCTGTTTCATACTCTCCAGTTCACCAAATAACAATATTTTCCCCATACTTCATTTAGAGTAGCTAATTGAAAACCTGTGGACACTTTGAGGGTGTTGTAGCAAGGTCACCAACATAATCACCAAATCAAATGATCTGTTGTCGGAGCAGAACGTGGGAATCAAATTGTGAAAAATGCAATTAGCAAAGTGACCCCTAATAGACAAATAGCTCGACACCACAGAGTTCAGAATTGGTTTGTTGTAAATAATGAGTTGCTGGTCATTAATTCCTTTGGTGCAAGAACTAAAACATGAGTAAATTGCATTTCAGATGTCCTAGACTAAGGGATAACTTCCCTTTAACAACTATAACAGCTGCTGATTACTTTGATGATAGCAGGCAGGCTTGGGGCTATAACTATAATTACCTTTTGGTAGTACAGTTTCAAGTTTTCAACATCTGTAGCACTAATGGTGTTATTACAAATTGTCCAAGCATTAGCACTATTTGAAGAAAGCTCTATGCTTCATTTCAAAAAAAGTATTACTGCATTGATTGCACATTGCACATTGCCGTTTCTATAAGGTGCTGTTTTCCACCACTGCCCAGGTACTGTTTCTAGCTGGTACTTGCAGCTGCCTACCTTTTCATCAATGTAGGTAGATCAGTGTTTTTCAACCTTTTTTGGGCAAAGGCACACTTGTTTCATGAAAAAAATCACGAGGCACACTACCATTAGAAAATGTTAAAAAAATTAACTCTGTGCCTATCAGACACACACAAACACACTTCTCCCCCACCCCCAAAAAACAGCAACAACAAATACATCCTCCAGCCCAGGCCCTCCCAAGGCATCCCTATCAAAATGTCCGCCTGCCCTAACCTTCCCCCTCCCTCCTCCTGGCACTTTTTTTCAGAGGAACTTGAAAACCCAGGAAGGTGGGGCTGGGGGAGGCTCTTCATATACGACCCCCCAACCCCCATCTTTTACCCTTCCAGTATAAGCCTCCCTTCTCTCCCCCCCGCCTCCTTCCAGCCAGGCAGCCACAGGGCCCGGAAGGGACCCCCCATCCCCCGTCTCCTCCCTCTAGGTCCTAGGAATCCCCTCCTCAGCCTCCCACGTCCTCCCCTTTATTTACCCCCCCACAAAAAATGACCATTGTCAACGGCCGCCCGCTCCCCACCCTTAAAAGAGGGGTGCGCACGCGTGCTCCTACCTGGCTTGGCAGGGGCGCGCGCCCACCCTCGGGAGGCAAACAGCGAGCGTGCGCGCGAGGCGGGGGAGGGAGGGAGGGGGGTTTGGTGAGCGAGGAGGGGGAACCAACCCCAAGAACCTTTAAGAGAGCGGCTTCTGGAGCGCCCTTTGAGCCGCAATGCGCCCGGCTGCCCTGCGCGGGTCTCCCGGCTCTCTCTCACTCTCTCGCTCTCCAGTCTCCTCCTCCTCCTCCTCCTCCTCCTCCCTTATTTCTTCTCCTTCCCCGCCCACGGCCAGCCTTTCCTCGCCGGCGCGCAAAGCACGCCGTGAAAGGTAGTCCGCTCTCCTCCCCAGTACCGCGTCTCAGACCTGCGGGAGGAACTACATCTCCCAAGGAAGCCTTGCGGCAGCCGGCTTCTTTCTGAATGCCCTGCCTTCCTCCGGCTCGCCGGCGCTGCACCGCTGCCTTGGTCGTGAGCGGGATGCAGGGGGGGGCATTGCTGGTGTAGGGAGAATTTTTCCCACGGCACACCAGGCAACATCTCGCGGCACACTACTGTGCCGCGGAACAGTGGTTGAAAAACACTGAGGTAGATTAAAGTAGGTGATACCTTTAGCGTGTTTTTAGAAGTGGTATTCATTCTCTCAAGTGTTAAAGGAGGTGCACTTATTTTTTCACACCTCTGTGTCCTGCATTTAGAGTACAGTGTTCTGAGTCAGCCACTGAAAGGTACACACAGACTTAATTTACAGCTCTGTATTCAGAGAAATGTATCCATTAGAAAAATATGTAGTATCAGGAAATATTAGTTAATCACAGAGAATATGTATTTCCCTTAATCCAGACTCACAATATTTAAAGATGTACTGTCATCAGAGGAGCTTCCATTCATATGCGCCACAGCATAACTGCTGGGATATGTTAATCTGGATAATATTTTCACATCTCTATATCTTAATATTTGGGTTGTATTACTTGTTGCTTAATTAAAAGACTTTATAAAGCTTTTTTTTCTAATATTTGCAAACAAATCTAGAAAAAAAATTAAAT
The DNA here is from genome assembly GCA_037367245.1 of Phrynocephalus guinanensis. Lineage (NCBI taxonomy): Eukaryota > Metazoa > Chordata > Lepidosauria > Squamata > Agamidae > Phrynocephalus > Phrynocephalus guinanensis. The sequence goes on from CM074739.1 coordinate 91,819,939, forward strand.
ATATTTTTTCTCCTTCCATTTTTAAAAAAAGTCTGCATGCAAGCAGTCATTTTTCTACAGACCAAGTAAACATGTGAAAATTTGCCCCACTAATCTGCAAGGCCTTCCTTAAAGATCTTTATATAAGCAACTGTAAGTCTTTTTAGTGAGTGTGAATGTATGTGTGTGTCTGCTACATATATCGCAGGTTTTGTTATGCTAATGCCCTTGGTTCATGCAAATTCTCTCTTAGATTACTGTTATTAATTTAACAAAGCTTGAGGAGCTCAATTTCTCTGCATTCCAGAAAGGATGTATTGCGTTCTCTGTCTTCTCCTGTGTATTGCGTTCTCTGTCTTCTCCTGTGTATTAACTCTCTTCTTTTGAAATTTCCCTCTCAGATAACAATGGATTTCCAGTTCAATGCTTCCCTATAGGCTTCGTTCTGCCTTCCATGTCTTGGTAGAATACAAAGAAATTGCTGCGGGAGGAGAAGAGCTACTCCAAGTATTGGATCTTCAACTGGACTACAAGTCAACGTGATTATCTTGTTCTTTCCAACCTTTTGGACAAGTATGGAGACAGTTTCCCAGGACACACTGTTGGAATGCCAGATTTGTTTCAATTATTACAGTCCTAGACGAAGGCCCAAGCTACTGGACTGTAAACACACCTGCTGCTCCGTTTGCCTTCAGCAGATGAGGACCAGCCAGAAGGACCTAAGGTGTCCATGGTGCCGAGGTATCACTAAATTGCCGCCAGGTTTTTCTATTTCCCAGCTGCCTGATGACCCAGAGGTCATTGCTGTGATTGCAATACCCCACACTTCAGAGCACACCCCGGTCTTCATCAAACTCCCTAGCAACGGGTGCTACATGCTGCCCTTGCCCATCTCCAAGGAGAGATCCCTCCTGCCGGGAGACATTGGCTGCCGCCTTCTGCCCAGCAGCCAGCAAAAGTCTCTCACTGTGGTGACAATCCCAGCCGAACAGCAACCACTGCAAGCTGGGATCCCAACAGAGGCAGGCGACGAGGAGCCAGACAGGAGGGGCACAGTGAAAAGTTCCACGTGGTCAGGGGTGTGCACCGTCATCCTGGTGGCCTGTGTCCTGGTCTTTCTACTTGGCATCGTCCTCCATAACATGTCGTGCATCTCGAAGCGTTTCACGGTGATCTCCTGTGGCTGAACGGAGGCATCAGCTGTGATACTCATGTGGGAAAAGTTTTAGGGGTTTGGGGAGGGTGGTTATGCTGGTGACAGGATGCCGTGAAGTGAAGCAGTGTCCCAGGGACCATTCTGCAGCACTGAGTCAAGTCATGGACATTGGCTAAACTGGTTGATAATCCAGAGTCTGTAGGGAAAAAATGGGACCAAGAGACCTGCTGGTTTAGAGTCCAGGGCATGCCCAATGTTTATTTGCTGGTAGCAGTATCAACGAAGACTGCATGCGTCACCATGATCACATAACAAATGAGCTGTACTTTATAATGATTTCATCATGTTATGAGATTAAAGATGTCTATTTAGCTCGTTCTGCTGTAGAAGTATAGGACATGATCTCTCCCTTTCTCACTGTCTCTGTCTCTCTGTCTCTCTTTTAACAAAGTAGTTGATTTACAGATCAAAATGATGTATGTTCCAGTAGAATTAAACATTCAAATTAAGGAAGTCAAGCCAACCGGTACTTCTCCAGACATAATGAAAGCATAACTCTCTCAATTTTTAAACAGCTAAAAGGAAAATTGTGAAGAGTCAAGTAGTTATTATTCGATAAGGCTTTTTGTATCTTTTAAATTGCACATTAATTAAAAATGGTTTTAAAAATATGTGCTATAGTTGTAGAAGGAAAACTCCCCCCCCCAGGCATTGGAAGCATTTTGGATGTAATATATACCTGTGTTTGTGTGCATTCTGTTTTCTTCTGTAGTTTTAAGTGTTTTTCCCCTCCTAAATGGGAATGAGACCCAAGCGTAGAAACAATAAAGGGAAATAGGAAGGTGATCTAGAAATTCAGCCAAAATGTCTGTCTTTATGTGCCCTTCTGCAAAATGCTGCTTGCAAATACAAATTCTTGGCATGCTGTTTCAAGTGCACATAGTGGATATGTTCAATTTCTTAAGGACCTGTCCTTCAGGATCAAGCAGAGATAACATAACTCCATGTCAGAGGCTGATCTTCGTACAAACAGCGGCATAGTGAATGGCTTCTCTTAAAACTTGTATTCAGGCAGCGTTATGAAACGAATAGTAATTGAGGTATTCATTACCACCGCTGCAGGATATCCATGGGCATTAAGTTTATGATAAAAAATATATGACCAAACCACAAGTGTAGCATTGTGGACCATCACAGCCATTTACAGTGTGAAAAGTTATACAAAACACAGAGAAGTAGTAGATGCAGATATTTTAGTAAACTTGTTCCAGAAAGTCTGGTTAGGTAATTGATCTCATAAAAGAGACAGTGAGGAAAACCACAGGTCTTCCTGCCCAACGCTCTACTTAATTTATGTAACTTGCCACAATGAGCTTCTTTCTGCTATTTCAACATCCTCCATTGTTGGTGAAGCACATTGTATATATAAGCAAGGTAAGTTGGATGCGAAACCAGTGGCTCGTTCACTGCTCTACTGATCATGTTGAACAAATCCACAGAATATACTTTAGGTTGATGGTTCATTCGTGTTGTCCTGAGCTGGTAATCTCTTCTGTAGAGGATACAGAGTCCTAGGTGTACTGTTTTGCTAATTTGCTGGAGTTATCTTGTTGTAGTAGTTTTGACTTCCATCCTAAAGCATTATCTGAGTGGTTTGCAACATAATTATGCAAATAATACTTTGTCCCCCAGCAAGCAGGTGACTTATTTAACCAAACCTGGAAAGATGGAAAGCTCCGTCAACCTTGAGTTGACTACCTGAACTCGTGAGGATTGAATGCAAGTCATGAGCAGAGGCTTGAAGGCAGTATTGCAGTTTAACCACTTGGTCACAGGGTTCCTAAGGAAGGCTGTGAACCTTCCCTGAGAACATGAGCATATTGCTCCTCTTGTGGCAACCTCTGGTGAGAGAAAAACAACGCAAGCAAAGAACCTGCAAATGGAAATGTTCTAGTTGAATCTGGGATTGAGATTCCAAAAATTATACAGATGTTTCTAAGTGAATATGAGCAAGAACAGAGTGTGAAGGGCTTTCACTCCTTTTTTCAATCCCAATACAAGATTAGTGACTTTAACACATTTCAACACTCCTTCATCCAGATCAATCGAGTGCTGGGAATTGCACATCTTCTTATATGTTGGTGAGATCCATCGGGACAACCCCTCATTTTATCAACTGGTGTTTTTCTCTCCCTATACCCTTTATTTCATGAACCCATGTGTTCCTGCATTTAGTACCCATTATGGTGGGATCACCCACTTTTTCTTTCACCCATTCTTTCCTCTTAGATTATTTGAATTTCTTAGCTTATTTGAATTGCTGTGAATCAGGTTCCAGCAGACACCTTTTACATCGGACTTGAAACTAAGCTCAATGACCAATAGACCTTTGTAGTGCTGTCCTTCTGGACTCTGCTGCTCATGACTTGGGGAGAAGAACCATGTGTTTGAGTGTACCCCATTCCAGTAAAGCCCCTGCCTATGTTTCTTGAAGTGCAGTCGACCCCAGACAGCTGAATATCTTGGCCTCTAATACGATTCCAAGTATGCTTCCCTTCCATTTCCTTCCTTAAAACGTAAGTGATAAATTTGGCTTTCCTTTCAGATTTAAGTGGTAACTGGACAGAGACCAGGACATCGCTCCTGTACCTTTCATAGTTAAGTGTAGGAGGAAATTTCAACATATGCCCTATTTAAATGCAAGCTGTACCTGTTGAATTCATTGCACAACTTGTAAAGGTACAAGAACCATGTCCTCTTTTTTTTTAAAAAAAAAAATCTGGTCCTTCTACAAAATTACCCTTTGTTATTAGCCCTTTCATACAACAGCTTGATTTAATTCCAGCTGCCTCACCTTGGGCTCAGTTTTCTACACTGTGACCTAGTTCAGATTGCATTCTGAAATACAACAGAGGGGAGCCCTCAGTTTTACTTAACAAACTCGGTAGCAGTGTGCTATAGATAATCTGATATGGCACTGGATAAATAATAAAGTGGTAGCATGTTTGAGAACAGGCTAGATTAGATTTATTTTTCTCCCTGACATGCCAGTGTTCTTTGGGGTGGAAAAAGCTGTTGGCAGTTCTTTGTTCAATTTATATACCACCCAGGTTGCAAATGACTCCTTTCATGTAGTTTTGACAGTGGAACAGTCCAGCTCATCTTGCAGTGTAGTATAATAATAATAATAATAATAATAATAATAATAATAATAATAATAATAATAATAATAATAATAATAATAATAATAATAATAATAATAAAGGCTTCTTAATGATAACTAAAGTTGGTATGGCAAAACCATTCGATAAACAGAGTTACACAGAAGCCATTTTTTTTCCATTTTGTGTACAGTATTAAGAAAAACCTGTCACTGTTAGAGTCTTTCTCTGCAGAGAAACGCTGAAACGAACTTCCTCCTTTTTGTGTAATATGGTCAGCCTGCCTCCGATTTAAACAAACATATTGAAACCAGATGCCTGTTGACATAACCAGTGATCTTGAGTTCAACAAGTCTCTTTCTGAATTACTGTGTAAATATTGTTTTAGAAAATCACTCCTCTTCATCCTCAATCTAAGGCTTATGTTTTGGAAGACTGGGACATGTTGTTGACTCGCTTGCTCTGTTCCTAAAGTGGAAAAAAAGAGAAAGAAATACCTTTGGAGGGGAAACATTTTGCTGAATAAATACCTAATTCGCTGCTGGATTCATCTAATAACAATGGGCAATATAGTTCCAACTAAACAGTTTTCTTATTTGGGACCATTCAGGAGTCACGTCACTGGAGTTTGCTGTTTTGTTATCTAAACATAAATTGGCTCATTATGTATGTTGTCCTTGTCTGGGACCCACATGTCTGTATGTTACTTTTAGGTACCCCTTCCTTGTCATTTTCATAATCTGCACCCAGATTTCATTTTCCAAAATGAGGCTTAGGTAAACACACATGGTTGCATTTTACCATTGGAACCTGGGGTAGTATGTCCTTTACCTATTATCGTGTTTACGGGTATAATAATCCCAAGATGCTCCACCTGTGCATTATGTACTTGCTTGCTTTTCCCCTCAGGCCACTTCATTCTCAGAAGCATTCAGTGTTAGGGATTGTTACCAGGTGTTGACTTTGTTGGCTTATTGTGCATTGTCAGAGGAGTTGCAAGGAACATCTTCTTAATTCCTGAATCCTGATACATTGACACAAAATGAAGTTTCCTCTTGTGCTTTGAAGATGGGGGAAAGCCTATTTTCGTATACATGAACACATTTTTTATATCAAAAAACTTGACTGCAGCATGAGTTAGCTCTTTCATAATGTTTAAGGGACTGGTCTTTGGGAAATGGAGTACGTATAAAGTACATGTGGAAACTTCTACAGATGTTGTCCACTAAAAGATGGATGAGGGAAGGAAGGAGCAATTTGCCTACAGATGATGGCTTCAGTAGTGCTTTTGCATACTTCCGCACCTGCTCTGTTTTACCTGCTACTTGGTGTCATGGTTTCCAGCAGTTTGAGCATGTTACCATGAACCTTAGGGTCATGTGCCCACTCGTCCCCTCAGACATTGACAGTTGGTGGAGGTCAGGGCTTTTATTGCCCATTTAAAACTAATTATAATCCCCCATGAAATCAGACCTTGAGGAACTACTTGTTTAAACTGGGATTTGAGAATAAGCTCGGATCTGAAACAGGGTTTCAAATTTGACATGTTCTCACCACATTAAACAAGTACTTGGAATATAATTTTGTGGACCACAACTCTCAAAATACACCAGACAATGTGGCCTTTTCCAAGCTTGGGCTTTATACAAAATATGAAGTGTGAAGACAACACATACTGTATATACTCGAGTATAAGCCTAGTTTTTCAGCCCTTATTTTCAACTTTAAAAATGCCCTCGGCTTATACTCGAGTCAATAAGTTTTCCCAGTTTTTTTGGGGGGGTAAAATTAGGTGCTCAGATGGCTCACTCAAAAATTAAGGGGACTTAGTTATGAAGCTCTAAAGGGGCTGAGGGTAATATTGGCAACTGTGCAGAGACTGTGGAGTCAATCAGGGAGTTTATGGTATTAACTCCCTTATTGCCTCCACACTCCCAGCACATGTTGCCAGTTACTACCCCCTGCCCCTTTAGAGCTTGGCTGGTATACCTTATATACTCGAGTATCACTCAAAATAATGCCCTCAGCTTATCCCTGAGTTAATAAGTTTTCACAGTTTGGGGGGGGATAAAATTAGGCCCTCAGCTTATTCTCGGGATGGCTTATACTCGAGCATATACAGTAGTTGCTTGAAAATATATGTTTTAATAAGGCAGTGGAAATGGGCCATGATTCCCTGTTGACGGCTTCCAAATTCAAGCTTTTCTCTGTTGAATTTGTCATTTGGCCTTTTAAATGCTAAGCTGGCTTTAGCTTGGCTAGGGACTAGGAAGGGAGGCTGTCAGAAAATCTTATGGTTATTACTTAGAATGTGGACATGAGATACAAATGTAAATTGCTGCTCCCCCCATATATTCCTGCCTTGGGTCCAATACTCAGTTTAATCTCTTGGTGTCCACTTCAGCCTGGAGTGCAGAGATGATAGGTGTCAAGCTTTATCTCCTTTAGTGTCTGTTTTGACCTTTCCAGTTTCAGCTTGCCAAGGTGTTTCATTGGGAAGTCTGCGAAAGGATCTATTGTTCTGACTTGATGGAGAACTCACCCTTAGTACGAATGAATGTACTTATTTGGAGAGGCTATGTAAAATAAAGGTAGAGATTTCTTTATCAGAAATTGAAATGAAACATGGTTGGACAGCCTTGTTCTTTATAAGAAGCTAGCAGTTTATTTTCCCATGACCACCCTTGGGCCAAAAAAAAGGTGACTAGAAGACTTGGAGGTTATATTTGCACCCCCAAACCTGGAACTTCCTCCACTCCTATGATTATCAGACCCACCGTCTACTCACCTTCCATGTTTCAACAGTCCTAAGCTTGTCCTGACATAAACCAGAACACAGGCAAATAATTGGCTACTTTGAACAGTGGGGTGGGGTTCTCCTGAGAATCCTTTTGTTGAATTTTTATTAGTATGACTTTGAATTATCATTTCTCAAATTTCTTAGAAGATTAAATATCAACAGGTTCAAGGCCAAATGGTCTCCATCTTGTTTACAGTATGTCTTCATGTTGGTGGGACTTGTAAGACCATGAGGCAACTGTTGTTTCTGTAGCCTCTTGTTTCTGTTCTAAAGCAGAGATTGCCAGGCTTTGGGGCAGTGGGGAGGGTTCGTTTGCCTGCCCTTGGGACTCACAGGAGGTCACCAAAGCACCAGCAGCAGCAACAAAAGGCCTGCAGCTAAAACTGTGCTCACAACCTGGGGTTCAATCCCAGGTAACAGGCTTAAGGTTGGCTCAGCCTTCCATCCTTCCAAGGAGAGTAAAATGAGTACCCAGCTTGCTGGGGAGACAATGTGTAGCCTGCATACTGTAATTAAACTGTAAACTTCAAGACTACTTGAAGTGGAATGGGGCTGTATACAAGCAGAACACTTTAAAACAGAACTTGGCCCAACGAATGAAATATCACGAGATGCTTTTAGTGCTTCTCGCAGCCCAGGAAGAGAGTGGGGAGGAGCACTGTATATATCAGTGCTTCTCCCAGGCTTTGGCCTTTTTCAAGGCCCATGCCCCCACCCTTTTTTTTGTACTAGTGTGAATTTAACTGGTCACTTTGGGGGGCCAGATAGGAGTTTTTGCTCTGTTCCCAGAATTGGTCTATCGGTGAATGGGATTTTTAGCGTATCCCACACTGTTACTGGGTGGTGCGTTAGTTAGGTTGTCATAATTAATCGTCACACTGGTGGGTAGTGTGGAAATTGCAAACATTTGGTGAGACCTAAGTGGAGATATATCCAGTTCTAGCCCAACCAACCCCAGGACACTGCACATATAGAGGTTATAGTGTTGGGGGGAGGATGCGCTGGGATTCCTCCCTGGGTCAAGAGCTACCAGTAGTGGGGCTTGCAGGCCAAGGGTGGTGGTGGCACATTAAGTTACCACCCACGGCTGGCTGTCTTATTGACCGTGCAACCAAGGGGTAGTGGATTCGCCCATACATAAGTCAGTTGATGGGGTCCCGGAAGACCTTTTGTTCCCAACTGTTATTCCACACCAAGTCAGGTCCCTCTTTGAGTTATAGTTAATGGTTTATTCAATAAAGTGTGGGCCATGTTTTAACCCATCATCTGTGTCTCACCTCTTCATTTCGCCTTGGGAGGGCGTACTTGTGAAGGCAGTGGGGCGGAGAGAAAGGTGGCTCCTGATGTTCCTATTTCTCCAACAGTCTCATAAAGGGAGATGTGGTCCTTGAGATGGCTTGGGCCCAAGCCATTAAGGCAGTGGTGGCCAAACTTCGTCCCTCCAGAAGTTTTGAACCACAACTCCCTTTGTCAATAGCAATACAGGCTTGGAATTCTGGGAGTTGTGGTCCAAAACATCCAGACATTAGAACAGCACTTTGAATTCTGCCTAGAAATGGATTGGCAGTCTGCAAGAGGGGGATTGTATGGTCCCTGTAACCAGTCCCAGTTAGCAATCTGGCTAAAATATTTTGGCTAAAACATAGCCTCCATATGTCTGACGTGACCTTGTCGAAGACTCTGCTTTCCCCATCTTGATATAATACCTTTACTACTTTGGGCTTCACTTTGCTTTCTCAAAAGGAGGAGAGAGAACTTACTCAGTTGTAGAAGCTTGATGTATTTGTTATGAGGCCTACCAGTTCCCTGGATATTGAACTGAAGCTACATTGCTTTTTCTTCTCCACTGAGGGAGGTTAGATGTCCTTAAATCTAGATCTTGACTTTGGAGGCAACAGCTCTCAACAAGGATGCTGTACTAAATCCAAAACCCTCCCTTTGTTTCTTCAGAAAAGTATTTTCGTCTTATTTTATTTTATTTATTTTATTTTATTTTTATTTTTTTACGCCCGGGCCCTGCCTCCATCTTGCCTCATTTTTGTTCTGTGCCTTATTACTTGTTTTTATTGTTGTAAGCCGCCCAGAGTTCCCTTTGGGAAGATGGGCGGGATACAAGTCTAATAAATAAATAAATAAATAAATAAATAAATTTGTTACCTTTGTTTCTCCCATTTATTTCACCTTGAATGATCAGCTACAACAACATATCCTTTTTTTCTTATTACCTAACCAAAACATTATAGCTCTCTGCATTTTATTAGTTTTATTAATTCTTAATCTTCTTTTGTTTTGATCAGTTTGATCTCTGAGTGAGACCTGAGAAGAGGCCCCCAAATATATTCCAACTCTGCCTCTAAAGCACTGTTCAGTGTGTGTGAAGACAAAATTTTATTATTTATTTTATTTATTTTACAGTATTTTTACCCTGCCTTTCTCCTTGGAAAAAGGACCCAAGGCAGCTTACAGAATGAGGGATAATATGCAGTCCAATACAATTAAGACATGTTCAAGTATTGAGAACAAGGGATTGAGGGACATCTTACATACAGCATTACAACATGACGTTAAAGCTACAAGAGAACATGAGCAGTTAAAGGGGAGTAAAGTTCCGTGTAAAGTAATGAGTGATGGAAAATAACGTTGAAAACATAGTGTCAATGTAAACCCATAAGGTTTTAAGTAGTTATAAACACATCTATGCTTCTGAGCTACACTCCACTTTCCTTCAACACTATAGTCTTCCTGTCAAGGCCACCTTACCAATATTGCTTCAGTCCACATCTGGACTCCATATCTAATTGTGAGTTGAAAAAACTCACATTATAATAATATTCTTGACACCCCTCCTATTTTTTTAACCCTTGGACTCCGCTGGGGCAGAGCTCTCAGGTCAGGAGGAGGAGGAGGAGGAGGGCCCAAGCGGAGAGAAGAGGCCGAGAAAGCTCCCAAGCATCACGCCAGGGGAGAGGATGGCAGTCCCTCATTCCCGGCACACCGCAAGCCGACAGCTCTGACAGTCGCCTTGCCCACACCTCTGCTGGCCTGCAGCCTTCTCCCCTCCCACCCACCCCCAGATCCCTGTAGCCCCAGATGTGCCCCTCCTCTCCCTGCCTTCCCAATGCTACAACACAACAAAGAGTGTGCCTCTGCTGCCTGGGCATCACCGGTGTCCACTCGTTCACTCGGCACCCCCAGCAAGGCTTCCCTATTTGCCGAGGAGCCCAGCCAATGGACGTGGGACCCTTACAAGCGGCGGCCAAGGAGCCCTCTGCGTGGTCATGGGAGGTCTCCCATGACATGCCTTCCTGCAGCTCCTAGGCGGGGAGCTATTTAGCACCCCTAGATGCTGCAGGGGGGCAGATGTCCCCTTTTGTTCCTCCCTAGTTATGTGACTGCTCGAGTATGGTCCATTTCTAGTATGTGCAATCTCTGGGAATGGATAGAAATAGTCTTGCAGCTGTCCAAGCTGCCAAGGCTCCTTTCAGTGTCAATTTCCAGTATTGTGAAGTGGCTTAATAAACAAGCCACTTCAGAATACCCGCAAATTGAACCTTTCCCCTGCTGCTCTGCAGAAGGGCAGGGGTGGTGGTGAAATTATTATTATTTTTTTTGTCTCTGCTAGACCATCATTGATGCACTGAACTTAGATTAAATTTGAAGCAAGATTTTCTTTTCCTTTGTATGAAGTGCCGATTGAAACAAGCTGCTGCAGGTTGTTTCTTGATGGTCACTGCACACAAGACAAAGGAAATCATTTTTAACTTTTAATCTAAGTGATGCAGTATATCAGCAATGGTCTAGCAAATAACAACAATAAATTCAATCCACTTCACAATACTAAAAATTGACAATGGAGTGAACTGAACTAAATAGGGTTAATGATTATATGCCATTTGGATGTAAGAACTGCACTCCTCCAATTACACTCTTCCTCCAATTGCAGTTTAGACTACATTAGCCTGCTTCAAAATGTCCAATATGGTCATAACCTTACTTTCTGTTTCAAATGGTAGAGTTCATTCTACCACTTAGAATTTGTTATGTCACACCAGTAATTATTTATTTGATAGAAAACAGGTAGTGTGATCCATGTCTAGAAACAACATTCTTTGTTAAATTTAACAACTTTATTAGAAAACTGATAATTTGTGACACTACAGTGGGACCTTGTATAAAGGAATTAATTCGTTCCAAATGAAATTATGTTAAACAAATGTTCCTTTATACAAATTCCCACAGGAATACATTGAAAATGGAGTAATCCCATTTTTATGTTGTACGGATTCTCCCCATAGGCGATTATGTTAAGCTGTTTGTTATACAAGGGTCCACTGTATTTATTTATTGCATTTATGCCCCATTTTTTCTCAAAGAGGCTCAGAGTAATCTATAGGATTATCTCCTCTAGTCCCACTTTATACCAAGTTCCAGCAATCCACTGAGATATGTTCAGCTAACACTGAATGGTCTGTAGAGATCACTTTGGACCATGATTGATTGACATGGCTGGCCCTTCTACGATATGGAATGAGATGACTCTTTAGAGTGTAGAAAAGGTGGGGAGGATGACCAATGAAATGTTGGAGGGAGCAGCTATGTGTGTAGGGTGCCCTACCAAGCAACACCTATGCCAGTGATTCCTAACCTTGGTTCCCCTGATATTCTTGGACTACAACTCCCAGAAATCCTGGCTAACACAGCTAGTGGCGAAGGGTTCTGGGAAGTTTAATTCAAGAACATCTTGGGGAGCCAAGGTTGGGATCAACTGACCTATGCAGTTCTGCTGCCTTTGGGTGCATCAGAAGATTTTAAAAAATGTGGATGTCCTCTTGTCCTTACATTCCGGCAGAGAAACATCTCCTGAACTGTAACACCAGAATTTAAGGAGATGCTCTGTGCTGTCTTCAACATCCACACTATGTTCTGGTACAAAATGCAAGGTAACTTTGCAGAGGCTTAAGTAGTAACCTTTTTTGTGTGAAAAACAGCGGTTCCCCCCTTTCCAGATTTAAACTCAGAAACTTTTTCATGTCTAACTTATAGCAGAATACCATGGTGAAGCAGTAGAACGGAACATCCAGTTATGTCCAGTGCAAAAGAGAGAGAGAGAGAGAGGGGGGGGGGGAGAGAAGGGGGGATTCTACTGTTGTTTCATAAGTAAAAGTCGACCAGGCTGTTTGTTACACAACGGCTGAGCTTGCCAGACAGACATGGGGACATGTATAAGCTTCCTAGTTGTATTTTTAGATATTTGTTTGGGAAATGCATAGAGACAGTTCAGTCCACATCCCGTGCAGCAGGCAATTGTAAAGAATCTTGTACAAATGGCTTCTTGTTATATACAGTATTTTTTTTCGGTCTGAGGCTTTTGCAGGGCCACAGCAGAATTTCAATATATTAGTGACCTTTACTTGATGGCATACATTTCTTAGGCTTCACGAAGGATGATGTTGGTCAGCTTTTCTCTCAGTCTCTGTCTGGCTTTTCTATAAAGAAAGAAAGAAAACACGCAAGAAAGACTTGGGCGAAGTAGAAATAAATGGTTTAACCCCTCTTGGAGCTGCTGGGTAAACAGCACTGACACATCAGGTGCAGTTCTCTGTATTTTCCTCAAACATGGATTTCTATCTTGTTTATCCACAGGAAGGTGATACTTAATAAATCTTCCAAAGATGCCATTTCCAATCGCATTTGAATATGTCCCATCACGGTATCAACAATTGGGATTTGGAACCCCACCTTTCCGATTTTTTTGTTTGGTTTGATTTTATTATGCTAAGCTGATCCTTAAACAGGAACATTTCCACATATTACCTTTGAAAGAAAAATGTTCCTGGGCAGCAAATACCTATCTGTCTCCCTCCAACCCCTGATTAATATTCCTGAGGTCTACAGCATACTGTAGACCAGAGCAGTCATTAATAAAAGGAATAATACAGCTGTATAAATGTACATTATTCATGAGGTGTAGAATGTTAGGTTCCTAATATTCACCAGCAAATTGCTGAGACTAATTTGAATGCAGTCACCCCATAAAAGCCCATAGATATACTATTGTACTCAAATCATAGAGCTCCACATGATCTACCTTTGTACGTTCAAGGATGCTTCTGGGCATGATTAATTCCTTTCATGCAATGCTTCCTACACAAGATGTAGCAAGGGAACACGCTGGCTAGTCATGGCCTGTTCCACAATTCTCCATTCCATTTCCTTTCCCTGTGGTTCTTCCCTCCTTTTGGTTTACATTCTATTGTCATTGAGCTTGTTCGGTCTTCTGTTTTGGGTCTCCACAGCAACAGGTCCCCCCCATGTTTTTTGCCCATTTTGGTTTGCATTTCTCCCAGCCTTGGGCCTTCCCCAAGACTGTTGACACTACCTTCTAACAGTGTGGATCTGAAAAATTCATGTAAAAAAAAGGGGGAGCACCATTAACAACATCTGGGAGAATCCCTTGCTAAAGGCAGCTTGAATCCTTCTGTTTTTCTGAACATAAAGATACTGGGGAAAAACCAGCATAATGCAGTTGGCAACTTATTCCTAAGACTGGGTGGGTGGGGGCGCTCCAAATCTTTGTTGTCATATTTTTGATCTCCCTTAGCTTGTCCATTTTTAGTAACATGGATGGAGAAGAGCAGGTGAAATGGGTAGCTAATTTCTAGGGAGATTGGCAAGTCTTTGGGGGGGGGCTCTAAGTCCCAAATCCAAGTCTTTGGTACCAAGTCCTGAGTCCGAAGATCCAAATCCATTCAAACTAAGCTTTTTCGCCACAACAAGGGAGAGGATGGCTGGATTCTGAGTCACCAGACAAGTCCCAGCTACTGGGGTGGGGTGGGGTGAACACAAGCAGGTGTGCTCAGTGGAAGAGGATTCTAGGAGTTAAAGTCCAAAACAGCTGGAGGGCCAAAGGATGCAAACCACTGATCTAAGCACTGACCTGCATTTCATGTTCAATATTAGCTATATGTAGTGGAATAAATGAATGTTCATATTTTGCATATACACTAGGACCCCAGTATCCACTGATTCATTAAACACTGATTCAGTTATTCACAGTTGGCAAAGAAAATAAATAAATAAATAATCCAGCAGCAGCAAAGCAAACTACTGTCACAAACAGCAGCTGTAAAGTAAGCTGCCGTCATAAAACAGCAGTCATAGAGGAAGCTACTGTCAAAAAACAGCAGTTTTGGAGGTTTGGCGTTCTCTCTTATCCAGTTCTTGTTATCCACGAGAAGGCCTGGAACCAATCCCCACCGGATACCAGGGTTGCACTGTACATTCCAGAAGCTGCATTTGGATCAAGCAGAGTTTGGAAACTTTACTTTTTATTTATTTTTATTTTTTTATGTGGACAGCTTCCAGAATCTCCCAGCAACCATGCTGTCTGTAGAGTTTATGCATTGTAGTCCCCAAAAGTAACTTTTGTGAGGTGTCGAACCAGACAACCTCTACCTCTTCACCATTGATCCCACAGATGTGTTATTGCTGGCCATGTTGGGGGGTCCAGCTCTCATATGAAGATACCAGCTTGGTCCCCCCAGCCCAGTGTTGTGCCCTTCACAGAGAAGAGCTTTCCAAAGACTTGAGCAAGTATCTTTCTCAGTCCTATCACCAAGAAACTGGATTCAAACGGAACTGGTTACACCAAGATTGAGGGGTTTTTTTTGCCTATGAAGGCTGCGATGTTGCCCTGTTTGACTAGGATGAAGGCAAACTATAATGAAACAAGCCAAAACAAGGCTGCCTCTATATTCATAGCTTCTTTGTCTCCCTAAGGAGACATATCAATAGATTTGCAGAGGTGCTGGCAGTGTAGGTGGCACAAAGAAACCAAAGTTCAACTCAGATCTTTGGGGATGTGAATGCCAGTGAAGTTGCAAGAAGCCATTTAGTCCTAGGTATGGTGTGTGTGTGTGTGTGTGTGTGTGTGTGTGTGTGTGTGTGTGTGTGTGTGTGTGTGTGTGTGTGTGTGTGTGTGTGTGTGTGTGTGTGTGTTTGGGGGCGGCAGTGGTGGAGTAATACTCTGGCATATACAAATGAGCATGGGACTGGTAATTGTGTGTTGCAGAATTGTGATCTCCACTGTATTCAAAGGCACTGGGTTACCTTAAGGAGCAGGATGGGCCAAGTGGCACACAATTTTGCCCTTTAAAATAGAATTGCCTTACATTGCCCAGTGGTAGGGCCCCGTTTTGAATGGCTGAATGGTTGCAGGCGATTAGGTCACACTGGTATGGCATTTCCTGGCATTTCCTGGGAAGCGGTTGAGAAGAAACCTTTTTTTCTGAGTATTTCAGATGTTCTTCAAACAATACCAACAATGTGTAGAATTACGACCCAAGATAGTGGGAGACACATTCTTACACATGGCTTCATGAACAGATCTGAAATAGCATCCACATGGGTTTGAGGCAGTTGGGGGTGGGGTGGGAGTTCTTGCTTAATGTAACGGCCTTGCGGGCTTCAAGGTATATTTCACAACTTCCCCATTTCCTTCTTTATGTGCAGCTGGTGCAAAGTCTTTGACCCTTGCATAAGTTTTACTGTCTAGACGCTGGTCCACAAAGATATGCCCAGAGATGCATTCGTTGTTATAGCAAACATCTGTGATAACATCTGGGTGGTTTATTGCCCTTCTGACAATGTCCTGTTTACAAATGACAAATGGGAATGCCATAAAGGGAGGCACCTCAAATCTATCGGAAACAGGAAGAAGGCATGTGAAAATAACAGAAAGATTAATTTTGCATGTGGCTTCTTGTTTTGGTGGCGCGTCTTAGCAGATGTCCCTCTGGTGTTTTCTTCACCTCCCTGTTTTACCACTGGTACTGTTTCTTCTTCTTTTTCCCCTCCTGGTGCCCAAGCAGAGAAGCATTCATGGGGGTGGCGAGGAAATGACAAAGCTGCTCTTTATTCAGGCCATGTTTTTACCATCTGCTCTGCATGTATTCAAATGCTGTCTGAGGAAAGCGCTGGCGTCCTTTTTCTTGTCTTCAGCTGTTGTTTTCAAAAGTTTCCCCCTTGGATTTCCAGTGAAATAACCCTGTTGGTGCTGAGGAAGAAACGTTTTCTGTGGGCGGTTGTTACATTGTTGTTTTGCCGTAGAAATTGAAGAAAGCTATTGTCCACAGTCATGAATTTGTGACTAATACAGTGCCCGACCTGATGAAGACCTGTGTCAGTTGAAAGCTACTGTGGATTCGATATATGAATTTTTAGAGAACGAATAAAAGTACCATCTGGATTTCTTTTTGGAATGTGTACAATGACACCCCCCCCTTTTCCCTTTATTGTGGAAAATTCCCTGATTAGCCAACTAGGGCATCTCCCTCAACAAAACATGGGCATTTAACGTTGCTGAAGCAGAACTGCAAACTGAGGACAACACCTCCCTCCCACTGCTAGGAAAGACCATTAATTTGGTTGCAATACGCTCATTTGTTATGTAGACAGCATTTTATCCCACATTCTCTGGTAAGGGGTTTGACACATTTCTGTGTACCCCCCCATCCCCATCCCAAAAGACACCCCGTGTTTTTGTACAGGGCAGTGCAGGGAAGAAGGACTGTTGAATGACTGACAGCCCTTTTATCTAAGGCAGGCATGTCCAAACTTCGGCCCTCCTGATGTTTTGGACCACAACTCCCAGAATTCTAAATTAGATTGCCAATGACAAAGGACTGTGGGAGTTGTGGTCCAAAACATCTGGAGGGCCAAAGTTTGGACATGCCTGATCTAAGGGCTTGGCTACACTGGTCCAGGCTATATAGGTCAGATCAAGATCTCATATGCCATGTGATGTGATCCACATGGCATAATAACCCTGTTTGGTCCACTGTTCCTTTTTGGAGGAAATGTTAAAAAATTGAAAGCTCCCTCCTGGAAGCAGGGGGGGAGGCAGTGCAGTTTTCCCTCCATTTATCTTTACAGCTTATCTTTATTTTGGTTAAACAGACACTTTAGCCACTTCATGGCTATGGGGAAATTGAAACCAATCAGCAGACTGAAGCAGGAAGCTCCAGTTTGCTGGCTCACTTGCATTCATGACCAGTGAACAAAGGTGTTGGAAATGGACCAAAATGGAGTGATCTTAACCACATCCCTAAAGTGGAAACTTCTAACAGGGGGCAGAAAGGAGCAGGTAGCAATGCTCTGGATGCAGGCTGCTACACTCCAGAGAAGATGTCATCTGACTGTACCAGCCTGTCCATGCTGTGGACCAAACAGCACGCTACATGCCTGTGTAATCACCCCTTAAGTGGATTGGGAGAGGCATTCCAATTTACACAACCCAAGGTGGAATCTGAAACCTGTATCTCAGATATAAGACTGTATTCCCAGTTTTGCATTGTGCTGTAAACAGAGGAATCTTGCCTGGGCAGGCAGCCATGAATTTTGAACATTTTTGTTTTGCCTGTACCATGTGTGCAGACCTCTGATGCCCATCCTAATGGAAACCTATATGGATCAAAAGCTGGTTTCTCGGTGTAATTTGATCCTGGCTTTCTGAAGCCTTGATACAGCATTGTAACCACTGCGCCTCACTGACTGTCAGTATGTTAGATGTGTATCCCATCAATATATTAGATGTATATCCATGTACAGCCTTCGTAAGTTTGGATCTTGAGCCAGCCCGGGCGCCTTGCAAGGCAAGCGGTGGTGGCCAATCACCACTGTCTCTTCCCTTTCAAGGTGCCCTGGCTGGCCCAATATGCGTTGGTGGGCAGAGCAGGAACCCAAGCATCTTTGGTAGCCCAGGTGGTTTGGAAGGGAACTGGCAATCCACACTTCCATTGCAGGCCACCCTGGCTGGGTGAAGATCAATGGGCGATCTCTCTCAATCAAGGGCAGCCAAAGGCTACTGTCTGGAGCTGTGCCAGAGAGCTGATTTTGATAGGTTGGCTCTGTCAAAATCAGCTGTCTGGCAGGGCTGCAGAGAGCAGCCTTCATCTACCCTTGATTGAGGTGGTGGATGGGACAGCCTTCCCATGGTAATGCACCGAAAACCAATTGATCTGTTCCCTTCTTTTACCTTGTTTAGAACCTTCGGAAGAGATTAATTGATTTTCAGTGCATTCCTATGGGAAACCGCTGTTCGACTTATGAAAAATTCGACTTCCAAAAATGCATTCGGAACTGATTAAACTGTAACTGTTTATATGAGTTTCTACTTGAAATGCTTGCATTTGAATAATGGACATGTGCAAGTTGTGTCATCACAGGAAAAGGATCATTATGGAATGGCTGCATGGGACATGGCAGAGGAAAACGCACATACATATTGGTTTTCTACCATAGAGGGATATTGTTAGAATTAATCTTTACTTTGCTTCCATTTGGTAAGATTGATCATGTAGTTCCAAGAAGCTGCTGAACTCTTAAAAGGAACTCAAAGAAACATTTCCATTGGATTCCTGGTCTGTTTCTGCATTTTGCATTAACATTTGCTACATCAACAGATATTCACAGATCAATATTTGAGGAGAGAAAGGAATTTATGGATGCAGGAAAATGGCCCCAGAGTCACTTTTTGGAGGTTTCTTCCTCTCACATATAGAGCCATATCTAATGGCAGAACATTTCTGTACAGCAGGGATGAAAATTGATCACTATCCAGATGTTGTTGGATTCCCAACCAGCTTTCCTCCTCCCCAACAACTGCTGTGCTGCCTGAAAAGATGGTGGCTGGGCTCCAACAACACTGTGAACTACTCAAAAATGCACACTTATATATGGATCTAGTGGAAGTTGTATCTGAGTAAATATGCCCAAGATCAAGAATTTATTTTTGTTATTATTTTCAAAATGTGTTTTAATTTAATTAGATATATAGATTATTAATAGTTCAGGTATATAAAAATAGTGACTAGAATCCTACTAGTAGTTCCAACTAGAGGAGGCTCATTGAATCAGTGAGGCCATCCAACCATTGATTCAGTGGGTCTACTGCAATAAAGACAATAGAATTCAGGCCAGTAACTCGTGACAAAATATCAGGTCACATTATTTGTTACTGGGAAAATGATCATAATGCCTTTGCCATGTTTCAAAGCTCTTTAGAAGACCTCACAACACACTGCATGAGCAAAGATGTATTGTTCATTCTCACAGTGGGAAATTGTCCTACAGAATGAATATGAAAGCAACTATTAATATTGGTATTTCAAGACCCTAGAGCAGTGATGGTGAAACTTTTAGAGAACAAGTGCCCAAACTGCTATTCAAAACCCACTTATTTTTCGAAAAGTGCCGATATGACAATTAAACACAGTGGCGTCGGGTTACAAATGCTTCGGGTGCTACCCTTTGAGAAAGTGAGGATCGAAGAACAGGCTTTTGAATTTCCTATGGCCACAGCACCCTCGCTGTGGCCATGGGCTGTTGAATTTTCTGTGGCCACAGTACCCTTGCTGTGGTTGCCGAAAATTCAAAAACCTGCCCCTCAGTCCTCACTTTCCTGAAGAGTAGCACCCCATCTGCCTCTCTACCCTGGTCAGAGAGGCAGATGGGGTGATACACCATTGGGAAAGACAGGTGGCAGTGGCGGTGGCTTGTGGGCTCATTCGTAGCCCCCGTTTACTCTCCAGCCACACTGCTTTTGGGATGCTCAGAGTGGCATGCCTGGAAAATAAATGGGGGCTACAAACAAGCCCACAAACCCCTGGGCCTCCCCTTCGCCCTGCTCTCTGCACAGAGTACAGTGGCATGCTCCAAGCAAAGTGCCGTGGCTGTGAGGGGGCAATGTCACTTGCCCACAGAAAGGGCTTTGCATGCCAGCTTTGGCACCTGTGCCATAGATTTGCCAACACTGCCCTAGAGTTAGAATAGGACAGGAAGTAAAACAAAACAAAACACTTGTGTGAAGATGGAAATGTACGCAATATTTTAATGTTAATATCACTACTGAATATCTTTCCAGGCTTGTTAGAAATTGCAGCTACACTAAATATTAGCATGCGATCCAGCTGGAGGTAAGAATTTTCAGCGGTGAATATTGATTTTCCGTGCCCCTTTAACTTTTCCATGAGAAGTGATGGAGCTCTGAGGTACTTCACTAGGGCTGGATCATCGCCCTACCTTTCAAGTTGCTCATTAATCAACAATGTGATCCTGTGCTCTAATGGATGCGTTCCAAGCCTTGGACAAACCAGGTTTTCTTGGACTGCAACTCCCAGAAGTCTTCACCACTAACTGTGCTGGCTAGGGTTTCTGGGAAATGGAGTCCAAGAACACCTGGGTTACCCAAGGTTGGGAACCACTGAGCTCATGTATGTGTTGTGGTGTCCAGTGAAATTTGCTCCTATGTTTTCTGCTTGCTTCCCAAGCCTTTCATTATTTTTCTTTCCTTATTTCTATTTTCTCCAGCAAAAACACTTGGCTTTCTTTAAAACCTTGCTTTTGGGTTGCCAGTTCCATTTTCAACCCATCCTTGAAACACCTACATGTCTAAAGCCCCTTTCAAGCATTGTTAGCTGGGAAATCATAAGCGGTGAAGGATGATATTAGCTTGTGGGCATTCAAAAGGTTGCTCTTTGTGCAGAGGTGGCATCTTTTCTTGCGTTAAGATCCTATGATGCCTCCGCACCGTCCCTGGTCTGTCTATCTGACTTCATAACCCAGGACAAAATTATTAGTCTCCTACTGCTTGGTGGCTGTTAATCGAAGGCCTGGCTATGTTTCATCTGCAATAATGCATATAATTTATCTTTGCACCGATTTATTTTTATTTAGGTGACAGGCTAAGTAGCCCTCCAGATCTACGAGCGGTTGGGCTGTCTTGTCAAAAGTTGCCAAATATTGACTTTATAAAAGGTTGGCTGTATGGGGAGAGATAATATATCAAATGGCTGTTTATAAATCTGAATGTCTTAAAAGCATACTTTGCTTGTTCATAGATGGAATCTAGAAGAAAGCTCCTGCGTTTCCTCCTACCTCTACTCGTATGCCGAGCACCATATATTTTAAAATATAGTGGTTTTTGGTATGCCAACCTCTTACTTTACATTTTTTTCTATGTGTGATTGTTTTCCTCTGACAACTGTTCAATACATCAATCTGTTATGATTAAAATTATTTAAAACAACGTTGATTTGTGATTGTGTTTTTCTTTTTTCTTTTTCCATTTTCCTTTCTTTTTCTGTTTCTTTTTCTCTCCCCCCCCAATACTGTATAGGAAACTTGGCCAGGGTTCAAACACCCTTCTATGATGGCTCATAAAAATTTTAATAAGTTTGTGAAACAACGAAGGAAACTTGGCCTTAAGCTGCCAAGCGTTGTGTACTGTCCTGGGAGTTGATCTCAGGAGGCAAGCAAGAGAGAGTATGAGGCAATATATTTTGTCTTCAATGAAGAATCATCTTAAAGCTGGTTCTGTAGAGTGGCAAAATTGGGTATTCACTGGGACAGGGGGAGAGAAGTGATTACTCAGTACGTGCTTTGTACAAACAGCTGGACTGTTCAAAAGAAGGATAGTGGGAGGTGCATGTTCCATTTGTAGATGAACCTCTTTCGGGTGATATGCACTGATGAGGTCAGCAACTCCAAATAGAAGGCAACAGTGGTATTTTACAACCCCGCATGTTGGCAGTTTTCGCTGAAAAAAGGAATGGCAACTTCCCACTCTTCCCACAGTCCTGCTGGCAACAACTGGTGCAGTCAAATGTCTGGAGATACAGTAATTCTCCGCCTATTGCGGGGGTTAGGGGCCCGACCTGACCTGTGATAATGGAAAATCCTCAATGGGGAGCCTCTCTGGGGAATGGGAGGCCTCTCTGGGGTCTCCTACACCTACCTGAGGCCTGGCGCTGCCCCGAACTGGCTTCCGGCTGGCTTCCCGGGCCTGTCGGAGGCCCCATAAGTGGTTTCTGGTGAACCAGAAGTGACTTCTGGTTCATGGGAAACCACTTCTGGCCCCCCCGACAGGACCGGGAAGCCCATCGGAGGCCAGTTTGGAGCAGAATCAGGCCTGAGGTAAGTTCTGGAGGCCTCAAATGGGCCTGTGCAGCTTGCCCCAGGAGCCCTTTGTTTCATATACTGTGGTCCCACGATATACTGGGACCACAGTATATGAAACGCGAAATGGCAGGGGATGACTGTATTGCAGATAATGGCTAAAACTGTTTAAGTTGTGCTTGTCCATGTGATACTATGAGTGGAAATCTTGGCAATCAATTGTTACTGGTTAAGAAGTCAATGCAGGGATGTGCTGTTCTGTGTTAAGTCTTAGCACCCAACTTACCACAGCAAACGCTTATACTGACTTATTCATTTGCTGAAATCCATCAAGATATGCTCTGATAGAGGGTGTAACTGATAGGGCTTTGGCTAATTATCTGCCACAAGACTCCTAGTGTGACTGTTTAGGGATTGAGAGAACAAGAACAGTACTCTGGCTCACAGGTAATCTCTGCTTCCTAAGACTTCTCACGTTCCAGGTCTTGGAAGAGGTAGCTGTGTTAGTTTGTGGAAGAATTCCATGCAAAATTCAAAGAAGCTGTTTCTAAAACTGAGCGGAAATGGTACGAAGTAGCATTCCAGCAAGGACCAGCTGGCCCTGGAGCTGGTCGACACTTTTTTACCCCCCCCCCCAAGCACCCAGCACCAATTTTTCTGCTTTTTTAAAAGTTTTTCTAGCAAAGTTAGATTTTAAAAAAAATCCTAGCGTCAACCAGCTGGCCCTGGGGCTGGTCGGCACTTTTAATTTTATTTTATTTTACATTCCCCCTCCCCCTAGCGCCCATCAGCTGGCCTTCAGTGCTTTTTAATTTTTTCCCTAGCACCAACCAGCTGGTCCTGGGGCTGGTTGGTGCTTTTATTTTATTTTTTTAAAAGAAAATTATTCCCCCCCCCCCCCCCCGTGCCCACCAGCTAGCCATCAGTGCTTTTTAATTTTTTAATTTTTTTAATTTTTTTCTAGTGCTGAAGGCCAGCTGATGGGTGCTGTGGAGGAATAAAAAAAGCGGGATCATATGCACTCCCATGGGTTTCTGGCTCCAGAAAAATGTGCATTTTTAACTGGAGCAAAAAATACCCAATACCTGAGGTAGGTCTTGGAAAGCTCGCTAGAAGGGGAGTTACTGTGTGTTTTTTTTTTAAAGCCCGGTGGCCGTGAGGACAAGATTTTTGGAAATGGTTTATCTGAAAATTAGAATGGGATTTTAAAGGACATGCGATAGAGCCCTCAGAAGAAGTGAAGCGGACTACAAACAGACCATAATATGCGCACATCACACAAACCTATGATGTTTCCAGAAGGAATGAAGTGCTTAACTTTATTTATTTATATTTATTTATTTATTTATTTATTTATACACTGCTGCCTTACTGCAAAACACTACTCTAAGGAAAACTCTTTCATTAAACACCTAAATATAAATAGACACCGTGTTGGGGCAAAGAGGTTCTGGAAGGGACAGAACAGAAGGTTGTTTTCACTGCTGTTAGGAGCTATTGTTGCCTCTGACCCATACTGGAGAATACTCCTTGAAGGAGTATTCTCCAGAATGTCATGTCCTCAACTGCCCTACTCAGACTTTGCAAACCCAAGGCAGCGGCAGGCAATACTTGCCCGAGGTTAAGGGGGTTGTTTGTCCTTTGAGACTAACGTTCTCCCCAGTGACATTAAAAAGTGTTGGCTAGGGTTTAAGGTGTTCATGGGTGCCAAGTTAATGTCTGCAACCACCTGCTAGTGTGAAAATTAGCGGTAAAGCCATCGCCTTCTGGAGGAGTAATCCCAATGCAGTCTTCTTCATCTCCAAAATGAAGTTGTGCGCACACAGAGAACACGGATCTGAAACTGACAGGAAGTCCACATCCAAAAAGCCACAACAATATTCTCAGGGCCTGGAGCTGATAAACCACGCTGAGATGATTTAATCTGCAAAATAAGAAGCATTTTTTAAAAAGGTCTTATTATTTCATATGAAGACCTTCACATTCAGAGAGAAAAAGAGGCTTTCTCCTAATATGTTTTTCATCTTTCCGGGGGGGGGGCTATTTGGACAGCTACTATGAGGTTGCAATCAGTCCAGTACTTCAAGAAGAGAGTCAGCCACCTTCTTTGTAATGAAGTTGTCGCGACACCGCTTTTAATATGTCACTTTTCATGGCTTTACATCACCAATGACATTTTCCCTAGTCTATAGAAATATATATGTACAGTGGACCCTCGTATAACAAGCGGTTTAACAGAAAATCCACTTAAAGGAAAAAATTTCCAGAGGTAGGGGCTAAAATCGCGAAACAGAATCGCCTATGGGGTGAATCCATACAACAACAAAAACAGTCACAATTAGGGATTAATCCATTTTCAATGCATTCCTATGGAAAATTTGTACAAAGGAAAATTTGCTTAACAGAATTTCATTTGGAATGAATTAATTCCTTTATGCAAGATACCACTGTGTGTGTGTGTGTGTGTGTGTTATATATATATATATATATATATATATATATATATATATATATATATATATATATATATATATATATATATGCATATTAGGGTGGATTCGGGTTTCTTCCCGTGTAGAAATCTGGTTGTTTTGGCGACGTTTCGACGAGGTCTCACTCGTCATCTTCAGGCTGGTGTTCTGGCTTCTTTCTTCTTGAAGCAAAGCGTGATCTCAGTTGAAGTCCTTCTATAAATACGTGCTGGGGGTGTGTGGTTTGCTTGCTCTGTTGCTGATTGTAGGTTCGTTTGTTCTTTTGTGATCTGCTGTGTGGCTGAGGCGATCGTTAAGGGCTTAACTGCTGGTGGGTTAGATGGCTGTTTAGAGACATCATGTGTGGGTGAGGTGCTGGATGTGTGTCTATTAGCCTTTTGTTTCTTAACGACCTTGGTGATGGGTGTTCTGGCAGCATCCTGGGCTTTGGTGGAGTGGGGTCCTGTGTCTTGTGAATTCATTTTGGTCTGGCTGCGTGTCTGTGGTCTCCCAATGTTTTTTTGGCGTGTGTAAGTGTGCTCCATGTGGTGGCTGGAGTGGGGAGTAGCGGTAGATGGTGCAGTCGTGGTTTTGTTATTGGATGGTGGTTTCGTTTCATCTGTGGGAAGGGTCTGGGTTTGTGTTTGGTGTGGATGGAAGGTGGTGGCATCTTGTGTCCTTTTGGACCTGGTGTCAGTCTTTGTGACAGAGGCTCGTCTGTTGACCAGGGCTAGTTTCCAGATGTCAGGCAAGCGGGAGGTGTCATCACGTT
Organism: Phrynocephalus guinanensis; assembly: GCA_037367245.1. Taxonomy (NCBI): domain Eukaryota; kingdom Metazoa; phylum Chordata; class Lepidosauria; order Squamata; family Agamidae; genus Phrynocephalus; species Phrynocephalus guinanensis. The sequence goes on from CM074739.1 coordinate 91,845,233, forward strand.
TATTCATGTTGTTTGGGTGTTTCTCTATTTCAATGGCTTCCATGATTATTCGACTGTTGAAGTGTTCAGTTTTGGAGATGAGTTTGGTTCTTTTAAAATCAATTTCATGACCTGTTGTTTTTATGTGCTGGAAGAGAGAGGAAGATTTTTCTTCTTTTTTGACTGCGTTCTTGTGTTCTGCGATGCGTGCGCTTATTCTCCTGTTTGTCTGTCCGATGTATGTGGCTGGGCAGACTTTGCATGGTATTTCGTAGACTCCTTGGTTTTCTAGCTCAATCTTGTCTTTGGGGTTTCTTAAAATGTTGGCTATTTTTTGTTCGGTGCAAAAGGCTGTCTTGATATTGTGTTTGTGGAGAATTTTGCTTATTTTGTCTGTGGTGCCTTTGATGTAAGGGAGGAGGGCAGTGCCGTTGTTTTCTTCTGTTTCTTGGTTCTTGGGGGGTGTTTCCTTTTGGATTAGTTTGGTGATGGTGTTTTTTTGGAATCCGTTCGCAATTAAAGCATTCGAGAGAGTGTGTAATTCAGTTTTTAGGTGGTCTTTGTCAGCGAGGCGTTTGGTTCTGGAGATGAGGGTTTTTGCTACGGAGTTGATCTGTGCAGGGTGGTGGTGTGATTGTGCATTTAAGTAGCGGTTTGTATGTGTTTTTTTTCGGTAGATGGTATGTCCTAAGGAGCCGTCGGGTTTTTTGTAGATTAGGACGTCCAGGAAGGGAAGTTGGTTGTTGGCTTCTATTTCCATAGTGAATTGTATTTTGGGGTGTAGGCTGTTGAGATGTGTGAGGAAGTTGTTCAGTTTGTCTTTCCCGTGTGGCCAGATAACAAAGGTGTCGTCAACATATCTGAGCCAGAGTTTGGGTTTATGTTCGGACTTCTGTAACGCGTTGGTTTCAAAGTGTTCCATATATAGGTTTGCGATGACCGGTGAGAGGGGTGATCCCATGGGTGCTCCTTCTATCTGTTTGTATCTTTGTCCATTGTGGATGAAGTATGTGTTGGTTAGGCAGTGGTTGGTCAGATCTAGGATGTGTTTGGGGGGGTTGTATTTGTTGTGGATAGCTGTCAAGGCTTCTTGAATGGGCACTTGTGTGAAGAGCGAAACAACATCGAAGCTCACGAGTAGGTCATTGGGTTGTAGGTCTTGTTTCTTTATAATTTCTATGAAGTGGAACGAGTTTTGTACGTATGAAGAGATGGATTCTGCATAGGGCTGGAGTTGTTTGGCAAGAAATTTGGCGAGGTTTTGTAGGGGTGAGCCTATGGAGCTGACTATGGGTCTGAGAGGTGTTCCTTCTTTGTGGATCTTGGGGAGGCCGTAGAGCTTGGGGCATCTGGATGATTTCTCTCTGGGGATGATGCTTGGCTTGGTAGTCAGATGTGTTCATCACCACTGTGGCATTGCCTTTGTCTGCTGGGAGAATGATTATGTTGTTGTCTTTCCTCAGGTTGGTGAGGGCTTTTTGTTCTTCTTTGTGTAAATTGCTTCTGGGTGGTTTGCTGGAGCAGAGGATATTGGTGACTTCGAGTCTGATTTTGTTGGCTTCATCTGGGTTGATTTTGGTTAGGCTGGCTTCCACTCCGCATATGATGTTTTCAGTGGGGATGTGTCTGGGGGCGACTGCAAAGTTGAATCCTTTGGACAGGACTTTGGTCTCTGCGATGGTGAGTGTCCTGTCTGATATGTTGTGAACTGTTTGTTTCATGGGCTGCTGTGCGGGGTTGGGCTTCTGGCGTTTTTCCAGTTTGTGGAGTTTGTTGGTGTGTATGTCTGTCTTGTGGGAGGTCTCTGTCTCAGCTCTACAGGCGGCGAGTTGCTTGGATTTGTTCCAGAGTGTCCCAAGCTCTACGGCCTCCCCAAGATCCACAAAGAAGGAACACCTCTCAGACCCATAGTCAGCTCCATAGGCTCACCCCTACAAAACCTCGCCAAATTTCTTGCCAAACAACTCCAGCCCTATGCAGAATCCATCTCTTCATACGTACAAAACTCGTTCCACTTCATAGAAATTATAAAGAAACAAGACCTACAACCCAATGACCTACTCGTGAGCTTCGATGTTGTTTCGCTCTTCACACAAGTGCCCATTCAAGAAGCCTTGACAGCTATCCACAACAAATACAACCCCCCCAAACACATCCTAGATCTGACCAACCACTGCCTAACCAACACATACTTCATCCACAATGGACAAAGATACAAACAGATAGAAGGAGCACCCATGGGATCACCCCTCTCACCGGTCATCGAAAACCTATATATGGAACACTTTGAAACCAACGCGTTACAGAAGTCCGAACATAAACCCAAACTCTGGCTCAGATATGTTGACGACACCTTTGTTATCTGGCCACACGGGAAAGACAAACTGAACAACTTCCTCACACATCTCAACAGCCTACACCCCAAAATACAATTCACTATGGAAATAGAAGCCAACAACCAACTTCCCTTCCTGGACGTCCTAATCTACAAAAAACCCGACGGCTCCTTAGGACATACCATCTACCGAAAAAAAACACATACAAACCGCTACTTAAATGCACAATCACACCACCACCCTGCACAGATCACCTCCGTAGCAAAAACCCTCATCTCCAGAACCAAACGCCTCGCTGACAAAGACCACCTAAAAACTGAAATACACACTCTCTCGAATGGTTTAATTGCGAATGGTTTCCAAAAAAACACCATCACCAAACTAATCCAAAAAGAAACACCCCCCAAGAACCAAGAAACAGAAGAAAACAACGGCACTGCCCTCCTCCCTTACATCAAAGGCACCACAGACAAAATAAGCAAAATTCTCCACAAACACAATATCAAGACAGCCTTTTGCACCGAAAAAAAATAGCCAACATTCTAAGAAACCCCAAAGACAAGATTGAGCTAGAAAACCAAGGAGTCTACGAAATACCATGCAAAGTCTGCCCAGCCACATACATCGGACAGACAAACAGGAGAATAAGCGCACGCATCGCAGAACACAAGAACGCAGTCAAAAAAGAAGAAAAATCTTCCTCTCTCTTCCAACACATAAAAACAACAGGTCATGAAATTGATTTTAAAAGAACCAAACTCATCTCCAAAACTGAACACTTCAACAGTCGAATAATCATGGAAGCCATTGAAATAGAGAAACACCCAAACAACATGAATAAACGTGATGACACCTCCCGCTTGCCTGACATCTGGAAACTAGCCCTGGTCAACAGACGAGCCTCTGTCACAAAGACTGACACCAGGTCCAAAAGGACACAAGATGCCACCACCTTCCATCCACACCAAACACAAACCCAGACCCTTCCCACAGATGAAACGAAACCACCATCCAATAACAAAACCACGACTGCACCATCTACCGCTACTCCCCACTCCAGCCACCACATGGAGCACACTTACACACGCCATAAAAACATTGGGAGACCACAGACACGCAGCCAGACCAAAATGAATTCACAAGACACAGGACCCCACTCCACCAAAGCCCAGGATGCTGCCAGAACACCCATCACCAAGGTCGTTAAGAAACAAAAGGCTAATAGACACACATCCAGCACCTCACCCACACATGATGTCTCTAAACAGCCATCTAACCCACCAGCAGTTAAGCCCTTAACGATCGCCTCAGCCACACAGCAGATCACAAAAGAACAAACGAACCTACAATCAGCAACAGAGCAAGCAAACCACACCCCCCCAGCAGTATTTATAGAAGGACTTCAACTGAGATCACGCTTTGCTTCAAGAAGAAAGAAGCCAGAACACCAGCCTGAAGATGACGAGTGAGACCTCGTCGAAACGTCGCCAAAACAACCAGATTTCTACACGGGAAGAAACCTGAATCCACCCTAACATGCATACCTATACCCGTGAAAATCTACGAAAACATATATATATATATATATATATATATATATATATATATATATATATATATATATATATATATATATATATATATATATATATATATATATATATATATATATGCATGTTAGGGTGGATTCGGGTTTCTTCCCGTGTAGAAATCTGGTTGTTTTGGCGACGTTTCGACGAGGTCTCACTCGTCATCTTCAGGCTGGTGTTCTGGCTTCTTTCTTCTTGAAGCAAAGCGTGATCTCAGTTGAAGTCCTTCTATAAATACTGCTGGGGGGGTGTGGTTTGCTTGCTCTGTTGCTGATTGTAGGTTCGTTTGTTCTTTTGTGATCTGCTGTGTGGCTGAGGCGATCGTTAAGGGCTTAACTGCTGGTGGGTTAGATGGCTGTTTAGAGACATCATGTGTGGGTGAGGTGCTGGATGTGTGTCTGTTAGCCTTTTGTTTCTTAACGACCTTGGTGATGGGTGTTCTGGCAGCATCCTGGGCTTTGGTGGAGTGGGGTCCTGTGTCTTGTGAATTCATTTTGGTCTGGCTGCGTGTCTGTGGTCTCCCAATGTTTTTATGGCGTGTGTAAGTGTGCTCCATGTGGTGGCTGGAGTGGGGAGTAGCGGTAGATGGTGCAGTCGTGGTTTTGTTATTGGATGGTGGTTTCGTTTCATCTGTGGGAAGGGTCTGGGTTTGTGTTTGGTGTGGATGGAAGGTGGTGGCATCTTGTGTCCTTTTGGACCTGGTGTCAGTCTTTGTGACAGAGGCTCGTCTGTTGACCAGGGCTAGTTTCCAGATGTCAGGCAAGCGGGAGGTGTCATCACGTTTATTCATGTTGTTTGGGTGTTTCTCTATTTCAATGGCTTCCATGATTATTCGACTGTTGAAGTGTTCAGTTTTGGAGATGAGTTTGGTTCTTTTAAAATCAATTTCATGACCTGTTGTTTTTATGTGCTGGAAGAGAGAGGAAGATTTTTCTTCTTTTTTGACTGCGTTCTTGTGTTCTGCGATGCGTGCGCTTATTCTCCTGTTTGTCTGTCCGATGTATGTGGCTGGGCAGACTTTGCATGGTATTTCGTAGACTCCTTGGTTTTCTAGCTCAATCTTGTCTTTGGGGTTTCTTAAAATGTTGGCTATTTTTTGTTCGGTGCAAAAGGCTGTCTTGATATTGTGTTTGTGGAGAATTTTGCTTATTTTGTCTGTGGTGCCTTTGATGTAAGGGAGGAGGGCAGTGCCGTTGTTCTCTTCTGTTTCTTGGTTCTTGGGGGGTGTTTCTTTTTGGATTAGTTTGGTGATGGTGTTTTTTTTGGAATCCGTTCGCAATTAAAGCATTCGAGAGAGTGTGTAATTCAGTTTTTAGGTGGTCTTTGTCAGCGAGGCGTTTGGTTCTGGAGATGAGGGTTTTTGCTACGGAGTTGATCTGTGCAGGGTGGTGGTGTGATTGTGCATTTAAGTAGCGGTTTGTATGTGTTTTTTTTCCGGTAGATGGTATGTCCTAAGGAGCCGTCGGGTTTTTTGTAGATTAGGACGTCCAGGAAGGGAAGTTGGTTGTTGGCTTCTATTTCCATAGTGAATTGTATTTTGGGGTGTAGGCTGTTGAGATGTGTGAGGAAGTTGTTCAGTTTGTCTTTCCCGTGTGGCCAGATAACAAAGGTGTCGTCAACATATCTGAGCCAGAGTTTGGGTTTATGTTCGGACTTGTGTAACGCGTTGGTTTCAAAGTGTTCCATATATAGGTTTGCGATGACCGGTGAGAGGGGTGATCCCATGGGTGCTCCTTCTATCTGTTTGTATCTTTGTCCATTGTGGATGAAGTATGTGTTGGTTAGGCAGTGGTTGGTCAGATCTAGGATGTGCTTGGGGGGTTTGTATTTGTTGTGGATAGCTGTCAAGGCTTCTTGAATGGGCACTTGTGTGAAGAGCGAAACAACGTCGAAGCTCACGAGTAGGTCATTGGGTTGTAGGTCTTGTTTCTTTATAATTTCTATGAAGTGGAACGAGTTTTGTACGTATGAAGAGATGGATTCTGCATAGGGCTGGAGTTGTTTGGCAAGAAATTTGGCGAGGTTTTGTAGGGGTGAGCCTATGGAGCTGACTATGGGTCTGAGAGGTGTTCCTTCTTTGTGAATCTTGGGGAGGCCGTAGAGCTTGGAGCATCTGGAAGATTTCTCTCTGGGGATGATGCTTGGCTTGATTTCTTCACTTAAGGGTGAGGCTTTTATTTTGGCTTTGGTGGTTTTTTCCAGGTAGGTGGTGGGGTCTGTGTTCAAAGGTATGTAAGCAGGGTCTTGTAGTAGGTTGGATAGTTTGGCTTGGTAGTCAGATGTGTTCATCACCACTGTAGCATTGCCTTTGTCTGCTGGGAGAATGATTATGTTGTTGTCTTTCTTCAGGTTGGTGAGGGCTTTTTGTTCTTCTTTGTGTAAATTGCTTCTGGGTGGTTTGCTGGAGCAGAGGATATTGGTGACTTCGAGTCTGATTTTGTTGGCTTCATCTGGGTTGATTTTGGTTAGGCTGGCTTCCACTCCGCATATGATGTTTTCAGTGGGGATGTGTCTGGGGGCGACTGCAAAGTTGAATCCTTTGGACAGGACTTTGGTCTCTGCGATGGTGAGTGTCCTGTCTGATATGTTGTGAACTGTTTGTTTCATGGGCTGCTGTGGGGGGTTGGGCTTCTGGCGTTTTTCCAGTTTGTGGAGTTTGTTGGTGTGTATGTCTGTCTTGTGGGAGGTCTCTGTTTCAGCTCTCCAGGCGGCGAGTTGCTTGGATTTGTTCCAGAGTGTTGGGTGGATTTTGTTGCTGAGTTTGAGGTGGAGAGTGAGTAGGTCTCTGTTGGTTTGATCTAGTAGGTATCTTTTCTTGTGTAGTTCGTTTCTGATTAGGGCTAGTTCTGTTCTTTTCAGGATCCTTTCGCTGGATGGGGTTTTTGAGTGGAATTTCAGTTGGAAGCTTGTGGGGATCACATTTTTATCTCGGCAGTTGCGTAGGAGGTTGCGTAGTTGCGTGTGAGTTGCGTAGGAGTTGCGTGTGTTTACATTCCCAAAGGACAAAGCCCTTCTGAAGAAAGGCTTCCTTCACAGCAAGGCAATGGGGGTGTTGGTAGTCTGTCACTCTCAGCTCATTAGGAGGAGCACATTTGACATTTAAAGAGGCAACATGTCATCCTTGGTGACTTTGGCAGATGGATCGGCAGATGGGTTGGAATGGGGGATTGTGGATTATGCTAGTTCGAGTGGAGAGCCTCTGTTCCATTCAGACTATGAGTATACTGGAGCAGGTTTCCTCAGTACTAATATGAATCAATACACCTGTTCAGCTGTGCTTTTAAAAGGTTATTTTCAAAGTCTGACTAGAGAATGGGTTCTAGCCCTGTCCCCCACCTCTTCCTGTCTCCAGAGAGGAAGGGATGGCTTCTGTCATATGTGGAGTCTCTTCACAAAGCTGGAAATCATTAAAAAAAAAGGGGGGGTCCCTGACTGTGAGATAAAGCTCCATATGTAACTGTCTCCACTTCAGACAATCCTTTTTCATGCAACGAAACCAACAGGCTGGTTTCCTGGAGTTTTTGCTACTTGGGATACCGCCTCTAATAGGTGCAATCATGACAGCAATGTAACTCCAGGAGAGATTGCCAAACAAAGGCACCTCAAAAACACCATCTGAGATGTTTATTTAAAACATTGAGTAACTTTTATTGTTTAAACACATGTATAATAGAATAAACTCACCATGCTTTGAGATTTGGTGTTTTACACATAAACTTCTACTTGACTTAATTATGTAACTATATCATTCTTTAACTTGATAGACATAGTGATTCATTCAACAGCTAAACCTGTCAGCCCCATCCTAACACTATCACATACCTACTTGACCCTATCTGACTAAACTTATCACATATCTAACACCCTTCTAAAGGACTAGCTAACAAAACTATATCCTATCACATATTTAGAATCAATCATGTATAATTTTTCACATGCAGTATCTAACAATATTAGAGGTAACAGACTGCCAACTGCCACTTGCGTTTTATATATATATATATATATATTGTTTTCGTAGATTTTCACGGGTATAGGTATGCATGTTAGGGTGGATTCGGGTTTCTTCCCGTGTAGAAATCTGGTTGTTTTGGCGACGTTTCGACGAGGTCTCACTCGTCATCTTCAGGCTGGTGTTCTGGCTTCTTTCTTCTTGAAGCAAAGCGTGATCTCAGTTGAAGTCCTTCTATAAATACTGCTGGGGGTGTGTGGTTTGCTTGCTCTGTTGCTGATTGTAGGTTCGTTTGTTCTTTTGTGATCTGCTGTGTGGCTGAGGCGATCGTTAAGGGCTTAACTGCTGGTGGGTTAGATGGCTGTTTAGAGACATCATGTGTGGGTGAGGTGCTGGATGTGTGTCTGTTAGCCTTTTGTTTCTTAACGACCTTGGTGATGGGTGTTCTGGCAGCATCCTGGGCTTTGGTGGAGTGGGGTCCTGTGTCTTGTGAATTCATTTTGGTCTGGCTGCGTGTCTGTGGTCTCCCAATGTTTTTATGGCGTGTGTAAGTGTGCTCCATGTGGTGGCTGGAGTGGGGAGTAGCGGTAGATGGTGCAGTCGTGGTTTTGTTATTGGATGGTGGTTTCGTTTCATCTGTGGGAAGGGTCTGGGTTTGTGTTTGGTGTGGATGGAAGGTGGTGGCATCTTGTGTCCTTTTGGACCTGGTGTCAGTCTTTGTGACAGAGGCTCGTCTGTTGACCAGGGCTAGTTTCCAGATGTCAGGCAAGCGGGAGGTGTCATCACGTTTATTCATGTTGTTTGGGTGTTTCTCTATTTCAATGGCTTCCATGATTATTCGACTGTTGAAGTGTTCAGTTTTGGAGATGAGTTTGGTTCTTTTAAAATCAATTTCATGACCTGTTGTTTTTATGTGCTGGAAGAGAGAGGAAGATTTTTCTTCTTTTTTGACTGCGTTCTTGTGTTCTGCGATGCGTGCGCTTATTCTCCTGTTTGTCTGTCCGATGTATGTGGCTGGGCAGACTTTGCATGGTATTTCGTAGACTCCTTGGTTTTCTAGCTCAATCTTGTCTTTGGGGTTTCTTAAAATGTTGGCTATTTTTTGTTCGGTGCAAAAGGCTGTCTTGATATTGTGTTTGTGGAGAATTTTGCTTATTTTGTCTGTGGTGCCTTTGATGTAAGGGAGGAGGGCAGTGCCGTTGTTCTCTTCTGTTTCTTGGTTCTTGGGGGGTGTTTCTTTTTGGATTAGTTTGGTGATGGTGTTTTTTTGGAATCCGTTCGCAATTAAAGCATTCGAGAGAGTGTGTAATTCAGTTTTTAGGTGGTCTTTGTCAGCGAGGCGTTTGGTTCTGGAGATGAGGGTTTTTGCTACGGAGTTGATCTGTGCAGGGTGGTGGTGTGATTGTGCATTTAAGTAGCGGTTTGTATGTGTTTTTTTCCGGTAGATGGTATGTCCTAAGGAGCCGTCGGGTTTTTTGTAGATTAGGACGTCCAGGAAGGGAATATATATACATATTTGTTTTCGTAGATTTTCACGGGTATAGGTATGCATGTTAGGGTGGATTCGGGTTTCTTCCCGTGTAGAAATCTGGTTGTTTTGGCGACGTTTCGACGAGGTCTCACTCGTCATCTTCAGGCTGGTGTTCTGGCTTCTTTCTTCTTGAAGCAAAGCGTGATCTCAGTTGAAGTAGAAGCCAACAACCAACTTCCCTTCCTGGACGTCCTAATCTACAAAAAACCCGACGGCTCCTTAGGACATACCATCTACCGGAAAAAAACACATACAAACCGCTACTTAAATGCACAATCACACCACCACCCTGCACAGATCAACTCCGTAGCAAAAACCCTCATCTCCAGAACCAAACGCCTCGCTGACAAAGACCACCTAAAAACTGAATTACACACTCTCTCGAATGCTTTAATTGCGAACGGATTCCAAAAAAACACCATCACCAAACTAATCCAAAAGGAAACACCCCCCAAGAACCAAGAAACAGAAGAGAACAACAGCACTGCCCTCCTCCCTTACATCAAAGGCACCACAGACAAAATAAGCAAAATTCTCCACAAACACAATATCAAGACAGCCTTTTGCACCGAACAAAAAATAGCCAACATTTTAAGAAACCCCAAAGACAAGATCGAGCTAGAAAACCAAGGAGTCTACGAAATACCATGCAAAGTCTGCCCAGCCACATACATCGGACAGACAAACAGGAGAATAAGCGCACGCATCGCAGAACACAAGAACGCAGTCAAAAAAGAAGAAAAATCTTCCTCTCTCTTCCAGCACATAAAAACAACAGGTCATGAAATTGATTTTAAAAGAACCAAACTCATCTCCAAAACTGAACACTTCAACAGTCGAATAATCATGGAAGCCATTGAAATAGAGAAACACCCAAACAACATGAATAAACGTGATGACACCTCCCGCTTGCCTGACATCTGGAAACTAGCCCTGGTCAACAGACGAGCCTCTGTCACAAAGACTGACACCAGGTCCAAAAGGACACAAGATGCCACCACCTTCCATCCACACCAAACACAAACCCAGACCCTTCCCACAGATGAAACGAAACCACCATCCAATAACAAAACCACGACTGCACCATCTACCGCTACTCCCCACTCCAGCCACCACATGGAGCACACTTACACACGCCAAAAAAACATTGGGAGACCACAGACACGCAGCCAGACCAAAATGAATTCACAAGACACAGGACCCCACTCCACCAAAGCCCAGGATGCTGCCAGAACACCCATCACCAAGGTCGTTAAGAAACAAAAGGCTAATAGACACACATCCAGCACCTCACCCACACATGATGTCTCTAAACAGCCATCTAACCCACCAGCAGTTAAGCCCTTAACGATCGCCTCAGCCACACAGCAGATCACAAAAGAACAAACGAACCTACAATCAGCAACAGAGCAAGCAAACCACACCCCCCAGCAGTATTTATAGAAGGACTTCAACTGAGATCACGCTTTGCTTCAAGAAGAAAGAAGCCAGAACACCAGCCTGAAGATGACGAGTGAGACCTCGTCGAAACGTCGCCAAAACAACCAGATTTCTACACGGGAAGACACACACACACACACACACACACACACACACACACACACACCTATCAGGCTGTTAATCTTCTTAACATCAAATGGTTAATGCCAGGCAGATTTTGATAGGACAGAATGCTTCACTATGCGGATATATCATTTCTATACACATACAGTAGTGCCCCGACTTAAGAGCAGCTCGACTTAAGAGTGGAAAAATGTTGGCATTTTAACTGCTGCCTTACAAATTTTAGATATGGTCTGCTCGACTTACATTTTTTTTTATTTTTATTTTCATTTTTTTTAGATAGGTACCCCAACTTAAGAGTAGTTCGACTTAAGAGCATGCATTCGGAACGAATTGAATTCGCAAGTTGAGGTACCACTGTACGTACGTACGTACGTACGTACGTACGTACGTACATACATACATACATACATACATACATACATACATACATACATAGAACTGCAGTCCAAGGACACCGGGTTTACCCAAGGTTGGGAACCATTGGTCTATGCGCACGACCCCATTATTATGAGAATATCTGAATGTATCACAAACCAAATTAGTGAGAGCAGTTGAATTTGAAGCTGACTTTGTGGTTGTCATTCCCCCATAGAAGTCCAATTTCACAGCCTTTACTGCTCAGATGCTTTGATCAAATAGACTGTTTTATGTCTAGCTGTTTTGGCAAGGCTAACTTCTGTTTATTCAACTTTTGCACATGAGATGCATTCTAGATAGTTATTTTTCTCTTTTATCCCATTTCTCTCTCTTTCCCACTCCTGTTCTTGATTGACTAGTTATTACTCTCCCTCCCTCCCTCCCTCTTTTTAGAAAGCTGTTTCAGGAAACCTTGGAACTCCTTCTCTGGGTCCCATAATGCTGTTTTCCTAGTGACATAAGACAGATATTTTTTTCTTGCCCAGATGCCTCTCTGTGCTGGGGCTTGCAAGCTTTCTATTTTGTTTGTTTCTGCTTAGCTTGAAGCTGAATCAGGGCTGAATGTGGTGTTGACATTTTAGGCTGACAAGATGCTGTTTTGACCTTTGCACATGTGAAATGTTCTCTGTAGTGCCAGAATTAGATAACACACTCGGTGGTTCAGCTTGGTAGCGGTGATCAAACTGTGGTGAACATGAACACAAAGAATGGGGCTCTTGTGTGATGACCCCCTTTTTTTGCCAACAACACCCAGGAACAGTCTGTGATAAGAACATAAAAACATAAGAAGAGCCATGCTGGATCAGGCTAAAGGCCCATCTAGTCCAGCTTCCTGTATCTCACAGTGGCCCGGCCAAATACGTCTGAGAGCGCATGAGATAATATCTGTCTCGTGATACCACTCCCCTGCATCTGGCCCTTGAAGTACACTGGTTTTAAGCCTGGAGATTACACATCTCCATCATGGGTTGTAACCTGTGATGGACTTTTCCTCCAGTACCCTTTTGAAAGCATCCAGGCCAGATGCCATCACCATATCCTGTAGCAGGGAGTTCCACAGACTAACAACACGCTGAGTAAAAAAAAAATTCTTTTGTCTGTTCTCACTCTCCCAATCCTCAGTTTGAGTGGATGTCCCCTAGTTCTGGTATTTTGTGAGAGGGAGAAGAGCATCCCTCTATCCACTTTACTCATGCTCTGCATTATGTTGTACGTCTCAATCTGTGCCGCATCTGAGGTGCATATTGCTCAGTCCATTTGACAACACCTTATTATAGACATTGACCAGAGGCTACTGATCCAGAGAATGAGATTGTACTTTGTAGTATACAGGTACTCTGAGTATAGGTTAAAGCACCAATTTATTTCAGAATGTGTATTGCAGTTCATGCCAAAATTATAACAGAACAAAGATTAATTACTGGTACAGCGGTCTAAAGGAAAAAACAAAACAAAACATCTACTAGCAGGAAATTCAGCACCATCTTTGTCTGTTGTAGGCATGAGAAGTAAATTTTTTATTAGGAACCTGATGGAAACAGGACAGTGGTAAGAAAAGGGGAAATAGTGCATTGTTGTTATTGATTCATGCAATGAGTTGGAACATAAGAACACAAATTACTCTCAAGGCAATCCTCTGCATAGGCTAATTAATTGATGGCAGGTGAGGCTGGAACATTAATTGCAACAATATATCACTGATTTGTGGTCATTTTTACGGCCGCTGCTGAAACAAATGGTGCTTTTCTAATTCTGCAAATGAAGTAAGAGTCTTTGTTGCTGAGGCCCCTTTATTGTGAACCCTAGCTACTGTGCTGTCCTCATGACAAGCATTTCCCCTTTGCTTCCTTCATATAGGATGAAAATAATATTACCTGTAACAAAACTATTCCAAGTTTTGAACGGCTGGTAGCAATCAACAAACTGTGGCAAAGAAAGAAAGAACAGGAGCCCTGCTGGTTACAAGAGCTGGGACTCCACTCAGTCTCTAATAAATAATAATAATAATAATAATAATAATAATAATAATAATAATAATAATAATAATAATAATAATAATAATAATAATAATAATAATAATAATAATAATAATAATAATAAAAATAATGGCATTGGCATCCTTCAGTCTCGAAAGACCATGGTATCATGCCTGGAGTAGAGATCCTAAAAACAACACCTAGTGTGACTAAATAGACCAATTCGGGAATGGCAGTCTCTACCGCACTGGGGGCAGATGTATTCTGTTTCCTGCCTGGTCCTCGAGTTTCGTTCTTTCCGTGCCTGCCTCTTTTCCTCTGCCTGTTGGACAGATGTCTCTTCAAATTTATGTAGACCATGCTGTATCTCTTGCCTCCAGACAGTGCGATCGGAGGTCAGGGTTTCCCAGCTGTTGAGGTCCATTCCCAAGGCCTTCAGGTCCTTCTTACAGATATCTTTATACCGCAGCTGTGGTCTCCCTCTGGGGCGCTTTCCCTGCATTAGTTCTCCATATAGAAGATCTTTTGGGATCCGGCCGTCATCCATTCTCACAAAGTGTCCAAGCCAGCGTAGGCGTCACAGTTTCAATAAAGAGTACATGCTAGGGATTCCAGCTCGATTCAGGACTATGCTATTTGGAACTTTGTCGTGCCAGGTAATGTTGAATATTCACCTAAGACAGTGCATATGGAAGGTATTAAGCTTTCTTCTTCTTCTTCTTCTTCTTCTTCTTCTTCTTCTTCTTCTTCTTCTTCTTCTTCTTCTTATTATTATTATTATTATTATTATTATTATTATTATTATTATTATTATTATTATTAATTAATAATAATAATAATAATAATAATAATAATAATAATAATAATAATAATAATAATAATGGCTGGGTAAGGCAGTTGCCTCAGGTGGTAGTATGCAGGGATCAGCAAACGTGCCACTCCTCCCACTGCTCCTGCTACCTCTGAGATGATGTGTCCCAATGCTTGGCCCTGATTGAGGAAGTGCCAAGGTTGCCACTTTCATGAAGGGTTAAGGGGCATTGCCATAGTTCTAGTCTGTAAGTGAGCAACAGCACTGCTGGTGGACCCAAGTTCAGTGGCTAGAAACATGGGAGTGCTGAATCAAACGGTCAAGAATGCCAAGACCAGGTAAAGTACAGTACAGTATATCAATGAATGCAATAGTATGTGGATTAGATGACAAGAAGGTCAAGACACCGTTGAGGTCTTTATTACAACTGATTCTTCCAGGTCACAAATCAAGCATGGACAGCCAGAGAAAAGGTCATTGTGGAAAAAGAGAGGTCCGTTAGAGCCAGACTTGACTATTATGTAGGAGACTGAGGCACTGTCTGTAGCAATGTTTTGATATAGCTGCTGCTGCTATGTACCTTCTCTGTTTCAGTTGCTCAGAATTGTTCTTTCATTAAGATGCCCTTTGCTGAACTCTTGCGATCCTTCTAGGAGGGGCAGTTCTCTCCTGACTCTTGGAGTGGCTCCACTCCCTGGGCTTGTGGGCAGTGCTGTTTCAGACCTCTCTTCATCCAAAGAGGATGATTCTTTCTTCCATTCCCCAAGACAACTCCAGTTCTGCCTCCTTTGTTTTTAGAGGGGAGCTGCTTGTTGGAGGCTCAAGTTCTTCCTCTGATGAGGACTGTTTTAGCTTGGGCATGAGCCAGTTGTCTCCTTTGCTGGCTCCTCTCCTTTCAAGTGCGCTGCTGGACTCCTGGGGTGTGATATCACCCACCCACCCAATTTGTCTGTTGCAGCATGGATTACTTCTTGGAAGTTTATTATTCTCTCTCTCTCTCTCTCTCTCTCTCTCTCTCTCTCTCTCTCTCTCTCTCTCTCTCCCCCCCCCCTGGGTTGTCATCACTGTTTAGGAACTGACCACGAAAGGGAGGATTTTTGTGATCCAAGAAGTCTCCAGTGGCGGACCTACCCAAAGTTGCATCTTGGCCTCCCCATCCTCCATGACATGGAGTGTTGGAATTTCTTAATCTTATAAAGACTGCCCATCAATATATGTGGGTGGAAAATAACGATTTTTGTCTAATGATTTAAATGTATTACACATTTAAAATGAAATACCTACATATCTAAAAAGTCCAAGAAACACTGGAATTTTTGAAGACAACCCTGCTTGTAGATAAATGGAAGAGTATAACCTTAGAGCACCTGAAGGACACCTGGATGAATTTTGAATGAGTTCAATAAAAATGGTTTGAATCAATGTTATGTATAATTTAACGCTGTAAAGCCATTGGACTCGTAGAAAAGATACAACATAATCAAGCTGCATTTTAATAGGTTGATCTACGCATCTCCCCCCACCTACAAGAATGTTTTAATGTTTTGATGAATCAGTCCAAAAGCAAACAGTAGTAAAAGTCTCAGGCTAGACATGGTTTTCCTATTCCCTTTGCTAATGTATGGATCAGCTTTAATTGACTTATCTTCCTCTCTGACTAGGCACACACAGAGCTATTACAACAGACATTAGGTAATCCTTGGTTGTTAACTGTTACAGCCTAGGTTTTATCCAAGTAATTTTGCCAATTATTAAACAAGTATCAGCATGGGCTCTCCCGTGTTTCTTGGGATATACCTTTAGAGTCATAATGATTACTATACAAATGGTTGGCATAAAATCTGCTTTAGTGTTTTCTGGAAACCTTCAGCTCTACATAATATGCTTTCCATTTCAAGGAAAGTTTTGAAGAATGTGATAGTACAGCATGAAGAATGTGATAGTACATTCACTCCAGTGTATCCTGGAGGTAAGGCCCTATTGACCTATTTAGTTGCAGAGGCCTTCCCCAGTTAGTGGTGTTTGCTATTGTTTTGTTCTTTTCTCCCCCCTTCCACCACCCATCTGAGAGGGGGCACCTTTTTACTATGTTTTTTATTCCCCGCCCCCCAAGAAATCAGGCCATCTAAAAGGTTCTGTTAATGGCTTGTGTTTTATAAGATGTTTTAAATGGATTTTAATTTATTCATTGTATTTTAATTGGTTTCTGTTTATAGCTGTATTTTTTAGTATTGTGTTTTATGATTATTTTGTAAACCACCCTGAGTAGTGTAGTTTGCACTAAGGGGGTGGTATATAAATAAATAAATAAATAAATAAATAAATAAATAAATAAATAAATAAATAAATAAGAACTGTTGTCTCACGTTTCTATCCCCTCTCACTGTAAAGCAGAACTATTGCCTGGTACAGATAAGCAAATAGGACCCCATCACCACACCAATTAAGTCACAATATCTACTGCCAGTCTATTTGGGCACCTGAACCTGAAACTACAGCACGTGTAGGGCTTCCATGTTGCCTGGGTGGTTGGCTTTTACCTTGAAACATGTTTCCTGATGTCCACTAATACCATCAGCTGGTCTGGATTACCAGCCTTCCTTTTAAAATCTCTATCAGGGAAGTCTCTGTCCCTTGGAAGCTAAAATAGGAGGCAAAAGGAGAGAGAAGTCACCATTCTACCCTTTGTTACATGCCAGCCTGCTTACATCTTTCAGTGTGTTTAGTAATGAGTAAGGCCATGGGTAGTTTGACTGACATAGATTTATAATGGAGGAGTGATCTATAACTGTGTAAAGTACCTGCACTAAAATATTGTACACAACTCTGGCTCTGATACATAAACACAGGACATTTGTTCCTATTTTCAGTACATGTTATTTCCATCCTGTGTTCATTCACTTGGGAGTAGACACTCTCTTCCCTTGCAAGCACTGGTTTCTGAGCTGATGCATCTAGGATTACACTATTGACTTTTTCAAAAAATGAACCAACTTTATGTCCAAGATAGGAAGGTTTCTTCTTATGTTCACAGGCAATGGGTCCTAAGGTCCATCAAAAAAAGAGACTAGCCAGTTTCTTTCTCAGATGCTGGGCATGCTGCAGAGGCATTGCTTAATTCTGGTGCCATTATACACTATTGATAATAGCAATAATACTTGGGGGTGTTCTGTAATGGTTAGTATGTATTCACTGCTGGTCTGTCCACTAGGCAAACCAGTGGAGCCTGAGAAGTGGTCAGCTCCTTCTGACAGATTTCCTTTCCTCCTTGATTTCGCTGTGGCCTCCCAGTTCCCCTTCCTTCTTCCTCATTGGCTTCACTGCATTTTCCTCCCTTGCACTTGGTCCACCATGCCTCCTGTACTTTCTTCTTTCTTCCCCTCTTAATTCATTTTGCTCCACTGGGCACCCCTTTCCCTCCTTTCTTCCCCCTCTTGCCACACAAAAGTGGCCTGTGATGCTTTAATCCAGTGTTGGCGAACCTATGGCACGGGTGCCAAAGGTGGCACTCGGAGCCCTTTCTGTGGACACCTGACATCGCCCCTTCACAGCCCCCTGTTGTCAGGTTAAATTGCTGTATTGGCACTTGGCGAAAAACTAGTGGGTTTTGAACTGCAGTTTGGGCACCCGGTCTCTAAAAGGTTTGCCATCACTGCTTTAATCATAGGGCAGGTTGGCTGAGAGGCTGCTTCCAATGTTGCTATAATTCTCCTGAGGTAAAGAACAGGGCAGAGAGCAACAAAAGCTGGATAGGGTGGGAGACAGAAGTGGACGAGGGGAGTAGACAAGGTGGAGTAGAGAGAAAAAAGGAGGCAGTAATTAATAAATGAATGAATGAACGAATGCACAGGAATGGCTCCTTTTCTCCTGCTTAAGAAGGCAGGAGACTCCAGGCTGCCCTTGAAATTGAAAAGATTGCAATATCTCCTTTAAGGTCTTTGCAATCCCCAGGAGGTTTAATTAACAAGGAATCTAAAGAGGAATATTGTAGTCTCTAAAACCTTCAATATTCTTTCAGATTCTCCTGCTCTTCATTTTTCCTTACCGGCCCCAGCAGAGTTGACCCAAATGATTAATTTTCAGTTCCCATTTGCCAAGTTTGATATGCACCTAATTTCCTCTCCCACTCAGAAAGACTGATCAGAAGAATGGACACAGGCCCTGCACATCTACCTCACAGAGCTCTTGCAAAGGTGACTCGCCTAAAGAGCCTGAGTTTTGAAGACGTGCTTTTCATTGAATGATTATCATAGTAGGTTCACAGCTGGTGGAGTCATGATACCAAAGGTCCACATGATTGAGCCATATACAAGCCCTCCCCCCTTCCCCAAAACTGCCTTTGTTCATAAGAAAAGGCTCTCAATTCTAGAGCAATGCCTGCATTAAGAACAGCCAAAATGGTCACAAAGGAGTAAGCTTTTGACTTCTTTGTTAACCTCAGTGGGTCTGGCTGAAAAATGTGTGGGAGGAGCTAGATTTTAAGCTGAAGCCATTAAAGCTGGCAGTTGTGTCAGGATGAATGAAGATGGCTGGACATGGACAGAGTTCCGTCTTCATTAGGTTAATAATAGCGTATTCTGTTGCTAAACAGAGATCAAAACGAGAACACTTGGAAGGCATCAATTATAATGGGTAGGGTAGTCTTCTGGATTTGCTGCTGGCAAAGTTGATGGTTACACCTGGCAGGAAGTGGGGGACTCTGCAGGGCTTGCTTTCCTGGATGGTTCTTCCCTTGCTAGTTTTCTGAGAGGCAGCAGAGGATCCTGCAGTTGGTGTTCTGACTGATAGTCACAAGCAGGGCCGGCGCATCCATTGAGGCGAACTAGGCAGTTGCCTAGGGCGCCAAAATGGAAAGAGGCCGCTGGCCAGCCTGCCGCTGGTCACCACCGCCCGCCGCTGGCCACGACTGCCCGTCCCCCCGCCGCCCGCCAGCCACGTGTCACCTTCCGCCACCCACCTCCTGTGCCCGTCGCCGCCCGCCCCCTGCTGCACATCCCCCGCCCCCTGCCCGCCGTCCCCTGCCCCGCCGGCCACTGCCCGCCCTGCCCCCCACCCCTGACCTAGGGTGCAAAAAAACCTAGCACCGGCCCTGGTCACAAGGCACTCTATTTCAGTTATGCAGTGCTGACAAACGAAGCAGAGTTGTCTGCCTTAAACTGCTTGGGTGGGAGACACCCTAGAAAACAAAACTTGAACATTTTACTTTTTCCAGACTCTTAACTCCTAGAGTCCACCAGTCACTTGACCATTTTCCTGAGGGATTCTGGGAGTTAGAAAAGTACATTTTCCAAGCTCTGCTGGAGAGCAGGTGCAAGGTGCTCTGCACTCTTTGAGGCACCCGTTTTCCATTTTCATTGTGCTTTTAGAGAGTCGTTTTATTTCCACTTTGATTTAGACATTCTGCCAAGCTCAGAATCCTTGCACGCTGTAGAAGATCTAAGTCTATCTTGCGCAGTGATCAATTCATGTGAAGCACCAGCAAGCCTATTGGACCTCTCCATACTGTAGCTTGCCTAACCAATACATTTACAAATCTTTCATATAAAGGTTTTCATGTGTTATTTTACTCTATTGTAAATCTGGCCGGCATAAGGCTCAAGGCAACCAATAAAAGTGTCTTTATGTGCTATCAATTCCCTTCTGGCTTAACAGTTACCTTGATAGGGCTTTCAAGGGATGTGAGACGCTCAAGGAATGTTTTACCATTGCCACCCCCAATGAGTTCCTGTGGCGAAAGGGGGAATATAAACCCAGGTCTTTAATGTCATAGTCCAACATTCTATCTTCTGCACCACCTTAATACCTTTTAAATAAATAATGATAAAAGAAAATAACAAATTCCTAGAAGACATACCACATTCCACCCGAGCTGGACATTACAGGAGGGGAAGTGATAAAGGCTGGAAAACTGTGCTTTGGATTATGTTTGCTGCCATTATATTGTTGGCTGTAATACCATTCTATAATACCAGGGTGCCCAGTAACCTTGCTACCCTCCCTGTTACTACTTTGAGCTGCGAATGCATATAGCTGGATGAGATACAGGTTTCACCCCATTATGGGGATCTGAGTATGAAAAGCAAATGGCCACCACCAGGGCTAATTTCTGCTATTAAAAGGCTTTCTTCAGTGATTTCAGAGTACTCGTGATTATGTTGTTCACACAGCACAAGCAAAACTGCACCACAAGATCTCATCCTTCTGTTTTCAGGTATGGAATCAGTATCTCATCCAGCTATGTGTGTTCACATCTTACAGGATTTCACCCTGTTGTGGCCTTGGCCAAGCTGCACAACTCTAGGATGCCCCTAGAACAGGGGTGGGCAACAGTCAGTCCATCAGATGTTTTGGACCACACCTCCCATAGTCATTTGTCCTTTGTCATTGGCTATCTAGGCTCAGAATTTTGGCACTTGTAGCTTTGTGGTGGGAATGGTTGTAGACTTAGTTCAGAATTCTACCCACCAATGTGATGAGAGGAGACATTTGGCTTCTGAGCCTTCTATTCAATTCTCTCTCTTTCTCTCTCTCTCTCTCCTCCCTCCTCTCTCTCTCTCTCTCTCTCTCTCTGTGTGTGTGTGTGTGTGTGTGTGTGTGTGTGTGTGTGTGTGTGCGTGTGCACTGCTGACCAAAATAAAAATAAGAGAAGGATGAACAAGAAGGAGAAACCCTGTCCAAGAACAATTTCCCTTGCTACTAAATATTATAACACAGAGAAACGAGGGTCCCTTCTTGGTGCTGTCAGCTGCTGGCTTTATATATTCAGATGTCTTTGCGGAGGAAGCTTTGGGTTATGAATTCCGAGGGCTGCTTTCTATAAGAGTGTAATGTGCTCTTCTTAAAATCCATTCGGCATGCTGAAATAATTGTGGGGAAATAAAAGTGAGCCTTGCTGAAGTGCAGATATTTTGAATGAAATGAACGAATGTGGAGGTCCTTTCTTTTGTTTGATTTTCCTCCACCCCACCCCACAATCCTAGATTTAGCTCTCCATACGTGAGGCTCCTGTCTGTCGCTGGCTATCTCGCCACTTGATTAATGTGTGCTACTTTTTATTTTTTGCCGCAGTGCTCTTGGCTCTTCTCTCTTGTGCCTGTCCAAAAGGCTGCTGCTTTAGTAAATTTCCTCTCCTGCTCCCTTTATGGTCAGTTCTCTTCTGGTGGCCTCCGTTGACACATCCTTAAGACAATGATGCTCCTCAATAATGCCATGTTTTACTTACAATGATGAATGTCCCTAATGGGCCAAGAAAGATATGGGATTCCTGTGGGTTTGAAAAAGGAGAGAGAGATAATACTAGCATCTGATCAAGTCAAAATGGTCTGATCAATCCCGTGGACATTTTACGGTACACTCCCTACAAATCACCCCCCCAAGGACACAAGGGCATACCAATTTGCATAAAACTTGAGTGTACTTAACACACTTATTTATACATGGATGCAAATAATGCTAATAATAAAAACTACAGCTACGTTTTACTCACAACGCTTTTCTTTTATTTAGGGAAGCCATAGTTTTTTTCCCTTCTCCCTCTTTTAAACCAGCCAGCCTTTGAAGCAGAAAGTGTTACAATAGTCATTTTTTACTCACACTTGAAGGTTTTGCTGCATCCACTAAGCTGTTAAATCCTTATAGGGACCCAGCAAAAATGGATCAGTAACACACGGCGGGGGGGGGGGCATTTATAGGAGTGACATTCCTGAAAAATCTAAGCATCAGAAGTAAATATCAGTTTTCTTTAAGAGTCAAAGATTAGATTTAGATCTTTAGTTAATTCACCATTGTCCTTAGGTTGGATCTAGAGATGGGCATTTCATTTCGGAAGGGGTCCGGTTCCAAAAACAAAACATGGCAGCACAGCTGCAGTCCGGAACTGGGATCCAGCCTCCGGAACAAAATCAGCCACCTACTTACCTTCATTTGGGTAGCATGGGTGAAACTCCAATCAGGAAGAAGCCTCTCTGATGCATAATCTTCCTTCTCCCTGGCACTGGCCAATCAAGCAGGGTGGTGGGATGATGCACAGCTCCTGATTGGCCAGTGCTAGTGAGAAGGAAAGATGACATGTTGGAGGATTCTTCCTAATTGGAGTTTCACCCGCATGACCCAAATGAAGGTAATTTATTTATTTATTTATTTTCACACTTATATACCGCACCTATTCACCACGAGTGGGACTCAAGTCAGTGGCTGATTTTGTTCCGGAGGCCGGATTACAGTTCTGAACTGCAGCTGTGCTGCCGTGTTTCATTTATGGAACTGGACCCCTTCTGAAATGAAACGCCCATCTCTAGTTGGATCTATTCATTTTAAGAGACATATATTTTTGACCATTCAGAATCTTGTGTACTAGATTTTATTGGAAAAATGTGGAATACCTTATGAGAGCTCTATATCCTGAACAATGGTTATAAAACATTGTAGTAATAATTAACCACAATCATATTGGAACAATAGGAAACAAGAAATAAAAATCTTGCCCCAGGTAGAAGCGGAATGTCTTAAAGTGTTTTTAAGAGATTTCCTCAAGAGTTCCTGGAATCACCTACATTCCAGATGAAGACTCCAAATAATATTATTTATTTATTTAATATATTTTATCAGAAGAGATTTTCTGAACTCACGTGGCCTTTTGCGTTTGATAGCAAGGGAATATTAACAATGGATACAGTTAGTGATGCATTGGCTAAGAGGCAAACTACACAAATGCTGAGCCTACTGTTTGGTCCACTGCAGAGATGGGCTATAGTGATCAGATGTCTTCAGTCAACGAAAAAGCACCCAAAGGAAGCCTCCCTGTCAATTGCCAATATCACAAAGTGGCTTAAGGAAAGAACCACACTAGGATAGTGGTAAATTAAACACTTCCTTGGCTCCATGGATGGGTGTGAAGTGGGCAGCGTATATGTGCTGCATCCCTTAAAAAAAAAAGCCAAATGCAGAGCTTCCTCCCAGAAGCAGAAGGGGCAACAAAGGGGAATTTTGTGTACTTTTCTCAAATGGAAGAGAAATGTAAACAACCTTCCCATTACCCCCTCCTCTCTCCTCCTACTTTCTGGAGCAGGTTTCTTATTTAGCTTTTTTAACATTTTATTTTAGTGATGCAGTGCATAAGCATATCCTGAAGTGGCCCTCTTCTAAAGCCACTTTACGATACTGCCCTATTGACAGCAGGCTAAGTAGGACCGTGGTCTTACCAGAGTTTTCTTCGTATATAAATTCCCTGCATTTTTTTTCGGGCAGTCACGTGGTTTTTAATGTGCAGTTAGTGTCCTCTCTTCTGCATCGTATTTTCATAATCTGGTTCGGTCTCTACCTGTCTACTTCGCATTTTGTCCTTCTTTCCGGCTCTAGTTTCCAAGCCTCAGTGGTGATAAAGGGGAACAACTGATTTTACTGTGTATTTTCAGGGTCCTGTCGTGGTTATAGAAGCAAATAAGTAAGCATTTTCGAGTGACGTTTCTAAATCCAGCCCCTGACTGTGGTTTAGGAAACTTCGCTGAAACTGCTGTTTCAGGGGTGTGGTCGGCCAGGACCAGAATTTACTTCTCTTCCCAGTTAGCACGCAATCTTTTACTGCACAGTTCAACGCCGGGAAACTACGCAGAAAATGCTGGTAGGACCGTAGTCTAGGACTGCTTGAGGTTTGTATGCTGTTTGGATACATCAAAATTCTACATCAAAAATGGAAATGCCACAATGGACCACCCATCAGCCCTACATAGCCTGCTCCAGCCCACCTCAAAATGAGCATGTAGACAAGACCTAATTTTTGAAACAGGCAGATTATGTTCAATGGCATCTTTGAAAATGGTACACAACAGGGCTGGATCTCACCACTGATGAACAAATGAAGTAAATGTACAGTACTTGCAACAAATGACAAGTAAACTAGGAAAATATTGTTGACGTTTTTGCAATCTTGCATGCTGCCTGGGGAAAGTGTGGCTGGCAGTGACCTTTCTGTGCTGGAGTGCCTATCCAGCTTTAATCAATTATTTCTTACTTCCTCTGAATTCAAGGAAAGCCCCCTTCTCTGCTCATTTTTCCCTAGTAGAATCAATTTGTCATGTTTTTCATTTTGCTGTTTGATCTGTTCACAGTTGTAAGTAATGAATAGTGGGTTCACGACACCGGAGATCCATTCAATACAGCTTTATTGCACAACAACGAGGACAGACGAACACGAAGCTAACACAAGGAAAACACACATGCGTATTTATACAGACGCTGCCAGGAGGTAGCTGTTAATTGACTGCAGCTGGTCTGCCCTCAGTTAACCCACTCCTCCCCGGCAATGCTGCCTGTATCTTCACTACATAACACCCCTTCCCCCTATCTAAAACTTTATTCACAAATAAAATCCTGTAAATACTTTGGTCGGCTCCTCACCCGCTGTGAGCGTCGTAATTCTGTGGCTACCTCAGTTTCACCTTGTTCCTGGTTATTCCTTTCTATCGGACCATCCACTGTCTCTTCTTCGCAACCCAATTCTCCCTCTGGGATAATCTCCTGCTCCAACGTTCCTGGTTCGGCTGTTTCCATCTCAATTAGTGGGGTACCCTCTTCCCGTTCACCAAGCCCCCTTGATTCTTCCGCGTCAACTATACTCGCCTCAGGAGCCCTGACCGAGTTTGCCCACCTCCGCCGTAGTTGGTCCACATGCCGGCGTAATACCTTGCCTCCTCCAATAGACACCCCGTATGACACTGGTCCCCTTATTTCTACGATGGTTGCTGGAACCCAATCTGGTCCTCTACCATAATTCCGGGCATAAACCCAATCCCCCACTTGAAAAGACCTTGGTGTCTCTGGGGCTTCACGCTGCGGAGGTCGGTCTAATGTCAAATCTGGATGTAATCTATCTAATAAAGATGTCAACCTCCTATTCATTAACAGCTCGGCAGGACTCCTACCCGTACCCGTATGTGGAGTGATATGCTGCTGTAGTAGGAAATTAGCTAGCCGTGATTGCCAATCTCCCTGCACTATTCTCCGCAAGGACTCCTTAGTCGTCCTCACCATCCTTTCCGCCTGCCCATTAGTCGATGGATGGAAAGGCGCAGCTGTAATATGGCGGATCACATTTGCCGCCATAAAACGTTGGAACTCGACTGAGGTAAAAGGTGTGGCATTATCTGACACTATAGTGTCAGGCAACCCGTGCGTGGCAAACAGCCGCCGCAGTACCCGAACCACTACCGCTGATGTCATTGATGAGACTGTAACTACTTCTAACCATTTAGAAAATGAATCTACTACCACAAGGAACACTTGACCTTGGAAAGGGCCAGCAAAATCAATATGCAGTCTCGACCATGGTGTTCTGGTTGTTTCCCATTTCTGGATGGGCGCTTGTGGCATGGCTGGGCGAGACTCCTGACATGGGTGACACACTTGGACCCGTTCCTCAATAGCTTTATCCATTCCTCGCCACCACACGTAGCTACGGGCCAAAGCCTTCATCCGTACAATTCCCGGGTGCCCTATATGTAATGCCTCCAAGACCCTCCCCTGCAATTTTGGTGGGATGATGACTCTATTTCCCCACAACAAGCACCCCTTGTGCACCGACAATTCATGTTGGCGTGAACAAAAAGGCTTGAATACACTCTCCAACTTCCAGGAAGGCCACCCCTTCCATACCCAATTCAAAACTCGAGACAGTATCGTGTCCCTTACTGTCTCTCTTGCTACATCTGATGCGTGCAGCAGTGGGTTGGGTAAGTCCTCTATTAACATGATGCCATGTGCAGGGGCAGGATCCTCATCCGAACTGTTCACTGGTAATCGACTAAGGGCATCAGCATGTCCCATCTCCTTCCCTGGCCGGTAGCATAGACTATATTCATATGCTGCCAAAAATACTGACCATCGCAACATTCGGGGAGACAACACTTGGGGGGTCTGACGTCTGGGGGCAAAAATGCCTAATAACGGTTTATGATCTGTGACAATTTCAAACGGACGACCATAAACATAATCATGAAATTTCTTTACCCCTGAAACGAGGGCCAGGGCTTCTTTATCAATTTGGGCATAATTTCTTTCCGTAGCAGATAAGGTCCTCGAAAAATACGCAATTGGAGCCTCTCTCCCATCTGGCATGCGATGACTTAACACTGCACCCACTCCGTATGGGGATGCATCACATGCCAATACTATTGGTTTCTTTTCATCAAAATGGGTAAGTACACTATCTGATGATAACAAATTCTTAACAGCATTGAATGCCTCACCCTGCTTCTGACCCCACACCCAAGGGGTCCTCTTATTCAATAACCTGTGTAGCGGCTCAGCCACAGATGCTTTATGGGGTAAGAACACATGATAAAAATTTAACAGCCCCAAAAATGATTGCAATTCCCTCTTCAACCGTGGCGCTGGGGCATCCTGTATCGCTTTTACCTTAGCATTGGTGGGATGAATCCCGGTAGCATCTATCAAATATCCCAGGAATTCCACCTGTGACACCCCAAACTGACACTTTTCTTTTTTGGCCTTCAACCCTGCATCTTGTAACCGACCCAGCACTTCGTGAAGACGCTTCAACAGTTCTTCCTTAGAACTCCCGGCCACAAGTATATCATCAAAATATGGAAGGACCCCAGGAATACCCTTCAACAGCCCTTCCATTAAACTCTGGAAAACTCCTGGGGCCACACTGACCCCGAACTGCAAACGCTTAACCTTAAACGCCCCACGATGGGTCACGATAGTTTGAGCTTCTGCGGTGGCATCGTCTACTGGCAATTGTTGATATGCCTGGGCTAGATCCAATTTTGCAAATACCTTTCCCCCCGCCAGCGATGCCAATAAGTGGCTTATTGCTGGTACCGGGTATGAATGCTGTTGCAGGGCCTTATTAATGGTACATTTATAATCCGCACAGATTCGTACTGCTCCATTTGCCTTCAAGGGGGCCACAATTGGGGTTTCCCACCGAGCATTTGCTACTGGTTCTAATACTCCTTGGGCAATCAACCGGTCTAATTCTTCATCTATTCGGGGTTTCAATGCAAAAGGTACCCTCCTAGGCTTCAAACGAATAGGTGCGACCATTGGGTCAAGGTTAAATGATATAGGTGGTCCCTTATATAATCCCAATGACTAATCAAACACCCTCGGGTACTCCTGATAGATTGCCTCTACATCCACCCCCTCCACCTGGTGGATTCCCACTACAGTAATCCCCAGTGGTTCAAACCAATCCAATCCCAATAAATTCACACGATGTCCTTTCACTACCACCAGCCGTAAAAGCCCCCTGAATTGTTGATACTGCACTCGGAATGTCCCCATTCCCATTACTGGAACACGCCGCCCTTGAAAATCCATCAGTTGAACTGATAATGGTTCTAACTGCAGTCTTCCCCTTTCTACACAAATCTGCTGGAAAGTGTCTTCTGAGATTATTGATAGAGCTGATCCTGAGTCCACCTCCATCTCACATGGGACCTCCTGTATGTGCACAGTCACTTTAATCTTCTTGCGCGTGCTCATTTGAACACTCTGGATAGGAACCGGATCTGCATAGTTTATAACAGAGTGACATTCCTCCACTTGCAGTCCTCTTTCCTGCTGTTTCCACGATTTGTGCTGTGTCCTGGGTTCTTTGAGCCTTCTGGCTCTGCAAACCCACGAAATGTGTCCCTTCTTCCCACACAGTCTACACAAGGCTTCGCGAAAACCACAATGTTTTTTATCATGATTCCTCCCACAAGCTGCACACCCCTGAAGCCTTTTTGTCTTTACACTCTCAGTTCGGTGGACCTCCTCTTCTTCCACGACGTCCTCCCTTGATGGATAATTTCTGACCACCACGCTCCCTTGATGGATAGTCTCTGGCCTTTGTGGCAGGGGAGGTTTGCGTGTCATGCGAACCTCACGCGTTGATTGCTCAGCTGCTTCTGCTGCTAACGCCTCCTCAAACGCCACTCTGAAGGTCAGCTCTTTCTTAGCAAACAGACGCCTTTGCAGCTTTTCATCTCTTAACCCACAGACCAATCTATCCCTCAACGTCGTCTCTAAATCTGTGAAATTACAATACAATGCAGCTTGTCTCAATGCTGTTATATATTCCGCGATTTTTTCTCCTTCTGCCTGATCTCGTTTGTAAAATGCATGCCGGCAGGCTATCTCTGAAGGCTGTGGTGAGAAATGATTCCTCAGCTTCTCTTTAATAACATCAAAAGGCGTTGTCTGCAACAGGGCTGGCGCAATCAACGCCCTCGCAACTTCAAAGGTGGCCCTCCCACACAGGCTAAAAAATGTTGCCCTTTGCAAGGTTGCATCTGTGATCTCTTGGGCAGCCAAATAAAAGTCAAAACGTGTCATATAAGACTCAAAGTCTTCTGCTGTCTCATCAAAGGGTTCAAATTGCCCCCTCAAATTGCCGCTCATTCTCCCAGCTCTCACGTTACTACTCGGGAGAGGGGGTGCCTCTTCAGCCGACATAATCCTTCTCACTCGCAATAACTCACGGCTGTCGCTTTTACCTTCGTCGCCAGTGTTGAATAGTGGGTTCACGACACCGGAGATCCATTCAATACAGCTTTATTGCACAACAACGAGGACAGACGAACACGAAGCTAACACAAGGAAAACACACATGCGTATTTATACAGACGCTGCCAGGAGGTAGCTGTTAATTGACTGCAGCTGGTCTGCCCTCAGTTAACCCACTCCTCCCCGGCAATGCTGCCTGTATCTTCACTACATAACAGGAAACTTCGCTGAAACTGCTGTTTCAGGGGTGTGGTCGGCCAGGACCAGAATTTACTTCTCTTCCCAGTTAGCACGCAATCTTTTACTGCACAGTTCAACGCCGGGAAACTACGCAGAAAATGCTGGTAGGACCGTAGTCTAGGACTGCTTGAGGTTTGTATGCTGTTTGGATACATCAAAATTCTACATCAAAAATGGAAATGCCACAATGGACCACCCATCAGCCCTACATAGCCTGCTCCAGCCCACCTCAAAATGAGCATGTAGACAAGACCTAATTTTTGAAACAGGCAGATTATGTTCAATGGCATCTTTGAAAATGGTACACAACAGGGCTGGATCTCACCACTGATGAACAAATGAAGTAAATGTACAGTACTTGCAACAAATGACAAGTAAACTAGGAAAATATTGTTGACGTTTTTGCAATCTTGCATGCTGCCTGGGGAAAGTGTGGCTGGCAGTGACCTTTCTGTGCTGGAGTGCCTATCCAGCTTTAATCAATTATTTCTTACTTCCTCTGAATTCAAGGAAAGCCCCCTTCTCTGCTCATTTTTCCCTAGTAGAATCAATTTGTCATGTTTTTCATTTTGCTGTTTGATCTGTTCACAGTTGTAAGTAATGAAACATTTTATTCTTACTCCTACAAATGTCTCAGAATGTGTTATGGAGACTGTAGGTGCCAGTTAATGAGTAAAGGGGTGGATTTATCTGGGGAACATGATTCTATTCTACTCTGTGAATCCCTGCATTTCTACTGCGCAGCTAGTGGAATTTTTCAAAAAATTCAAAACTTGGCAACAATTATTACATGCAAGGGTGTTATTGTTGCAGGACTAAGATTTTGCATTCCCTGAAGGCAGACATGTACTTTGGTGAGTATCTGGTATACCATGAGAAGCCTAGTTTCATTACAGAATGGTACCAATACTTCTTGAACTATATTTGTACACTAGGTGAAACTTGGTGGAGGATAAATTTTTTCCTCCATCTCAATTTTAGCAGAGCCTCTGCTATTCAAAGCTGTAACTTACCTTAGCACAATGTGACAGGGATGTCTGGCGTATAGCTATGGGATGTGTAAGCCATACATCCTCCCCACACCTCACTGTTACTTCTTCATGAGGCTAGTGGGTATTCCCCTCCCCCCGAAAACAAACAAAGAAAAACCCAGTGCATTACAAGTGGGGGGAAAGATTGCAGTATCCAAATAGCATGATGTCTCTAGGGCAGCTGGCATAAATAGCCCTTCCTCAGGAACATTACCCCAGAGGTCTGTGAAGATTCTCAGTCATCCAGGTGAATTTATCTGGAAGTTGAGTCATGGCTACTGGACTTCTTTTTGAGAGATAGAAACGTTTTGATGAAGCTGTTTGGATGAACAGCGAAACATTTCTATCTCTCAAAAAGAAGTCCAGTAGCCATGACTCAACTTCCAGATTACCCCAGAGGCTCTTCCATTTTTATGTAGAAATTGCTCCCCTGATACCATTAATATTATAGCTACCTGCATAGAAATAACAAGAGCTGTTTCCTTTGGGGATTATGTTCCTTTCATATGATTTTGTGTGTGTGTGTGTGTGTGTGTGTGTGTGTGTGTGTGTGTGTGTGTGTGTGTGTGTGTGTGTGTGTGCGCGCGCGCGCTCCAAAGCAAGGTTTGTGCTTTTCTAATCTGGAAATAATAGTAGGATGTTTGTTTGTTTTTAAGACACTGAATGGTTTTGCTTACCTTTTTTGTGGTGTAAAAATGGAGGGCTGACAGCTACTCAGAGTAAACACTCCATCCTGTCTGATCACCTGTTTTTGGCTGTAGGGGATTGGGTGTTTTGAAATGCGCTTGATTCATCATATAGAAACACACTTGTGGACAGGGGGGATTTTGATACCTTGGAGTCAGAAAATATGCCAGAACTCCTTCCATAATTTTTACCCTTCCAGATGAGACTTAAATACGATAGTTTCCCTTCCCCCAACAAACAACATGGAGAATGGCTGTTTGTATTTTAATGCTTTTTTTCCTGCTTCATTGTTGGTCTGAGCTGCTCCTAAGAACGTGGGATGTGCCAGTAGTAGAACAGCAAATATTGAAATATTTTCCTCTGGGTCATTTTGCAGGTAATAGTTAATGACAAATAAATATTGTTTTAAAAGAGCAGAGCTTCTGATGGTCAGCAGAGCTTTTGACCATCAAGGCAGTTTTGCTTGTTGGCACATCATTTGTGAACTTCCAAAGCTCTTCATCCCATGGAATTTTAGCCAGAAAACAGGGAATCTGTTTAAATTAATGCTACTTTAAATGCCATAGCTTCCCTCAAAGAATCCTGGAATTTCAATTTCCTGAGGCTGAAACTAGATTGAACTGGTTTAAACCAAGGATAAATAACAGAAACCCAATAAAAACCCAGACTTAAGCTGAACCAACATGAAGGGATTCAGACCCCACTTTCACCTTAGCTTACAGTGATCCACAAAGAATCCATTGTTGTTTAATAAATAGGTAGAATGGTGGACCAGGACTGAAGAGACTGGATTGGAATCCTCATTTGGCCATGGAATCTCCCCTTAAATTTCTCATGCTATCAGGGTAGCTGTAAGTTATCATTAGAGATGGGCACGAAACGAGCAATTTTTCGTTTTCATTTTCGTTTTTTCGTTTTGTTATGTAACTGAACGAAAAACAAATTTTGTCTCCAAAATGAAACGAAACGAACTGAAACAACAGAAATTTTGTCGTGCGTTTCATTTTCAATGCGGCAAAAACATTGAACTGTAATGAATGCTAACGAAACAGCAATTTTTCATTTTCGTTTTCATTTTTTCATTTCGTTACGTAATGAAATGAAAACGATTTTTTTTTGCAAAAAATTCATGAAAAAAAGAAAAAAGAACCAAAACGGACCCCCTAAATGACAAACGACAAACGAAACACCATTTTTTTTGAGTCGTGCCCATCTCTAGTTATCATCATAAGCTATAAGTGATTTTATTTTTATTTCCTGTTTATTATTGTGTCATATATTTGTTGTAAACCACCCAGAGTGGCCTTTATTACCAGATGGACGGTTAAAAAATCTAATAAATAAATAAATAAATAAAAGTCAGATGTAACTTGACAGCAGTTAACACAACAAAAATCTATTAACACAAATCTATCATTTAGACTTTATGGCCTAGATCAGCAATATGACAGACCATAGTTTATTGTTATATATAGGATCCATGTGATAAACTAGCTTCGACTTCAGTCACTCCTCTGAGTGTTGTACACAAATGAAGAGAACTAAGAAGCTTTCTATTTGCAGCTTGTAACTGCAAATTATATAATTTATAATAATTATATAATTATATAATTATTTACCACCAGGTTAATTCTGACTTTTGGTGAAAAGCTGTAATTTACTGTTTCTTTCCATAAACTTGGATCACAAGGTACAATCAGATGCAGATTTGTTGTTAACAGCTGAAGGGAGTCCTTCACTCCTTGATGACAGAACTGACGAAAGCAATGACAGTGATAGTATAACAGCTAGATCTTAGCAACTGTGTCTAATTTCTCATACCCAACATGTCATATTGTATAGCTGTTTAGCAAGTTCCACATAATCATGGGTGTGTGTGTGTGTGTGTGTGTGTGTGTGTGTGTGTGTGTGTGTGTGTGTGTGTGTGTGTACCCAAGGGTTTGTTTTGATTTCCTACATTATCACATTAAGTATAAATACAAGAAAGACAATCTGCCTAGATGCCCTAAGCACATCCGATCTCACCTGATTTTGGAAGCTAAGCAGGGTGGGCCCTGGTTAGTACCTGGATGGGAGACCACCAGGGAATACCAGGTGTTGTAGGCGCCTGGAGTAGGAACTGGCAAACCACTCCAGTATTCCTGCCAAGAAAACTCCATGGGCATGGAGTAACGAAGAGTCAGTCACGACTGTAACGACACAACACACACACACAAGAAAGACAAGCCAGAATTCAAACAATGAAATATTCTTCATACTATAATGTTTTCTTGCTCTCCGGCTTAGATAAAAGCCCTTTGTCTGAATTTGACACAAATGTCAAGAGTTATTGATGTGAGAAATAAATGTTTTTCATGGACACTCTTTCACCTTGAGAAGTGGCAAAATACAGCATTTCTGCTGGACAGAATCTACCATACATACTGCTATATAAGGTCAGGTTAATACTGACTTTAGGAAATTAGTCTAGCATATTAGTTAATGGGAAGCCAGACCTGCTCTCTAAATGAGCGTACAAAGGGGTTGTTTACATAATTGTGGAATGTTTAGAGATTATTTTAGGTAATTTGTTATAATTTCCCAAGTGACAAACAGTTGATTTATGGTCTGGTTTAGATTTATGTGTAGATTGTGTGTAGTTTTAAAGCAGATTTATCATGAGTGCCAAAATTTTGGAGAACAGAAGGGGCTTAATAAATCTGATATACAAATGCTTGTATTTTGAACAAATTATGTACTGTTGGTAAATTACGCTTTAAGGATTTAGTTTGTCATTAACTGCAATGAATAAAGGTCAGAGTTAATAACAAATGTATTTTATGAACAAGTGTCTCAAAGTGTTTCAGTTCTTCTCAGTGCATTCACTTAATAATAATTTAGTATTAATGTAATTTTTAACAGGAGTCTCTTACAGGTATGACCATAACGTTTGTTTGGGATTCCTGCATGGAAATTTGGAAAACAACCTTCACCCTGGATCGGTATCCAGATCCACATCTAGATCCAGAAATCCAAATCTTCCTGTCCCACAATAATTGTCAACAAATAGCTGCAACTTTTTGTGCTTGTCTTATTTGGATAACATTCCTTGGCATAGTTGCTCCCCCCAAAGATGGAACTAGGTCCACCAAATTCCAGTGAATAAATGTACAGGGGGTTTATGTAGCCTGCCTTTAAATGTTCCTATTATTCAAAAGGGAGTTTGTCTGAGTCAGTTGTTATCTGTCTACATGCCATCAAAATCTTGGAAAGTCTAATAGGACATGGTGAATCAGGTGATGAAAGCAAAAGCCAAGGGAGATTGAGTGGAAGATTCACCGTTTTCTGACCATTTTAGTTACTCTCAGATATCTGGAAGTTGAGTCATGGCAACTGGACTTCTTTTTCTTGAGAGATAGAAATGTTTTGCTGATCATACAAATAGATTTATCAGTCTAAATAAAGCTAGTTGTTAGTCCTCCATCTTATAGTCCGCTTTGACCTCTTGTCACCCTGGTCTGAAACTGGCTGATAAGATTAACAATGCCTGAATAGACTTGTTAGGTAGACAACAGTATCAACAGCCTTAAAGTGAACAATGGCCTAAGGTGCTGAAACCCATAAAGTATGAGTCATTAGCTATGGCCTTGGTGGGGAAGGTTTTTCTTATTTGTCTGGGTATTGTTGAAACTAGAGCCTGATAAGTGGCAGATAGACTGTGTCTGAGCCCGCCACCTCAGTTGAGAGAGGGGTTTTCAATGCTCACATGAATGGCTTGCCTGACTCCTCTCTCAAACCACCTGTCTTCTCTGTCTAATCCTCATCTTCGAATGAGTGCCCTTTGTCCTTCAAATGGAGGTGTACTGCTGATTCTGGTCCTGAGCTGTTACCCCTCCTATGTTGGGCCATCCTTCTATTTAATGGCTGTTTATTTTCTCCAATGTAGAGATCTGCACACTCTTCACTGCATTGGACCACATATACTATATTGCTCATTTTTGTTTTGGTATCGGGTCCTTTGGATGGACAAGTCTCTGCCTTAGTGTGTTTGTGGGTTCAAAATATACAGGGATGTGGTGTTTGCCAAAAATCCTTTTAAGTTTCTCAGTGACTCCAGCCATGTAGGGAATGACCAGGTTCTTCCGTCAGGTCAGGGTCTCAGGCTGATCCCTTGTTCTTCTGGGTCGGCACACTGCTTTGTTGAAGGCCCACTCTGGATCTCCACAGGCCTTAAGTGCTGTCTTAAGGTGCCTGTCTTCCTTCCTCTTGGCTTCTGTGAAGGTGGGGATGCTCTCTGTTCTGTGGTTTAGAGTCCTGATAACTCCAAATTTGTGTTGTAATGGATGGGGGGAGTCAAATCTGTGTGGGTGAGTTTCCTGTAAACTTCTAATCCCAGGCCACGGTTGGGTCTGATGACTGCACAATCCAGGAAAGCCACCCTGTTTTCTTGGGTGTCTTCCCTAGTGAACTTAATATTAGGGTCCACCACATTGGTGTGGTCTGTAAAGGCCTATACATCAATGCGATGTACATAAATTGCAAACCTGTACATGGAAGAAGTGGAGAAGAATGCACTCAACACCTTCCCAGGTGTTTACTCCCGCCGACCAGCTGACCCGCGGGGAGGCCAGTCAGCATTTTTTTAAAAAAATCCCACCAACCAGCTAGCCTTCAGGGAGGATGGTTGGCAGTCCCCCCCCCGTTCCATGCGCCAGCTGATTGGTGCTTATTTTTATTATTGGCGCATGTCAAAATAAATAATTAAAAAAGAAAAGTGGAAGGGAATGAAATGAAAATTCCCATTTTGTTTCATTTTGGTTTTTTTAAGTGCACTTTGTTTTTTGTTTCATTAGGAAACAAAACACAAAATGAAAAACAAAACAAAAAATAGTTTCGTGCCCATCTCTAGTAGCCAACTATTTTTGTCTATGCGCTGATGTTACTGGGGGCAGACAAAACCGATTAAGAATGAGGGAAATGTTTATTGGCTCGATCACACAGGTTATACTAACCAATAGAGTTTGAGGAGGGTAAACAACTCCCATTCTGCTTCAGATTAAGTAGATCTATTCCCATATTGCTGTCTGTTCCAACACTGCTCTAACCGACAGCAAGAGAAGCAAACTTTCAGGTCTTCATGAAAACCAGTCCTTCTTCCAGCTAAGTTTTTCATAAAACCAACACCTGGCTGCCACTTTTCTCTCAGTCACACATTTTGAGTGGCCCTTCAGAAATACCACTTTGGCATTTATACACCCATCCAGTCATGAAGGCATTTGTGGGCAGGACATAAAACTGACCATTGCTCCCTCTAGCAATGTTCCACTTCTCAAAGCTAAGGAAGACAGACTTCAAGTACGGTTTATTTATTGGCTGTCTGCAATTTCAGTTGCAATCATGTCAAATGTGTGAAACATTTCCCTTGTGCATGCAAATGCTGCCACTATACTGCTATTGTCCCTATCACATTGACACAAACTGTATGTTTAGGAATGCTTAATGAATTGTATTCCTTAAGCCTTGGCCATGACTGACACATCTTACTGTCACTTGTAATTTTCAGAAATTCCTATAAACTTGGGCCCTTCACAGGAAATGTCACTGTCTTGTGATTAAGGAACACAACACACTGATTTCTTTTGCAGGATAACTATTTCTGCTGTGTGACACAGCCTCAACTTCCATATTAATGGGGCAAGAGTGTATCACTCATACATAAATTGTCACTATTTGTTATCAAGGTTCATCATCATCCACTAGCCAGCCTGCTTAAATGCCTCCGGCGCTTCAGAGATTAGCATTTAGGGTTGCCAGTGTTGATTTCAATAACGTCGGCCCCTGGGTGGGGCTCAGAGGCCAACCGGTACACACAGACCAGCTGAGTCCAGAGCAAAGCCAAGTTAAGACTTTGTGCTCTGAGAGATGTGGAAATGCATGATCAGAGAGATACAGGTAGGACAACATTTGTGGGACGGGGTAGAAATACACTCTGGATTTTATTGGCAAAAGTGATTGCAATATATGTTGCTGAACAGACTATCCTGTGACTGATTAGATTGGTAAAATAGTGAACAATTGGCCAAATCACCATTGCGGCAGAGCGATGAATCTGCCAAAGGAGTTGCCTGTGTGTGTGAATCCCCTTATTTGCAAAGGCCCTGCTTTTAGACAGGGTTGCACAATGAGTTCAACACCTCCACATATTCCAGTCTCAGACGTCCATCCCATAATTTAATCTTTACTCCATGCGAACACCCTTGATCAAGCTATCAGTGTTAGCAGCACTAATATTGTATTTCAGCATGGACCAGGATCCAGGGCCCTTAATGCTTGGTCAGTGCTGCCTGATCTGACTACTCTGACACCCTGTTTGACTTGTACATGTGCACAGGTGCTCAGTATGTGTTAGAATTGTCTTCTGATTATGCAGTTTTCTGCTTTAAGTTTTGGTAGTGTTCCCTAAATGCTGGGAAAAATCTGTTTGCCATAGAAGATGCAACTCTTGCATCTTTTACATTTCCAGACTTTGGTACTCCCTCCCACTAGAGGCCAGGACTGCCTCATCTCTGTTGTCCTTCCAGAAACAGGCAAAGACCTTTCTCTTCAGGCAAGCTTTCCCTGAATGATGGACTACCGTGTGTATTTTATATGAATCTATAGGTTCACATAGACTTTGTGTTTATAACTACTTATCACCTTGTAGCTTTAATAAAATGTAATGTAATGTATATTGTCCCTCATTACTGTAAGCCACCTTGGGTCCTTTTCCAAGGAGAAAGGCAGGGTAAAAAATATTCTAAAATAAAAAATAAAATAAAATAAAATAAAATAGCTTTCTTTCTTGTTTGGTTGGATAGCTCACTGGTATAGGGGGATTTGATTCCCCATGGTGCCCCCTATGAATAGAGCCAGCCTGTGTAGCCTTGGGCAAGCTGCAGAGTTCGAGGGTGCCAACAGAAGAAGGAACTGACAAATTACTCTAGAAAAGGTCATCATCATACATCAGAACTGACTTGATGGCACATGATTACTATTATTTTGTGTCTGGACATTACGAGATAAACATGGGCTCAGTCTGAAAGTGTGATTCATCAAGCACGTAGCTTTCAAGGAACATGGTTGTAGGATCAATTTGCTAGATTTAAGAATATGAAGGAGTCCCATTCTTCTTGAACGGCTACCAGGTGCTACCAAGACCTCCTGTTTCTGCCCCCCCCAATTATTTAATTAATTATGTGTACATTCACTCATGAGCATTTTATAAGCCATTTAGATTTCAAGATAGTGCACATTAGGTTGCAAAATTCGTAACGAGGCAGAAGTCATATCCAGGAAGGAGTTCTGCAGACACGGTTATACAACTAGTTGCACAATCACTTGCACAATCAGTAGAGCAATCAGGCACATGGTGCAGAGTACCTGGGCATAACTCTCTGCAAACCTCTGCAGGTGTAGCTTGGTGCTATGCCAACTGTAATGGGATTTGCACAGAGAGAGGTGGGGGACAGAGGAACAGAATATCAGACTAGAAATTGCAGGCAAAGGAAGGGCATTTCATATACTGGGTGCCATTATGCTAATGATTGTGGAGGTGATCTGTGAATCCTGTGACACCACCATAAGGGGGACTCTAGCCATGGGAATGCTGGGGGGGTGTGTCTAAAAAGTCAACAGGCCTCAAATGCTCTGCTGGTCTCTGTGTATGGGAAGAATCAGTATGGGAGAACTGCCATCATACTGAAGCAATGACAGTGGATGTTTCCAGACAAACAACCCTCTGCACAACCTCTCAGAAAACAGTGAGCTACCCAATTTTAAATTCAGTGGAAACACACATGTACAGGATTGCTTTATTAGTGGCTCTAATTTCAGCTACCTTTTTTGAATTTTTCTTATCATATTTTTGCATTGCATTGTTTGCCTTTAACACTTTTAAACTAGCTTGCAGCACCTGCCCAGGATAAAAGCTGAGGTATGATATACATGACTATTCGTTTTAAAACACATTTACAAAATGGATTTACAGATATGTGGCGTAAAATTGGAGACTACGAAGAAGGTGGCAGTCTTGTAGAAATAAAAGGGTCCTATAATTTAATATAGGGCTATAAAGCAGGCTTCCCCTACCATGGGATCCTTCTGAGAGGTAGGACTAACATATCCAGAGGGCCGCTATCATAGGGTGATAGAAATTGTAGAAATCGTACAAGGAGAGCATCAGTTTGGAGAAGACTGCTGTGGGGCATTAGCCAACGGATTTTTCAGAGCAGCGAAAATAGATGGGTTTTGCTGCTACCACGCTGAAAATATTAATCAAAAGTTAGCTGCTGTTCCATTGACATGCATAATGAAGTTTTCCAGCTGCCACTCAGTTCTGATTCTGACAGTTGTAATGAAATGCTGCTGAAATGAAGGGTGTTCCTCAAGGACCTTCAATTCTGAAACAGGTTTCTAGCTTTTAGAAAAGATAAATTAGAGGCCGTTGGCCAAGTTTTCACCTCAATTTTGAAAAGCAGAACATTTGGTGCGTGTGGTGGGCCAAATAGCAGAATACTGGGCCCCAGACGTGAAGAAACTGACAAGCTTTCCTCAATTTCCAGGCTTCCAAAAACCCTTCCTGAGGAGAGAGAGGGAATACATACTTGCATTTAGGGCATGAGTCTAATTAAGAGAAAAACATTTCTGTTTCCTTTTTGAGAAGATGGAAATGTCACAGATAATAGCCATTAGTTAAACATTGACTGCTGTTGGTAATAACACACCAGCCTCAAGGAAACATTGCCTCAGAAGAGGTTGCCTCTACAGCAGAAAAGCACCAGGAGTTGTTCTGCTTCTCTGAAGAACTTCAAAACAAGGGGTGTGTATTTTAAGGAAGAGGTCGGAAACCGTTGTTCAAACGCCTGTAATGTTTTTTTAGGCATTCACGTCTCACTTGCAGTTTTGCATGAGTATATATCCAGATAAAACACACATGCAAACATTCCCCTCCCCTTCCCTCTGCTCACATACACCCTGGGTTATGTGTGCCAATTTTCACAGATATAACAGTATTTAAATAAGCATGCTCTTAAGCATGTACAGTCTTTCCCTCTAGAAGCAAGCAGTGTTAAACCCAATCTTTGGCATCAGGGATCAAGCTTACAAAAGTGAGTCTTTTGTGGTTGCTCTAGCCATGTTACCACTTTCTGCTTTGAATAAAGGTGTTTGTGGAAGTTATTGTGGGCTGTAGGGATTCCTTCGCCTGAAAGCCCTTGAAATGCTAACCCTCCAGACCGGCTGAAGGGATTAGCAGCGATAGGAATGCAGAGGCCTCACACACAGAGATTCTTTTTGGTGCCGTGCTTCGGATGGATCAGGCAGAGTCAAGTCTCTAACTTCTGCCTCCTCCCCCTCGCCAGGCTGTTTTTATTACCTCTCACAAATCATAGACACGTCAGCAGAGAACCATCCAATGAACATAAAACTACTATTTCCTGGGCATGCGCAGTTACAGAGCATTGTCTCACTCTTTAAGCATCCATCCTCCTACGTTTCCCTCATCGCCATCTTTAGAATGATCTGTCCTCAGCTCCTATTTGCCAGCTTATTACCCAATCAGAGACTGTTATTGTTGTGACATATAGACATACTGATTGTTTGAGGCTTCTCAGTGCTAGGCTGGCAAAGCATAGGAGTTAGATCCCCACAGTGGGCAGTTGGAACTAATTGACAGGGTGTCGTGGCATGCTGCAAAGGGCCAGTCCCAAGTGGTATTATCTCCATTACAGGGTCTCACAGGGGTTGGCCATGTTTTTTTTAATATTGATACAATGCTTCTGGGAGCTGTTGAATGGAGATATGGAGTTTGCTGTCAGCAATATGCAGATGACACACAGCTCTCTCTCTCTCTCTCTCTCCTCTTCCTCATAAGGAAGCTCTCTCTCTCTCTCTCTCTGTCCCCTCTTCCTCATAGCCTTTCCTCATAACCTTATGAGGAAAGGCTAAAACATTTGGGGCTCTTTAGTATGGAAAAAAGGCACCTGAGGGGGGATATGATTGAGACGTACAAAATAATGCAGGGCATGAGTAAAGTGGATAGAGGGAAGCTCTTCTCCCTCTCACAAAATACCAGAACTGGGGGACATACACTCAAATTGAGGGCTGGGAGAGTAAGAACAGACAAAATAAAATATTTTTTCACCCAGCACGTTGTTAGTCTGTGGAACTCCCTGCCACAGGATGTGGCGATGGCATCTGGCCTGGATGCCTTCAAAAGGGGATTGGACAGATTCCTGGAGGAAAAGTCCATCACAGGTTACAAACCATGAGGGAGATGTGTAATCTTCAGGTTTAAAACCGGGGTACTTCAAGGGCCAGATGCAGGGGAGTGGTATCAGGAGACAGATATCTAGTCTCATGCGCTCCCAAACGCATCTGGTGGGGCCACTGTGAGATACAGGAAGCTGGACTAGATGGGTCTTTGGCCTGATCCAGCATGGCTTGTCTTATGTTCTTATGTTCATTGGCAGGTGATGCTGTGCAGGTCCTTGTATGCGGACTGGTGTTGATTATGGACTGGATGAGGGAATAATAATAATAATAATAATAATAATAATAATAATAATAATAATAATAATAATAATAATAATAATAATAATAATAATAATAATAATAATAATAATAATAATAATAATAGGTAAGTCTTCGGCTAGTGATTTGTAATACAAAATCCAGCTTAGTTATCTTGTCTGCTGTGTGATAATTTGATGATGATGATGATGATGATGATGATGATGATGATGATGATGATGATGATAATAATAATAATAATAATAATAATAATAATAATAATAATAATAATAATAATAATAATAATAATAATAATTCCAAATAAGGAACAGATCCTGCTATTGGGAGAATCATTGGACTGGATAGAGGGATGTTTACCTGGGGTTACACTCCCCATGAAGGAGAGAGTTTGTAGCTTGGGGATACTCGTGGACCCACCTCTCTCTGTGGAGGTGGAAATATATCTGCTGGCCAAGAATGTCTTTTATCAACTTTGGTTGATTGCCCAGCAACATTCCTATCTGCATAATAAATTTTTTTGCCTGCATAAGGAACAACAGTGGTTCGTGCATTGGTAATTTCTAAAATAGATTTACTGCGATGCTCTCTATACAGGGCTGCCCCGGAAGTCGGTACAAAAAGTTCAGCAGGTCCAAAATGCAGTGGCCAGACTGATTACAGATACCCACAGATACAAACACACATTCCCCAATCTTGGAACGTCTATGTTGCCTCCCTGTTGGTTTCTGTGCTCAATTTAAAGTGCTCAATATAACCTATAAAGCTCTTAATGGTTTAGGACCTTAATTTTTGGCAATGCGTCATTCCTACATAGTAGTGCTATTCATCTCACACATTCCTGTCAATAATTGCAACACTTATGTCATCCGAAAAGGCCATTGTGGAACCAGGCTTTCTTGGTTGTGGCCCCTTTCCCCTGAAATAAGGTGGCTACAGAGGTTCGCCTACCATCCTGTACTTTTTTAAAGGAAGTTAATTAAGACCAAGTTATATAAAGCTGGCTTTTACTAGGGTAAATACTGCCTTGAGATGTTTGAATGGGTTTTAATCTGTGCATTTTATTTAAAGGTAGTTTTAACCAGTGGCAGGGGTTTAATGTGTTTTATTGCAATTATTGCACAGTGTTTTTAGTGTTTGGTTTTGTTGCATATGGGGAACCACACAAAGAATGCCAACGTACTTACATAATAGTCTGGTATATTATTTGATAAACACAGTGAGCTGCCGCAAGTTAAACCAACCTTGCACTAATAGTAGTAGGATTCCCAGCCGCAGTTAACATACGCAGCTGCCTGGAGATGCTGAACCCTTTCAGCAAAGGTGGAAGTGCTGCTGATTCAGCCTCTGATGTTTATGCCTCCCTTGCCCTGATGAGAGGAACAAATGGATGCAACAATGACTGGAAGCCCATGGAATGGTACACTTGTTCCCCAATGAAATGGAAATAGCATAGCCTCTCTCTTCTGAAAAATGAGCCAGTTATTAAATTTTAAAGCATATTAACATATAATGAAGCGTATACATAATTCAGCTTGGGAAGCTCTGCTGGCCACGCTTCTTAGTAGAAGTTATAAAGTACCTCTTTAAATATAGGCTGTTCTCTCTTTTCTATTCAGAGGCCAAATGCTTCCCACATATGCCATCTTGTGCTTTTTGAGGCCTAAGTGAAACTGGGAGCATGAGGAAATCTGTGCTATTTCTAGTATTGTTTTAGTCAGGCATGCTTTATTTGATCAACTAAAAATACATGTGAGATTTGGGCCTTCACATGGGCCTTTTAATACATAGAATGGCAATCCTGCTAAATGGCAGTAAACATCTCTGGAAGTCTAAAGAACTGGCTTCCCTGAGGAAGTTTTAAAAATGGATCAGGTGAAGCTCAGTGCAGCTGGCTTATTGAGCTCGACTATAGGACTTCTAGAACTAAAACAGCCTTAAAACTATGTAGGCAATTCCTATGAGTCATGGCCAACTCTACCTCCATGTTACAGGTAGGCTAAATGCAACCTGAGCCACATGTGGTCCCTGAAAATATGGCAGCAGCTGCCATGCCCCACCAGGCTCCTTGGACCCCTTCCATAAAAAAGGGCTTCCCTTTGCAAAACAAAACAACACACACACACACACACACACACACACACACACACACACACACACACACACACACACACACACACACACACACACACACACACACACACACACACACACACACGGATGAAGAGCTGCTCTGGGATCTTTGACAGGGTTTGGCAATTTATTCTGCCAGTGGAAGCTAAGACTCAGAGAGACAAAAACCACACAAAAGAGCCTGGTGTGAGCCATAAAACCATAAAACTATACAGCTCTAACTCAGTCTTCTCACCATTTAATGTTCTCACCATTTC
Organism: Phrynocephalus guinanensis; assembly: GCA_037367245.1. Taxonomy (NCBI): domain Eukaryota; kingdom Metazoa; phylum Chordata; class Lepidosauria; order Squamata; family Agamidae; genus Phrynocephalus; species Phrynocephalus guinanensis. The sequence continues at coordinate 91,888,794 of CM074739.1, forward strand.
TACTAATTAATTCTCCCTCCTCTTCTCCCCCCTCCTCCCTCCCTTCCCAACTCTATATGCTGCAGCCAATGATAACTAGGTATGAAATTTATATCTCATCTCATATTATATCCCACACCTCACTCTGCTGCTATGTCTGGAAGAAGTGCACATGTGCATGAAACATCACATTAAAATATGAAAGTTAGTCTTTAAGGTGCCACATGTTTGTATCTTTTGTTTTGTTTTGTTTTGTTTTTCTTTGATTTTTGCCTGAAAAACAAAAGAGCCAGAGTTTCCTAAAAGCAGTTATGTTACATATGTACAAACATAACAAAATTTCAGCAACATCTCACAGAGTACATAGAGAGAGCATATCAACATAATAGAATCCAGGCATTAAGCATGGAAACATGGCTACCTTCTCACCAAAGGTCCAAAGGCTACTGATTTCTGGAGCTCTTTCACACTCATGATAACCAATCAGAAAACCGCTTGCATCATGCACTTGCATCTTCTTTGCATCAGTTTTACTCATTACATTTATTCTGTACACCTGGCAGCAATTAGAAAACTTATACACCTGTGTTACAATGACTTAGTATTATATACTGGTCTTCATTTTACAAATCAATTAAGTATACATATGAAACACCTGATGTAGACAAACCTATTCTGCCTAAAACAACATATTTTTCCTCAGTAATATCTGACAAGCTAAGAGAACAGAGTTAGGATGTAAACACGTGGCTCCTCTCTCACAGTGCTGACTTCTTCAAATCTCCATTTTCAAAGAGGTGGGCGTCTTACACTGAACCTCCAGACTCCATCTTGCATGGCTGGCACAGTGTCTTCAAGAAAAATGGTCACTGCTTGTGCTTCGTTCCCTAGCCCCCAGCTATTTGGATTTTATTCTATATTTTACTATTTAGCAGTGATTCTCACACCATCAAATATAATACAGTACTATCTTTGCCTGCTGAAGAATTTTGCATAATTAGAAAGTTTGTTTACTCCAGCGGTCCAGTAAAGGCATTACGTATCTCGTTAACATTGTCTCTTCAGATGCGTCACGGATTTACTGTTTGCTGTTGGAAACAATACAGACTGTACATTCTCTTCTCTAAGAATAGCCTTGAAGTTGCCAGTCCCAAACAATCTCTTTGTTAGATATGTCCACTATCTATATCTTAATGTCTCTCTGTACACTGGATGCCCGGAGGAAGAAAAGAATTCTGTCTATTATGTATTGTACTGAATGTTGTCTCCCCCCTCACCCTCCAAAAAAAAAAAAGGCAAGAGGCAATTTCAGAAGATAACATTTCAGCCCACCCTGTTTTTCTAACCCTTCACGGGCCAATGCACTAACATTTTCATTTCCTTATGGCTATCCTGGGAGTGTGTCTGGGCTCAGTGGCCCAAGGTTTGTTTCTGCTAGCCAACTGCTAATTCCAATTATACCTCTGGTGACCATTTCTACAGCACCAAAACAGAGGAAATGCAGAGCCAGAGAGAGAGAGAGAGAAAGTGACAGAGAGACAGAGACAGAGACAGAGACAGAGACACACAGAGAGATTGGGCGCTTTTACACGACCCCTAAAATTCGCTGGCCACTTAAATTCGGACCAGAGATCTTGGGGGTTTGTAGCTCTTCCTGTGTCCCCACCCCTCCTCACTCCCTGGCTCCTGTCTGCGTGAGGGGAGGGAGAAAAAAAGGGAGAAAAGAATGCCAGCGCACCTCCGTTCTGCCGTCTCGCTCTGCTCTGGTACGCATTCCAGTCTCTTAATATCTCTTAAAGGGGCTTAGGGGCAAAAAAACCCAACAAACACAAGGTGAGGAGAGCCGGCACTCACTCCTTTACATCCGCATCACAAATTTTTCATCTCCGGAGATCAGGTACTTGAAAAGTGCGCTGGGACGCGCTTAGGTGGGCATGGTCACACTTAATTTTTTTTAAACTCTGGAGCTGGTGGGAAAACAATTTTAAGCTCCGGATCTGGGAGCCATTTGCCTCGGATTTTAGGGGTCATGTAAAAACGCCCAGAGAGAGAGAGAGAGAGAGAGAGAGAGAGAGAGAGAGAGAGAGAGAGAGAGAGAGAGAGAGAGAGAGAACATAAGATGACACAGATTCTCATGCAGTGAAGAAAAATAACTTTTTTTGGGGGGGGGTATTGCTTACAGAATCCCACTGGGAGCAGAGATGTAGCCAGGGGTTTGGAGCGCTCAGGGAGAAAGTCAGTTTTTGTGCCCTCTCCTCCCCCCAACTGTGTCTCACCCACCCAGCAAGGGGGCATAGATCCTGAGGGAACAGTGGGAGAGGGGAAGAAGGGGGTCCCTATAAGCCCCTGAAATTTGAAGAGGTTTGGGATTCAGGGGGATGAGTTACTAAACTCCAAAGGAGGTCCCCCTAGTTAATTGCAAGAGTGTGTACAGTGTGTGGCAACAATATAGGGGTAACCCCTATATTGCTGGTGCACGCTGTACACTCTCCAAATTTGGGGGTCTTATAGGGACGAGCTTGAAGAAGATCCCCTGCTATATTGGTTCCTCTAGGACACAGGAGAGCCATTATATAGAGTTTCATTTTGTTTTGTTTCATTCTGAAAATCTTTTACAATTTCATTAGTAACGAAATGAAACCACTCAAGAAAAAAAAATGAAATGTTTTTGTTTTGTGCCCATCTCTACTAACCAATCATTTCCTTGCAACCCTGAACTGAGAGCCTTGCCTCTGTACTGAGTGTTCTTCACACTTTCCTTTAGTCTGTTGAAGTCATTTGTTTCTGTTTGATATCATTCTGCTTAAAGTGTTAAGTAGCAAAATGTCCCCCCTGCACGCACACACACTACAAATGTCTTGGAGTGAGTTATTGAGACCTTATTGAGTCAGTGAGAAAGGAGTGGACTCTGGGGAACTTGAACCTATTATTCTGTGTAAATGTGTATTCTCTGAAGTCCAGTTGCCATGGACTCAACTTTCAAATAACCTCACCTGGATGACTGAGAATCTTCACAGACATTCTGTAAATTCCTGTACTTCTACTGGATAGCAAAAAAAGTATTTTACCATGAATTCAAAATTCTGCAATGACATCTCCTGTCGAGACTTCTTTTGCAGAACAGTGGAGTCGTTGCTTACCCCTGCCACTACCCTGCCCTGTTTTAATAGGAGCAAGGCCTGCCATGCTCTTTTTACCAGATGGTTGAGAGTTCCATGGACCTTCTAGCCATATTCTAGCATTTAGGAGAGAAGTTTACTTTTAATACAGCCCCGTTTGTGCACGTGTTTCATTCTGCTGCAATCATGATTACTATGAAGCAGAAAAGGGGCCTTCGAGTGCAGCAGACATTACTGACTCTAATCATGTGCTGCTCTAACACTTGTTTTGCCTTAAGCCATTTCCAGCTGTATCTGAGTTCAGCAGCACACTATCGCATTATCTAAATTTAGTATTCCGCTAAGATAACGGAGTGCTCTTCTTTAAGTGATTTTAATTAGACATATGTCTCCTTGAACTGATAGCGCACTCTGAAATTCCTCTTTTCTTGAGGAATTGTAGGAGAATGGTGTGACCTGCCTTGATGCATTGCTTTCCATTTAATGAAGTTCTTCAAAAGTGATTGGTAGCCCATTTGCAGTAATATTTAAATTAGAGATGGGCACGACTTAGCGGTATTCCCGTTTCCGTTTCCGTTACTCGGTTCCGTTACTCTACGGAAACGGTAACGGGAATTACTCCCCCAGACTTTGAGCTCGAACCGACGAACGAACAATTTTGGTCTGATTTGTCGTGCTCGTTACTTGCATCGCGAGATCGCGCGATGCCACACGCGGCACAGAAAAAAAGTTTTTAAAAGTTAAAAAAACCCGGTTCCCGGCCAAAAAGCAGGCGGGAAAATGCCTGCCGTGCCTCAGGGCACCTACCAGAGGGGTTGTTTCTGGAGGTCCCCGGCCTCCCCCCTCATCCCCCGTCCTGGGCTGCTCTGGTGGGACTCGCCGCAGGCTCGCAGCCAGCAAAAATCCCAGTCTCGCCGCCGGCCGCCGCAATTAAAGCGCAAGCAAGCGGCACGGACGGCACAGGAAAAAACTTTTAAACTCTCCCCCCACCCATTCCCGGGCCAAAAAAGCAGGCGGAAAAATGCCTGCTTGACTAAGGGCGCAGGGCACCTACCGGAGGGGTGGTTTCTGGAGGGGGGGGGCCCGCCTCCCCCCCGTCCTGGGCAGCCGGACTCGCGAGTCGCCATCGCCATGCCATGCGGTGCGGGCGGGGGATCCAAAATGGGGCGGCGAACGCAATATTGTTTTTGAAATCGTGGTCCAAAAACACACAAGCACAACAGAAACACGCGAAAATTTATAAACTGCCAGATTTTTCACAGTAGCAGTGGGTTTTTTCTTGCAACAAAATGTCTCTCCTCTCCTCCTCTGTCCTCCATTGATTTTATTTTATTTTATTTTATTTACACCTGCGCAATGATGGGCTGGCCAAGTGGCCAGCCATGTGGGAGTGGACAACCATGCAAATTTTTGGAGCCATCCCACCAGTCGCATGGCCACTTGGCCATGGAGACTTCTGGGATGTGCCAAAAAGCCCCCTAAAACCTGCCCTAGCCCTAACCCTAACCCTTGACTCCGTACCCATACATCACAGACTGTCTTCTTAGTGGGTCAGAGAGGCACCCAGAGGTGCAACCCACTAGCCCACCGTAACCTTACCCGTCACTAGCCTAACCCTAGCTCTTGCACTAAGCCACCTTAAAGCCAGATCTACTTGCTTGCATTGCACTACACGCAGCAAGTACAATTCCCTTCTGTGTGAGACATGGTGGTGCGGGAGCCTTGTGAAGGGAAGGTATGACCCTATCACTCTCACACTGGTCTCACTCTGCACATTATGTTATGCAATATCCATATGGCTATTGCATAGCATTTTGCAGCAGCAGCAGGTGAGGAAGGGAGACCCCCATGTAGAGGGGTCTCTTGGAGCCTGCTTCCCCTTCCTAGTGGCAGGAGGCACCCACGGGTGCCTCCAGGAGCCCACTTTCCCTTTATAGCGGGCCAGAGGAGGCACCCACCCCACAGAGGTGCCTCCAGGAGCCCGCTCCCCCCCCCAAAAAACCAGTACTAACGACAACGAAAAAACAAAAAAATGAACCGACTAATTTTTGCGAATTTTCGCGAAAACCGGAAACGACCCGAAACGGGACTGGCCCGACTAACGACAACTCGAAAAATTTTTTTTCAAGTCGTGCCCATCTCTAATTTAAATCACATTTCATGTGGGCAAATAAAAGGATTGCCAGGTAGAAATACAAAGGAAGACATTCACAAGGATAAACCTGACCTGGGTGAGATTTAGATTCAGGGCTGTGGGGTGGAAGCAGACTGTGCCATGGCCCCTCCTTTCAGTGGCACAGTCTACTTCCACCACACAGCTTCCACCCTCCTTGAAATTGATACAGTACATAGGCTTTGTTAAATAAGGTGAGCTATGATGCATGAGGTGGGAGAACATTATGAAATGTCCCAAGTAGAAGGACATTTCATAAGGAGAACCCTTCCACCAGCATAATGCAGATCTTGGATCCAGCCCCATGTAAATGACAACTGCTCATTTGTTCTAAGTAATTATTGCATCATACTGTTCCTAAACACTACAAATCCACGTTTACATTAAAACTTTAGAAATCACAAAAAATTAAATTACACTTCTAGCTTATATATTGGAAGAGAAGATAAGAGAGAATATATAGCCTGGCATGATACATTGAGTTCTTCTTGACTTGGTTGATTTTCAAACCAGCCCATTCAATTCACAATGACACTGCCTACGGAATAAGACTGTTCATCTTACAGGTTAGTTCTGCCCTTGGCTCTACTTGCTGCCCCCTGCCTCAGAAAGATTAGTGCGAGAGCCCCTTTCCAGATCAATTCCCATCATGGGGTGAATAAGAAGGTTTCAATGTTTTGCCCATCCACCTGATCTGACTTTGTCCCACCCATGCCTGGAATGCACATTGCAACAATAGGGACCAAACATTTCAACAGAATATTTTTGCTATTCCAATTACAAGAACATACATTTGGGCCAGGGTGACTGGGGGGCAGGATAACAGAGAAGTAAAATCACTCTATCTTCTGGGTTAGGGTCCCAGTCACGATGAATCCCCAGTGCTGACAAATCTGTGTAAGTGTGTGTTGGTCTAGAACTATGCCACTCTGTGCCCCCAAATAGCAAATAATTATGGCGAAGAAATGGATGGAAAGATCATTCAGAATGGACAAGCTGGTCATAACCATTTCATAAGCATTCATGCATCTGGAACAAATCATAGGCCTGGCATGGTCGGGCTTTTCTAATACAATATTCTTAAACACTACATCATTGGGTTGGAATCTAAGTACCCTCACCACCTAGGGGCAGAATCGTGTTTAATCTTTCCAGTGATGCAACAGACAGAATGGAATGAGCAGATATGCCCCATGGTCATCAACAGGCATGTCCGGCTTATGGAGCTTGCACAGGGAAGTATCCAGTATAGTGCTTGCACAAGGAGGTTAAACCATGGTCATTAACGAACACATCCAGCTACACAACATGGACTGAGCAGAGCTCAAGCAGAGCTAGTGCCATTGGGAGATTAAGGTCCACTAGGGATCAACAGGATGTTACCCATAGAGTGCAGCACTCAAGAAAGTTCCTTTATTTTGGCACTATGACTTCCAGAATCTTCCACCCAGGATGCTTACTGTTCATGCTTTGGCAGGAGTGTCACAAGACGGACCTCCAATGTGCATCTAAGAGCAAGTTCTTGCATCGGCTTCACTTAGGGCACAGCTGGTAAGTATGGCTTATTTACAGGACAATATGCTAATGAATAGTCCTGTTCCTTCATACAATTCATACAGTTAAAAAGACACTGCAAAGAAGTCTTTAATGTTCATTATGGCACACAAATCAGTGCAATTCTTTGGAAATAAAAAAAACCCTAGCCGTACATACAGAGAAGGAGGAAGGAGAGAAAGAAAAGAAAATATTTTTGGATGTTCCTTTCTGCTTTGTCCTGGTTCTGCCTTTTGCAAAACAACATGAGCCCATTTGTTCCTCTCACAGCGAGAGATGTATTTCTAAGGCATGACTCCGAGTGTGTTACTGCTGCTCTTTTCTAGTCCTGACTCTTGGTGTTCTTCCATCTCTCCAGAGAACAAAGCAGCCTGGCTAAAAAAAAGGAGAAAAGATGAAAGAAACAAGGCTATTAGGATGCTGCTTATGTCTTTTGGACGACACAAAACAGAACTCAAGACCTCAGTGACGTTCACCTCAAATGCTTTGCTGGCTGTTGTTTTAAATTTACACGTCAGTCTGTCCCAGAGTAGGGTCGGACACCTGCTGGAAGGAACCTTATGTTTCTGTTGTGAAGATACTCTGTCTCTTGTTGCCAAAAGAGCAAATGGGGTGGTGGAGGTGGAGGTGGGGGCATTTACTTGAAAATTAGAGAAAGATAAATAAGTTGCAGAGCCTGAAATTTAATGTTCCTTAAAAGCTTATGGGTACACCATGTGATTTGCAGGGGGAATTAAGTACTGCACAAAGGTTCATTAGTTCAGACTTTAGACCCAGGCCACAGAACATAAGTAAGGATGAGACAGTTCTGCATACTTTGAAATTCTTCATGAAAGTATACACCTTGCCCCTCACAAGCTGTGATGCAAGACAAGTATGTACCATGGCTAAATGTTCTGCATTTTTGCAAGATTTGCAGTAGAACACAGGGCGTTGCAGTTAGGGTAGACCCAATAGAATCAATTGAACCGATGGAGGTGATGATGAATCAAATCCCCATTGGTGCAGTGTGCCTACTCTAGTGGAAATTGCAATACTATGCAGGAGGATTTTGGCCAATGTGTTTTCTCACTGAATCAGAAGTGTTTGTGCATGTGTTGCAGCTGAACACATTTGAGGCCCCTTAGCACAGGGGTGCCCAAACTTTTTGTAAGGAGGGCCAGATTTGGTGGCTGAGAATGTGTCAGGGGCCGGTTGCTCCCCAACCCTGCCACCCCACTGCAAGCCCCACCCACTTTCTATAAAAAAACATGGGGTGAAGGAGGGGGAGGGAGGGGTGGGCCAGCCAGCCGCGGGCCACTCAGAATGGCCTGATGGGCCGGATTTGGCCCCCGGGCCGGACTTTGGGCAGGCCTTCTTTAGCACTTTTGCAAGACTTGCAGTGCCTTTCAGATAAATGGGAAGTACAAAGAAGCACATGAATGTAAAGTCTCAATTCTTAACTAATGAAAATGTTTACTTATTCCATTGTCAGTCACATGATGTACCCACGAGCTTTTGAGACCCTCTCTAGTGCCATTTCCTGCTCTAAGCAACTGGACTTTGGCCATTAAGATGTGTAAATTAAGAAAAATGTGCACCAAAATAAGCATTAATTTCCATTTAGAAGGGGGGGGGAGAGAACTGCTATATATTCTGACATGGAACTGAGATAGGACAAGAAAGTCTGTGGGATTTGGAGACTTGGCCATGAAAATGAAATTGACAGAGTGTGACATTGTTAGTCAAACAGAACTGCATTGCATTTACTAGTGAGATTTTAAAAATTAAAGGCATGTCATTAGCATAATCATTTAACATTAAGGAAAATATCTACATGTTCAAAGAAATGTTTTTGACAGACACACAACTGCAAAAGAAGCCAAAATGAAGTTGTGTTTTAAATTACACCTCCAAGCAAGGAAAGTGTTCACTAACTCCAATGGATCTGTCTGTCTGTCTGTCTGTCTGTCTGTCTCTGTCTGTCTGTAAGTTACATATAGAGTGTGCATTTCTCCAGGGAACTTATGATGGGATGGGTGCCCTTTCTCCTCCTTACTTCCTAACTCTGTAAGGAAAGTCAGGCTAAGTGATAATGACTAATCAAAGCTCACACTGTGAATTTTGTAGCTTTACAGGGACTTGATCAGGGCTCTGACTTAACAGGGCAATTGAGACCTGAACCTATACTCTCCACCAATGCAGAGCAGTGCTTCACTGGTACAACAGTGTCTTGGAAATGGCTGTTTTCCTCACACAGAGAAAAATAATCTGCAGCTGGCTACAGGTTGAGGATTTCTAGCAACCCACTCCCTTGTAAATCTGGCTAGCATAACATCTCTGCTCAAAGACAGCCAATGCATTTGATGTTATTTTTCTGTTAAGTTGCTTTGGATTTGTGTTGACCCTGATTTGGGGAACGTTCAGGTGGTGGTTGACTGCTGTCATTTTCCCTGGTGAAGTTCCGTGAATTCCTGAAAGGGATTTGAAGGCAGCTCTCCTGAGTCTAGTCTGGCACTCACTCCCCTCTCCAACCATTGGATGTGCACAGATATTGTCAATGTGAGGAACAATGAGGTGGTGAGATTGGTGATTTACACAAAACCAGCTACGGTTGATTCTTCCTGCCATTTGGGGGTTGATAGCAAGTAGCCCTTGTTGATGGGCTCAAAATAATCTAGAGATCTGTCAGTAGATTCCAAAGCACTCTCTCTTCCTTACCCCATCCATGTGCTCCCCATCGGCTTTCAGTGGTGAAGATGTTTAAATAATCGTACAGAAATGACAGTTCTAATTCCAGGCTTGGTTTGTGGTGACTGAGCATGATGCTCCCTGTAAACCCTTCCCCCTCTCCAACTTTGAATGTGTCCATTTCTTTGTTGCCACAGATGCCCTTTGCAAATTAGGCTCTTTGGTCACACCTTCCCCTTTACCCCCTCCCCAGTGGCGACACTATTCTGCTTTTTTGAATCCCACCCTTTGCTTCTGGGCTCACCCACGGCTGCCATGTAATCCCTTGGCATGCAGATGCCTTAGAAATGACATTTGGCCCTTGGGCTGAAACAGGTGTTGTGAGCCTTGGCCCAAAAGGAGCAATGCTGACCTTAGTAACTCCTCATGTGTTGCCTCTTACAACCATCAGCGGACCTGGCCTACTAATGAGCCAGAAATATTCTTATACTGGGGATCTGCTGTGTTATTCATCACTCTTCCAAACCTCTGGGGACTCAGGCTTTATGGAATGAGATGCACAGACACAGAGAAAGACACCAGTTAGGGAGCTCATAAGTATGGGTGCCTTCTTTAAGAAGCAGTAATAAATAATGCCTCATATTGTTAGAACTTGAGGGAGAAAAACATTTTTGCTCCACAGCTTCCAGAATATCCTAGGTCTGCTCTGGGTTTTTTTTAGATGTGTAGTCTAACATCCATACTGAGGATACCCAATGTGCTGTAGTAGATAGAGTGATAAACATAGGCCTCAGGAGACCTGGTTCCAAATTCCTGCTTAGCCATAGAAACTCACAGGGTGATAGCTTTGCTAAAACCTCTCTTTAAATACTTCACTTACCTTGAAAGACTTATGATAAGTCAGTTTTAACTCAATGACAGATGACACACATAGCCCAACAGAATTATTATTATTATTATTATCATCTTCCCAAAATCATGTTTCAAAAGTCTGGCACTGTTCTGCACTACATTAAGATTATTTCCTGGGTGGGAAAGAGATGGATACAACGACAATATATCTTTTGAGATGGAGGATTTTACGAAGCAGGGTGAGGCGATTATGAGTGAAATATCAAGGAGCCTCTGGAACAAAACACAACACAGCACAGCACAACACAACACAACACAACATAACAAAAAACAGGCCAGGTGCCCAAGAAATTGTGTCATAGTGAGGAAAAACAATTGGCCCATTCAGCCATGAATTCCCAATTCCAACTGGCAGCAATAGGTCTCCATGGTTTCAGACAAAGTTCTTTCATAACTCTCCTCAGACAAGCCAGGGCCCGAACCGAGAACCTTCTGAATGCAGAGCATGCAGTCTACCTCTTGAGCTACATCTCCTCTTGCATAGATTAATGCATAACTTGCTGCCAAGTCCATTCCATGGTGACCAGATGCTTCAGTCATGTCAAAATGTCAGAGATGGTTTGAACATTTGGATTGATTATTGGATGGTATTTACCCTAAGTAAATGCATTCAACCAGTAATTTAGGGAGTGTAGTGCCACCAGAGGGTTCATCGGTCAAACCAGCATTTGTCTTGTGAAGAACATTACATATTATATTGTTGTGTTAAAGGTTTCTTCAGTGACATGCTCATAGGGGAAAATAAAGATGTAAATTATTGCTCCAGTGTGTTTTTTATTTATAGGTAAGAACTGATGGGGCTTTGCTACTTTTTGAGATATAGTGTTTTTTCTGTATAGAGTGTTGCTACAGGGATTTCTCTTAACCTTTAGACAGATGAAGGAACTTCCTAAAAAGAGTGCAGCAGCCTTCCTCCAACCTTGTGATTATTTGAGAGAGCATTATGGTAGTCATAATCGCTGGTGTCGCAGCCACACAAAGCACAGAGGATGTTTTCTTTTCGATTCTGGAGGATTGATAATAGCTCTTGAGATATGACAACTTTTATTTCATCACATACTGGGGATTTCAGAAGTTAGCTTCTCCGCACCGTCTCTTGATTCAATGAGGCCTACTTGAGTTATGACTTACAACTGGATTTGGGCCATCGATCTGCAGCAGAGATGGACAAGGAATGCATCCCAATTATGTCTCCCCCCCTTTTGCTGCCGTTCATCTTCTGCAATGTTTCCTACACTTTCAAGGCACCTCTCAGTCTCCCAGCCAAGTCAAGTGCTCCAGGCCGGCAGACGGAGCATGTGCCCAGCGTGGGTGCTGTAAATTCATTGCGCTTCTGTGACTTATTTGGAACACTAGCCACATGGCTGTAGCTTTCTTTAGGGTTACAGAGGAGGAGGGGGGGAATACATTAGAAAGGCAGAGAGGCAGGAGGGCATTTCTGAAGCCTTTTCCTGCCATGAGCCACCCTCTACACCCGCTCTTGTGCGCTCAGCATTTCTAATGCATAGCCATTAACTTTTCCACATCTTTTTGTGGCACATTCATGCACATGGCGGGGGGGAGGAAGGGAGAAAAGAAAATCCATCTCAAACATTCACTCTCTTTGTTAATAACACTGAATTGAAACATTTTTCTAGTTTGTCAAGGAATATGCGACACCTGTTTCTCTTTTTCTCATCTTTTAACCACTACCCAATCAAAATGTGCAGTTCTATACATTTATCAATTACCCTGGAATATAGAAATGAAACAAATCTGCTAAATGAAGAAAAAAACTGAGTTATATGCAATGTTTGCACAATTGAAGTGTGGATTTTGATATGATGCAGGTGGCAACAAACCCACAAACAGATTTAAGTATCCATCCCAAACACTTATAATCCCTGCTGTTGGTCAGAGTTCCTTTAATTCTGAAGCACTTTTGTTGGGGATTTGCCACAAGCATATCTCCTACTAGAGATGGGCACGACCAGAAATTTTTTTTTCTGGGTTGTCGTTTTTCAGGACGGGTCCGTTTCGGGTCGTTTCCGTTTTTCGCGAAATTTTTAAAAAATTTGTCATTTCGTCGTGTCGTTTGTCGTTACCGCCGCCGCGATTTCGCACGATTTGACGTCCCAGCAAGTGGCGTCCCGCCGGCGCTAGGTGTTTTTGCGTCCTAGGCGGCAGGCGGGGTGGCGGGGGGGCATGGGCAGGTGGCGGCAGCAGCAGGGGGGGGGGGGCGGGCGCGCGGGTGGCGGGCGCGGGTCCCGCAATGACCCAGAGCAGGCGGAAAACACTTTAAACTGACTTGCTGCACAAGACTGCATCGAATAAAGCAATTGCAATTTTTGCAAACAAAGTGGGCAGTGCACCCACAGCAGAGCTGCAGGCAGGGTATGAAAGGACCTTGGCTTGCCACCAAGCAAATGAAAATTTTAAAATAAATCCACACCTCCCCCCCCCCCACTCAAACCTCCCCCCCTTTGAAGCACTATCAGAAAAGAAATCCTAACAAACTGCAGGAGAATAAAAAAGAATAAACTGCTTTGCTATTCCCCACAGCAGACAGAGAATGAAAGGAATTATTATTATTTCCTAAAAATTCAATTGAATCAATTCCCTCCCTGCCTGCCTAACTGAAATCTAAAGGCTCCGCGAAACTAGTCTAGCATAGCAGCCAGCTACACACAGCCCTCTCCCACCCACATCCAAGCCCGGACTGCGACTCTTCTGGGAGTGCCTCAGCTTTTTATGCCCTCTTGCACATCCAGAAATGTCAGTCAAAACCTGGCCATGCGATTGGTAGAATGGGTCCAAAAATGCTCCATTTGCCTAACTTGGCCCCATCCCACTGAATGAAGGCATGGAAGGTGAACCAAAACATAGGGATCCTGCCTGCACCAAAAGAGAGGCAGTGTCGTGGCCTTGGATAGAAACGTGTGGGCAGGAAGACTCTGGGGATTGGCTCATTCACTCCAGCCAAGACTTTATCCGATCACCCTCCTGAAGAGTGTACCAGCCAGTCCCTGCAGTGGTCCAAACATTGGGTTAAATGCCCATGTGATTGCACCCTTGTGTTGCCTTGCTTACCATAAGGAACCATCCACCTGGTGCACAAGTCCCCTGATCCGATCCAGTTCAATTTGTTTTCTTTGCCCGTCTCCCATGTCAATGTATTCCTGTCTGACCTAAACAAAAGTGGGGTTAACGGACAGATAAAATAATAAATTTAATGTTAAGAATTAAATATTAAAGGCTTTCGTCCCATGCCCATTAATCATTTCATTCATATCTTGTTTTGGTCTAAAACAGGGAAATTTGTAGTTACTCATGGCACTGGGCTCCCTTCTACATTCTAGAGAGGACACTGAGGGTTCTCTCTCTCTCTCTCTCTCTCTCTCTCTCTCTCTCTCTCTCTGTGTGTGTGTGTGTGTGTGTGTGTGTGTGTGTGTGTGTGTGTTTTTCCATGACAATCATCCTACGTTCATCTTGCACAAAGGCTGCTGGGGTGTGATCCATGGCAAGTGAAACATGATCCATGGAAGGCGAATGCAAGGTTTTTCACCCAGATGTCAGACAAAAGTGTTGAACTGATTTAGTTGGAATAGGTTTTTTATTTATATTGATATTGATATTTATATTGATATTTTGGATGTGTGAATGTTTGGTTTTTCTATTTCACATATTTATATTTCATATTTATATGTGAAATAGAATCTGGTGGGTGTAGATAGATAGATAGATAGATAGATAGATAGATAGATAGATAGATAGATAGATAGATAGATAGATAGATAGAACTTTGTAGAACAGAGATCAGATCTCCACTTGACCATGGAAATTCACCAGGAAAGTGGAACTGATAAAACCAACCTCTAAATGTCTCACTTTATTTATTTGTTTGTTTATTTTATTTTATTTATATACCACAACCATCTAGCAGAAAGCTACTCTGGGCTGTTTACAAACATAAACAAAATACAATAAAACATTATACAAGTTAAAATCGTAAATAAACAAACTAATCAATAAAAAACCAACATGACATAAATCAAAGAATGGCAAGTAAGCATAAATAAATCAAAACCATTCAGCAATTCAAAATAAAATACAAATGAAAAGATAAAGAGCTGATAAAGAATTATCATAAGGCGGAAAAGAAAAGTAGTGTCCTATTTATATTAACAAGTTGGAATGGAATGATCAGGGAAGGCCAACCTATAAAGCCAAGTTTTCAGTGATTTCTTAGGGCTCTAACACACGACCTTTAAAATCATGATTAAATTTCCAGATAAACCATTTCCAAAAATCTTGTCTCCACAACCACCGGGCTTTAAAAAACAACAACCCGGTAACGCCCCCATTAGCAAGTTTTCCAAGACCTACCTGAGAAGTAGGGAATTTTTTGCTCCAGTTAAAAACCCACATTTTTTCCGGAGCCAGAAGTCGTGGGAACACACATATGATCTGGATTTCTGCTTTTTTCTTTTTCCCTAGCACTGACCAGCTGGCCCTGGATCTGGACAGTGCTTTTTAAAATATATATTTTTATTCCCCCCACCCCTAGCGCTGACCACCTGGCCTTGGGCTGTCAGTGTTTTTTTAATTTTTATTTTTTCCTACGGGGCTGGTTGGCACTTTTTAATTAGTTATTTATTTATTTCTATATCCCCCCCCCCAAGAGCTGACCAGCTGGCCTCCGGGCTGTCCGCACTTTGTTTTTTAAAAAAAAATGTTTATTTTTTCCTAGCACTGACCAGCTGGCCCTGGGGCTGGTTGGCACTTTAAAAAAAATCCTTGTAATGGGAACAGAGAACCCACATCTTTGGTCATGTGACCAAGAAAGAAGAAAACCTGGACTTCACAATATCCGGATCTTCCCCCAGGTGAGACAGCGGCCTTAGAGGAGGAACTGTTCTGTCAGATACCAAATCTCAGAACCTCACACAACCTATTGGGGCTGCTAAAAATCAGTTCTGACTTGACAGCACAGAACTCACACAAGTTCTATTATGTGACTAGTCCTACAATTAAAAAAAAGGTAGGAAAAGTTCTGTTCTAGTTTGTATTTAAGGTGATAAACCTAATTAAAGTTTTATGTACTGTTTTGAGCAGTACTTCTGGGAGTGGTCAAATATTTATTTGTCTAGCAATGAATAGGTATGAAACTTTTGGGTCATAATAAAGAAAAAAAAAACATAGGAGAGGTTACCACATTTATTTTAGTTGTTCCTTGGGAGATTGCTTCAGAATTACTGATGATCTGTTTTGATCGATTTTAGGGTAGGGCATCATCCATCTCTTGGCCATTGTACTTCATTCATCCCCTATAGCTAAAATTATCTCACATCTTTTTCGGAGAAGGGTTGTATAAAATGAGCACCAGAACTCAATCTCTGCAGTTCATCTCCACCCATCTCCTCCCTCACATGCCTCTCCAGCATGGTGGGGGTGTCCAAACTAACATAGGCTTGTCCAAGCACATAGATGGAATCTCCAGTACCTGGCTTCTATCGGACAGCCAATAAACCTGTCAAGAGTAGAGAGCTTCTAGCATCTTCCCACAAATCTCCTTTACCCAAGATAAGCAGGGGTCCCTTATCTTCCTAGTTCTGTCTTTTTCTGCCCTGCCCTGCCTCCTTTTGCTGTCTCTCATCTGGAATCTGTTCCTCTTGTAACTAAAGGAAATCCTTCCGGCTGGCCTGATCCTGAGGAAACTTGCTCTCCTCCCAACTGGCTGCTACTTCTATACTGGGATCAGACAGTTCGCTAGGTGTGTGTGTCATCCACTTATGTTTTTTATTTACATTTCTACTTCTTGAGACTGCTGTTGGTCATTTTTTATCAATACCTGTTTCATTTAAATCAAGGTGTGTGTGTGTGTGTGTGTTTGTGTTTGTGTGTGTGTGTGTGTATCACCCACTCCTGTTCTAGCGGAGAATAGCCAGCCTGTGTGGCCTTGGGCAAGCTGCACAGTCCAAGGGCAACCCCCCCGCCCCCCCCAAGAAGGGAATGGCAAACCACTAGGCACTCTCTAACTAGATAACCCTGAAAAGGATCACCATTGATTTGATGGCACATACAGTGGTACCTTGTATAAAAGAATTAATTTGTTCCAAATGAAATTCTGTTAAGCAAATTTTCCTTTATACAAATTTCCCATAGGAATGCATTAAAAACAGAGTAATCCCTAATCGCGATTATTTTTATGTTGTACGGATTTACCCCATAGGCAATTCTGTTAAGCAAATTTCCCCTATTTTCAGATTTTTTAATGTTACACAGATTTTATGTCATACAAACCATTTGTTATATGAGGGTCCACCGTGTTTATATTAGATGCAGTCTTCATGCTGCCTTCAGGACTCCTTTCTCTAATAACGGTGTGTGCAATTGGACCTCGTAAATTCTCAGTGTTTCCTATTTTTGCTCATTTGTATTTCCTTGAAATTGAGGTGAATCACAGTGACAGCAGGATTACAATCCAGTTATATGTCTGCTCTTAGATAGGTTTTCACTGGCTGAATACTGGTTCATTAGGTCTGGTTAACCCAGAAGACAAGTCAGTGATGTGGTTCATGAAGGTGGAATATTGTTTCTGTACCCACATTTCAAAACACCAGCAAAAGGCACAGCCAGAGCCTGTACTGCAAGTTTGGATTGGACCATTAAGATTCATACTTGACAATGAATGAGTAAAATCCTGTGGCAAAGTGCAATTAGAGTAGGCCCATTTGAATCAATGGAACTCACAGAGGGACGGACTCAGTGAATTTCTGCTGATTAAGTGAGCCTCATCTAACTATGACTCACTATTGCATTTCAGCCAGTGTGTTTAGGACTAGAGATGGGCACAAAACGAACAATTTTTCATTTCTGTTTTCGTTTTTTTCATTTCGTTATGCAATGAAATGACAAATGAATTTTATCTCTAAAATGAAATGAAACGAACAGAAACACCAGAAATTTTGTCGTCCGTTTCGTTTTCGTTACGGCAATACATTGAACTGCTTTAAAAGCTAAAAAAAATCACAAAAATTGAAATAAATGGTAACGAAACGGTAACAAATGAACGAAAACAAAAACAAATTTTTTGCAAAAATTCGCAAAAAAGGAAATGAACCGAAACGGACCCCCTAAATGACAAATGACAAATGAAACACCATTCTTTTTTATTCGTGCCCATCTCTATTTAGGACTGCCATTTTCAGACATGACTGAGCAACTTCCACACACGTGGCCTTCCTTTTATCTCCTTTTTGCATCACCATAAACCTACCAGGCACAGAAGGATTGCGTATTCCAGGCACAGAACATTCTCTGGCTTGCAGACGCTCTGCTTACATATGCAACACTTATTCTTCAAAGGTATATTAGATTGCTGGATCATCACATTAATCTGCAGTGGAGAGAGTGGGGGATTAGGAAGATTCAAATATTTGAATGAAGTTTTCAAACACAGAGCAAGGAAGGGGCCTGCTTCACAAATGGCTGCATCTGGCAAAATAAAATAAAATAAAATAAAATAAAATAGTTTAAAGCCCCCGCCCTGCCCCGCAGTTCATTCCAATTTGGGGATGGGGTGTTATGTTGAACAGATTCATGGGACATTTCCAATTTTTTAAAAAAATTAGCTCTTCCTAATCTCATTTCTTTGAAGAACTTCCACAGTTTGTCTCTCAAGTGGCAAAAACTACTGTACTTTTACTGTTGCATAAAATGAGTATGCAAATTGAAGGCTACACATGAATGTTTCCAGCGAGGAATTGACAGATAATTTCTGCTACGTCAATCCACTTTGGATGGTAATCTGAATAACTGAATTAATTGCTAGCTTCGCCATGGCATGTTGATAGGTTTGTACCTAAAGGACAATTCTTTTAATGAATTTGTGACTGAATAGCTCAGTGGTTTAGGTATCTGTCCGTGGAGCGAGGCACTGGGAGTTCAATTCCCCACTGTGCGTTCTTGGCAGAGTCTTGATGATCTATGGAAGTGATGTCGAACCTTTGGCACTCCAGATGTTTTGGACCACAACTCCCGCACTCCTTTGTCATTGGCAGTCTAGGCTTGGAATTCTGGGAACTGTGGTCCAAAACATCTGGAGTGCCAAAGGTTCACCACCACTGATCTATGGGGTCCCTTCCAGCTCTGTAGTCCTCAGGTTATTTATTTATTTATACCTCTCAACATGCACTCTTAACAGGGATGCAAAAAAAAAACTCACAACAACTCAAAACCATGGTTCAAAAATAAAGGCACAGATGAAAATGCATTGTTCTGGTGGAAACTCCCTGTGAAGTGGGTTCACATGCCCAAGTTATGAGAATACAACATCAAAGCCTGCATATATGTGTGGACTTTCATTTCTCCAGACATGATTTGAGAATGAGATCTATACATGTGGGCAGTTAGGGGAAAATGTGTTTGTCTAAATTCAATGAGCAGTCCCAATTAGAGTAGACATTGTGCAGGTTACTGAATGGCGCGTCAAAATTTGGTGAATCACTTTTATTCAGTAGATCTACTCTGCCTGTGACTGGTAATTTGATTCAGGTCATTATCTTAACCGCTCTTCCTCCCTGCGGCTTCTCACTGTAATGGGGGGGGGGGCACTACTTCAAACCCCTGCTTCATGAAGCTAGGTGTACAGCTGCAAAATGTAGAGCAAGAGTTGACTAGTTATCTCTGGAGGTCCTGGATTTTGGAGGGCATAGTTCCATGATATGCATGTCCCCTCTCATTTATTTTTCGCATTCCAGAAACAATTTTTTTTTCACTGAAAAAGCCACCTTGTGCCATCTAGTGGCTAACAGACATATCAGTAGCTTAGATCATTAGTAGATAGGCATGCGCTTGTAGGAAGCAGGGATTCTGGCCGCTAGAGATGGGCACGCGCCAAAACATGAACCAGGAAGTTTGTCAAAAGTTGCTGGTTCATTGGTTCATGTCAGTTCAGGTCCATCCGAACTGGAGAACTTGACATTTCCTGAATCAACAAACTTTTTTTTGAGAGGTAACAAAAATTTTAGTTCCTTTTTTACCCCTCCCACAAAGCCTGACCCCTTCCAACTGCCCCCCCTTGCCTCCCTAAGTTTTTCTGCCACTGCTTCCTCCTCTCCCTCCTCCTCTGTCATCTTGAGAGGCTTTTGGCCCCCACAGTGAGTTGGGATTTTTTTCTCTTTCTTATTAGAGGTAGCCCAATGACTCCCCACTGGCTTCATTTGTGCATGCACAGGCCTCTCAGATGAGAGGCAGGCCATGTGTAGAACTGGCTGCCTTTCAAGGTGGAGGTGGTGGCGGCAGCAGCAGCAGCAGGAAAAGGTAGGGATGCAATACGGGCAGTGGGAAGGGTGCAGAGGGCAAGCTGGGAGAGAATCCCAAATAAACTAGCAAACCGATCTGTTGTTCATTTGGGAAAACATTGTAAATGTGTATTTCATGGACTTCTATGAAGCACAAGCCAAGATAAATTGCTGATCGGTGGTCCTGGCTTCTGGTGGGAAAAAAGCCACGTTTTCCCCACACCAATTGCAAGGGAAACCTTTCCCATAGGAATGAATTCCTATGGGAAAACGAAAACAAAACAAATGAAGTGGAAATTTCCGTTCTGTTCTGTTCCGTTTTTGTCAGTTTGTGATTCATTTTGTTGGGTAACGAAATGAATAACGAATAACGAAACGAATTAAACATTTGTTTTGTGCCCATCTCTAGTACCTAAGTTTACAGCCTCTTCTTATGAGGATCATCAAATAACAGAATACTGTATATATCTATATACAGTGGTACCTTGTATAAAGGAATTAATTCATTCCAAATGAAATTATGTTAAGCAAATTTTCCTTTATACAAATTTCTCATATGAATGCATTGAAAACAGAGTAATCCCTAATCACAACCATTTTTATGTTGTACAGATTCGCCCCATAGACGATTCTGTTAAGCAAATTTCCCCTATCTCCAGAATTTTTTATGTTATACAGATTTTATGTTATACAAACCGTTTGTTATACGGGGGTCCACTGTATGTTAAAACAATATGCACCCTGCAGATCTGATACAACTGCAAGAATGCGGAGCAGGATACATTCAGTTCAGCAGGGATTCAGAAGCCAGAAAGGATCAAGGCACAAAAATTTTACCTACACAGCAGATGCTGTTCTCCTTTGACATGATGATGGATGGCTCTTCATCTGGAAACATGCATAGCAGCAGTCATGGGATGGGAGCTGGCAGCAGGACCCATCTGACTTGCACGTAAAGCAGCCTTTCTGCTGTACTTCCTTAGTGTTAACCTAAGCAGGTTGGGATGGGTGGTAGACTCATACAGAGATGTGTCTCCTGTAGACTGTGCTCCAAGTCTGTGAAGATTCTCAGTCATCCAGGTGCGTTTATCTGGGAGTTGAGTCATGGCTACTGGACTTCTTTTTTGAGAGATAGAAACGTTTCGCTGTTCATCCAAACAGCTTCATCGGTCTGAATCATTCAGACCGATGAAGCTGTTTGGATGAACAGCGAAACGTTTCTATCTCTCAGAAAAGAAGTCCAGTAGCCATGACTCAACTCCCAGACTGTGCTCCAAGGTTCTGTCAGGCTAATATTAAAATAAAAATTGGCCAACACAATTAGAAATGTTCCAAAGACAAGACAACAAATTAGCAGCTCTAGCACACATCAAGCTGGCTATTTCATATACAAGTCTTCTTGAATTTCCATCAATCAGGAAGGTGCTGTTGGATGAGGAGATAAGAGAAATGTCCTACCACTACTTCTGGAGTTTGAAATTCAGATTGTTCTTCACACTAAAACATTTTCTCAAGGATAAAATATGGGGAAACCATCAATGGGAACAAGCAAAACTCAAACCCTGGAATACAAAACAATGCATAACATGCACTTTTGTCTTTCCATGCCCTTAGGACATATACAGTAAATTGAATTCTACTCCCTTAAACCAGTGTTGGATAATCATGGCACTGTTGCCAAGTGTCACATGCAGCCCTTTCTGTGGGTATGTGACATCTCTCCCCCTCACAGCCATGGCACTTCCCCCTCTGCTCAGAGCACACCACTGTGCTCCATACAGAGAGCTGGGCGAAGGGGAGACAGCGGCTTACGGGCTCCTCCATAGTCCCAGTTTACTCTTTAGCCACGCTGCTCTGGTCATCCCAAAAGCAGTGTGGCTGGAGAGTAATCTAGGGCTACAAAAGGACCCCACAAGCCACTGCCTCCCTTTCATCTGGCTCTCTTCATGGGGCCATTGCAGCTTGAGCTGTCAAAACCAGATGGGTGGCGATAGCAAGAACTGAGCAGGGAAACAGTTACCGGATCTCTCTGCAGCCCCTTGACTGAAGTGAGATCCGGCAGTAGCTCCCCAGTTCTGTTCATCCGAACCAAAAGCATCAGTTCATTTCGGTTCATGACGACATGCTGTCTGCTGTTTAGTTTCATTTCAAAACCTTTTGAAACCTTATGAAATGAAGAAACAGTGTGTCATTTTTCATATGGTGCCCATCTCTAGTGTGTGTGTATGTATGTATGTATGTATGTATGTATGTATGTATGTATGTATGTATGTATGTATGTATGATGATGAATGAATAGATAGATAGATAGATAGATAGATAGATAGATGATAGATAGATAGATTTGAGAAATCTCACTTAAAATGATTTTAAATGGTCTTTTAATTAGTAAACTTAATTTATTACACTAAAATGACCGGGACATTCATTTTTTTCTTAACTTACTTTCTTCCACTCTCATTACTTGGACTTCAAATAATAAGTTTTTGATGTCAACATTAACAATAACAATGGATTTGTCATCAACTTAGTTCTGATTAATGATGGCCCTTTTATCATTTTCTAGATACAGAACCTTCAGAAGTGGTTTTCCATTTCCTTTTTGAGGGGGGGGCAGTTTCCTGGGACCCTGCAGCTTGCCCAGGGCTACATGGGCTGGTTTTTCTCCCAGCAGATTCAGTGGGGAATTTAACTCCCCACCTTTGCCTCTGGAGCCAAATACCGAAACCACTGAGCTATCCAGACAGCCCTGTATTCCTTGAAATACTTTCCATCTAAGCTCAGATAAGGAATAGCTCTCCTCATCTGCAAAGGCAGGAAGAGTAACAGACATGGTTACTGCAACTGAGGCATTAGGAGTTTTCCCCATTTGTATGACATTTGTAGAAAAGGTCAGGTTCTTAGTGCTTTAATTTGGATAGAGTTGATTGATGGAAGATTGCATTCTACCTGTGCTTTGACTTCTGATCTTTTGAAGAGAGCTTTATTTGAGGGCCTTTTCACACGACCCCTAAGATCCGCTGGTCCCTTAAATTCGGACCAGAGATCTTGGGGGTTCGTTTCTGTTCCTGCGTCCCCACCCCTCAGCACTTCCTGCTCCTGTCGGCGTGAGGGGAGGGAGGGAAAAAAAGGACAAAAGAAGCCTTTACTAACCTGCCGGTGCCGGTCGAAGTTGCCACGAGCCCCATTACTTCCTGGTTCCTTCTCAAGGGGCTCTTAAAGGGGCGGGAAGCAAAAAAACAACAGACAAGCAAGGAGAGCCCGGCACTCTTATCCGCATCAAGGAATTTTCATCTGCTGAGAGCAAGTACATGAAAGGTGTGCTGGGTCGCGCTTATGGGGGCGCGGTCGCACTTAATATTCTCTAAACTCCGGAGCTGGTGGGGAAACATTTCTAAGCTTCGGAGCTGGGAGCCATTTGCAGCGCAGCTTAGGGGTCGTGTATAAACGCCCTAAGAGAGAACTTAATCAAAATAACGAGCAGTATCCTGGGGAATGATGACTTTTTTTTTTAGAGAGACAAATTGATGTGAAGATGAACTGAGGAAGAATCTGACAGTAGTGAGCTGGTGTCACACTATCCTCCTGCCAGGACACTCAAGCAATCTAGATATGATGACTAAGGAGAGATGTAATGTGTTTTTTTATTTGAGCAAATAATCCAACATAACAAGATTCTCGGGTTTATGGACTGCTGTGTGCCACTGCTGCTAAATTGATTGAATTTAGCAGATTGAAAACCTCCATGATTGATGTGGGTTAGCTTTTAACTGTGTGTCTGCTAGAGTCTTGATATCCTCTTCCCAGCTCTTCAGATGAAATTATTCTTAGAGAGAAGGGTTATTATGGCATAGTTCCTATTAGGCTTTATGCGCATTGTTCAGAAACACTTACAGCAGCTCACAAGGCAACACAGTGTAATTGCCTTAACATTGTACAAAGGTGATTGTGGCCAAGCAACTGTTACTGTCGGTGTGTTGACTAAACTAGTGTGGTAAAAATGGTCATAACCATGAGTGGGTGTTTCAATACATTGTTATGGCTGGCCAATCAGACGTTCATCAATGTGCTCTCTGCCATATTGCTTTAGGGATCAAAATCCTATTTCAAGTGCCAGGGTAGATCCATTAGGTCAGTTGTTGAGCGGTAAATCGACATGTGCGCACAATCCCATTGACTTAGGAGTTCTGAGCTATCCAGCAATGGCAATGGGTGTGTCATTCCTGGAGAGCTCATGCAGCTGAGTGGGTTGGAGCTGCTTGCTTGATAGAGCCAGGAGCCAGGCGTCTGAACTCCACAGTCTCCCTTCTGGGAGAAAAGGCCCAGCTGAGATATTTGGACTGTGTAATGGGGGCTATTTCCCCCCCCCCCCTTGTATGGCCTTGGACAAGCTGCTAGGCCCCAGAGTGCATAAGCAAAAACACTCCAGAGTACTTCTTATCTAGACTGGGAGGTTAGCCATATGCTTGAATGCTTTTGGCAAAACATGGATATTTAGGGATGCTCTTCTTCAGTGTTCTTTCAGGGAACTCTTTATGTTTGCATTAGAGAAGAAATAACCTTGGTTATTTAAACACTTACTGGTTCACAGAGCTACACCTTTAACAGGAGGAAATAAAGTATATATCCTGCCTTGACAGAAAAGCAGCAAAATCTATCCCTCCTGTTGTCAGGTCACAGTATAACATTCTAAAGACTGCCACCTAGTGGCAGCACTGTGTTCTACTACATGATTTTTAAAAATTGACTCTTGCTCTGGATGGTAATGAAAGTGAGGCATAAGTGCACTCCTACTCTTATCTTTATATTCTTTGGCATCTGCACATAAAAGAGAATGGGATCTCAGAGTTCTGTGTTTCAGCATGTCTCAACATAGCATATCCCGAATAATTTAATTTAGCAATCTTTTAATTAGATCTTAACAAAATTGAATTTTGAGAAAACGAGTCTCTGAAGATTCCTAGAACCAAGTTTACTGTTGCTTTTAGAATTGCCTACACTTCCATGCTTTTGAGGTTTTTTATTTTATTGCTTGTTTTGTGAAGCTGATCATTCCACACCAACCCTACTAGTTAGGAAGTCCAATATTGTATGCCTAACAAAGCCGGAAAATGTCATACCTTTCTGTTTAACTAAGCCATATTAGAAAATAAGGACACATAATTCTTTCTTCACTTAAGCTGCACCAGTGGATTAATACATGTGCTAGAACAATAGAGCATTCCCTGATATGCTATGTATCAGAAGCAAGCCCCATGGAACTTAAAGTGACTGACTTCTAAATAGACTTAGATAGGTCAAAAGGTAAAGGTAACAGTTCCCCCTGCACATGCGTGCTAGTAGTGTCTGACTCTAGGGGCGGTGCTTATCTCTGTATTCAAGCCAAAGAGCCAGTGTTGTGCACATCCATGGCCACTTGACTGGCATGGCTGCAAGGAAACACTGTTTTACCTTCCTACTTTTTGCAGCGGTACCTATTTATGTACTTGCATTCACATGCTTTTGAACTGTGAGGTTGGCAGGAGCTGGGGTTAACAGCAGGAGCACACTCCACTGCATGGCACCCGGGATTCGAACCGCTAAGCTGCAGACTTTGTAGCTGACAGTTTTCAGTGCTCTGGCATGCTGAGCCACCACGTCTTTCTGGATAGGCATAGGTAGGAGTGCATTGTTAATCCTACATGATATAATTGAGCTGGGGGGTGGGTGGGTCAGTATAACTTCCCATTGTATTATCTAGGAAATACATTTTCTAATTACTTTTTCTAGGGCATTGCAAGGCATTTATAAAGGTGAGATGTATGTTCAGGATCTCTGGGAATTCGTTACAATGCATGGCACAGTGCAATTGGAACAACCACTTATTCACTGCCAAAAGAGAAGACAGAGATCTGCATACAATGTATGTATATTAATTTGCATTGATGAAAAAGTATGCAAGCAGATGTATCCTCACTCTGCTCTCTCTCTCTCTCTCTCTCTCTCTCTCCCCCCTGCCTTAATTTTTAAATTCAGAGTTGCTCAGGATCCCCCTCCCCATTTTTCATGCGCGATAATTCAGCAAGGCAGGCGAATCTGAGAGGTCCTGATTGTCCTGGGATCATCTACTGAGCTTCATGGGATCATCTGGGAATCAGAATCTTGGTCTTCCCAGGCTTAGTCTAACACTCAAACTGCTATAGCAAGTGATCACAGGCTTGTCATGAAACTGGATCATAGAGTTTGGTGCTCTTTTGGCAAACTTAAACTTTGTAGTCAGTGTCTGGAATGGGTTGGCTGAAAGGAGGAGGCTAACACCCACAAGTAACTGGAGGGGAATAACCCCTATAGCTTTTCAATCTGAAAGACTTCTTCAAGGGCTGGCTCATTCTTTGGCTTTGAACTGAGAAGATAGTTTTCAAATGAGTGGGGGTGGGGACAGAAATTGTTCTTATCTTTGTTCATGGTAAATTATAGCCTAATTGGAAGGTCTTCTGGATGAGTCAAGAATAAGAATTGTTAGGTATAAAAATGGGGTTAAAGGTTACTTTAATTTGGCTTAGTTACCTCTTGGAATATGCTATGCTTATTTGCTGCCTACTGAGAGAACTGTACTTCAAGAGTGCTCTGAAACGACACTGAAGTTATGTCAATGTGCAAATATTAATTTAGGTTAGCTAGCCTTGTTATTTTCATCTGTATTTGCTCTGTATTGCTCCTACTCAATGCTTTTAATTATTTGCTTCAAAGCCTTTTCTTGCCAGCTAATTTGACACTTTTTTGGGTCATCGTGACCTTTTTGCCATCTTTAATAAAATATAAAATTTCTTCACACAGTTGTTTGATTTTATTTCTGGTACTTAAAACCAAGCCTTACTTTGATTATCTAACTGGAGACTCTATATTTGTGGGTGTGGTGGCAGTATCTACCTTGTAAGCTTGGTGTGAGAGTTCAAGTGCTTAATCATGTGTGTGTGTTTTAAAAAGTATTCCCTGAAAGCACTGCTTAGTCAGATCAGACTAGGAGTGTTGTGAGAGCACTGGGCTGTGATGCAAGTCTTCCACACATATCATTAAGGTGCTACAGAGAGTCCAGATTCCCCAAGGTCCCAGTCCATAAGATTTTCACTGAATTGCTGTTATTAAGGGCGAAACAAAATGATAAGCATTGCATGTTTTTTTCTTCAAAGTGGTGCTTCCTCAAGTGGTGAAAAATGTGTGTCATAGCACTTGATTTCCCTTGACTAGGCATCTTGCATTTGTCTTTGGAAAGTAAACCTGGGTTTGATTTGCAGGTTTAATTGCCCTGCCATACCCCATATAAGGTAGGGGAAATGTGTAGACTCCTGCTAAGGAAATACAGAACATAATGTGTACAAGGGTAGCCTTCTGTGCAGTCTTCCATTGGTAGTTGCATGTGTAGGAGCTCAGCTCTTTTATTTATTTAAAATATTTGTGGGGGTTCATTGTCTTGCCAAATGCCCTTTCCCTCTTCACTCAATAAAGAACAGGTTTTTTTCAAG
This sequence comes from Phrynocephalus guinanensis, assembly GCA_037367245.1. Classification (NCBI taxonomy): domain Eukaryota; kingdom Metazoa; phylum Chordata; class Lepidosauria; order Squamata; family Agamidae; genus Phrynocephalus; species Phrynocephalus guinanensis. Next base: position 91,915,987 of record CM074739.1, read on the forward strand.
AAAATGTCTCTTTTATTAACTTTATCCATATTTCTGGAGGTACTATCCTTAACGGTTTCAACTGCAACATTAACAACAGGAGTAACAAAGGGGTTAAACATAAAAGAATTCAACTCTCCCTCTAGTCCAGAGAGGTTTCCTCCCTACCAGACCCCTTTACCAGGGTCAACTCCTCGCTTAGTTCCAGACACTTCACCCCATCCTCCATTGAGGTTTACATAAGAACATAAGAACATAAGAAAAGCCATGCTGGATCAGGCCAAAGTCCCATCTAGTCCAGCTTCCTGTATCTCACAGTGGCCCCACCAACTGCATATGGGAATGCACAAGACTAGGTATCTATTACCTGATACCACTCCATCTGGCCCTTGAAGTACCCCCGTTTTAAGACTGGAGATTACACAACTCTATCATGGTTTTTAACCTGTGATGGATTTTTCCTCCAGGAATCTGTCTAATCCCCTTTCAAAGGCATCCAGACCAGATGCCATCACCACATCCTGTGGCAGGGAGTTCCACAGACTAACAACACACTGGGTAAAAAAACATTTTCTTTTGTTTCTTCTCTTTTGCTTTTTCCCTCCATTCTTCCCAGTCTTCCCTCCTCTGTGTAGGCGTAAGTGTACAAATATTATAAAATAATTAAACAAGTACTATATTTAAAATGGCAAATAAAATAAACATTAAATACACATTTAAAAGCAACAGAGCATAAAAATCCTTTTAGACCACCAGACACTAAGAAAATGCCTGTCTGCTTGTAGAAGGACAGCAAAGATAGAACCAGCCTGGCTTCGTGTGGGAAGGAGTTCCACAGTTTGGGAACAGCAACAGAGAAGGCCCTCTCCCGTGTTCCCACCAAACATCACAGTGAGGGTGGTGGGGCCGAGATAAAGGACTCCCGTGATGATCCTAATGCCTTGGCAGGCTCAAAGAGGGAGAAGTGTTTTTTGTTTTTTTTGATAGCTTGGACCCAAACCATTTACGATTTTATAATTTTAAACCAGAATTTTGAATTGTGCCCAGAAATGGTAACCAGCCCCAGTTAACAACCTGGCTGTAGCATTTTGGACCTCCTGAGGCTTCCAAACACTTTCCAAAGGTAGTCCTGTATCAAACGTGTTGCAGCCATCAACTGAAATGTAACTGGGGCACCACTAGTTTTAACTGTGCAGTGATGCTCCTGGTCATCAATGAAACGTGAGCATCCAGGCTCAGAGATGAATTCAGGAGCACCCCAAGCTGTGCACCTGTGTTTTCAGAGGGAGTGTAACACCATCCAACACAGGCTGACTTCCTATTCGTTGATCTGCCTTTCTACTCACCAGGAGCACTTATGTCTTGTCTGGATTAAGCATTATTTGCCCTCCTCCTGATACCAGACACTGTAGCTGAAACAGCTTCCTTGGATTTAGATGGAAAGAAGAGAGAGAGTTGGGTGTCATCCAAACCCCAACACTCTGGACAACCACTACCCATCAGTTTTAGATATTAAATTGCTTAGGGGACAAATAAGGATCCTGAGGGAGAGCACAAGGCAATGGCCAGGGTGTCAAACAGGAGTCCCCCAAGCAACCCCATCTCAGTCATCTTCCCAAGAAAGTATTGGAGCCACTGTAAAACAGTCCCGCCAAGTCCCATCCCAGATAAATAGCCTAGAACAGGCATGTTCAAACTTCGGCCCTCCAGATGTTTTGGACCACAACTGCCTCAGTACCTTGTCATTGGGAATCTCAGCATAGAATTCTGGGAGTTGTGGTCCAAAACATCAGGAGGGCCGAAGTTTGAACATGCCTGGCCTAGAAGGATGTCATGGTCAATGGTACTGGAAGCTGCTGAGCGGTTCAGCAGAACCAGCAGGGATACACTCCCCCCTGTCCAGTTCCTGGCATAGGCCATCCACCAAAGTGACTAAAGCTGTCTTTGTCCCATAACTAGGCCTGAAGCCATATTGAAATTGCTCTAGATAATTCCTTCTCATCCAGGAACTCCTGGAGCTGAGAGTCCACAACCCACTCCAGCACCTTATCCAAGAATGGGAGATTAGAAACTGGGCAGCAGTTTTCCAATACTGTGGAGTCCAGGGAAGCCCCCCCCCCCCCATAGTGTTCTTACTACAGCTTCCTTTAACCATGCCGGGATCCTGCCCTGCTGCAAGGAGGCATTCACCACCCCTCTAAGCCATCCAGCTAGTCCCTCTCTGGCAGCTTTTAAAAGCCAGGAAGAGCAAGGATCTAGTAGGCAAGTGGCAGTCTTCACCCCTCCAAGGATCCTGTTCACATCATCAGGCTGCAAAAAACATGTGTGTGCGCGTGTGCATGCACGGCCCTTTGCAGTGATGATTTTCCTTTTCTTTCTTTTACACTTGTTCCAGTTTTGACTTTTCCTTCTTAAATCTCTGTCCAGAACAGGATAAATCCAGTTTTCTTGATAACATCTGAAAACCGCAGAATTAAATACAATGACTGGTGTCCATGCCTTGGAACAGATGATTTCATTAATGCAGATTAAAATCGCATTAGGTTTTTCTTAGCAGCTGCATCATCCTGCTGACTCAAAGTCAGCTTGCAATTATCTACAGTGCTGTGAACCTTCCCAGATGGCCTTTCCTACCCACCAAGCCAGGTATCCACGGCCCATTATTGGTGTGTTTGCACTTCTTGTTTCATCTTAAGTCAGAAGCTTGGCTTTGTGTCTTGTTGCAAGTTGTAGCCCAGGAGTTCTTCTCTTCCTCGTTCTGTTCTTACGACAAGCGTGTGAAACAAATCAAAGAGAGAGTCTCAAAATCAACCATGAGAGAGACTTTCATGAGTTAGTGGGAACTAGAAGCATACTAGAAGTATCTCTCTAGTCCAAGCTCAACACACTCCAATGCATTGGGTCTCCACAAATGATTAAAAACATGGCAGGGGTCTGTGGGCTACCCCCTTTGCACGATCTCCTTTTATTTTAAGAAAGAACTCTTTTTTCAGCCTGTGGTTGAGATGAGCTTTCAAACTCTTTCTCATTCACCAACAGACTGCTATCAATTTAATGAACATCTGAAACATTTTCCATATGGAAACATCCTGGGGGGACTTTGGTGGGGGTCTTGTTGCAATCTGTATAAAATTATGTCCACTTTGTCATGTAGTTTTCTATCTGTAGTTCAAATGCTTCAAATCCGATTCATCCCTGGCTCTTAAAAACAACACAACAAAGAGAAACCAAGCCAATGAGATCATAAGTTATACTATTTCCCAGGGTCTTGGACTGAGCAATGCCCCATTCAGTTCTTGCTTATATTTTACCCTTACCTTCTCCACTGTCACCTGTGAGAGTAAGGCATTTGGAGAAAAGGATTTTCTCCACAGATCAAGAGTTCCACACTATTGGATATCTTGCTCATGTTGAATAGATGCATACATGCAAGAGCTTCATCTCTTTGTACACTTGGCTCTCAGCCAGGAGAAAGCATGTTGAGAAGATGGGCTATGCATTCCCTTCTAAGCATGTCGCTCAGAGCTGAATAACTCATGACGGATTGAAACAAGCTTAAATGGCAACGCCTCAAACTCTCAGGGTGTAGGGTGCATGTACAATGCAGTACTGGAAGAGTCATTTGGGTCTACAGCTGTGAATGTGGATGAAGCCCATGGGTTGGTAAGTACTAGCCTATTGAGTCAGTCATGCAAACTGACCATTGTGAAACAGGGTGGATAAGTAATGTTAATATAAAGGCCAGCAGATGCTTAGTGGCAGAGGGCAAGAAAAGCTTTCATGACCACATAACTTGCCCTGCTAGCCTTCTGCCCGTAACCCATGTTGCAGCAAGGTTTACCAACCACCTTCTTGGTGTGTGTGTGTGTGTGTGTGTGTGTGTGTGTGTGTGTGTGTGTGTGTGAGAGAGAGAGAGAGAGAGAGAGAGAGAGAGCAATACCTGAAACATGCCCTATTGGCATTGTGATTAATATACAGTATATGGAGGGCCCTGTAATTTGTATAAGCCAGGGTGAAGGTTTGCAAATACAGTATATGTCTTTGGGTGTTAGCTGTAACACCAGAATGTCATCCAAATCTGATGTGCATACCTATAACGGTAAGTATACCATTTCCTTTCTATCTATATTTATATAGCCTTTCTTCTCTTAATCCTTTGTATGAGATAATCCATTGTATCCCCCGGCACTTATTCATCAAAGCAACTTTAAACTCCTTCTTCAAGATCAAATGGCTCTTTAATCCATCTGCCCACAGCTCACTGTGTTATAGAAAATTAATCAGTAGTATTAGTTAGCATCTGCTGCACACTTCCTCTGAAGTCCTATAAACAGTGTTATCACCAGTAATTCTCAAAGGAGAGGAAAAACAAACGGGGACATAAGAGATACATCTACTGTTACCTTAATCTGTTTATTGTTGGCTACTCCCTTATTTTTATCCTGTTTTTAACATTTTTAGTAATCTATTTCCAAAGGGTACTATTTAGCATGTCAAAAAGAAATGGTCATTTGTTTGGCCAAGTGTAAGTTAAATGTTGGTTTGCGACTTATGGAGAGGTAATACCCTGTTTCCCATTGAAGAATTGCACTCAAGATGCATAATAATGATAGGCTCAAGCAAACTATTACTTACAAGGCCATTCAGGCATTCCACATTTGTAAACAGAAACAACATCTAATGGGCCAGAGTATGGGCAAGCACATTCTAGGCTGTCTTTCTCTGAGCTGGGGGGTAAAATTCTGTGCTGCATGTTGTTGTTATGTGCTGTCAAGTTGAAAGTGATGTACCCCAACCCTGACAGGGCTTTCAAGTGAAGTATAGTATTTACAGAATTGCCTTGCCAGTTCCCCTCCTCCAGTGAGTTTTCTTTAGTTTTGTTTTTAATGTACACTTAATTAAAAAAAGAATCCAGGAAAACCTGGGTTCCACACTGCGTGGAAGACCTACAGGTTATACCCAGCAGCATACAGTTATATTAATTTTATGCCACTTCAACTGTCATGGTTCCATCCTAGAGAATCTTTGGATTTATAATTTGTGGGGGCCTTTTGAAAACTCTGCTGTATAGCTTTGTTGAAGTACTACAGAATTAGACTGCTATATTTGTGTTGAGTGATGACACTCTAATACAGTAGGACCCCGGTATATGCTGGGGATTGGTTCCAGGCCTTCCCGTGGATAATGAAAACAGTGGATAAGAGAGAATGCCACCCCAAACTGCTGTTTCCTGACAGTAGCTTGCTTTATGACTGCTGTTTTGAGACAGGAGCTTGTTTTATGGCCACTGTTTGTGACAGTAGCTTGCTTTACAGATGCTATTTGTGACAATAGCTTGTTTTACAGCTGCTGTTTGTGACAACAGCTTGCTTTGTGGGTGCTGAATTGTTTAATTTTTTTCTCTGCCAGCCATGGATAACTGAATCAGTGGATAATGAATCAGTGGATACGGGGGTCCTACTGTAATAATTATGTGCCATCAAATGGATTCTAATTAATGGTGACCCTTCTGAGGGTTACACTTGCTCTGATCAGAAAAGGTTTTCTAGTACAGAAATGATTCACGCCCCCCCCCCCCCCCGAAATTCTCAGATGATGGTGACAATAAGGTGGAGATGGAGCTAGCATATCCATCACACCCTGTCCCATTCTCAGGTTGATACCACATCGAAGTAGACTGCTTGATTAAGAATAGTGCAAAATAAATGCTAAGTATTTAAAGCTGTATAATTTTTTTGAAAACAAACCAACAAACCTGACCTTTGCTAGCTGCAGGATTTGTTATTTCAAGAGAAACAAGCTATCACAGATTCGTCTTCAGTAATTCTTGTTTCTGGAAATCTGCAACCAGTGATGTACCTAAGCTGTCTTGCTCACAAAAATTATGAATGCTTCTGAACACAGGCAGGGTTCCTCTCCATGTGAAAGGACACTTTCAGAACAGGACAACAGAGTGGTATATGCCGAGCGTTTTCCCTTTCTAATAGCCATGCTCTCTTGCCATCTTGTGGAATCGGAGGAAAGGTGTCCCCACAGATGCTACCTATGATCTCCCAGAGGTGGGATTTGGTGAAGCTGGGAAAAGCAGAAGTAATCGGCTCAAATTCCTTTTTGTCTTGTGTAGATGAGCCCTGCACTTATATGTCACTACAGAGGTAGCTCTTTTCGTTCATAGCCGTTGAATGTGTGTTGAGCAAGAGGTGAGGCTACCAGTACAACCCCCTTTGTGCATTCTTTCAGAGCCTAGGTAGAGTTGAACAAATCTCTTATTGTTGGTTTGTTTGTTGGGAAACTGACGCACCCACTCACACACTTTCTCCAGAGTAATGGAAGTGGAACTCTGCTGTCTACTCTGACTTAGAAAAGTTTTTCATGGCACATTTGGTTGTCCACTTACAACAAGCAGAACCTGAAGAGGAAACACCTTGAGATGTAAACATGAAGTGTATGTTTCTAATTTTAACTCATGAGGGGATTGTAAATATGAAAAATACTCCCTCATTTTAAAGCAGGAGTAAGCAACTTTGTGGAAGGAAAGAGCCACTCTGGAATAGGTTCAGCTGCTTAGTTAATATTTGTGGCTCTTGCCACAATTGCTACCTAAATTTGTCAGCTTTGTGAATGGCTCTCTATGGTGCAGGAGTGTGTCAGAGTGCTCTACTGTATCATAGAGACCTGACAATTTGTAAGGGCAGAGCGGCTTCTTCTCTTCAGCCAAGGATGGAGCCATTTTCTCTCTCCTGTGGCAGTGCTGCCATCAGTTTGATGGCAATAGGTGGCAAGAAAATAGGCATGAGGCTCATGGGGCCGTACCTTGTTCCCGCCCATCTTAAGGGTACTGATTCAGTGTCCTTCTCTTTTGCAGCTTCCTGCCCGAGTTCCACTACTACCTCCTTATCAGAATCATTAGGTCTAATTGGAAATAGCTCTTGATGGTGCTGGAGCAGCAGCTTGAGACTGACTGTAATGACCATTAGACTTAATGAGCAAATATTTACGTCAATCATGTCTTCCAACGCCGTGCCTCCAAACAGTTTTACAATAGCCACTTCACTTCAAATTACTTAGTTATTGGAGATGAAATGCTGATGGAGTTGCTGCTTGTTACTAGGCAATGATTGCATGATGCCAAAATAACATCCAAGGAAATTGGATCTGTTGCAGCAAATGATTAATGAGGCAGGTACACAGTCATTTTACTCACTGAATGTTAATGGACGCATCAGAATCTTCCCCAAATGCTATTATTAGAGAGCTGGATTCTGATGAATGTTTACATGGGGGTCCCTTTACCTGGTAGCCAATCAGATACCAAGTCTTTTTCTTAGACTTAGCTGTCTGACTTAAGTTTTCTTCTGCACCCACATACAGAGGGGGATTCAATGCAGCGCTTTCTAATTCTAGAAATGTTGGTAAATAAGTCATTCAGGATAATCAGGCCACTTGATATGGATATTGATTGCATTTTGCAGCAGCACTGATTAAAAGCTGGCAAAGGCAAGATAAGATAAGGCAACTTTAGGAAGTAAGTACTGGGGAGAAGACATGGAGGAAAATTAATTGCTCCTGCCTCCAAGAGGTCTGCACAATGTCACCCACTGGAGAATTTCAGAAATAATTGCTATCAGCTGTCACTAGAAGTGCTTTTGGAGGATTCTCCAACAGGGGCTGGAATCCTGTGGTTTAGTGGACTAAGTGACATCTAGAAGCAGGGCCATTGCATCTGTAGGGATTTGGTTTATCAGCCCTTCCATAAATTCCAGTGATTCACTGGGACTATTCTGGTTGGTGGTTACTTCACGTCCGTTTTGTCTCTGTAAGTATTGCACTTTGGACCGGTAACAAAAAAATCTTACTTCACATCCGGCGCGCAACGGCTGAAATTTGTTTCGACCATGCTCCCAGAGCGGGATCAGAGTGTGACAATACTGTACCTGGCCCTGGGTTGGGGTATTCTCTTGTCATGGTTTGTTCCCGATTCCTGTTCTGAGACAAGGGACCATGTGGTAACAACTGTCACGCAGGAAGGACGTGAAGTAACCGCCTTTGTAATGTGCCATGCAAAGCAATAGGATTTCAGCCAAGGAGTGACAAAGCAATGTATTGCCCATATGAAGTAGAAACAACATGGCATTGCTGACAACAAAGGCTAAAGTGGAGGCACGAAAAACCACTAAGGTTCTGTGTAATTACTTCTGGGCTATGGAGAGGCAGTCTGTCAATGATTTATACTCAGAATGACTCTGTCATCCAAAGCCGGAGAACAACAAAGCTGAAATCCACAAGTTGGATATAAAGGTGGCTGCCGTCTTTATATCCTGCTTGTGAACTTCAATAACATATCAGATTGCTACTGAAGAAATACAACGCTGGATTAGCTAGCCTGGGGGAAGGTATAATTTATTGTTCTCCTCATATGGTTTCCAAGTCTCATCAGCTCTAGCCAATGGTGAAGGATGATGGGAAAGTCAACAGCACAGCCAGTCTTGAGACAGCCCTTTAGTCTGATCTAACATATTTTTACTTATGTTGCATGCATGGAACTGTTTTAGTTGGTTCGAGCAGAGGACACACCTCCACTCTGGGCTGAGACCTTCACCCTTGCTTGGATGATGAGCCACCAATGGCAATTTTCTGGTCTTCTGCAGAAGAAGAATGTTCATCTTGGTCTGCCGTGATGTCTCCACATTTCCTGATCGATAAGTATTGGTTAAGAACACCAGAAAGACTGGAAGATCAGTTACTATAGATGATACCTAGTGTGATACCAATTTAATTGCAATTGGCCAGTGAGACCAGTTCAGCTGCTCTCTAATTTGTGTCATACAGGTTTAAGGCCATTAAAGCTTTCCCTCTCAGAAAACATGCTGTGTTAAATAATCACTGTCTTTGTTGCTTATAAAAACACAGAAATAATGATAAAGTAACTACTAGTGTTTCTATGGTGGTTTTGGGAACCATTTTGTTGCTGATGTCACAGTGACCTTTTTGGACCTCTGTATACTTTCCTGTGTTCTCCAAGCACTCAGTGCTTAATTTCTCTACAAAGAGATGCTATGCCTGTATGATGCTGGAGCCCGTGCTAGATCCCATGTCTGCCTGTCAATAACAGGGGTGGAAAGAGTAACTTTTTGTGTAAAACAGACATGTCCAAACTTTGGCCCTCCAGATTTTTGGACCACAACTCCCACAGTCCTTTGTCATTGGCAATCTAAGCTTAGAATTCTGGGAGTTGTGGTCCAAAACATCAGCAGGGCCAAAGTTTGGACATGCCTGGTGTATAATTTACAGAATTTCCCAAACTAATATGGGCTGTCACCATGCTAGTTAAGGATATCTGGTTAGCCAAAAGAAACTTCTCCAAGCTGGGTTCAGTTCCAGCCTCTGACTGGAAATGCTAACTTATTTTATTTTATTTTATTTTATTTTATTTTGAATATTTTAACCCCTCCTTTCTCCTTGGAAAAGGATCCAAGGTGGCTTACAAGAATGAGGGACAGAACAGTTAAGACATATTCAAGTTTATTTTATTTTCATTTATTTTAGAGTATTTTTTACCCCGCCTTTCTCCTTGGAAAAAAGACCCAAGGAAATGAGGGATAATATACAATCCAGTAACAGAAAAGGCCCTTTCGTGTGTTCTTCTGAGATGCACCTATGAAGGTGGTGGGATGGAGAGAAGGGCCTCTCCTGATGACCTTAGTACCCAAGCCAGTTCATACTGTGATTTTTGATCTTTAAGGTAGCTTGGACCCAGGCTGTTTTGTGCTTTGTAGGTTAAGGTCAGCATCATGAATTGTGCCCAATAGCTGCTTGGCAACCAGTGAAGCTGTTTTAGCAGGGGTATAATATCTCTGAAATCCATCCCAGTCAGCAATCAACCACTGTTGAAGTTTCCTGAGACTTTCTATTGGTAGCCCTATATAGAACGCATTACAGAGTAGTCCAGCCGATGGGCCACTAGGGCATGTGTCAAAGTAGCCAAATTTCAATGGGTCCAAAATGCAGCAGCCAGAGATCACATTAGACCCCTAGTAAAGCAACTCCACTGGCTGCCAATCAGCTATCGGGCACAATTCAAAGTGCTGACCTTGACCTACAAAGCACTGTACAGCCTGGGTCTTAACTACCTCAAAGATTGAATCTCACAGTATGAACTGGCTCAGGTATTAAGGTCATCAGGAGAGGCCCTTCTCTCCATCCCACCACCCTCACAGGTACGTCTTGTGGGAACCCATGAAAGGGCCTTCTCAGCTGTTGCGTCCAGACTCTGGAACTCCCTCCCACTAGAGGCCAGGACTGCCTCAACTCTGTTGTCCTTCTGGAAACAGGCAAAGACCTTTCTCTTCAGGCAAGCTTTCCCTGAATGATGGACTACCATGTGTGTTTTATATGAATCTATAAGTTCACATAGACTTTGTGTTTATAACTACTTATAACCTTGTAGCTTTAATGTAATGTTGTCTATTAACACTGTAAGATGTCTCTCAATTCTTTGTTCTCAAATACTTGATCATGTCTTAATTGTACTGGACTGTATATTATCCCTCATTACTGTAAGCTGACTTGGGTTCTTTTGGAGGGAGATAGGTGGGGTAAAAATACACTAAAATAAATAAATAAATAAATTGTGTTCTTTTCTTATTGCTCAGTGGTTGGATTGGGTGTCTGATTTCCCCCTGTGCCTCCTTGACAGAGGCTGAATTGAATTAAATGATGCATAAGACTTTTCCAGCTCGGCAGTTCCAAGATGGTTGTTGTAATTAACATTATGCTACAAAATGTGTGAAGCTTCCCCTCATTTGTGACAATGACAATGGATTGCGGTCATATCTTCAGTGTTTTTAAAAATGAACTGAACACAAAGAACTGGTTAATTTGTATCGAGCTACTTTTGAGCTCAGGCAGAAGGCCTACGTAATCCAACATCCTGTGTTGCCCCGTGGCTCTGCAGATGCCTCTGGTAAGCCCACCAGGACTACTTCAGGGCAAGCAAGAGTCTTTATGATTGCTAGTTACTGTTGGTGGAAGAATGGCAGGGGATCAAGACATCCCCTGTTGGATCCAGGACTGCGCCTACCCTAGGCAGAAAATGCATAAATCCTTAGTGTTTCTTCTGAGCCTGTTGCACTTATAAAGTGTTCTGCTTATATACCGCCCCATAGCACTTCAAGTAGTCTCTGGGTGGTTTACAGTTTAATTACAGTAATGGAAGCTACACATTGTCTCCCCAGCAAGCTGGGTACTCATTTTACCAACCTCAGAAGGATGAAAGGCTGAGTCAGCCATGAGCCTGCTACCTGGGATTGAACCCCAAATCCTGAGCACAGTTTCACCTGCAGTACAGGAATACAACCACTGTGCCACGAGGCTCCACGAGGCTCCTTATGATGAAGGTGTACTTGTTACAGTCTTTGCTTTAGAAAGAACACTTCACATTATCATCCAAAAGTTTCACAAAGTGTTTTCTGAGAGATAGATTCGGAATGCTATAGGATCCTAGAGAGAAAGTCTCTGCCTAGCTAGTCAAGTCTCTGTCCACTGGCAAAGCAGCTCTATTGTCCCATGCTGCCTGCCTCAGGCCACCTGCAGTGGGGAAGCAGTAGCATTGCTCTGTTATAGTAATACCACCTTGATTCCTCATGGAACTGAGTACAGCTGGACCCCTTTATCCTCTGATTCATTAACCACTGATTCAGTTAACCGCAGTTGGCAGAGGGGAAACATAATTAAATAATTCAGCAGCCGCAAAGCAAACTACTATCACAAACAGCAGCCGTAAAGCAAGCTACTGTCACAAAACAGCAGCCATAAAGCAAACTACTGTCACAAAACAGCAGGGTTTTTTGGGGGGTGGTTGGGGTTGGCATTATCTCTTATCCACAGGTTTCATTATCCACAGGAAGGCCTAGAACCCCAGCAGATACCAGAGTCCTATTGTACTCAAAAATGGTCTGCCATTCCTTTCTTCCAGAGGTGCCCTGGGACTATGCAGCTGGCCCAAGGTCACACAGGCTGGCTATTCTGCTAGAATGCATATTGGGGAAACAATCTCACAGTCCATGGCTACATGAACAGGTGGGCCAGCTCACTAAGCTACCAGCCAATTGGCTCTTATTAATTTAGTACCACATATTTAGAGCATAATTCAGTCCCACTCAGAGATGAACCCAATATGGACATGGAATATAACCCCAAGAAGAAGCACCTGAGTTTGCTTTGTACTCCTGATGGGTGGGCTTGATTTCTTTTTTCTTTCCTTTTCCTTGCCCTGTTATGTGTAGATGTGGAGACGTTGGGGAAAAGTGGGTTATAGAGAGGAATTTTTCTTGTATACATTGAAATTGTGCTTCCATCACAATTTCCTCTTAGTGATTTTTGGTAAATTGTTGTTTGAATCAAAGGGTTATCTGGAAAAGCTTCTTACTCTTAAGGAAGAAAACATACAGTTTTGCCACTGGGTGGCAGTGTGGTTCAACCAAAAAAAAAAAAAGAATTTCATTGACTATCTCATCTTGCAAAAGGAACCAGCAACATATCCTGGGCTAGGTGATTCTCTTAAAAACCTGAGAAAACACATATCAGTCTGTTTTATAGCATTAGAATGTTTATAACCCCCCACAAGTCTATTTTTAAAATATTATATGAAAGAGCTGCAGGTGGAGATGAGATGGAAGGATATGTCCACGTGGTCTCTCCAGTTGAGAAATTATTTTCCATCAATGCTCATGTTTTCATATTGAGCCAGAAAATTGTTCTCCAGTATTTCAGGTTTGGTGCTGCATAGAAATCTCAGAATGACAGAGCTGGAAGAGGTTCCTAAAGGCATCTAGTTAATCCTTTTCCTGGGCTATTTAACTTGAAAGGCTCTGATAGGTAACATATGGAACTCATTTATTATATTAACCAGGATCACTGTTTGATATAGGGTAACAACTTGGCATAAAATCATAGCTTATTTTATGCAAGGTAGAGGATACCACTGCTAGCTGTGTGACTCTATGTGTTGTATTGCATCAGTGTTCCATAAACAAAAGCAACCCCAAAAGCATATTCAAAGCAGTAAGGCAGGCCTGCCCAACAGGTAGACCGTGGGCTACTGGTAGCCCACGAAGGGTTCAAAAGTAGCTTGCCAGCAATCAATTAAAAATGTGAGGGGATAAGTTCCCCACCCCTTCCTCCCCAACCTCAAGGACCACCTGTGCCCCAGCAAAGTTCTGGGTCTGCCAGCCCACTGGCTCAGCTGAGCAGGGCAGTTCAAGGGCCATGGCACATTGAAATCTGTTCCCTCCAGAACAGATTACTATAATTGGTTCTCAATGCATTTCTATGGGGAAACGCTGCTCTACTTACAAAAGTTTTTAGTTATGAGCACACGCTCGGAACAGATGAAATTCGTAAGTAGAGGTTTTAATGTAGTAGCCCTCAGGGACTTTGGGCCGGAAAAAGTAGACCTTGGCCTGTTCAAAGTTGAACAGCCCAGCAGTAAGGCACAAGCATCCATTTAAAATTCCCACCCAGGCAACCAGTCATTGAGGGAAAGTCTGCCTGAGGAGAAAGGTCTCTGCCTGGTTGTGGAAGGATAATATAGATGGGGCCAGCCTGGCCCCCTGTGGGAGAGCATTCCAAAGTCTGGGAGCACCAACAGAGAAGCCCCTCCAGATGTTTTGGACCGCAACTCCTACAACCCTTTGTCATTGGCAATCTAAGCTTAGAATTCTGGGAGTTGCGGTCCAAAACATCAGGAGGGCCGAAGTTTGGACATGCCTGCCCTAGATGCATTCCAATGGAACACCTAATGGTTTGTTAAGTTGCAAACCTCTTTCATGAAAAGGTCTGCATGTTTTCCTGAGTCTGTATTTTAAAAGCACACATAGGGTTAAAGCAGTTGGCATAATGCAGGCGAAGTGGGACCAGAATAACCCACTCACAGTCAGTAATCTAGAAAGTTCAGTGTTTTTTGAACTAGTTGGAGTTTCTGAGCTCGCTTCAAATGCAACCCTACCGAGAGCTCCATTACACTCGTCAAACCTGGAGGTTATGTGGGCATGGGTCCAGGGTAGATGTGAGTGAGTCTGTTAAATGTGGGTCATGTCTTCAGGTTTTTAAAGGCCTTTTCAAAGAAACTTGAGGGGGGAAATGATCACAGAGGAGCACAGGCTCTTTATTCAGCCGACGATTCTTAGAAGTTAGAACAGACTGCACAGGGGCCGGCTTTCTCTGCTCTGTGCTTTATCTTTATCCGAATATTCAGCTCCTCTGTTCTGAGTGCCAGTGGACAACATATTGAATTAGATGAGGGAAAGCTCTCTTGTTGATCTTGGGCAGTCTCTCTGTCTGACACATCTGACAGAGCTGGAGTGAGGATAAAATAAGGAGGAGCACATAGGCTTCTCTAAACCATGCAGAGTTTTTTTCCTTAAGGGAAAAATAAAATAATCGAGACTCTTCGCTTCCTTATTACCACCCTGACAGTTGACATCATATAGAGTGTCTTCCTTTGAGGCTGGCCTTGTGTTGATTTGATCAGGACAAAGCCCTGTCCAGTTCCAAACCCTCATGTGTGCACCAGATGTGCAACTGAGGATGCAGGAGTACATCTGAGGGTTGCATCCTTGCTATTGTCAGTGTATTTCCACTAGCCATTCCTCCATCTCAGGGGTGTAGTGTGGGGAGGGCAAGGGGGTGGGGTGCTCTAGGTGCAGCAATTAGGGGGAGCCAAATTGCCTACTGCCCCCTTCCACCCCTGCCGTCCCCGAGTCCGGCAGGTCTTGCCTTCTCGCCCCGGAGGGTAGGATGAGCCACCAAGGGGAGGGGATAGTGAGAAGCAGGGTGGTGTCCCTCCTTCCACTCCTCCTTCTCCTTTTCCTCCTCCTCCTCCTCCTCCGTGCATGCCCAAAGCGGAGGGCGCCGCAGCTCTTCCACGCAGGAGGCGGCCAAGTGGCCGAAGTAAAGCGGGGAGGGGGGTTGGCAGCAGCGATCATGCCTCCAACGCTCCCTGCTGCTTCACCCTCGCCAGGGGTACGACTCTTATGCTTGTTTGTTGCACGGACATGCACGCACGCATGTGCACGCACGCACGCACGCACGCACACACACACACACACACACACACACACACACACACACACAGAAGAGGGAGGCGGACAGAGCTAGTGGGGGGGTGCACGGCAGCGGCGGAGGGTGGGCCGCAGCCCAGAGGATTGGGGACCTGACCGTGGGGGGCATTGCAGGGGAGGGCGCAAAAACGGCTTTTGTCCCTGGGCGCTCCAAACACTAGCTATGCCTCTGCTCCATCTTTGTCCCTTCATTTGAAGAGTCTGTTGTTCTATGTAGCTGTATGCATATGACAATTTCCATGGGATTTAATGCTCTGGTATATGCACAGCATTGGAAATTAGGCAATAATGCATGTAACAAGTATTCTGAACCAGTGGGAAGTGATAGACAGTGATAGAAACATTGATAGTGGGCAATGATTTCCTCCACTATCACACCTGAGTTTTTTTTACAAGTTGCCACTTGCTGATGTGTAGATTGCTTTGTTGTCCTTGTTGTCCTTTGTTAGTCTATTTTAAAATGTGATAAGCCACCATCTGAAATGCATTCTGTAACATCTGAACCTTAGAACCATCTGACTTTCAGATGTGTAAGTAGCCACAATTCAAATTTCAGCTTTTCAGAAATGTACTTGGGAGAGCTTTATTTGATGGTGCTTCTTGAATGAACTCTTAATTTTTAAAATAATGTTTATTCTATGATGATACTTTGGGGGTGGAATGGTAAAAAATAGAATTATAATTCTTTATTATTAAGAAGATAATTTATGTGGGCCTCATGGTTCTGAAGTTACATTATGCAGTAACAGGCCAAAACTCTACTGTATTTTTATGCCACTATTAGCACCATTGATGGAAATCTTGTGAAATCTGCTCTCAGTGGAGCTATGCCTGTCCCCCTCCCTGTTAAGATTTGGAAGGCAATTAAAAACACTGCTTAAAATGCAATGTTAAGTGATTTGCACCTCTGAAAGGTGTTGTGAGTTTTTCAGGCTCTTTGGACGTGTTCTGGAAGTTTTTCTTCCTGATGTTTTACCAGATTCTGTGGCCAGCATCATCAGAGGGCAAGGAGCTCAGGGAACTAGGAGTTCTCTCTGTGCTCCCT